>CM060264.1:23429548-24029548 GCA_030684275.1 Acipenser oxyrinchus oxyrinchus | reverse complement strand
AAATAACTGTATTATTAAGAAGAGCAGATAGTAAGAAAGAAATGCGAAAGTGTAGTTTATATTGGGCTTTGCGTTATCATCTAATCTGTCCCACTCATTTGTGTTCTTAAGGGCATGAGATATATTTCTGTGTTTACTTTGGGTTTCCTGCGCTCCAAACGTGGGCCTCCAGCAGGCGGAGACTGCCCTGTAATGCAGCTCAGGCCAGTCTTTACGACACCCCCATGGATTCTGTCTCAGCTGGGGGGATGCTGTCTGGGCTTCCTGTACATTTAACTCCTTCAAAGCGCTCTAATGATATGAATGAGATTATCCTTAAATCAGAGGCTACAGTAATAAAGGAAAGCACACCAGTGACTCCGAGACACAACACTGCAGGGAAAGGGGTTTCATTCAGAGTTTCTACAGCACACACATTGGGCATACATTCCAAATACCAGTGTACTAACAAAGCTATCAGCAGGGTACTTCATTACCAGCAAACAGAATGGATTTTCCATTGCTCCTGATACTGTTGCACAAAGGTACTGCTGTATCACTACTTCAGTGTGTAACAGTTCATACTCTTGTGATATGAATGATATGTCAAAATGATATGTCTGTGATACCACAACATGCTGTCCTACCACAGCACAGAACCAATTCACTGCCACTGTAGTGGCACTGCAGCGTTGCCACTGAAGATCATTTGGGAAGGGAACTAAAGCTAGTAAATGTTATATTGGGTTTTGTCAATACAGGTCTTTTTGTTGGAAACGGTGTGAAAGACACAAAACTCCGATATTCATTTAAAGCGATTCTGCAAATTCAAAATAATGCAGGACAGAAAGGGATAAACAAATCAAAGTTCATGTTATATCCACAATAAACTGCAGCGGACTAAAGATAGTACAAATTGGAAAGTTATCCCTTAATGTAACTTGCAAAACATACACAACACAAAAGCATGTGTTGCTCCTGTACAGATCAGACTGTACAACACTGCACATGTTATTAAGGGATGTGTCAAGTATAGACACATAACAGAAAGTACTGTTTTTACAAAGTATGTATTACTAACAAGTACTTATTGCAATATAGAGAACTGAAAGTGCTGTTCTTAAAGATAAGTATTGGTAACTACAATACGTAACACAGAAAGTACTGTTCTTACAAATTATATTACCAACAAGTAGTTATTAAAATATAGCAAACAGCAAGTGCTGTTCTTAAAGGTACAATTAAGTAATTATAATGTGTGATGGAATTGAAAAGTAATTATCCAGTTGATTCATTTGTTTAATTGATACCTTAACAAATTAAAGGGTAATTAAGCAATATATGTATTCAGGCAGGCTCCTTTGTGTAAGAAAATTGTTGGGTGTAGTTAAGGGAGTGTTTATACTGGCCACAGATATATCTTTTTTTTGCCTCAAAAATCTGTGTTCAGTATTTGTGTTTGCGGTACCTTGTTAAGATTTGTTGATTAGTTTTAAATCAGTAAAAACTTTTCACTTCATGTGCTTTTGAGTGTTGCTAAATCTAACACTTGACACAAGTTAAGGTAAGTTTAAGATTTGTGCTAATCAGGGTCTGTGAAACTAATCAACAACTAGCTAAACTGGAAATGTGTATCTTAACTCCAGATGGTCACAGAGTTCAGGGAATAGAGAATAGAGAGAAATGTGGAGCTAACCAGAATTGCACAACAATTTCTTGAAGGAATTTTGAAAATACCATACTGTAAAGAGACATTTCTGTTGTAGTTATGAGTGGAACGATACACACTATTCAGAGAGAAAGAGGTAGTGAGGTACTGATACAAAAAAAAAACACTAGAGACATTGAAAAATACATATTGTTTGTCACCCTTAACTTAATTACTTTTAATGCTGTATTATGCAGTCACTGAGTAACAGATTTCACATTGGTCCTTAATAATCTATCCAAAGACTTTTAAAGCATTTACTCAAGTCTTCAATTTAAAAAACGCAGAAAAGTCATGTAGATGTTACAAAATGAGGAGCAAACACCTTGAAAAATATCATATAATGTAGTTGTGTGGTTCTACTTTTCTAAAATTAACAGGCGTTTACCTAAGTTCATTAAAGACTGGAGTCAACTCTGAAAATATGGTCACTTTGTGTTTTAAAACATTTGCTCAGTTTATAAAGATTTTTTTGTTGTTGTTGTTTTTACTGCTGCTGACATTTTACATTGGTTGTAAAACAAAAATAATAATCACCTTTCTTTTACTCTTCGGTTTATTCGCACACCTTACATACAGAACTTTCCATACAGAATCTCTATTTACACTCACTCACACATGGGCTTATTTCTCTCTTTTCACATTTAACAAACAACTCATTCCAAAATGTAAAATAAAAGGAGACAGATTTCTGGAATGCACCGCAGAGTAGTAGACTGTAATGACTATTTCTCCTTGCAGTATTTCTAGGGTTACCATATGTCTCCATGCACACGAGGACAGTTCAGGCTTTTAACTCCCACCCCAATGCATTCTGGTAAGTGTAGACCTGAGGTCAAATGTACTAGAATGCATTGCCATGTGAGTTGAAAAGCCTGAACTGTCCCAGACTGTTCTAGTGTGCATGGAGTCACATGGTAACCCCAAGATAAATTCCACTGCTTATTGCTCTCAGCATTCCCATTAAAAAAAAACATTTGCAAATATTTGAAAAATGTACAAATATCTGCATGGGATAAAACAGCCAACAAAAGTCCTATTCCAAACTTCACAAACCTGCACAGGTGTCCAGTGTTTTTGAGAGCATTTTTTCATCCTGGCTTAACATAAAACAATAAAATACCAGTGAAGGTGGCAGTGGGCAAAAATAATTACATCTACTTGTTCATGAAATTATTTTAGGCAGTTGTCAAAAAAAAAAATAATGAAGCAGTGATCCTTGCCTTGAAGATCATCTTTATTATCAGCTTGTAAGAGTGCCTTGCCAAGTATCCTGGTATCTGCTCTGTGAAAATCATTAAAATGCATCATAACTGCTGAGACCAGGACCAGGGCCAGATGTTTCCAGTCACAGGAGCCCCCACTGTAAACCCTTTAACATTCCTGGTCACTGACTGCTGGGGAAACTTAGCTATAATTGGGTCTTGTCTTTCATACATCCATTATGCATGGCAGTTGTTACTGTTATGCATTTTCAAAATTGCATTTAAATAAATATACAAGATAAAGTGCACATCTTGATTTTACAAAAGAAGTTAGTAATTAAATAAATAATTAAATCTGGATTGATTTTTTTTTTTTTTTTTTTTTTTTTTTGCAGCTATCATACTTATTCTTATTCATCATACTCTCATATTGAACAACACAGAGGTATTGAACTGTATACACTACAAAGGATCCTGATAGATTGGCTTCATTAATCGAGTTCATGTCAACATGACCTTGCTCTCAAACACCAGCCGTATGACCGGTCACGCGGTCCCCAATTATTAGCATCCGGGTCAAGGCACCAATCTATTGGCTAAGCACTGGTACCCAGCATTCTCCTTTGTGTTGCTAGGCTGTATGCAGGCAATGCAGTCATCAAGCCTTAATGTATTTAGAAAGTTATTTCATTTTGCTCAAAAAGCACAAGATGCAATGTCATTTAATGGGAGCTTGGTGTGTCTTGACCATACAATAATTGACAAGATTGGTTGCAAGTACTGAGAGCCCCCTAAAAGAGGGCTGAGGTTGATAGATCTTTTCAGCATAGTTTAAAGAACAACATATATTGCTTTATTTCTCTGAGGGGATTTTTTTCCCCAGTAGGCAAAGGTGTCAAACTGTAATATATTGGTTGTGACTGTCTGCTGCCCTGGCTGCTATTGTAACTGCTGTAATAACAGTTAACATGTAAACAATCATTTATACATGATGCAGTAGAGCTGCAGTTGGCTTAGGTGTTGTTTACGACTTAAAAACACCCACTTTGGTTGAATTTTTTTAAATTATTTTTTTAAATAAATGCAATGTAATATATTTTATGTTTTTTCTACTGAGGTTAGTCCACCAAAACTAATTTTACCTGTGTACTAAACCAAATTCAAACCTAGGTGGGAGAAAGACTGGCCCACTGGCCCATCTAACCCTCTATGTTACCAGCCAGTTTCCTCTGATTATTTTATCCCTGTTCAGGCCTCACTAATTAATGTGCGTGTGTGTTTATGTATAGACCGACCTTGGCAGCATGGTTTATTTTGTTAAACATGTGGGTACTGAAATCCTCAGCAGGAAATTAAGAGTGATAAACAACAAGGACGCAGGTGTGGGAAAGAGCCCAGAATTAAAAATAAAAGTGGTTCAATTTACTGTGGGTGGAATAAACACAATGCTCATACAGTCGAGTAAAGAGCATGGACCAAAATGACCTTCCAAAACGCTATCCATAGCCAACGGCAACGTGGGGAGTCAGGACAGCACTGATTTGATTGGATATGCATTCCTTTAGGAAGCTAGGGGTGGAACTCTGTAACAAAGTCTAGGATACAGAACTCGGTGCCGATTCTAAGTGTCTGTCAAAGTGTGTCAGCACTGCTGTCTTGCCCATTGTGACTGACATCTAGGATTATATTATAATTATGGAGCAGCAATCCTTATAGCTCCTTAAAAACATTCTCTGGGTGCAATGATTTAATTCTAGCATGGATTAAAATGCAAAAAAAAATCTTTATCACAATTGCTTTTTTTTTGGTTTGTGATTTGGGTTAAAGCTTTATCTCATTGACATATAGGTTAATCTGTTGTGGTCTTAATAAATTAGATTTGACACTTTTTGTGTCACTCGAAAGAATGCAAACCGCTCTGTTGCTGAATGGCAATGGAAAAGAAATACGATTTAGAACAAGTAGGGTATGTTAGCAGGGAGAAGTTATTTAACTATTTAAATCTATCGCGTGAAGCTGACAGAGCATGGAAATGCAGCTTCTATATATTACACAATGTATGTTTGTAGTGCCAGGTGATTCAATAGTTCAGTGATTCAAAGGTGCATTCGTATTCTAAATTCCTCACTATGAGGCTCACTGAACTTTCACAAGCTTCTTTCTGTATCTCTGGACAGCAGATTAGAAGTGTGTGTGTGTGTGTGTGTTTTTACAAGGATAACCACATGTGATACTCCTTCCACAACCTGTTGTTGATAATGACTTTGCAACACAGCTGCACATGGCAGCATTTTTTATTTTATTTTTTTGCTGCCAGCTTTCCTTTACTGTTATGTTCAAGGTCTTGATTAATTAGACTTTCTCACCCTGCATCCATACATGGCTGGGGGAGAGAGCTTGGATAGACCTTGGCTTGGCAGAAGTACTGAATCTCAGATGAGCTGCTGCAAAGAGTGAACAGGGTTTTATATAGCACAGTGATGATCTGACAAGGACAATGGGTTAGCAGTGTAAGTTTCATCTGTCTTGCTCAAGAGCCTAGCAGTAAGGATGAACATGGTTTAACCCTGGCCCTCTGTCTATCTGTTCCATCCAGGACTATGTTCCAGTCAAGTCCTAAATCACTTCATTGATTCTTGTCCAGTTTAAATACTATTTAGGGACATGGTTGGAAAACATACCTGAAGTGGATCTTCAGGGCCAGTGGAGAACCCCTGATTTATTGAAACTGTAACCAGCAAAGCCAGCATTTCCAAAACATGATAATACTGATGAATACTACTTGAATGGTTCCACGTTGGCAAGGGCAGCTCTGGTCAGGACTGGCATGAGCTGTGAGGGGAAGCCAGCATTGTGCCTGATAGCCAGTAACATTGCACCAAAATCTAAAATATTTTTAAAAAGAAACGGCTTTGGTCAGCAAATCTTCTCTGTTGTTGAATTTTTTCAGCCCACGCGCATCTGATCCATGCCTGTGTTATAGAATAAGTAATCTGCTGTATTGTATAAAAATTCAGAAAACACCATGGCTTTGCTGGGGGTTTTTTCCAAGCAATACTTGGCTTTAGCTTGTCAGTTTCTGTTGCATTAGATCGTGGAGCTGCAGCACTCGTGATCATTGTTTTGCTCCTTTCCCCATTCACTGGTCCAGCTGCTAATGTAGTATTTGGCTGTAGCCAGCAAAAGGAATCTGTTATTGCCCATACCATAGACCGGACTGAAATTCTACTTTCTGATGAGTGCTTATCTCTGTCAACAACAGTCACATTAATACTGGCAGGCTCTATATAAACTTTCTTTGTAATAGAATTAGAATTATCGCCGCACCTGCAGTGAAGTTCTACTGACATATTGATCATTCCATCTCAAGGAGTCTCAAACCAGAGAACTGTGTGATGGAATGTGACAGATTTTTGATTAAATAAGAATTTATGCAGAATGAATTTGGAGTTTTGTGTGATAAGTGCCTGTGATGGGGTGCTAGCTCGCCCCTATAATTTGTGTTTATTATTGTTATTTTTACTGTTGTTTTTATTATAATTCTTGTTTGTTTTGGATTGGCAGGGAGGCGGTTAAATTCCTCCCTATAAAAATACATACATACATACAAATACGTGAGAATGTGGCTGGAGCCTTAAATGTTTAATTGTTAATTATTGGTTAATTGGGCTCCAGCCACAGAGTATAAAAGACCGGTGAAACCCTTTGTTAGGAGGGTGGTTTGGAGTGTTTTGTTTTTGAAGAGACAGAGTAAGTGTTGTCTGTAGAAGGATTTATTTTGTTCCAGTGTTTTGTTGGAAACCTTTTGTTTAATGTTTATACCTTTTGTTTGGCCCTTGTGCCTTTTTATTTGTGTTTTGTCTATTAAAATATTTTGGTTTAACTGCATTTTCTGTCCCTGAGTCTTCCCTCTGCTGCTATCCTGCCACAGTGCCCCCAGTGTTTGGGGGATTAGCCCTTACCCTCCCTCCTTGTTCATGTTGCATCTCCCGAACCATTTTAGACAGAGTGTTGGTCAAAAGCTATCCAGATGTTTTCTAATCCAATTATGTAGCCGTAACCAGGGACTAAAACTACCCCAAGTGTGGTTCTGTTCCTAGCTTTGCTTACAAATATTAAATATTACAGTATGTGTGTGTTGGTTTTTAGCCATTCAAACAAAGTTTCCAGGGATAGAAATAAAGACTCCCATTGCATAGCAGTTTGATCCATTCTTGGTTTTACTATTAATAAGAAACAGCTGAGATTGTTACATACACACTGTGGCTAATCATATTAAAACCAGAAAAGTGTGAAACTATGTTTAGTAATAGTCCCTGTGTTTCTCATATGATATGGAGCAAGTGGCCCTGAAGTTTTAGTTGAAAGCTTCTGCTTCCTAAGTGGGAGTGAGATTATCCTGTACCGTGAGAGACATGGAACAGATTTTGAAGCAAAAGCAAAGTTTTTTTCCTTATTTGTTTTCCGAAAAGGGAGCAAGAAAGAACTTGTCAAAAGATATACATAGAAAGTAACAACAAATCACTCTGCTAACTGCCTGCAACACTGCACACAAACTATTCCTGTGCTACACGACATGCAGCACTGAAAAGGGAGCAAGAAACAGCTTGTCAAAAGATATAAATATTTCAGCTGTTCCTTGGCAATAATGTTAAAACTGTTCCTTTTTTTTCTAGAGCAGCTGGATTGACATATTTTATTGACAGTTTTAACTTGAAAAATGATCCTGTGCCCTTCCAAATTGTTATCAGTGAATCAACCTTATGATTTATAATCTCCAGGTCACAGCTAGAAGGCTTGAACAGAGAAGGAATTCTTGTGGTAAAATACCAAGCAATTGTAACCAAGGCAACTTAGCACCTAGAGTATTGAAACTAAAGACCAACCCCTCAAATACTGTCACAGAGTGTATTGGTTTCTCATTCAGTTTGACAACATATCCATTCAGTACTCTAATCAGGATTAAAACACCAATGAATCACTGTACGGTGATGCTTCCTTGCATTGCCAAACATTTGACTGGAAGTGTATGAGATCCTTTGGTAGGCCTTAAAATGCAGTTCATCCAGAAAGGGGATATTTGCCATTTCAAGCAGGTCTTGTTTGATCAGAAACTGGGGCATGTTGCCAACATCACATTGGCAGGGAACCTGGTCCAGAGCTAAATAGCCATCACTTGATACCAGGGTTTGCTCGTTTGTGTAGCTGGTAGGCTGGAGTGTTTATGAAATGGGCCTTGTGAGCACCAAGCTGTGAATGGAATAAATATCCCCCAGCACCTCTAATTCAATTTGACTGACTGGTTCAAGTTTCAGCTCCAGAGCGAATGTGTATATAGTTTGAATATGATGTCATTGGAGGGGATCTCCAGACCAAATGCTTGCAGTGAACCATACAGTTAAAACAGCAACTTCCATAGATCGAGCTGCTATCCTGTGTCAAATGTTGATTGAACCTCCTTGGTTAGTTCTGTATGTGGGTTACGCCGAGGAAGTGAAACTAAATGCCTAATAAAAGAAAAGAATAAAAAATGTACTACAGAACCCGCTGTGACTTCCCTAGCATTCTCATTATTTTTTGTCTCTGCCTCATTTAACTTTTTTTTTTCTCAATAAGGATCGTACCAGGCACAAGGTACATAAAACATACAAAGTAACAACAAATCAAACAAAAGACTGCCAGGATCACTTGCTTGATGACATGTAATGCCTGAGATTCTCTGTGGTATGTTAGTATCAGTGGCGTGCCGTCAGGACCTTCAAGGTATTCTCTGCTGACCAGACAGTGCCAAGTAAACCGTCAGTCAAATGAGATTACACTGCTTCACTCACTTGCGTACAGTGTGCTTGCTTATTCTATGAAACATCCTACTCTAATTATTATTTATTAATTTGTCTGACCCCTTTATCCAAGATGACTTACAGGGTTTACGAGAGGTTTTTTTTAAGTCTAGGGGTTTCCTGAAGGGGATGTGATCAGCCAGTAAGAGATCTGCATTTCCCCTGCATAAGTCTAAAACAACGACCAGACACTAAAAAAAAAAACAGTTGAGGGTATTCTCTGTTTCAATTGAAGGTCTTGAGTGAGTTTAACCAATAAGCGAGTCGAAGAATGTCCTTTTTTGTAGACCAATCAGGAGTGATAAGAATATCCTTTTTTTGTCGACCAATCAGGAGTAAGCAGAGGCAGGCCATAAATCTCCCAGGGTATTCTCTGCCTCACTTGAAGGCCCTGCTTTAGCAACCAATGGGAAAGTCAAAGCTCTGACAGCTGACCAATCATTAGTGAGCAACCCCAAAACATGACTCTGCTACCCCAGTCCATTTTGTCACGGCACGCCACTGGTCAGTATGCAGTATTGCTTCTTCTCGTTAAGACTTGGAGCAGTGACGTCCGGAGGACGGGGATGGGAATGGTTATTGAACCTGTACATCAGAACATTCTATCTTGTCTAGAGCAAATCTTCAAACTGGACTGCTACATGCTCCCCATTTCTACACACAAACTATCATTCTGCTACACTGTATGCAGCACTGCATACCAACCAACAAAAAACATATCCTAGAATGATTCAGTTACTGCTAAAATGTGCGATTACAAATGCTGCAGTTTAAAAGGTAGCACTGTTTTATTAGGTTGGCACATCCATCTGGTTTTTAAAAGTTGTTTTAATGGGTGCTATACAGTTACTGCATCTCTAAACACTGGTAAAATCCAGCCGTGCTGGAAAAGGCTGGGAACCAACTTCAAATTATGAGCTATAACTTCAACGTATTCTCAAGCATAAAGTTTACCTGCTTCACCTTAGTGGTGATGCGCTGGAGGAACTCTTGATGCTTCGCCACGAAACAAACGTGTGGTTCATAAGTAAAGAATGTTTTTTAAGGCAGTGGTTACCAACCTTTCCTGTAGATTATTAAGTGTTCTAAATTGGAGAATTTATAATGGCCCTGGCTGGGATCAGACTGCATTAAAATGATAATTAATAAATTATATCCATTTCAAAAGTGGATTTTTAATAATATTGCCGCTTCAGCTGTCAAACCCCAATTTGTTTTACAAACGTTGTTATCATCAAATAGCCTACACGTAGTGTTTGTTGTTTATTTGTAATTTGCAGTAGATTGCAGAGCAGTTTTGCTGCAAAAACACTGCCACCTAGAGTTCAGAATATGTATTACACCAGGGGCACGTCACTGTTTCATGACATCAAAAACAGTAAAATTGGTCCAAACCACACCTGTCACATTTTATTATGCTTATTGCATTTTGTATTTCGGTCCTGTCATTTTTTGTTATATTAATTGCATTATTCATTGCATTTTTAAACAGACATAGGATTATTTTAATTTGGGGCAGTTATTAAAACTATATGCTCTAGCTATCCATATACTGTATTGAGCTACAGTAAACAAAAATATAACTTATTTTATATTAAACAAGTATTACATTTAAAGAAAAAAATGAATTCATCAACTGATGTATGGATCTGTGTAAAATATTTGGAAATGTTCCAGGGAAATTAGATTTTTTTTCTGCCACAGAAATTAAAGTGTTTTATGTAACTGAAATGGAAGCATTAAAAAAATACACGGAATATGGCTAGTATCAAAGCTATACTGATTCAAGTAACAAAACACTGTATTTGTTTTCATATAATGTTTTTTTGCCATATTCAAATGCAGCTTATCCTTTTTGTGAAAGGAAAAAAATGTTAATAAACTAGTGTCAAACAACTTACATGAAGCTTTTGAGTTTTTAAGGGTTTTAGAACACCAGTTCACTATTACTGTGACTATTGCATTCTGAACAGAAGAAAAAAATTGGGGTTTCTTAGCTATTGGTTCCTAAGAAATACAACACACTAGAAGTAAAGTCCATGCTAATTAAAAGTGAGGAAGGTCTATAGTTTCAAAGCTGTTCAGTCTTTAATCAACTCCTATTTGTTAAAAAAAATAGGAAATACCACCTGTTATTTTTACAAAACTAAAACCAAACCACTAAGTTATGCATTTCAAGTCATCCTAAGGAGTCTCAATGTGTTTTGCTTTTCTTTTTGTAACATTAACATGATTACAAAAAATAGGAGTTAATTAAAGAACAAAGGAAACACATTACAAAATAAGGCCCAAACTCATTTAAGGAGACAGCAATAACTCAAACGAGAGCCAAATGTCCATATTTATAAAACAGTAGCATGCTAGTACAGGCACTGCAGTCCAAAGAAAATCTCGCAAGCCACTGAATATTAGAAGTCTTGTCTTCAGTTAGGAAAACATCTGCAAAAAACCCATTGAGTTGGACGATGCCTCATGGCCAAGCTGCATGGATATTTATCCTGCTATCTTATAGTTCAAAAGTTTTGTACCTTGGTTTGAGCGGAATTCAATGCAGAGATCACAGTGTTTAGGCATTTTCCTTTAGCACCACGCGGCAATGCACACAATGCTAACCCACCATATGCACTTATATAAATATATTTCTTTGTATAGCACAGTTGTAAAGAGCTGTTATGTGAATCAAGTATAGGTAGGCATACTGACACCAGTTCTTCTTCTCTATGTACCTGGCATTGCACCTTTCATATAATTTAATCTCTAAAGGCATGTGTTATACATTTCATTAGGTTTGCTGAGTGGGAGGGCAGTGAGTCCTTAATTATTTTTTCAGCTATCAACATGTATGTCTTGGGAGGTATTGTTTGACTTGTAAGGGAGAGTTTTTTTTTTTCTTTGAAGCAGGTTTACAAAGGAAATCAGGTGACCTTTAGAAACAATATTATATTCCAAGTAGCTTATCAGTACTCTTCTACTGTTCTCAAAGGATGAAACAACCTACTGAGGGAGACCTGGCCGGTCAGCCCCTTGCCCTGCTTCGCAGGATGTTATCTTTATAGCGAGTCCATGCTGGGTTTGATGTTGGGTTAAGATTCTCAACAGTTCAGGTTTGATCAGAACCTTATCCACATCGCAGCGTTGCCATTTTGAACCATTTTAAACCACAGACAGATGACGAAGATGTTACTTGGACATATCAAGAGAATCACAGAATGATAATCCATTACAAATCCAAATTAGTACCAGGAGCACTGTGCAATATGTGTTCTGAATACATTATGTAGCTGATGGTTTCCTCATGGCAATAGATTGCTGCATGGTATTGAGCTTTTCTATAAGGCTACAATAACCAATCACAATACTGTACAGCGTTTTACAGGCAAGAGATCATACCAAAATAATGATTTGAACATTTTTGTATAATATCCATGATTTAGCCTTTTGTCCCAAATGAACACCTGCACATACCCCTGTGTGAAAGTTACACCAAGAACAAACATGATAAGTGATAAGACATATCAATTCTTATCACCACGCTATTTTTTCTTTGCATAAAATGCACTGTACAATGGGCTACTTAATAAGGGCATGAGGTTCACTACAACAATGCACCTCTCTTTAGGAAATAAAGTCACAATATTCAAAACACTCTCTATTCTTCAAGGAAGGTTGACAAACACTCATTAATACCAAACCCAAAAATTTTATTTATCAACACAGGCTTCAAAATAACCTGTGAGGAAAAGACTCATGCATACAGCCTTAATACTCATTAGTAGCAGTTTAAACTATACATTATTGTGGCAGAGCAGGGCTCTGCCCTTGTAAATATTGGCAGGGATGTGGTTAAA
This sequence comes from Acipenser oxyrinchus oxyrinchus, assembly GCA_030684275.1. NCBI lineage: Eukaryota > Metazoa > Chordata > Actinopteri > Acipenseriformes > Acipenseridae > Acipenser > Acipenser oxyrinchus. The sequence continues at coordinate 24,016,968 of CM060264.1, read as the reverse complement.
TTCTCCTCCCTGCCCAGGTTTATTGTGTCAGGTGGGAATAATTAGCAATCAATTAACACCCAGTCACCTGACATAAAAGGAGGCCTCAGCTCCTCAGTAGCTGAGGAAGTAAGCATGTTGTTGTTGTTGTTGTTGTTGTTGTTGTTGTTGTTGTTGTTGTTGTTGTTGTTGTTGTTGTTGTTGTTGTTGTTGTTGTTGTTGTTGTTGTTGTTGTTGTTGTTGTTGTTGTTGTTGTTGTTGTTGTTGTTGTTGTCTTTGTGTGCTGTTTTTGAATTTTTGCAGTCCAGTGAAGGCAAAGCTCAGCCTGGAAGATTTATTTCCTGTAAGTTTTACTTTGTGTTTATTGTGTGTGTTTTGTTTGGCCCTCGTGCCTGTTTATTTTGTGTTTTTTATTTAATGGAAGTATTTTGTTTGAACTGCAGTCTGTCTCTGGGCCTCATCCCTTGTGCCACCCTGTCACAAGTATATATATATAATATTGTATATTTTCATTATTAATAGTAGCTCAGTTCTGTTATTGTGAAACTTTCCACAAAGGGAAAAAGTACATCAAATCAAAGTAAATTGTTTTTATCTTGCACATAAATTCCTCTCAGGAAGAGCTCTAAGTGGCCCCTTGGAAAGTCTCGTGAGGGGCAAATTAACATTTTAGTGTCTGTTTTAACAATGAAGTGAAATGTATCTCCTCTCCTCACACTACAGGGCAGTATGAATCACTCTGACTCTCTCCAGTGGACTCGGCACAGGAGTGCACAAATGACCCTCATTACTGGTCTAATAAATACTGTTGTTTTCAAAATCAGTAATCAACCTTTAATTTATAGGACGTTATACAAAACTGGTCCTTCGTTATTTAATCTTCATCATGGGTCATTTATATAATGAAGGAACTGACTGCAGCGCTCCTCCATTTCATTCAATTCCACAATGTGTTTTTAACTCTAACCCTAGTCTTTCAAATACCACATACATCCAAACATTAAAGGATGAACTAAAGAAAAAGATATTTTTTGTATTTCCCAAATCTAACCAACAAGACTGACCAAAGGGGTAGTCTGTATTATAAACATAAACCAGAATGTTTTTAGAAACGTTAGTTAGCCAGTTGTTCGGCCTCTTCTTTTTAAAACAGGCTGTAATCCCGGACAATTATTCTGTAATATACAAAGGCTGCATGCTGGCCAAAAACTCAATTGACAGTGTTGTGGCGGGAGGTTCTTAAAAATAGTTTTGAACCATAGTTGGTAACCAAAGAAATCACACTTTTAGATTAAAAGGGAATGCCACTTTGCGATTGGCTGGCGCAGGGATTGCATCATTAGACACCAGTGCTCATCTTCACCGGCCTTCCTTTTCCCCAGGATAGCTTGTCCAATCAGGCGCTTGCTATTTTTTTGATTGACGATAGTTTCATAAACAGAGACAGCAATCACACACTCTCTTATGTTAGAGTCTAGCAGTGAAAATGTCAGGACCTCATTGAATACAGTAATTCCCCACTTTGACTTCAGAGAGGTTTTCTGCTGCTTCAACCTACACTGGTTGCAGACTATGGTGACTCTTGCATATAAAGCTGAAATAAAAAATAAAAACAAAGTACTTACTTTTTTTTCAAAAGTTTATAGCTATCCATGTATTTGGTTCATTTACATTTACCTGGTAATTTAGAAATTTCTAAAAGTGATTTTAAACAAAAACAAAATCATTATATAATTGTACCTGTTGAAATACATTTTATAGAAAACACAGATTTTTATGTCAAAAATAAATGACTCAGTAAATGCAAGTGTAACTGTCATCTTGAAAATAAGACATAGAAACTGAGAACTTTCTTTAACATAAATAGAGTTAGAAATCACATTTCTTTCGAAACTGCATGCTTCAGATCTATATAGTTTATGGAAGTGCAAATTATAAAGAATTCCAGAATTATTTGGTAGCTGTAATTACTTAAAAGAAACTAGTAAAATTAATAAGTCTTTATCGACGCCATCAAGTGTTTATATTTTACACACAAGAATATACCAATTTAGATGCACCTTCTTGTTTCAATGAGGTCTCAGTGGAATGTGACAAGCTTTTCAATATTGTCACTGCCATGCAATAATATCGCCCTCAGCTTAAATTTCCCGAATAAACTTCTGCTCTGGCTGAGTACTGAGTAAGGCTGGTCTGTAATTAAGCTTTAGTACCTTGATCTCCCATGATCTCCCATGAACGCCTGCTGAGAAGGATATATAGTATTCATGCTGTTATGAACTAAAGAAATGTTTCTGTAGAAAAAAAAATACTGCTTCTGTATTGGATCGTTAGTTGTTGTTTTAAGCTACACAGCTGTGAGAGTGAGATTTTAAAGATTCTGCAACTCTAATAGTTCTACAGCTCAGATCTACCGCAGAATAATGGGTACAGTACTCAGAACCTGATTGGCTGAGACTGGCTGAGGCTCAGGATATGGCTCCAGGTTTTACAGCAATTAACTCAGTGGTTACATAATTTATAGGCAAACTATATTATATATATATATATATTACAAATGGTATACCTTTATCTTGATTGCTGGTCAGTGAAGCTGTTTTAATCTTTAGGAGCCCCACTTCTATTCTCTGGGCAGTAGGAAGATATTTTAGAGACAGAAGTATTTCTCCAACCAAGTCCTGTAATTAAATGAAAAGCTGTTATTGGTGGCCTTTTGCGTTCAGGTCATGATGACATGTTTTAGTTATCAAGAGAAAATAGGGAAAGACAGATGCTTGGAATCCACTGAAGAAGAGTTATTTTATTGAGGATCCAGTAAAAAATATTCAAGATTCAAATGTGCAAGGATATCCTGGAGGGTTTAATAAGATGTATACATTTTTCATAAGGATCTTTTAAAGTAATATGACATATGATGCATTCTAATATAAATATATTCACCTGCAACAAGAAACTAAAGCTGTTCTTCCACATTACCTAAATAATGCACTATAAACACATGGTGAAACCACATTTACTTGATTCAAACGTACATTTTCGATATGTGACGATCAGGCATAATTTAGGTAGTGTGAATATGGTATTAGTCCATTCTATAAGCATAAAAGATGACCAGGAATAAAATGTAGAAATGACCCGCAATCATTCTGAGTGGGTTTTACTGCAGTTACTCAAATGCTGCATTTTTTGTTTTTAATTTGTTGATGAAGTCTTTGTGAAGGTTTTTTTCATCAGAGTTCAAGAGCTGCTCTTCAGTTCTATCTACCTGCCATAGATATATGTAATAGGAAAAAGTGCATGCCCCATCCAGCGATCTTCCACTTTGGACCACGTTTCCTGTTGTTCTACTGGCAATCCACTGCTTTGCTCAAGAGAATGCCGGCACTTTATTATTATTATTATTATTTGTTTATTTAGCAGACGGCTTTATCCAAGGCGACTTACAGAGACTAGGGTGTGTGAACTATGCATCAGCTGCAGAGTCACTTACAATTACGTCTCACCCGAAAGACGGAGCACAAGGAGGTTAAGTGACTTGCTCAGGGTCACACAATGAGTCAGTGGCTGAGGTGGGATTTGAACCGGGGACCTCCTGGTTACAAGCCCGTTTCTTTAACCACTGGACCACACAGCCTCCTATGAAGGACTATGGCAAGCAACTAGAACATAAGAGCAGCTCCTGGACTCAAAACCCTTTTAAAAAATATTTAAAACACCAAGACTGAATGCAAACACCATGAAACGGTAAAGGGACAATAAAAAAAAAATGCATGTGCATGAGTGTGTGTGTGGGTTTGTGTGTTTGTGTGTGTGTGTGTCTAAGATGGTTCTTATAACCTACTGCCTGAAACCATGGTGTAACCAGCAGCGTTGTGTGATTCACTGCCGTTACGGATTCTGTCCTGCCCCCTGTCGGTGAGATGAGATGAGGTTAAAAGCTCTCAAACCACGAATGCGTATGTTATCTTCTCCGATCTTAGAGCAGCGTTGGGTCTTGTTAATACGATGAATGTCAGTTGTATAGGGGTGTGTCATTCTTGGCTGCATTCTTCGTTCTAATCTGAAACACTTTGCTGTACAGCTGGAGGCGCTGTTTAACAAATCCGTTCTACTTCAAGGGCACCAAGAATGATGTGCTGACCAGTCGTGTGTATGGCCAGTACATTATCTGGAACTGTTGCACGCACAAAAAAGATATTGATATATCATTCTCATGTTGAATCTCACAGCCACTTTGATAGTTAATTGTACTTGTATTTCACCAATTCCATGCCCTCTGTGTGTAAACAGAGGGAGTGAGAAAGTTACAAGCATAGCTTGAGAGGTTTGCACTACAATAACCCTTAATAAAGGGACGCTGACCTTTTAAAATCTAAAATAAAAAGTTGGTTTAAAATTCTATATTCTGCCAGCACTTTTTTTTTTTTTGTCAAATCAACGTTTTCATATAGTGTCACTTTCATAAACACAGTTATTAAACACACCTTGTTTAACTTCTGTAGCTCTTCTGAGATCTCAACCGGATGTGACAACAGGTTTAAATTGTTCAAGCGCGCCCTCACTTCTCCAAGAACACTGTGTCTTGAGAATCTGTCAAAGTCCCTGACCTGTGGCAAACAGTTACAGCATTCATTAAATCATTTTGAAAAGCTTACTGCATGGTAAAAACATAGTTTAGTGATAGGAACCATTTGTACTGTAGCTCATCCAACTGTGCTTTTTTATATAATAAAAATGTTCTGCATGCTGAGAGAATAACCACTAGGGGGAAATGGAAGAATAACGTTCCTATAAACTTGTACTATAAGTAACTTTCCCTTACTTTTATAAGCAAGGAAATTAAATTGAGTATAGTGATAAACAAAAGTCAATAAATGAGCTAGTTAAGCATAAAGTGTAAACTGTATGCTAGATTTGTTTAAGGAATAAATTAATCACAAATTACAAATGGGCCATTGTTTTTTTTCCACCACAACCAAAATCTAAGTTTATTTGCAGTACACATAAGCATTAGCTGTATCCTGTAAAAAAAAGAAGTTTCACTGTGTACCAGCTGTCTGTACAACACACAATTCGCATAAACGTTACCTCGAATTTGACAGTAATCGTCTTCAGTTCTTTCTCGGTCAGTGGGCAGGAGAACTGGCTCCCAAAGACAGGGTTCCTGCTGTTTTTCACCGTCTTGGTTTCCCACTCCTGAAGGACACACTGGAGATTAGGCTGCTCGGACAGTGATCCAGACAGCAGCTTTACCTTGACGAAGGGGTCGGTGCTTTGGCTGAAGTCTTGGACCGGGAGGCCTGTAGCATCCAGGACAGTTAGGGCAAACTGGGACTGCTCTCTATCGTAGGACAAAGAGAATCTGAGCTTCCCGTGGATGTTCACCTGGGCATCCGCCTCTGTGATGCTCTGAAAGTCAGCGCTGTCTTGCTCACTAATCGACGAAGTTGCTGAAAGGCACCTGCTCAGTTTTTTGATTTCATCTTCGAGTTTTTGAACCTACAGTAGAATTATTATTGTCCCATTAAACAGACAATAACCACGAATGCTTTGGTGTTGATCTTTTTGACCTGTCCATTTTTCATGCAACAAGCAATAGGACCCTACCCAGGCCTCACACTTGTGTTAGACATTGCACACAGGAAACTATGTGGGCTCAGGTGGGGTCCAATTACCTGTAACACAGGAATGAATAGCCACAAGAGAACAAGGTCTTCACATCTATAAATTTTGCAGTGTTTTGGCAGTATTAATGGAGTCAAAAAGAAAATAAAGGCTGCAAAACCAAAATATCAACCGACTCTTTCCAGCACAAGTGGACCACATTCTCTGGAGGCGTCTCTTCAATTTACGGCTGTTGAAACATTTGACTGGGCAAAGGTATCCAGGATAGGTGTTGTGTGCATTATAAAGAAGAGCTGTGTAACTCAAACCACACGGGAAGAGAAATAATGATTAATAATAGCAGATCAATATGACATGCCCTAATACTCCCCTTACCTTGTAATCATGCTTCTGAATATCTGATTCTTTATCAGCTGCTTCAAAAATAGTGTTCCCTGCCTGTTTGTCATCCACACTTTGATAGCTCTTTACTAAAAGAATAAAATAAGTATTAAAAATGCATACATAATAGACATACAGTATAGAAACCATGGTTTTAGAAAAGTTACGTATGATAGCAATACAAGGTTATAAGGATATGTAACTACGGCATTTAAAAAAAACAAAAAAAAAACAATTGCAACATTATTATGTGAATAAATGTTATTGTAATAAAGTGTAATTTCTTGTTAAGAATCGTCAACACCTTTAATAACATATGCATAGATATTTTACAGTACAGTTAATCTAATGTCTCAACTGTCCTCCATTGTTCCTATCCTGCCCTATCTTGGTTGTCTTGGATAAATCACCCCTGTAAACTCAAGCCTGTCCTCAGTTGGTTAAAAATTGGTATTTGAATCAAGAGTAAATCATTGTACCTTTTCCACTGGGTTTTGGTTTGCGCTTGCAGTATCGATACAACTGCCATGTTAGTATGAGTGATGCAATTGCAAAAAGAGAGACTGAGATGCCCAATAGAGTGTATTTGACGCCATCTGAGAAAGGCATTCGTAGATTTGTGAAGGAAAGTCGGAAGGAACCAGGTGAGCTCATATCCCTGTTCAAAATACAAAGCTGAGAAAGGAACACATAAGTTTAATAACACTTGAAAAGAAACAACAATATGCACTGGATCCATATCTGATACTATATTCTCAGTTCAAAGTGAATGCATTGTCCTCTAAATTCATTATGATTACTTAGAGGTATTTACTATCTTGATTGATATAATTTAGCCGCTGAGGTTTGTGATAATTGAGTGTGTGGCATCTTAATTGAAATGTGTACCTAATTTGCATATGGTCTTTTATTATAAGATAAAATTTTGTTATACATTTGGTTCATCTAATGAAGAATAATGAACAAATTTGTGATAAAAAAAACAAATTGATCTATTTTTTTAAAAAAAAGAAAATGAAGAGATTTGTATAATTAAGTGGATAATTAGGGCATTCCCTGATTGTCATCTGAAAGGACATTCAAATGTATTGAACACTGAATGCGCTGATGCGCTGATTGACTATTGACATTAACTTATAACTGCAATGATACTTTCACCGAGGGCAGTGCAGAGATTAAGGACCAGTTTTCACTACTACCAAAAACTTTCTGGAATCTCTGGCTATTCCCTCTGTGCTGGCATAATCCCTTAGTTATAATCACTAAAGTATTTCCTCAAATCTAGGGAGCAAAAATATAAAATATTGCAGTGTTGCACCAATAATATGAATTAATTGGCTTTTATGGTAAAAAAAAAAAAAAATATTGATAACAATAAACTAGACATGGATTATTTCCAACTTTAATATTTCACATATAAATTGAAATTAACACATGGTTGATTTTACAGACCCTGATTCGCACTAATGCTGTTAATCTTGGAATACCTACTATTACACTGGGTGAGGTAGTCCTTGATTAGTGCAAATCAGGGTCGAAGACTTAGTAGAAGACTATAAACATTGGAGTATTAATTTAAGCTTGTTGAGGAAATTGCCTTAATAAAAGAAAAGAGTAACACAGAACATATTGAACACAGTACAAATTATTTATAAATGATTATTAACAGTCGAGGCACGTCTAATTGTCAATACAAAGACCAAAAAAGGTTATTATCACTGAAAGGTGTTCAACATATAACATAAATCAAATCCACTACCTCTTACTGTGGACTGTGAAATACGAGGATTGATTAGATTTGAAGTATCTCCATTCCTTGCTTATCACCCTGGTAATGTATCTTCTTTCCATTTAATTTTGTGTTCCGTTCACTGCTGATGAGAAAAGGAATATATCTGTGTGAAAAAATAATATGGTTGTGACATTAGCAGTGCTCTAATACAGCTGTGACATTAGCAGTCCTATATTGGTGTCAGTGTGCTAAAGCAATCAGTTTCACAGCTGGCATGTTGTTAAGCAAGAAAAGTAGAAACGTCATTGGAAGAGCTGTTTTTCAAGTCCTTTATGTTGCAATATGGATTTGTCAACCCTTAGGTAGTATGCTTTCACCTTTGTAGCTTTGCATACATTTTTTTCTCTACCCTTGTGTGCAATCATTCTGAGTGGTTTGTATTGCAATTCATCAAACGCTGTCCTTTAACAAAGAGTATGTTGGGCACTTCAGTTTATTTGCCTGCCATACAGTAGAAACAGTACATGTAATTTGGCTAGATCAGCCAAGGCATCTTTATATTAGTATGCTCCAGCACCTTTTTTGGTTCATCAAGCCTACGTTAGCCAGTATGTAAAGAAAAAATGCACCCCTTTAAATAAAGCATGAACCCTTTTTCATGTCTTTCATATTCCTGGTCAGTGTGTACACTAGATGCAAGCTTGTTGCAAAGCTGTCTGCTTAACCCATTTATACTGTATATTTTTTTTCAGTTTTAGCTAGGCATACCCTAATAGCTCCTTTGCAAAGTATGATGATCCCGTGTAGGGGTCACATTTCTAGCCAAATTAATCATTTAGTTTTATGTATTAAAATGTTTGTAGTTGATAAACCTACCCAGATACTGTAAAGCCATAAATATTTGCGACCAAAATATTTTGCAAATCACACCCATAAAACTTATTTTGCTCCAGAAATACTGGCGACCTGTTGCAATATATGAAGTATGTATTGTTAGTGGAATTTGTTTTCGTGCCAAAAATGTTTGCGGTTTTTTTTTTCATTCGCGAAAAACTCATAATAAAAGGAACTGACATATTTATGGCTTTGCGTAGTTCAGATCTCAGCTCAAAGTTTTGTAAGCTCCTGATTATGGTTTGCAGCGCTGGAGTCAGGTGTGTGTTTAATAAGGCATTGCTAATGCTCTTTGTTTGCTAAATCCAGTTCCTCGTCCCAATCCTACTAACTAAGGTAAGGTAGTTTATTTTGAAAGCAGAAGTGTGACATTTTCAAAGGGCGTACATTTACTGGCTGGCTGATCGGAGGGCCTCCCCAGCTTTTTAATGGCTTTTTAAATGGCTTTTAATTTGTTTAAGTTAGTGCTCCCAGGCCCCACCTCCACCCCCTCTTCCCGGATTTTCAACTATCTAAAAAAAAATTCTACATGGGCCAAATTAGCTGACATGTCTAATCATTTTGGTCGGGTCGATCATTTTGAAACCACCATTGTCTTTTAATGCAATACATCTTCTGAGACCTCAGACAGAAAAGACAAGACAGACGATTTCTGTAAAACTAGCAAAAAAGATTGAACAATTTTGGAAAACATTACATCTTAACTGATCTGAACAATGAAATAAACCATTACTATAACAAACGCATTTAGCTACCCTGACCGTATCAGATTACTTAATTCTAGAATTGCCTCCAGTAATTAAAATCTTGTTAAACAATAATTAGGCATTATTTTTTTGGCAGACATTCTTTCTATTATCTTATTCAGGACAAGTAACGCAATGAGTCAAATTAGCTCTGGAATAAGGCTGCTCTGTTTAAATATTTTATATATTCTACTCGTAACACATATCTTTACCTTTAATTTAGGTTTTGCTATAATGAACATTTATAAGGAAAACTGTTTACTAGTAAACAGTAGCTATGTGCATGTAGGAGCCTTTATATTAATCTAAGTTTTGACACAACCTAAGAGGTCCTAGAAATAGCACAGCATGACAAGTTTAGTAAATCTAGTCGATTATCCCTTTTAAGCACTGGCATTCCACTACAGAAAAAAAAAAAAACTAAACTCTGCTTGCTTTATAAAAAACACCTTTACTGCAATTGGCATGGCTTTGTTGGTTCGTTTGCATTACACTGTAGATTGTGTATGTAATAATATAACTAATATAATTCACATTACCTTCATCGTCATATGCGATGCTGCAGAAAACCGTCTGAAGCACCTTCTCTCTATTTTCTGAGATATCCTTGTTTGCTTAAACTTTCTGCACTGTGAAGACAAGAAAAACAAGTTCCCTTCTCTTACAGTGCAAAAGGACGCCTTCAATCCATGCACTTACATCATCCCCAGTTCCTTGTAATACACCGGATACACAGGTCTATCCTAAATGTACTGGAGTTCAGCATGAGTGAGTTATATAAATGAAAGCAGGTCCTTCCTACTTAGTTTATCAGTGAGGGCTATGCAAATAATAATGATGATAACATTCAAACAAAATAAGTATTCATTACAAGTTAAAAAGCTACAGACATATAAACTTACATACCTACATATATATATATATATATATATATTCAAACATCAGGATATTTGCATCTTTCACACTACTTGCATTTATAATCAAATGCCTTTTCAAACTCATAACTAAAGTTTCAACAATGCAATGTTAAAATGTGTTCACTGCAAATTATTTAATTTGCAATCTTTTTTCCTACATTTTTCTACCCAGTTTGGATTGCGCTGCAGCCCACTTATCGATCAGGAGCACTGAAAATCAACCAGCAGCCTCCATTGCAGCTGTCAAGCCAATCACCTGGTTTCACCTGCAGAACTGAAGCAACAAATGCTACCAAGCTACTGAACTCTGTAGACAATGGCCCAGCCACGGATGACTGCGTGACCCATAGGGGTTGATGAAGCTTGAGAGGTGAGCTATCCCCAGCTGGTTTTCCTCCCTATCCCGCGGGAGCACTAAGCCCAACGTGGTCCCTCTGTGGTTCCTCAGTCAAGATTGGCAGCTCCTCACGAGGAGGATTTGAACCACACTCTTAGTGCTTCTACTGGAGGAGCTACTAGATACCTGTATGTGAAACATTGTAAAGGCAATTTTTAAAATATTTTTCATTAGCTTGAGTACCATTTTTCCCTGGGCAGTTGAACTTTTCATTTCTAATCCCCTTTCTTCAATTTGAAAAGTTTCGAAGGTACTAGGCAGCCCTCTACTCCACGTTGATCTATACCTACTGTATTAAAGTCCCTTTATGCTAGTGCAATTATGTTGGTGCCACTGCCAGGGGGCAGTTCCTCAAGCGATACAACCAAAATGCAGTTAGACAGGATCAGGCGAGGCAAAACTGCATGGTTTTAATCTTTTATCATTCAAAATTCCCATCTACTGCAATGCTTATCAGGTTTACTATAGTATTTCAATGCTAGTTATATTTGTGTGGTATGAAAACATAATGATAATGATCTCATTTAATGTGTGTGCTGTTCAAAGGTTTGGTTTCAGCCCATAGTAGTGCCCTGTTATGGTTTAAAAACAGGGTTTTGCCGATGAAGAAATATCTGTCATTAAATAAAAATGGGTCTACCATATAATCTTGAAAATGTCAGCTCTGTTTGTGTTTCTGAGCTATAACAGATCTTGGTGGTACTATTCAAATAGTCCTACTACATTCCAGAAGTCTGTGACGATTTGAAGTTTATTATAATTTTCATATACCAGTACATGTAAACTGGGACAACTACTTCAATCTACTTCATTTATTGATGTAATTAGGTTCATAACCTACTCATGCAGTTGAGAAGCTATTTTCAAATTGGAGGAAAATACTGATCTCATTTTATTAACAAATGGTTAAAGCACACACTACTGGAAATTGAAATGGCTCCTTTCTATGCTATTTATTTAACCTTGTAATCCGTACAAAGGCTGGGCAGTCTGATATCATTTACATGTCAAGCTGCATGTGGCATACAAGGAAATTGTTAGCTGGGCCTCATGCTGTATTAGCGCATATTTTTTAAAGCTGCAGTGACTCTCAATGATATCAGAGTTACACACAAAAAGAAAATTCTTTAGTGTCCTGGTAACAGTCTATTAAATCCAGATGAGCTGATTTCTACCTAACTATACTGTCCTGTCTTGATATTGTGTTCTGTGGAACGGGCAGCCTTCTAGCTGGCAGCCTGTTAAGTGCTGGGAGTTTGTTGTGAAAGCCCTGGACACTCCATTGTATCAGGTACTAGTTGACAGTCCAGTTTGTTTACATCACTTGGAACCTCTGCATTGGAAACCTGTTTTCCACTATGTCACTCTGAGACCACTTGCAGCTGTAAAAATGATATATTTAGGTTGTTTTTATATTAATAGCAAATAATATAAGATACAAACAACAGCTTTATATATTATATGAAGAATTGAGGAATGTCATTCCATGTTAAACATTACTTTAAATTATAGTAGTGCTGTTGTATTTAAGCCTATGTTATTAATACAGTACCATAGTTATCTAAAAAGAAACAGATGTATAGATCACTGAGACTCCACTCGTGTGTTGTATGTACAGTTTATTTGAATCAATTTGAATTTATCAAAAGCAGGTCTTGGCCAATCTAACAGTTTGGAGTTGCCCGTTATCAAACTTCTGTTTTCCTCTGCTGCTTTCTCACACCTCCCCTCGACTCCTTCTCCCAACTCTATGTAGATTCGACTACCTCCACCCTCTTCTCCTCCCTCACCTCCTCTCTCGACTCCCTTTGCTCGCTCACCTCTTGACCTGCCCGCCCCTCCCTGCCCCAGCCCTGGCTCTCCTCGGTGCTCCACTCGGCTCGTACCGAACTATGCTGTGCTGAAAAGAAATGGAAGAAAATCAAACTCCCTGCTGCCTTGGATCTCTATCACTCCCTCCTCTCTTCCTTCTCTTCTACACTCACCTCTGCCAAACGCTCTTACTTCCAGTCTATCATTCAGTCTTCTACTAACAATCCCCATAAACTTTTCACTACCTTCTCCTCCCTCTTTAGCCCCCCCTTCTCCACCTTCCTCTATCTCAGCTGATGACTTTCCCTCCTTCTCTTCCAAAATCACTGGCATCTGTAAAATCTTCAATACCTCGCCTCCTTCTCCATCCACCCCCTGTCCTCTGCTCACTCACTCCCCATCACCCTCCTTCTTGCCCCTCTCGAACTCTGATCTTTGCTCCCTGCTTCAGGGCCACAAACCCACCATGTGTGCTCTGGACCCCCTCCCCACTCACCTTTTCCAGCCCCTGCTCTACTCCCTTTCATTTATCTCTTCTCAACACCTCTCTACTCTCGAGCTCCTTCTCCTCTGCTTTCAAACAGGCCTGCATCATCCCCGTCTTAAAAAATCCTGTCTCCCTTCTCCCTTTCCTCACTATAACCCTCGAGTGAGTGGTACATTGCCAGCTCTCTGCTTTCCTGTCAAAACATTCTCTGCTCCACCCCCTCCAATCAGGTTTTTGTTTGGCACACTCCACTGAAACTGCTGTTCTCTCCGTCACCAACTCTCTACTCTCTGCCCCGTGCCACCTCCTCCTGCCTTTGATACCACTCTATTCTCTTGTCCTCCCTCGCTGACCTGGGACTCTCCAGCACTGCTCTTGCCTGGTTCTCCTCCTACATCTCCGATCGCACGTACCAAGTGTCCTGGCGTGGCTCACCCCTTCCTCTTGCTATCTTTCTACAGTCGTCCCCCAAGGCTCAGTCCTGGGACCCCTCCTGTTTTCTCTCTATACTCGCTCTCTGGGTCCCCTCATCTCCTCCCATAGCTCCTTGTATCATTTCTATGCTGGTGATGTTCAGATCTTCCTTTCCTTTCCCCCTCTTCCTCCCCCACCACTGATCTCTCTCTCTATTCCTCTTGAATCCATCACCCTCGCTCCCTCCTCATCCACCAATAACCTCTGTGTCACACTCGACCCCTCCCTCTCCTACTTCCAGCACATCTCTACTCTGGCACGCTCCTGTCACTTTTTTCCTCAGCAACATATGTAGAATTTGCCCCTTCCTCATCGACTACTCCGGACAGCTCCTAGTTCAGACCCTGGTAATGTCCCGCCTTCACTACTGCAACTCCCTCCTGACCGGCCTCCCTGCTTCCGCTATCCGTCCACTCCAGTTCATCCAAAACTCTGCTACTCGCCATGTCTTTTCCCTTCCTCGTTTTTACCACGCTACTCCACTGCTCCACTCCCTCCACTGGCTCCCTATCGCTGCTGGCATCCCATTCAAAACTCTTGTACTTGCCTATTGCTGTCTTGACCTTTTTGGCCCCCTCCTACCTCCAGACTATTATTTCTCCCTACACCCCCTCTCGCCCCCTCCGCTCCCCTGCCAGTGGCAGATTAGCTGTACCACCCCCTCGCCCCCGCCTCCAAAGCCCGCTCCTTCTCCAATTTTATTGTATTTTATAACTGCTCTTATCTGTAATGTGATATTTTGTAATGTGATACTTTGAAACAACTTCAAGTCGTCCTAGATAAGGGCGTCTGCTAAGAAATAAAATAATAATAATAATAATAATAATAATAATAATAATAATAATAATAATAATACCGGTAATAATAACAGTTCCATACTACCACCTGCTGGTAAACTATAGAATGTCATTTAGACTGCCTGAATAAATACTGTGGAATACCGGCCACAGAGGTAAAAACAAGGTTGCCATTTTTTTTTATGACTATGCAAACGAAATAGCACATATCACTGTCAATTTAGACTCCACTGAGGAATGAATATACATCGGTTTATTTGTTGGCTATTTGATTTCAGGGACATCTCGTACATCGATAAGCAGTCATTTTATAGCTTCCGCTAGCAACAGTATAAAAAACATTGTGTCGTATGGATACGCCAAAAAGGTTAGGATGCAAAGAAATCCAAAATAATAATAATAATAATAATAATAATAATAATAATAATAATAATAATTATTATTATTATTATTATTATTATTATTATGTATTATTATTATCCATTTCCCTTAAAACTGCTAATTCCTTATGCTGCCTTTTGTTTTTTTAGGTGCTCATAGCGACACCATGAGGCCGTATAGCAAAGCTCTTTAAAGGAAGTGAGATGTTGAGAATAATTCTCATTTTATCCTACTGTTCTATAAATAAATCAAATGACTCCGAAGCGGCACTCCACTGAGTAAATATAATCCCGATTTTGTAGGGAGACTCTCGATATAGAGGCTTGATCTCCCGTCTCCCAGTGAGACTCAAGAAAGTCAATGTAACGTAGATTGCCAATTGTAATGCATTATTATCTTAATATAAGTTAAATGTGCAAGCGCCGCACGCCCCCGCCCACTCGCTGTACAGGAGAAACAGTAATCAAAACCCCAAAGTAAAATGTGGGCCTGTGTGAGAGGCCATAGAGGAGAAAATGCGCCTCTTATTGTTTCCAACACTTTTGATACATATTAATACATGTCTGTTAGTAAATAAAATACATACTAGATTAGTGTATTACACACTTGTCAACCTCGGTGTAAATATATATAAACTATGGGTGTGCAGGTTCAGTTCTTAACTGTATCAATGCAGTATCCCACAATCATTTTCAATTTTATAGCAAAATACACATTTTATATTTTTCAGGACTGAATCCAGTAAACAAAAATAAGTAAATCAATTGTGTTTGTATTGTATCCTTCAATAAGCAGTTAATACTGGGCTTACAGGGTTTACAGGCACCAACCTTCTTTGACATGTAAATAACAATTGTATAAAAGCCTTTAAATAAGGGCTAACTGAAAAAAGATAACATACAATAGTCATCTTAGACCTTGCTAAATACTGAGTTGCTTTTTTCTGCAAGGGTCAGTGGTTTTGTGGAAAAGAACAAACTGACAGCTCCATACATGAATCATCTCAGCTGTTTTAGATTAGAGACCCCACAATCTGCAGTGCAAGCCTGAAGTGCAGCTAACATTTTAAACAGAAATCACACACACGCACGCACGCACGCACGCACGCACACACACGCACGCACACACACACAGATGCCCACGCACACACACACGCACACACGCACACACACGCACGCACACACACGCACACACACACACACACACGCACGCACACACACACACACGCCCACGCACACACACGCACGCACGCACGCACGCACACACACACACACACAGACACGCACCCGCACACACACACACAAACGCACACACACGGAGATTGGAGGGCTGATTGTTGTAGAGCTATCGGATGAACTGGTCCCCCTGCACCATCAAAAACACAATTAAGGGTTAAAAGAGATTATGAAAGAGGAAAGTAGAAATCATCTGAGCCTCTCTCGGGGAAGAGCCTGAAAAATAGTCTTGGCTGCCAATTGAACAGCTCGGCGAAGTAGCTGCCAATGGATATATCAGGCGTGCCAGAAGGCATTCTTAAAGAGGGATTTTTTTAATGCCTTTTATTTTTGGTACTTTCATAACTGTAAACCGCGTCGGGTCACCAAGGGCAGCCAGTGTAACAAGGCGAAGTCTAGGGGCAAACTGGCAACCACACACACACTGCAGGAGAGCATCCTATCCACTGCAGGAGAGCCAGCAGGTGTATGTAGATCTGCAACCTTATCTCCCTAACATTAATCAGAATCAGTAACACTGCCTGCTACTCCAGGAGGGCAGGAATTGGCTGTAATTATTCTGCCTTGTGTTTTAAATGGTTCTTGCCAAATGCATCTACCACCCCTCTGACTAGTATTTTGAGAAAACCTGTTTTTTTTAAAAATCTGCAACAAAGTGTGAACACTATACAGTAGTCCTTTTTATACTGTTCCTTGTGACACAGAAATGTTGGGACTGTCACTTCACTTACTCATTATCAGCTCATTCACACAAGTGTGTCATGCATGTATCAGGGGTTCTGATTTTAAGACTACTTCTCCAGTATTAATTGTGCAGCTTAAAGAACAACAGCTGAATGGTCAGGTAAAAATATTTGGGAACCCCTGCGTCAGAAGAGATGAAACAAAATATAGTCAGATGATCTGTAGTCTCTTCTCTCACCAGTAGAGGTCTCTATGGGACCATTCATCCTTCTTTTTTTTGGCAAAAAAGTTAGTTAAACACGTTGTCACACATTCATAGTCAACTTTACATTAAACAAAACAAAACCAAAAAAAATGGTATACGTTTTCTCCTAAAGCTTAGTGTTTTGAGTGTGGTCGATCTTTTTGGTGTTGCAGTTTGTTAACATTGCCCAGTAAAGCTGAAGGCATACGATACAAGCTCCTTAATTTTGTAATGTGCATCACATTATAAAATAGTCTGCGTTATCAATCCAGCTTTAAAGGCCGTCTTGTCTATAGTGCCCAATCTGATGAGCCACCAGGTATCTATTTCCCATTTTAAAGACCCCCTGTAAATAAAGACCACCTGCCTTTAAAGACTACTTTCAAGTGGTCACTTGGGTCCATAGCTTCTGTTGTGCTGGCCAATTGGTCTGCACAACGAGAACTGCTATTAATACAGACTGAATTAGGAATTAGGTACTGAATTAATGTATTCCGCTCAGTCGCAGATTGTAAGATTGTGGTGATGCGTTAGAATCTGAAATTTAGAATCTACATGTTATTTGGAGTCAATGCCAAATCTACATAATGATTGATAGGTATACATTCCTGTGTGTGGGAAACATGTTTTTTTTTAAAAAATCTTTTTGCATTGCAGAAATCACTCTCCTTTCCTGTCCCCATTTCTTCAGTTCCATGTGAATATTTTAAAGGGCTTAGCAAGTCACAGACTTTACTTATCTGCACTTGGCAGTGGCTGTACGTCTGGGTAAGAGTGTTCTAGAATCTAGATGGATCTTTTTGGACACCCATCTGTTCTAACCTGATAATGTGAGCAATAATGGCCAACCTTCCTGTCTCCTGCCTCTCCGTCTGCAGCTGTCCTGCTTTACTCTGACTATGACAATGACAATGACGGAAGTACTCTCCTCCATTGGAACAATGAAGAAACTCAGTGTCAAGGATGGCAGCACTGCTCTGAGATGTGAATATATTAGTAGGATGATGAGCTGGATAATAAGGAGAATATTGCCACTGGAAATGGGGACAGCAAGGGTTTCATGTGCAAAGAAGAACTAGTTTAAGCAGGTCTCTCATAAAATAACAAATCTATTGCCGTAATTAAAGGCGTATTAATGCTTGAAACACATTTCCTTAACTAGGTTTATTAAGAAGCGTACTGGCCCCCTGTTATTGTACTGATTCTCTTTTGGTTCTTCATTTGTTTTATTTTCTACATCACATGCAGATATTTCAAAAACAGTACAACGTTAGATAAACTGCAACATCCTGCATCCTGGTGTCTTTGTTGGAGGTCACATTGCAGCTAGACCACTGGTGTGCGTTTGAAATACTACTGTATAATGTCTTTTGAAATATGTGCATATTCCAAATTGTAGTAAACTAAAATGTATTCAACAGAAAAGTGTGGCAGGAATGTAATGTCTGTCCTGATATGAAGAGTGAATCTGACCTACATCACTGGGCGTGATTAAAGGTGTGATGTCAGTTACATCAATATGCTAAAGAGAGAACTAGCTTGCGCATCATTGAGTCACAGAAAATAAACTCACTTTGCAAGATCCATCCGTGTAGGATTAAATGCACTCAGTAAACCCTGACTGTTTCTGTCTGGACGTGCCTGTAATTTAGTGGATGTTCTTTCCTGCTCTCTGCACCAGCGTGAAATATTACAGCACAACGCCGAGATCTCTCCCGTTCGGTTAAGTAAAAAAGTCCATCCGCCTTTGAAGTCTGTGCTTTAATCACAGGTGATATTAATATACTGAAAAGACTTTAGCCTATGCGGAATCTGGCTTTTGCTCTTAAACAGGAAAAAATGTCTTTAAAAAAATCTTTATTTCATCGTTTTGTCTGTGTGTGTGTGTGTGTGTGTGTGTGTGTGTGTACAGTAGTACTTAGATTAGATTCAGTAAATCTCTGCTGGGGTGATCAATCTCGACTTCATCCATGTGGTGGAATTACCTTCTCCTACCTCTGGTAATTTTCTCAATATATTTGTCACCATTGAAATAAAAAAAAAAAAAAAAAAAAAACATTTACATATGTAAATAAACACAGTGTACTCCCCTTCTAGTTTTGAGGTCACATTGAAATACCAGCTCCCCCTTACAATCACAATGTTGGCTCTATTTTTACTGTCTACCTACACAGAATCAGCATGGTTGTAAGAGGAAGTTTATTTGAATAGGGCCAGGATATGACGTACCTACGTCCGGCATCCTTTCCCAAGCTAGCATATACACATGAAGGTGTTTTTTTTGACGCTCATAACCCACTAGACTGTACCTCAACTGATGTGTCAGACTCTGCCGTGCAAAACTCTAGGGAGGAAGTGTTCAAGTGGTCAGTGTTTTGTGATGCCATATTGGCGAGACAAGGTTATCACTCACAGAATCTGCTTGTTACACAGATTTTGTTGAAAAAGATATTAGTAAAAGCAGCATAGCCTTTTCTCTAAACGCTGCACGGTGTTTGGTAACACTAACGCTATTATAAACCAAGTCTAAAAGTGGTGATTCATTTAGCCTGTCCAAATGCTTTTCGCTGAACCTAATTTGTGCATGTGCTTTCTCAAAGAGTTAGTACTAATCGTCTCATCACTCCTTTTATCAAAGTGCTTCCTCACAGTGCCTTTTAGAGCACCACATTGGGCTTCGGCATTCAATTGTAAAAGGGTTATGAGTCTTGAACAAGCAGCAAGACTAATTCCGCCTCTTTGCCTCTTTAAGCAAGCCTTGCACTGGAGAAGCAGCTCCCAGCTCAAAGCCCACAGGACACTGCGGTAAAGTGTCTGCGTAACACAGAGCTGTTTCAGCGCTCTGCTCCACTGAGTTCACTATTCCTGAAGAAAATGGGGGTGAATCTCTGCAACTTTGGTATTGTTACTGAAGTTAGAGTCACTGCTACCTCCTACAGATGGTTCATCAGTGGCCTCCTGTGAATGCATTGGGGGTCGGTGCAGTTCTGCTGTGACAGGGAGTCCTAGTCAGTCCTGTCTTAAAAGCTGATAATGTCTGCTAAATGTTGTATTCATCAAAAATAGCCTTCAGCCTTTGGCTGAACACGCACCCACGAATTAGATTGGACCTAGCCAGAGAGACCTTGTGGCTTCACCCCTCTAGGCAATGTCAATTCTGCTTATAACAATGTCTACCCAAGCATTGGCAAAGCTTTCAGCTGTTGCGTAGGTCATCTGTTTTCTTTCCACCTCTCTGCTTTAAGAAAGGCAATAGTGTTGCAAAATCCACAAAGCAAACCCAATGTATTTGTTACACCAGTGAGTATTTTAAGAAGCTATATTGTTTTTTACAAATGGTTCTTGACATTCTCTCTGGACCTGGTTAGAAAATACTGCAGCTTAAATTATTGCCTTACCTTATCCAGCTTCTGTGGAAAACGCCTTATAAAGCTTACAATAACCATCACCATTGTCATCATCAGTAATAGTTATGGCTAAAGCTGTGTGAGACACACACACAGAGACAGGAAGCTATTGTCATTTCTTGATTTAGTGATATTTAATTGTAAAACACGAATTGCAATGCTTTTTACATACTTTTCAAAAGTGTGTGTGATAAGGCTTGGTTACTGTTTGTGATAATCCCATTTTAAGTCACAGTAAGGTGCACAATGGCAATATGTCACAAAAACAAGTATTAACTCTTGGAGCACAAAGTGAATTTACAAAAAGACAGCCCAACTATTTAATATAACATTAAATAGTTTAGTATCTTTATATGGACAAAAAAGTCAAAGAAGACCAGGAGCAGTTATTTTTCATAGATTGTAGTCTGCTGTTTTCAGTGGAGTTATCTTTCCCAGATCTCATGTGGTCTGCAATGTTGAAATAGTTACCTTCTGCTCATTGTGACCTAACTGAGAAACACTGTGCTATCCCTTCGGTTGTTTGACTATTTATATAACAAGAAGGAATACAGTGCCAAATTCAGCATGGAAGTATTTAAAATGCATTCCTACAATGCACTCATAACTTGCATGTGCCACTGTAACAAGTACAAAACACTGACAGTGTATAGAGAAAGGATAAACAGATATCATTCAGTTGAAGGAAGACTTGGAACAATGCACACTTTCTGAAGCGAGATACATTTCAGAGGCTTGGGGCCTCGCCAAAGGGAGGTGTCAGAAACTGCAAACCACCTGAAGAAATCTAAAAATATATTTGCTGTTTATTACATGCAGGGAAAGTGAGGCTCAGTAAGTAGTGGATGCAGGATCAAGCAAAAACATATTTGGTTGCCTGGTCACCAGTGGTGACTCCCAAAATTAATGATCCTTAAATGGAGGTGTGGGTTATTAGAGAGTTGTATAATATACATGCTTTTCCCTTTCAAGAGAAAAATTGGAATCGCAATTAAGCTGGGAAATAAATACGGCTGCAAAGCGGAAATTAAAATAATAATTCTAAGTATAGTATTTTGCTGAACATTTAAACGAAAATATCTTTTATAAGGATCTTGCATTCATTTTAAATTTCCATCCTTGAAAGGTCACTTTTTTTATATCTCTTCTTTGCTCGTACTTTATACTTTGTAATATACGGTTTTTCATCGTACATGGGTTGGCAAAAGATCACCTCATTCTAACTTTTCATGAAACAGTGTAACAGTATGCTGCCATGGTACACTTCCTTCAACATTTTAATTACTTGAACTTGAAGTCTCTAGAATGCAACTTAACTTAATTTGCTGAAAGTTAATCTAAAAAATGCCAATTAAGGAGCTAGATAATTGGTTGAAAGTCTGCTGTAGTCAGGTTTTATAAAGTTAAAGTAGGTCTGTGATGGAGCATGGTCCCTCGCATTGTAAAACCAGCAATGGACTTGTGTGGACTTTCCTTTGCTTTTCATTTGAACTTTTCATGAAACAGTCTAATATGGGCATTGAATGTACTTCTTAACGTTATTGAATCATTGTAGAAGTATTTTTAGTGTTTGTTTTTTAGTTGTTTGTTTTTTCTTCTCTTAAGCGCTTTGTCCCATGGTATATATTGGGTTCAAAATAAAGTATTGTTTTCTGATTCACTTTCCTGTTACTGGTGGATTTATAAGGATCATACAGATCCAGAACATTAGCCATAATACCTGTACCAGTTACATATAATGAACCAATCAGAAAACAGTGCTGATTCTATACTGTACATTTTTGTAAATTCAGATTGCATATAAATAAACAGTGCAGTTTATCATTTTTTAGAAAATATCGCTGTGATTAGTTTTGAGTTAAGACTGGTGATAATCCATGGCCAAATCTAAAGCGTTTAGCCCATGACAGCATCAATCGATGTTCGTTTCATCAGAAATGAGTTGGACTGTCATTTGAGTTTAGTGTAAGAATAAAATGCCTTGGCTTGTCAGATTAACTTTGTCTTCTAATTTGGATATGTTCAGATCTCGCTGTGCTTGTCCAGCATTAGGGGAGCTCTGAACCCAAATGATTCAGTTGTTGGGAGGTTTTCCATTATTATTTGACAGTACATTTGTACTGTATGTGGCTCTAGTTCTCAGCATTGTACAGTAGCATGGCACATTCCCTAATATACTTTGACACAACGACAAGTGGAAGCCTAATTTAATGGCTCTAGTGTGTCTGACACGATCATCGAATTACTTTAATGACAGCTACTGGTTCCTGTGATGCTAGTTCAGAGCGTAAATCACAGGCACTGTAGGGGATGGTTTTTGCACAGGATAACTCTCTTTTAAACATGACTGATACATTTTAGAGTCCTGTCTGTGCATTCTTTGTAGGTAATGCCTATCATGCCTATGGTAGCACTGTGACATGCATAAGGATGTTACTGTATGTCATGTTCATGTAATAGAAAGTTTTACATTTTTGTATTATTAACTGTGAAATAAATACAGCCTTATCACAGATTTCACTATTTCTGTGAAATTAACGTATTTCTGTGTAATATGTAGTTCCCAGTGAAAATTCTCATTTCTGAAAGGATATATACATATTTTTTATCACTTAAAATAAATGCAGCAAATGTTTGCCTTTTTGACCCACTAGCTGTTACACTGCATTTAGGAACCTGGCAGTCGGTTTAGTTTGCTTCCAGTAAATGGCTGAACACACTGCATAGAGCTGCATAATTTCTTTAAAATGTCTTCAACAAAAAAGACACCAGCTGCATCAAAAGATCAGAAATATTTCTGATAAAAATCTGTTGCTATTGTTGCTATCATTGATGGTGGACATAAAAAACGAAATATTCTACAATTAAGCATTTGCTGTTTTTTTAGGTAAGCATTTAAATATTTAGGAACATTTGTTGTATAATAACTCTAGAGAAAATGATCAACGACAATTTCTTCTTCTTTAATAAAGATTATGTTTGATCGTGAAATATCTTGAAATACTTATTTTTAGACCGTTAAATACAGTACGCTGTTTTTATACTGTGAAAAAAATACAGCCCTCTTTATTATTACTGTGAAAGATCTAAACATTGCATTTTGGTTTAATCTATTCAGACATTGACTATTGAAATAAGTAGCTTTAAACTTCATTTGCTTTTCCCTTACATTTAGGTTAATCATTGAGTTTTTATTTGTATTTATTTTTTTGCAATTTGTGTAATTGTTATGAGAACTACATTAAGAAAATGTCAAGGTACTTACCTTTTACAATCAATTTAAATAAGCTATTTCCATTTCCTCGTTAATTTTTATTATATAATAAATCTCGTACACAGTGTGTTTGCCATGCTTTACCATGACTACACACGTGTTTCAAAAAGTCTTACCATGCCTGTATATCACATCACTGTGCTTTGCTTTTACTGTGGTTTACTGCAGTCAATTTTCTTATGAAAACATGTTCTCAGTAACACCGACATAAGAAAATACAAAAATGTGTGCTACTTTAACTTTAGGAACCATATTCAGTATAATTTAGATAACCAGAAGCTGCGTTATTACTGTATTTGGATTTAATTCTAAACAGTAATTTATACTATTAACTTTTCAAGACATATATAAATTGAACTTCAGAGCTTCAGTGTCCCTGATTATTAGTTCAGTTGCACTATGCCAATTCTGTGTTTAATTAGGCAAAGCTGTCATGGTACACGTTCTTCAACATTTTAATTACCATATTTGAACTTGATGTCCCTAGAACGCAATTTAACTTAATTTACTGAAAGTTAATCTAGAAAAAAGTCAATTAAGGAACTATATAATTGGTTGAAAGTCTGCTTTTGTCAGGTTTGATAAGAAAAGTAGGTTTGTGTTTGAACTTTCCTTTTAACTGTGCTTTTAATCATATGTAAATACGCCAACAACAAAAACAAACAAAAAAAAAAAAAACGTGTTCCTTACGTGTTGTGTGTAATCCACTGTCCTGCAGGGGGAGGTTCCTGAAAAGACGAAAGAAATGAAAGATTGTTACTGCTTTTGAGGCGCTATCACAATGGAAAAGTGCACATTTTCAGTGTGATGCGTGGATCTAGCTGTGTAGAGTGTAGAAAAGTGAAACCCTTTCTTTTTTTTCCTTTTCAGGAACCCCCCACCACCCCCACCTGCAGGACAGTGGATTACACAGTTAGAAGGAAAACCCAAAGAAGTCCATTGCTGTTTTTACTATGTGAGGGACCTTCCTCCATCACATGATTATCATGTTACCAATAAACAGTAGAGCCCATGTTGTCTATAGCATATTACATAAGGGGCTGTACGATACCGCTCACATCCACCCCATGAGAGGTCCCATGTTGTCTATAGCATATTACATAAGGGGCTGTAGGATACCACTCACATCCACCCCTTGAGAGGTCCCATGTTGTCTATAGCATATTACATAAGGGGCTGTACGATACCGCTCACATCCACCCCATGAGAGGTCACAGAAGCTGTATGGGCTTTCTGGCTGTTCTGACTACTATGTATCCTAAATATGGCAGTGCTAAGCACCTAGTTATTCCACAGGAAGTATCTCATTGGCTTTGGCTCTTCTGCAGTTTAGGGCTGCAAAACCGGCAGGGACTGTTTCTTGTCATCGCACAACATCGTACTACAGCATACTAGCCAGGCAGACACGTGCAGGGCTGGCCTGTCCTCCAGAGGCTGGTATCTCATACGCTTTCGAGTTCCGGGGAGGAAAGAGGCAGTTGGCTTGGCCGTGGCATCGGAGGACTCCCACTGACCTTAAGTTCTCCTGAGCGTGTGGGAAATTGCTACGTTGAGGGATTGTAATTGAACTAATTTAGGGAGAAAATCGAGGGTAAAATAATTGGTCACTATAAATTCGTACGGTAACACACTGGCACTGATATGCTACCATTTACCATACCATGTCAGTGTGGATTGTAGCTCTAATAACTACAGCAACTGAATTACAATGTACTGCATCTTGTTTCCATAATGTCAGTGCTAAGGATACCGTGATTACTGTAGCATGAAAACTATTTCAAATTACTATTTCAAATTGCAGTTAAACTGTGCTACATGCACATTCTTGTTTGTTGTTGGTTTGCCAGCTATATCGTAACTCATCAAATCCTATACCTACAAACCTGTTCCATATCTCTAATGACCCAACCTTCCTCTTAAAAGTGAGTTTGAAGCATCTGTTTAAATGACGTTTATCCAATTAGGTCTAATTAGCTGGCTCTGAGATTGTCTAGATTATGTGATCATTAAAGTCACCACTTGATTTATGCCTGATAATAAACATCCTGCACACTACAGCAGCGCTGTAGTTTTATCAGTTCCATACAAAATATATTTCTTCGTTTTGTTTAAAATAATAGCAAATCATTTTTGGTAAAAATAATTCTTGCCCTAATAAAAGTTTCCTACTCTATGTTAAACTGTTCCTATGACTAAACCATGTACATACCATGCTGTTTTTCTTTGATATCTTTGTTATTCAGCAGGCTTCATCACCATGTTATCATCCACACTACTCATTCATAAAATAATAATTCTATACAAAGTTTCATTATATTTGGCAGTTTGTAATAGACAAGTTTGCGGACCATGGCTTATATTTCTACCTATGGGCAAATCACAGGCAAATTGCTACCTCCATTGTAAATCTATTCCATGGGGAATTTTCCAATGTGGAACATTATGCCCCATGTCTCAGCAACCAGTGTCTTTATGCTTTGCTGTGGAGTCCTATCGCTACATGGTTAAGGAACGTAGAGTTTAGAAAACAATGTTCCATATTTCTAAACTTTTCTGTCATGTTCAATTAATTATTCCTTGGTAGATGATGATTGCTATTAAACATTTTGAAATATTAACACACTTAAAAAAGTTCAATGACAAATATTTTGACTAGAAATTGGAACACAACTAATTGGAAAGAGCAAACAGACAAGGCAGCTTCACAGACAAGACAGCATAATGATTTAAATGAACCTAGGGTGAGACAAGCTGTTAAAGTGGCAAAACGTTACACAGACTATTCATTTTGTAAAAGATTTCAAGGATATTTCCAAATCTGAATGGTTGATACTTATTTCTGTTGGAATTGTGTTTTTCCACCGAAATCGAATATACCCTCACTGCACAACCCACTTCAACAGGCTGTCAAGACAATAGCCTCTTTTCAATCACTGCATATAAGCAACGGATGTTTCAAAGCTACTGAACCCTGGAGGCACCCATGGGTGAGCCACAGGGGACCCATAGAGCCCATTGTTGAATGTGCTGAGCCACTCTGCCCTCCGGTTGTTTTCCAAAAGGGATCCTTGTCCAGCAGGTGTTTTAGTGAGGCAGGCATTGGGAGTAACAGGATGAATTGATTAACATTTCCACGCTGTGGCTTGGCAGCTCCCTGCAGGGGAGGTAGGATTAAGGCATGTAGCGAGCTGTTGGCTCCTAGTGACTCCAAGCAGGAGGAGACCTTAATACCTTGGCAAACAGATCATGTAGTCAAAAGGGGGCACCAAACAATAACATACTTCAAAAAGATTTTCTTGACCTTGTTCTGTATTATATTCAAGTTATTTGTAGAATGTCCATGAACACCTGACAATTAAATTATAGTGCGTATAACGGATGGTCTATTTTAGAGAAACTAAAAATGGTAGATTTACATAATTCTGGCCTCAAATAAATGTTGTATTATATTTAGTGACAGTTTAGAGCCATCAAAATAAACCCTGTGGTATTTTCACAAACATGTCTGATAGATAGCTCTGAATGGCAGAAGCCTCTGTTACTGATATCGTTTCTTTTTCCGAGTCCCCTGTAGACACTCAGATATTCTATTTCCTGCTGACAAATCCATCTCTGTCTAGATCTGAAGCCTGTCATTGAAGTCTTATCCTGTTTAAAGTTGGATTATAAGGTGATTTACCTTAGGAATAGCAAGCCATGGAAATCTGTCATCTTGAAGGGGTATCTGAGATGTTTAAATTAGCCGTCTCTTATAGATATTCTGCATTAAAATCAAAATAGCCGTTTGTAAAATCTGGGATTTGAGGTCAACATAAGGAACGTCAATGCACTAAAGATAAGATTTAAGGAATGATTTCATGAGCTCATTAGCTTCATGGACTTTAAAAAGGGGATTATTTTCCACACCACCTCTGAGGCTGTTGTTTAAGGCTGTTGCTTAAAGCTGGGTGTTTTATTACCTTTGGCAAATCATCTATAGCCTTCTGTCTGGAGGATTTTCTTTTTGCCATTCCTAAACCGTCCTGAAGATGGTGGCGGGCAGATGTTTGCGTTTTGCACACTGGGACACAAGTCCACCTGGCTTGGGTCTCTTGAATGAGATCTAGCAGTGGAGTCCTACGCTTCATGCCCTTGATCTTCTGGACATCTGGTCAGGTTTTCCTGTGTGACTTCCCTGCCCCATCTCTGTCAGCAGCTTTCTATCTCCGTGGATGTTCAGACCCTTTTAAGACCCCCCACACTGCCCTTCTCACACGCATCTCTGAATCAACTCTTAAGACCCTTTTAAGACCCCACAGACTGCCATTCCCGCACGCAACTCTGAATCAACATACCATGTGCCACTTCTGTATTCTGCGCTGTATGACCTTTCCAGGTTGGCCCCATCGCATATGTGATCTCTTACTTGTGATTTCATCTTCATACAGAAAGCTCAGCTAACCAAGTGCTGTCTTTCAAAGCCCCACACTGATCTCACCCAGATTGAAACTCCTGAATATTAAACTCCATCTCGGGTCTCCAATCTGAACAGTCAGTCCCTGTGCAAAGAGAGGCATTGTTTGTTATGACCTCTGAGCACCCTGGCTGTCCTACCTTTCTTTTTTTTAATCCTTCCAATTACAGTCAGGTTCCATTTTATTGCACAGGTCATCACGGGTGCTCTCCGACAGCAGCGGTAGAGCGTTTGTTTCCATGGCAATGCTAGTCTTTCAACACCCTTTGATGTAATCTTATGAATTATGTGCCAGCACAGTCATTTCCATACAATACATTTACATACGTAACTATCTGTAGGTTTCTGCGTTTATGTCTTCAAAGCACGTTGTCTATTTTAAAGATCTAAACAACAAAATATTGCCATCCTTAAAGCATAATCACGCTCTAGCACAAGTATTAAGTGATGCTAACAGAGTCAATAACTCAGCACCAAAGGGAAAATGGCATCAGGGTTAGTGTACTGTGATGCAGAGGTTCCTATAAAATAAAATCTCCATATGTACTGTACATGGAAACCCATCCTCAATAAATAAGAGATTTACTTCGTTTTTTTTGTGTGTGGTTGGATTAGGGGAATCATGGAAATCAGATGCATTGAAAGTACAAACAGCATAAAGTAACCAGAAGTGTAGCAGCATCGTAGCCTCTGTTTAACTGCATTTTGTGTCACTGCTATATGGTGTGAATATCAAGTGTGGCCAGGTTTATCAAGGTCGCCACTCCAAAGGGCAAAATGCACCATTTATTATAATTCAAAAGGTTAATATAACTTTAAAGCGTTTCTTAAAAGTTTTGTAACTGACACAGTTTTTAGCAAATTGAGCTTGATACAGTATATCTGGCCCAAAGGGTTAAAATGCTAATGCTACCTAGAGTGTAATCTTAATATATAAAAGTATTGCCGTAATCAAAATGAGACTTTCAGCAATTGTTTGGTAAAGCTGTCCTCAAGAAAACTACACTTTTCATATCCATGCATATAATGGACAGGGAATGGAATGGGTTGGGTTGCAATCAGATCACTACTTGGTAAATAAGTGATCCACACAGACGACAAGCAGAGAATTGTCTGCCATGTTGATTTCATATGTCCAATATACTGAAGCCCCTCTGGAGAAGATATTACTTCTGTTTTAATTAACACGTCATCACCGATTGTGTCACGGCTGCCATATGTGATCAGGTCAGGGCTCAGCTGTTTGGCATGGTGTCAGATACACTGACCATACCTACTTGAATCAAAACAAAAGTTCCACTGCAGAATTGCATTCAGCGCAATACGACTTAACCCAATACTGTGCCTGATGAATTGTAGCTCAACTAGAAGAACATTTGAACAGCGGTTTCAAAAAAGAGTATCTCTTTCTCTG
The DNA here is from genome assembly GCA_030684275.1 of Acipenser oxyrinchus oxyrinchus. Classification (NCBI taxonomy): domain Eukaryota; kingdom Metazoa; phylum Chordata; class Actinopteri; order Acipenseriformes; family Acipenseridae; genus Acipenser; species Acipenser oxyrinchus. The sequence continues at coordinate 23,987,635 of CM060264.1, read as the reverse complement.
TTGTATGCTAATTGACAGTTTCAGCGCAACACATGAAGGAGTGCTGGTAATAAGCTAGTCATGTGATACCCATGGTGGTGGGGGGTGGGGGTCGGTGAGGGTGGCGGTGGGGGTGATATGGCGGTGGAGGTGGTGGTAGTGTATTATATTTATGTAGTGTTGAATCTCAAAGATCTCAAAGATTCTTGGAAATCAGTGTCCTTTGTGTTTAAATATTCTGATTTTAAACTGGTCAGCGATATGTGTTACTGTGTTTTTGTTTGGTATTTCTGGAACCCAGTTACATTTTAAGAAATACAGACAATTCAATAAATAACTCAGAACTGGGGTGAAAAAATGACAAAAATTTGGGAATCTTGAATTATATGTGTTATATTCTTAAAGTTGCACTTTTGTAAATCAGTTTCTTCAGCAGCATTCCTTAGTTGTCCCAGAACACGACCAAAACGTGTAAAATGTAAATATTGAAACAGTTATATTGAAAAACATATTACAAGGATATGTACATTACAGGTAAATAAATATGGTAGTTTATTTAAGCAATAGCTACAGGGCACATCGAGGGGATAAAATACATGCATAAGTTGAGAATATTATACTGGCGAGGGAGAATGTTATTTACACTTGTATTTACACTTATGTTAACTACACTTGATGCTCCGTCCTGTAGTTATATCTTTTATAAGTGCTTTGGTCTTCCCTTGTTTTAACGTTATAGTTTTCTATAAAGAAAGATGAAAGCTGCTTTAACTTTGACTGCAACTGAATCAGTCATTCGTCTTGGCGACAGGCAGCTGTAGCTGCCAATAAACCCCTTATGATGTTTGTTTATCCATACTGTACCGTATTGTTTTATTGCAGGGTAACAGGATTTGGAAACTCAATGAAAGTGAATGGTAGAGAGGGTTTCCAGCTGTCAATGCACCCTGTGGTTATCTCTTAACTGTATATTCTACAGTGTTTAGTATGGGTTTAAGTTTTTTGATTGATAAAAATTAACAAATAGTTGCTTACTTTTGGTGTAGCCTATCAAAATTGCAATGAAACGAGGTTTTGAGGTATTAATTCACCTTGTCAAGTCAAGATGAAAAGTCATCTTTTTCATTTCATTTATTTGATTTGGTTTCTTGAGTGGCTATGATTGAGTCTTTTAAAATCAGTCTTTTTTTTTTAGAAAATGTTTATCTTTTCAATTTATATGGAAAACTGCAGCTTGGTTCATTTGCTTTTCAGAGGGGTCATGAAACAAATTCACCTTGGCAAATGATACGTGATAAACACAACTGAATGTTCTCCAGTGAAGATAAAATCTTCTGATGTTTATTGGGCAGCCTTAAATACATTTCTTTATCAGGTAGCTACGTACACAACAATTAAAAAAAATACACACAAAGAAACACACTTCTCAGGAAGACTATATTAATGAAATAGACATAATAATAATAAAAAGACTAGTTACTTTAATCATGCAAGATACCAGTAATGATATGACTTTCTACATCTCACTTGCATTGGGATTCCAAATCCTGTTGTCCTGCAAAAACGACATAGTACAGTTGACAGCATAGCAACAGCAACCTGTAGCCAAGCAGAATGACTGATTTGGTTGAAGTCAGAGTGGATGCAGCAATAAACTGACTTATTTTTTCAAATTAAAAACCAGGAAATGAAAACAAGGAAAGACCAAAGTTCTTGTCATGTAGTACCTATAACTAGAGGTGCATATAGATAAAGTCTCCCTCACAAGTATAATTATCCACTAAGAAGACTGTCATCTCCTTGTTCTTCTGATGTGCTCTGTAGTTACCTCTTAAATCTAAGTTCCAATTCCACAGCAATCTAGCAGCTACAGCAAGCTATTCTGAGCCCACAAGGTGATGGCTTTAAAAAAACAACTACTTTGTATGTGGAAAGAAAAATAACAAGACAGAAGTTATGATGTGAGCAATTAGGAGCTAACTCGTTCCCTGAAGCAGAAAATGAAACTATTACAGGAGCTCTTGCGCTTCATTGATTCACTGGAGTCTTTTCAATCCTCTTTGATGTAGAGTGGCATATTTAACTCTCTCCCCTCCCCTCACCAGCAGCTGCCAGCATAGGCAGTCCCACCATAGAGCTGACCGTGGAGCAAGAAAGACTGCCTAGCTTTGAAGACCGCTTCACAGATCCATCAGATGAAGCAAGTCACAAGCAGGGTTGGGGTCAATTTCTTTTTTTTTTCAATTGGAATTGGGAATTGATTTTAAAAAGGAATTGGAAATATAATTGGAATTAGAAAAAGGGAATTGACCCCAAACCCTGGTCACAAGCAAGGTGTTTCAATGCATAATGAAAAAACAACAAAATGCAAATCAAATGAGGCGTAACAACAATAAAAAAAAAAAGGTACAAACAAACCTATTTAAACAAAACACCGAACATAAAACAAATATTGGCTGGAGTGCATCCAGCCGGATAGCAGTTGTTTTACCTTGAGATTGATCTCTCACTCTCTCATTCCTCTTATCTCCCACTCCTATGAGTGGCTGATACGCTTTTATATGCACGGCCATCTCCAAATTGGTACTCACTTAATCAATTTGGAGATGGCCTGTCTACCTAAGTTTAGGTGGATGGGGAATTTAAGCCCATCCACGCTGTAAAACAACAATAATGAAAACATTGTTCTTTTAACAAACACATATACAAATTAATATATTTAAATCATGTTAATAACAATTCACAATAATAATAATAATAATAATAATAATAATAATAATAATAATAATAATAATACAATCAACATAGGGGTGGGCATACCCCATCACAACCACATACAATACTTGGACTCTGTAAGGTAGTTTAAAGTATATTTCTGAATGATGAACTGTAATAACATCTGTCAGCCTTCTCCCCCTTGGGTCACCTTACACTAACCAGGTGTTTTGATAAATATGTACCATGCATCGCGATGTACCATATGACCTTTTAGTTACTGGTGTAGCTGAATTGGTTATGTACAGATTTCCTCTTCTTAGTAAAAGGTGTTTTGATAGTTTTTCATGGCTCTTTTATCAGTCATTCTGTAGCTGAAGTTACTGTTTTTACCTTGACTGAAGAAAGAGCTGTTGAAGTTCAAGTTTCTGCAGACTCAAACTTCAAATAAAAATAAAAATAAAATAATTTGCAGAACCACGCATAGTGGTACTCCAGGTACTCTCTATTGACATTTTAGTTTTAATTGCATTTTTTTCAGTTTTGAGAAGGATAGAAAATTATGTGGGAGGTTACCTGGCAGAGCTTTGCAGAAAGAACAGATTGGGCGATATAATTGTTTTAGCTCAATTGTTAAGGAGAATGAGGTTTTAATTTGATGACAGTGGGTAAAATTAAATTGGCGGTGTTCTGCACTGCTCACAACTGCATGATTCAGAGAACCTGCTTCTAAATGGAGCTGTCGGATTGCAGATACCCTCTTGTTAATTTAAAATCTTGAAACCTCACTTTAAAGCTGGCTTACTTTAAAACTGCCTAAGGTGGTCTAGTGATCGGTAAAAAAAAACTGCATAAGCTGGGCTATACCTGCCAGATGCCTGTTTTTATTAAGAAACCTCCCCTTCATCTTAGGACTCTTAGCTATGTTTACTGGCCAAAAAACCTGTGACATGCTACTGAAGACACTTAGCTCCCAGCGTACTGTTGAAGTGAAAAAGTGTTTTGTCCAATGTTAAAGGTTTCAGTGATTTTTGGGCCTCTGTTGCATGTTGCTTGTCACAATACATTGCACACATTTACAGAATCGACCTGTCATGACCCACTGGCTTCTGGAGTTGTACTTTCCAGTGGTGATTTTCTGAAAACATTCCAGGAACCCCTGGGAGCCACTGCTCCAGTTGTGTGGGCACACACACTATTGGACAATAACCTTTTAAATTCACTGAGGTCCTTCTGCTTTCCCATGTTTGTTGCTGAATAGTTGCACGCACTTAATCATGTACAGACTAGGCAATTGTCTTATTACTTACATTTCAGTCAGTATTTAGACTGTCAGCTGGGTCACATATGTAATGAATGGTAGCTGGAAGTTGCATCTGAATATTAGGTATAGGCTTAGTTACTATTCTGACAGACCTGCATGCACTGAGGAGCAGTATCAAGGGTAATGTTAAGACTTGATGCATGCAGTAAATTCTATGAGCCTGGGCATATTAGCTTCCAGGAAAGAATTGCTAGATCTTTCTTTATTCTCAAGGTACAAAAACACTTTGTGATAGAGTTTCACAGTCTTGCAGTGACCAAAACAGTTCCAGCCTACCACCCGTGCATACCTGTAATACTATCCGCATCCCATTAAGTCCATTGGATCTACAAAAACACCCCAAGAAATAGAAATGAAAGCCTATCCCGGCATTCCATTTACATACCCACTGTAGATGACTCGGCCAGGTAAAACATTTACATTTTGGATGATTACTTGTGAAAGATCAGTACTTTGTGCTTCTTGAAAAAAAATGTCTAGTTCAAACACAAACACACCCACACACACAAGGTGAAACTGCAACTGCCATGAATAGACATAACCTGACTAGGCCACGTTCACATTTCCAATATTTCCCAGAATGAAAATTTCAACACCACGGGGATCTGAAAACAGTATAAAACTAATGGCTTTCAAATAACACGCTTTAAATGTAAGTGCTTTACAGTGCCTTTTGTGTCCAGTTGCTGGCAGTTTTTGTAAATGTACCTGCCACCTGCTGGCCAGGAGAAGTGTCATTATAGTTCTGCTAACTTTTTAAATCTTACAGACAATACAATGCAATGGCTTGTGAGCTTTTAGTGCAAGCATCCCTGGGAGCTTCACAAAAAAACTACTGACAGCCCCCCATGCTAAATAATTTCAGCTTTTATTACAGCATTGCATAGTCTGTACATACAAAATGTCTTCAAGAAAGAAAATAAGCAACCTAGTCATATGTACAGTACTTCAGCTAGAAAGAAAACGAACCAGGATTACTAACTGAGTCCGATGAGTTAACATTATTCAGTATAAGAAATATATATAGAAAGGGTTACATAATTCAGAGGCAAGACTAACAGTCCTGCCAATACTGTATAATAGGCCTCAGTAAAGTGCTGGGTATGATTGTGTTACAATGGTTTGCAGCGTGGTGCTCAGAGCAGTAGATATCCCATATCTACAGCTGCCTCAATCCCAGGGATGGAAAAACAGCATGGAAAAGGTTCCTACATTTTAAAACTGTCTAAACTAATCTAATAACTCAGTGTTATGTCATCGCTGCGGCTCCTGCTGATCCAGAGATGGCTTTGCCTGTGAGTTATTATTGATGTGCTTCCTATATTAATGTTCATATTTGTTTCATGACTCATGTTTTGATCAAACGGAGCATGAGCTTGAAGTAGACTGATTTTAAAACTAACATGATGGTCAGTGCTGTGATATCCTGCACATTATTAGCAAGGGGTTTAGATCAAAGCAGTTTTTGAAAAGCTACATGCGTCTCAAAGTCTAAAATTGCATTTTACTGTATGATATTTGAATCCATCTTAAGCCAGGGTGGGGGGGGGGGGTTATTCCTTAGGACCGTTTTGCTATTTTGTTCCCTACTGAAATGCTAACGTTTGTTGGTGTATTGCGTTTTTCTAAATATGTAGTTCTGGGAAATTCTGCTAATAGTAACTTTATTACCTTTACTTTAGTGATCTTAATAATAAGGGGGTCAATGAATATAAAGGTGAATAGTGGTACTCTGAATCATGCACTATAATAACATCTGTCTACATTTTATAAGCTTTTCATTTTTACATAAACCTTATACTTCTCAGGAGACAACCAAGGTTAGGTTATTTACACAATACAGGCATGGCACAAAATAACAGTACAAAAAAACATTTAAAATGATTGGAACAAACAAATGTCAGTGTTACCGTGTTTTCATTTTGGGGTTGTACCAAATAAATTTACAGATGCATTCAACGTAATGTAAGGAGAGGAGTGGGCTGTTCTACCGTTGCATTTTTTCTTATATTGGTACCCACTGCATGTTATTTTGTGATGCACATGGAATGCTTGTGCTTATTCCTCATAATTCCATAAATATTTCCCCATTTAAAAAATAAATACATTAAAAAAATAATAAAAATCTGCTCCCTCTGCAGTTTTAATATTCTAGTTTTAGTATTACTTTTCATTTTTAATACCAGTGTAGGCCCAAGAAAGTGGTACATTGTCAGAATGTGGTATGCTATCGATCTATCTATCTATTTAGCATTTATATAGCGCCCTTCATGTGTTCACATCACAGAGTGCTTCACATAAAAAGAACAAGGGGCAGTTCTAACAGTTAAAGGCAGCTCTGAACAGGGGTTTTCAGTAGCCGACCAAAAGAAAAAGTTGAGTCTACATGTCGGATTTCAAGCTTGAGGGATCTGTAGCATTCCTGCGCTAGACGATGCATAAAGTGCGCTTTGGAGCATGAGGGACATTTAGGTCGGACAGATAGGTTGGGGTCAGATCATGCAATGATTTGTACACCAGCAGAGGAATTTTATATTCAATGTGGAACTTCACAGGGAGCCAGTGTAGAGACTTCAGGACAGGGGTGATGTCCTTGTAAGAACTCTAACTGCAGAGTTTTGAAGCAGTTGAGGTTTTTTCAACACCGGAAAAGAGAGAATTGCAATAATCCACTCTTGACATGATGACTGCATATCCGTTTAATGCTACAAAATGGTACCCTGATTGAGTACTGCACAAATCACTACGAACAAGACAGTTCACCCACAAAGTCAAAAAATGTTGCTGAATTGTGAAAACAATATTAAAATGAACTTTATGGGCCAAACTCAGTACATTGTATCCCTTCAGATGGTTGTTTTTTTGTTTTCTGCGCTAAAAGTTTACGCATGCCTGGGCAAGCGCAGTAAGGTATACCACAAAACAACACCACATCGGTATTTTCAATTAAGGTCATAGCAGTGTTATAAGATGGCAAACGTCTGCGTATGGCAGAATATCAGCACGAGCAGAAATGAACGGACCAAGACTGAAAGCGAAGGTTCGTTTAAGCACAATGAGTGTCGATATAACCCATACACAGATGCTCCCAGTCCTATAAATCTATAATATATTGATTTATTATTAAGATATAAAGTTGAAGTTAAAAATCATTACCAACCTTTATTTAGTTAAGTCATTTTTTTTTTTAAAAGAAGGAAAAAGTTTATGACGGGTATACCGCTAAGTGGGTGAGGTATGCAGATGATTGTGACGTCATCATTTTTAACGGACATGTGGGTATTTACGCCTACATATTTGATTATACATTTTACATGGTGCCAGACTGCACAGTAAGATTTACATTGATTTTAGACAGATGAGACTTATACAATTCATGCCAGATTCCAGAATAGGCTGTTTATAGAGAGGCTGGACAGGTTTTGCTGTAGATTGGCGATCTGGCTCGCTCTGAACCCTAGGCAAGTTGAATGTTGATTTACATAACTGGCAAACTGCCAAGTCACCTGCAGAATGTGCTTGTTATTTCCTCATTGACATTTCCTTGCTGTCTTCGGCAGACGTTGTTTTGAATTTGTTGCTAGAATGCCTACCAGGAAGTCTTGCATAAATTAGCCACCTTTGTGTCTGACACATGACTCAGTCCCACACTAGACTTTCTTAATGACACTTGTAATTGTTTTAATGTCGCTGTTCAGCATCCTCTTGAGCAGCAACCCTAGGTATTGTATTGATACTATTTTTTTATCATTTCCATTCAGTGCTTGATCCTCAAATCAAGCTTCCAGAAGCACACAATGATGTGCTGGTGCTGGCATTGCATAGCAAAAACATCAAGCACTGATTAGTAAATCTGTATGTTTCTTAGTCTTGTTTGCTGAGTGCTGCTTCAACAATTTAAAGGCAGGAGGTCATCAAACAAGCTTAGGGGTAACCCCTGAAGCATGCATATTAGTACTGTATGCTTGTTTGTTCTACTTGTGCAGTGTTCATTACCATTACTGCCAGATAAACTGTGCCGGTAGCTGAAACACGTAACGTGTGTTTTATTATTTTGTTTATCATTCACAGATTTCTAAATAGGAAAGCTTTTCAGTTAATGTAATTGAATATTATTGTGTCCCTTATAATTGATACTCTCAGTGGATATTGAAGAGCTTGCCTTATTGCCAAAGCAATATAAAAGCTGTTTCAATTTGAGCATAGAGCAGACTTTTAATAAACTTTTTACCCATAAGTAATCCTTTAAACAATTTTGTAGTATACAGTACCGTTCCTTGATTTTATATTAATTTTATTCATTTAATAAACCAGGAGATTTACCCATTGAGACCGAAGCCTCATTTATAAGGGGATCATGGATATCAATAAAAAGACAATTACAAAGTACAAACAACACAGTAAAAACATATGTGGTTCAGACATAAGCAGCAGCATACGGAGATCAAAGAACAGAGTAAATAATAAGACATGTTTATGTGGATTGAAGGAGAAGCATTGGCAGGAGGTTCTAAATAATTCCCTAATACGATCTTTAAAACCAGCGAAGGAGAGATGATCAAATTCCATCTTCATACTATGATGGAAACAGTCCCATGTCTTCGGGAGTTGATGTGCAAATGATAATTCTCCCACACGGTTTCAAGTAAATGTTTCTTTTTACATCAATGTTCCCAATCCAAATATCCTGAGACACAAGGTTTTGAGATTAGTACATTACTGTTTATTTCTTTTTCACAGTTCTATTTTAATTGCATGCCTAATGGACCATGCCTCTACACGAGGCATAGCTGTATTAATCCTGTGCTGTAACAAACATAATGTATTTTCCACTCTGTCACTGCTCTTTTGTTTAGAGTTGAATTATCACTGGGGAGTCAGTCCCATCCAGCTGTGATATTGGAAATGATAAATAACCCCCTGCTGTTTCTATGGAGCTTCCAATTAAGATCTCTGTTTACTTGCTAAATGTGTTTGAGATATCACGAAATGACGTGCCATGTGTTCAATCTGCTCTGTGTTCAGTTTATGCAGGATGACATCTCTCTTGATATTTATCTCACAATAAATGCATTCATACTATTTTAAAAAGCTCAGAGAAGAAACATTGGTTTTAATTTAATTATCCAGGATACAGTAAATGTATACACATGTGAAAAGCATAGTAAACTGCACAATTATTGTGTAAATGTAAACATCAAAAATTATAAATTAAGGGCCAGAAAAAAAAAAAAATTAAACTACCGTTTCAGAAAAGTTTTTATACTGGAGCAAACGTTAGGTTACTTACCGTAACCCTGGTTCCCTGAAAGAGAAGATGACCACCAAAACATTACTTATGGGATATGCCTGCCTATTGGTAGGTATTCACTGAGCTCTTTATATCAGAGCTGCCGATAGGCCCCAGTTTTTGCAGCACAACACAGGCAACGTGGGGTTGTGCAGTGGGGTCAACACACAGGTGGATGCGCAACAACAACAGTTACAATAAAATATTATTTATTCATATTTCGCCCAACTGCACACATGGCAGCCTGCGGAATCGCTCAACGGCAGTTTACAGCAGAGCCTAACCCCGGTGGAGGAACTGCGTTCTCCCCAAGAGTGTATGCTAGAAAAGACAACACATGCACTCCTTTAAATCAATACTGCACAGGCAGTCGCTCACATACAACAGACAGTAAAGAAAAGGCCTGCCACTCATGTGTGAAGAAAGCATACAAGGCTTTATTTTAGATCCACTCATTCCACGAAAGCTGCAAGCCAGCTTTCAGCACGAATGCAAGGGAACTGCAGTCGAATCAGAAATGCTCTTAATCGGGACCGAGGATGTCACCCCAGGAAGGGGCCTATTGGCAGCTCTGATATAAAGAGCTCAGTAAATACCTACCAATAGGCAGGCATATCCCATAAGTAATGTTTTGGTGGTCGCCTTCGAATTGAAAGGGAACCACTTTAAAAGCTCATTACTTTCAGCAATAGCTGCGTAGTAACAAAAGTCTTGGTATCGGGTGATGTGATCACAGAGCATTAACTGAAGCAGATCAGTAATTAAACTGTCAGAAGCTAATCGCTTTTCACTTGCTGTAATATTTTGCTGCTACAATTACTGACAGATTAGTTAATTACCCTGTAGAGATTAACAATCAAAGTAAAGCGGGAAGGTTTACATTTTTTGTGAGCATTTCTAAGTTCACTTTATAATGCTAAGAAGGGGAAATCTTATTTTTCATTATAAAGTACAATACACACAGTTGCTCTGTGGCTTCCTTGTTTGTTTCCAAGAGGCAGACGTCAACTATGTGCTACCGTGTTTTTGTTTTGCCAGCTAGTGTTGTCACTAGCTTGAGATCCCAAATTTCACCAATGTCTTTGCACACATACGCCTCTGATGTTTACAGTTTAATAATTGTTTCTTAAAAACAGTTTCACAGTGAGATGCAAATCTAATTAAGAAATTAATAACACTACAGTATAGTGATAATTAAGAAGCCAACCCCACAGTAAATAAGTGAGGGTTATTGCGTGACCCCACAAAACTGCTTCCTAACAACAGCATAGCTGCTTGCGTTTACTGCCTCCAGCACTTCCTGTAGCTCTGTAAAGCTGCCTGAGCGCTGCTAGTCTGAGAAAGAGGAAGGCACTGGCAGTGCAATATGTCACACCTTCTGAAGATCATGACATACTGTAAAGGCACATTTAAGTGGGATAATACGCCAATGCTGCAAAAGCCCTGTTTTGCCCTACTTCTACTCCAGTGCTTCCCCCTGTTTTAATCATCTTATGAACATTGACCATGCTGAAAGTTACATTTTATTATGACATCATGCATACAGAGCTCAGAATCCTCACATTAACAGGTTCATATCCTTTCTCTTATATAATGTTAGTGCTCTAATAATGTTACTGTTTTAGAATACAGACACCTGTAGAATGTTTGCCGTGTGAAAATGCTCGTTATGCTTTGTTGCTTTTTTCTCCCTTCACCTGCCACAATTGCATTACCAGCTGTCATTTGAATTTAATGCTGGTATTTTAAAACAAGCTCAGTTAGATGAGACAGTACACACAGAGATGGCATAGTCGCTTGGGGTACAGTATATATCCAAACATGCTAGCAGACTGATTGGCACATGACAAGCCACAGGGAGCACAATGATGTCATATTTAACCCATTCTGTACCTCAGCTGACATGGAGTCTATTAGTTACCACTGGGCTAACATATGAGCTATGCAGCCCAATATCTTCCCTGTAACTTTGAGGCTTTTGAAGTAGAAGGTGGCCATATTGAACATTCGTTGGGACTTCCCAATCGTCATTTTTAGTTTTAGTCGGTCTTCTGTTTTTGTTTTGAACATGTGTATGTAATAGTTTATTAATCAAATTATATTCATAATAGATTCTATGTTTCTTTTATTGGATTGTGTTCGCCATGGCTTGGTTCTGTGCCAAAAGTCAGCACTCTGGTTTGATATGTCACTGAATGTGTTAATAATGCCTTCTGTTGTATAAGAAATAATGCATCCTCAGTTGTTCATAAGGATATTTCTTCAAGGGCTTTTGGTGACATTGATAGATCACTTCAGCTGAGCTCTTGAAATGTTATATTTAACCAAAATTGCAACAGTATTAGGAACAATTAGGGGTACATTATTTCTTAATACTGCAAAATGCAATTAAATTATAGCCTTACATGTAAAGCAGTACATTATTTGTTATACTTAGTTGAAAACAATTTGACTTTCTGTGGCTTCTCACATTTGCAATACATTTTTATATTTCTCAATTGTGTTCACTACATTTTCCTGAAAATATTTCTCTCATGAATCAAAATCATTTGAAATCTGGACATCAGTTTGTACAGCTGTTCTGAGGAGATGTCTGTGTTTATTAACTACAGCTGGCATGCGCAGTCTTACTGTCTTGCAGGGGTCATGCAATAATTGTAAACAATAAGGCTGCAAAATCCAGTAGTTTATACAGATGTAAATGCTTACTACTACTGTAATTATGAAGGGAATGATCTTTTAGATTTGGATTACAGGGATGTGACTGTATAGCCCCTGCTCCTTGGTAATAGCAGTTGCACTACAGGACATGCATCATTTAAGCACAAGAAAAGCAATAAACTGGTAATAGGAAAAGAAGGTGGTAAGACTGCAGTTTAATCACAGGAGGATTCTTCAGTAGGCTCGGTTCTGTTTTGTTTTCTTCTTTTTTTTCAATTTGATATCTGCCTGCTTGCATGAATAATACACATCAACGGATTCTGTTGCACTTTCAAATGAATCACCTGACATAAAGCTTAGGCCTGTTTAACTTCTGCTTTCTGTCTCGTTCAGCTCTATCAATGTGGCATGACTGCTAAGCAATAAAAAAAACAAACAGAAGAGGACTAAATAACCATTGCATTTTATTCAAGTACTGTAACATAAAATGAAAAAAAAATTGGACTGGACTCGCACTGCTTTTTCTTGATTGCTTCTCAACAGAATAGATTTTATTCAATAGAAATCTTCATAGCATTACAATACCGTTGCATTCAAAGTATTGGGTAGCACTCCATAATACAGAGAACTGCAAAGTATTCCTCCTGTTTCTGTTCCTTATATAGAACTTACAATTTCCAGCAGTTAGTACATTCAGCCAATAAACACCTGTCAATACCCCAGATTAACCCAATAGCAAGTGCCAAAGCATTTTAACACATTTTCAGTCCTTTGCTTTAAAAAAAGCATGTTAATGCAGAGAGCCGCAATATACTAATTTAAATATCAATTGTGTCATCTTAGCGAGATCTCTAGCGAGAGTTGTGCAACATTTTTTCAAATAAAATAGTGGCAGTTGAATTGTGGTTTGCTGCAGCAGATGGTGCTCGAAAGATAACGTCTATACATCCTATTTTAATACTGTTTATATATATATATATATATATATATATATATATATATATATATATATATATATACACATACATACACACACACACTACCGTTCAAAAGTTTGGGGTCACTTAGAAATTTCCTTGTTTTCCATGAAAACATACATTAAATGAGTTTGAATAGGAAATATAGCAAAATGAATAGGAAATATAGTCATTGACAAGGTTAGAAATAATGATTTTTAATTGAAATAATAATTGTGTCCTTCAAACTTTGCTTTCGTCAAAGAATCCTCCATTTGCAGCAATTACAGCCTTGCAGACCTTTGGCATTCTAGTTGTCAATTTGTTGAGGTAATCTGAAAAGATTTCACCCCATGCTTCCTGAAGCACCTCCCACAAGTTGGATTGGCTTGATGGGCACTTCTTACGTACCATACGGTCAAGCTGCTCCCACAACAGCTCAATAGGGTTGAGATCCGGTGACTGCTGGCCACTCCATTATAGACAGAATACCAGCTGACTGCTTCTTCCCTAAATAGTTCTTGCATAGTTTGGAGCTGTGCTTTGGGTCATTGTCCTGTTGTAGGAGGAAATTGGCTCCAATCAAGCGCCGTCCACAGGGTATGGCATGGCTTTGCAAAATGGAGTGATAGCCTTCCTTCTTCAAGATCCCTTTTACCCTGTACAAATCTCCCACTTTACCACCACCAAAGCACCCCCAGACCATCACATTGCCTCCACCATGCTTGACAGATGGCGTCAAGCACTCCTTCAGCATCTTTTCATTTGGTCTGCGTCTCACAAATGTTCTTCTTTGTGATCCGAACACCTCAAACTTAGATTCGTCTGTCCATAACACTTTTTTCCAATCTTCCTCTGTCCAGTGTCTGTGTTCTTTGCCCATCTTAATCTTTTCTTTTATTGGCCAGTCTGAGATATGGCTTTTTCTTTGCAACTCTGCCTAGAAGGCCAGCATCCCGAGTCGCCTCTTCACTGTTGACGTTGAGACTTGTGTTTTGCGGGTACTATTTAATGAAGCTGCCAGTTGAGGACCAGTGAGGCGTCTGTTTCTCAAACTAGACACTCTAATGTATTTGTCCTCTTGCTCAGTTGTGCACGGGGCCTCCCACTCCTCTTTCTATTCTGGTTAAAGCCAGTTTGCGCTGTTCTGTGAAGGGAGTAGTACACAGCGTTATGAGATCTTCAGTTTCTTGGCAATTTCTCGCATGGAATAGCCTTCATTTCTCAGAACAAGAATAGACTGACGAGTTTCAGAAGAAAGTTCTTTGTTTCTGGCCATTTTGAGCCTGTAATCGAACCCACAATTGCTGATGCTCCAGATACTCAACTAGTCTAAAGAAGGCCAGTTTTATTGCTTCTTTAATCAGCACAACAGTTTTCAGCTGTGCTAACATAATTGCAAAAGGGTTTTCTAATGATCAATTAGCCTTTTAAAATGATAAACTTGGGTTTTCTAATGATCAATTAGCCTTTTAAAATGATAAACTTGGATTAGCAAACACAACGTGCCATTGGAACACAGGACTGATGGTTGCTGTTAATGGGCCTCTGTAGATATTCCATTACAAATCAGCCGTTTCCAGCTACAATAGTCATTTACAACATTAACAATCAATTTGATGTTATTTTAATGGACAAAAAATTTGCTTTTCTTTCGAAAACAAGGAAATTTCTAAGTGACCCCAAACTTTTGAACGGTAGTGTGTATATATATATATATATATATATATATATATATATATATATATATATACTGTATATATATATATATATATATATAATGAAAGGCAGTTTAATCCCATCAGATTCTATAGTGGGGCCCTACCTTCACCCCCAAAAAGCTTTTCATAATCATACAGTAGCCCCCTCGCTAAACCGGACACGTTTATCCGACATGAGGAGGTGTCAAGCTTAAAAACAATGCAATAAAATCACACACATACATTTACAGTTGTCAATGTATTTTAAATATAAGTCATTGTGCTGAGATAGCGCACTTTTTTTGTACTTTAGCTTACCGGTAACACAAAATAAATCATGCTGCTGCATTGTACACATTGGTGTACAATGTTAATAAAAGATTATTTTAAATTGAAACTAAATGATTTTGGGTTTTTTTATTTTTATTATTATTATTTTTAACTTGGTCTACTTAGTAGCCTAGACAATTAACACAATAGATCATGGTCCTATACAGATGTTTAGAATGAGCTGGAGGGGTTAGTGGCACATGTGTGTAGTCTATTGCTCCCAACACATTGGGGAAAACCAGAAATGCCATAGAAATTTGTTTTCAAGGCTTGTAAGTACACCCTGACTTTAGTGAAAATTAGGTACTTGGGTGTTCGTCTCAAAAATACATTGAGCACAACTGGCAACACACGAGAAAAAGCGGACTGGGAAATGCCAGCAACAATTTTCTCCAATGGCTCTACCCTCCGCACTGTCCCTGCAGATGGTTTCTAAATCACTGCAGGCAGTCCGCAGCCACACAGTTGCTTGGTTGCTCACAGCAGTGAGAAACAAAGGCCTGTGGTGCAAAATAAAATGGATTCCCATCCCATTACATCTTTGGAACTAGCATGGACTACTTCCAAAGTGTTCATGCAGATTGGTCTTATTGATAAATGCTGTTCGCACCGCTTTCAATTTGAACCATTTTTGCAATGGGCGGCGTACACACAATTTGTCGTTGAACAGGGAGATGCAGTTCTGAATTCAGCTCATTCAGTATCCACCTCAGCGTATATCACACATGATTTGCAATGAAATCTGTTAAGGACACAGGTTATTTAAAGTAACACAATCTGCGTACAGAAGGAAGAACCGCACTGTCATTTGATATTCATGTTAAACTTAAAGGTCACAATGATCTGCTTTTTCATGGTACCTATAGTTCTTACTGTATTTGGCATTCACAGCCTTGCAAGTCTGCAGTGAAATTGTTCATTGAACAGCCTAACTAGTCCCATCCTTACAGGTAAGATCACTGTACCCATGGCTCTGTGCAGGCTCAAGTGGGATGTAGATCAGCAATCGAATATTAAATAGCTTGCTAGGCCAGCTGCAAAGGATAACATTTTAAAGCTGCCTGACATTTCCCTGCTTCAAATGTGCATCCTGCAATTATTGAAATGCAATGCAAGCCCTGCCACTTGTGGTGATATTGAAAACCAAAGCAACATGAGAAAATCAATATTTGATGTGTGAGTAGCTGTGACTACAGTTCTGAAGAGCAGTATTCATTAGCTCTTCTGCATTTCAAATAACACTTCTCACATATTTGTTTTCTGCTCAGGCTGTGGGGCATTTGGGCTGTCATTTAAAAAAACAAATTCTATAGCAAACTGGGTGTGTGATTTATACAACTGCAAGATTCCCATATTGGTGTACCACAATAGTGACCATATGGACAGTTTATAACAGTTTATAACCTTATAACTTGCATAGCAATGCATTTGTAAATTAGCATCTATTAAATAAGAGGGACAGATAAACACAGTGGTGTCGTGGTAAAAAAAGATAAGTGGGCACATTTATTGTTTTTGGTGTTACAGGCCAGGCAGTGGCATGGTACGCACTAAGGGTGTGCAGAGATGCCCAGTACGTGCATGTCAGTTGTTGTTATAACAAATTGGAATATGACTGGGTTTTAACCCTTGACATAGCTAGGATTTGCGTATCACAGAATAGGAGTGAGTAAACACTGAATTCCCCAAATGAGAATTGGGTGAACTCATGTGACCCTCGTTTACCCTTGACTACACTACTTGATAAACCGGAATGTACTGGGAGTCCAAACATTCGTTTCTCCACATAGCTTCCCAATAGCAATCAGGTCTGTCAAAGTATCCAGATCAAACAACCTAAATGCATGCCTTCCAAATAATCCAACTTTAAGGTTTTAGATAAAAGGTGATTTCAAAATCTTAAGAAAAAAGAAAACATTTGGACGAGCAAAGCCATGTGAAGTTGCATTTTGAGTGGTGCCGATTGTTCCAAGCGTAATACAGTAGCTGCCTGACTCCAATCTGAGATGACGTGCCACCTCTGACTACACAGAAGGTAACAAATGGGAGTTGGAACCTCAGCTAAGATTGGAAAGTTGTGGCTCTGGTGATTAAGGGAGTATTTAATGAACAAACCACTGAGTAAACATTTACACAGCATCTAGCATGCACTGTTTTTTTTTTTTAATGGGCCATGATTATGATTCAGTAAGTTCTGTGATACAAAAATGCAACATCAAATTAAATTACATTTTTCGGTGGGAGGAAATCAGGCATTTTAAGTGGGAAGAAATAAGAAGAAGAATAAAGAATAAGAAACTTAAGGATTTTTAAAGCATCTTGGAAATATCTGACCTATGTGTTTGAACCCAACCAGCATCATTAGTGAAAAAACTAAATCTCAGCAGACTAACCTTAAGCCATCTGTACTGCACACATTCAACCTCACCAAGCCTATTAATAGGGCACACTAAGCATGGGGGGGAGTGGGGTACTGCATAGCTTGTCTTACTTTAATGCTAACAATTCTGTGTGTGGGTGTTCTAACCTCAGAAGGGCCAGTTTAAATGCGTACCTGTTAACGTGGTATTTAAAAGACAGTTTACAGATCCTCATGCTTGTTATAACTGGCTCAATATGAACATTCGATTAATTGCTGCATTTATGACTCATTCCATAAAGTTTAAAAAACATCCAGTAAAGGCGCTCTGCATGGAGTGCAGGATGTGCCCTATAGCCTAGAGATCACAGTTTCGAATCCAGGCTATGTTGTTTGCCGACCGTGACCGGGGGAAAATCTCTCTCCAACACGAGGCTAGCCCGAATACTTCTTGGATTACCTGTTTCTATTTGAGTCTGGCAGATAACATGCTCTTGTTTAGAACCTAGTGTAAACATCCTGTCTGCTATATTGGTATACGTCTGTGCCAAGTCCAATATCAGTGTATTACCCTAAGAAATCCAAACAGAACCCTTACAGGTCCCAGCATTACCAGCCGAAATAATAGACTGCATTGTGATGGTCCTGACACTGTAGCACACTGGTATTGGGTTAACATTAAAACATTGTAATACCAAAAGGTTGCCAGTGTGGTAGCGTTCTATGACCAAACATTGATCATAGAATGCTGTGTGGTCCAGTGGTTAAAGAAACGGGCTTATAACCAGGCGGTCCCCAGTTCAAATCCCACTTCAGCCACTGACTCATTGTGTGACCCTGAGCAAGTCACTTAACCTCCTTGTGCTCCGTCTTTTTGGTGAGACGTAGTTGTAAGTGACTCTGCAGCTGATGCATAGTTCACACACCCTAGTCTCTGTAACTTGCCTTGGATAAAGGCTTCTGCTAAATAAACAAGTAATAATAACAATAACTCACTGCACATGTTTGTATTGAACATGCATGTGTATGATTCTTCAGACGTTCTGTTTATGTAAGAGGTTTAAACAATTACTACAGCTATGGCCAAAGGTTTTTGCCTCACCTAGAATGTTAGGAGTGAGACATAATTAAAAAAAAACAAAAAAACTATATGAACATAATTTAGATATTTTATTTAAACATGCAATCAAAGAAACCCCAAAATGATATTGCAAAAGTCTACCGGAAGTCATAATAGTACAGTATTTCATGTTAGATTCCTAAATGTCTCATTTTTCAATTTTTGTGCAAATATATTATTTGTTTATTTAGCAGACACCATTATCAGCTGCAGAGTCCCTTACAACAACATGCATCAGCTGCAGAGTCACTTACAACAACATCTGACCTGAAAGATGTTAAATGGCTTGCTCAGGGCCACACAGTGAGTCAGTGAGTGAGCTGGGATGTGTTTCATTCACTTACTGTATATTTCCACTGTCCAAAACATACTATTTACTGAACTATATACTATACCGCATTTTACAGTATACATCAGTTAGAACCAATGCAGATGAAAAATCACAGCCAACTTAAATGGCATAATGACCAGATGAAATTGACTGGAAGTTATATACTTTCATTTTTCATCAGCTGTATTTCATTAATTAAAGTGTACTTTGAGAGATTTAGCCTTGCACTTGTGCCTGCCATATGTTTCAGTGGTGAGACAGATGGGTTTGGGTTAGATTGATAGGCGACTCACCCTAATTGCAAAATAACTGCTAAAGCGAAGACTGGCAACAAATGTTCATGTTTTTCCTAGTTTTATTCCCCTGTATATTTAAGTGTGTCAGTGTACCTTAGATCCTCTCAGGTTTTCAGGCACCTTACAAGTCTGAAGAAATAATAAAACCTGGCCATGTCCAGTTTGGACTGAGGCTTGAACTTGAGGTTTGATGACTTGGATTCAAAAGTACGTCTGTTATTCTTTTTGATTTCACACAATGTAAAGCCTTTTTTTACGCAACACAAGTTCATTGGCACACTTGGAAGACACCATAAAAAGATGACGGTGTTCATCATGGACACTGGAAAGATAAAGAGGGCGAGACTGTCGCTCAGTCTTCATGCCCCTCCCTTACTCTATGTGATTATGATAGCAACTTGTGTGCCGCATAATAAGTAACATTACTGCCTTGTGATCTATAGTGTAGGATTGTGTAGATTTCTTGTATATATAATTTCTGTGTTGTAAGCATCGTCACCATTTCTCGATAAACTGAAAACGGATGCATTGTGCGACATGAGTGTGAGACAAGATCGTAATGCGTGTGTCACACAATTCGGGTGTGAGACTAGTATAATAGTTCATAGCTAGTCTGTAAACTTGCTGCTCTGTCTCTAGATTGTATCTTGTGAGATACATTGTATCTTGTGCCACAGTCAATAAATATCTACATTATTATTTCAGTTTAGTGTACATGTTTAGAAATTAACTGTACTGTGAAAACATTTGTTAAAAGGTCTGTATGCTTGACATAGTTTCTTATAGTTAACTTAAAATGGTTCTTGGCATTTGCCTGATCAAAATGTCTCTCAGTCATTACAGAAAAGGCAGGAAATCCAATTGTGAAATGGGGTTTCTTTAAACAGGGGCCCCTGTAGCAAAACATTTCCAAGTAAATTATTAAAAGGAAATTGCCCTATATTGACAAAGTGTGAATTTTTGTAGTTACATGTTACGATATAAAGTAAGAAACCAACATATGGGACACTTAGCAGCAAAATGAAATAAACACAAACAACAAAACAGAATGCCTCCCAAAAGCAACATTAGGCCCTAAGACTACATTCCCTTTTTGTAAGTGCCAATGCAGTTACAGTACATGTCTGCTCCTCATATGACTCTCAGGCTCAAAGGGCTTTGAGTTGTTCTATGGAAGTGTGTGACTGACACTCCAATGAACCTGGACTGACGATGCTGGGAATCTCTACAATTTCTGTTTTAAACGCCTCATCAATGTCAGTCCCAGACGGCGATGATTCATGTCTTTCAACACATGTAAGGATCATTTTCACTCACTTAATAGCTTGATTACACAGAAACATTCACGTAGATGTGATTGACAAGGCAGACTTCGTCAACCCATGCAAGAATAAGCCACAGCTGGATTCTTTTAGAGCATTTTACAGAACGTGATAATCCCTAGATTCACCTTACATAAGTGGTTGATGCAGTCTTATCAATTGTTAATATAACTATGTGTTTCCCTTTCTTTAAGTCAATAAAGTATGAATTTGAAATAGCCTGATGTTAAATAATGACACTCTAGCCAAACCCTAGATTCAAATGAAAAAAATAAATCAAACCTACAGTATTAACGCTTTTAAAAACATAAATTGAAATAGCTAACTTTCTACACAGTGCATGAGCACGACCCCTTACTGCTGTGGAGTTTATGTGCATATATTCCTGCAGTTGAGATCCCAGAACCCTTTTCAGTGGTGAATCGATAACATTTGCCAAACTAACTGCTGGCAAACAGAAATTAGATTTTTCTAATTGAAAAACATTTTCAAACCGCAAATGTACCTTCCACACTTATTTTTATAGAGCCAGGGGTTATGACTCTGACGTCATCCCAGAATTATAAAAATGCATTTCAGGTCTGATTTTAGTTCTGTTAGCATCGGTTCAAAGTTTAAGACGCAACTTAGGTAGAAGCAGTTAACAGGGGTGCAAATTGTTTTGAAAATGTAACTGTTTTGAAAGTTTAGCACCAGAGAGCCTAAATTATCAAACCCCTCCCTATACAATTCCCCTTCACAACCTCCCACACGACACAAACCTTCTCAAAAGGTTGTGTGTATGTGGGTGAGTGTGGGTGGGTCATGTGAGTAGTTCAGACGCATGGTTGCTAAGAAATAAAAACAAAATAATCTACTGGCAGCAGAATTTAATGTTGCTGGCACCAAAGTTGCACCCCTGAGTCAAATAAACAAGTAGTTTAATATTAGTTGTATAACATTTATAATGTTCTTGTTACCTTGACCAAACAAATAAAGGCACACTTTGTTCTGATGCAAATTAAATGAAAATTGCATTATTTTAGTTTGAAAATGTACTTACCTACTGGAAGTTCATGTAGATACACAGTTCCCATTTGAATGTTCCTTTTCGATTGTCTACTGTATCTGAGGTAGACCACCAAATTCTTCTAGTCTTCTGGCTTAAACTGAATTCTAACCCAGGCTTCAAGAGATGAAAGACTAATGCATTTAATCAGTTTATCAGTTTTGCACTGGCAGGACTCCAAAGTAACCAATGTGCAAAGCAGACCAATTACAAGCTTCAAATGAATATTGATTACAACAGCATCCAACAGCTGTTAATTAATACACAAACAGTGACATTTTACAGGAAAATATATCAAACAAAACCTGTTTGGAGAATAGAGGACTTTCAATCACCACAACAAACTGCATGGTTTGACAAGTGATAATATGTTTCATCACATTTTGTGAACATGGCGTTCACTAGCAAACACACGCCATGTTGTGTGATCAAAGTAATGCGTAAAATCAAAAGATTCAATTTTCAATGTTTCTTCTTTTGTGATTTTAACTGTACTGAGACCATTAGATGGAATAATCAATCTCATTTAAACCTGGTAAATCTCGGTTTGTTTTAGCTTATATTAACTCATGTAACATGGCAAAACATATTTATGTACAATTACATTTAAAGAGGCAAACCAAAAGACTGCAGCTGTAATATAACCATTACTAGCCATGGGATAAATCATTGCATTTCTCATTGGTATTCTGTTGGATAGAGATGGCCAAGCCTCAACTATTACTAGAAAAGGCTTTCAGTGAGGGGGGGAGGAGACACCCATGACAGGCTTCATTGAGAGGTAGGATTTTTCATTTATGATTATTACTGGGTGGTTTTAAACTGTGGTTCATTTGCAGGTCCATTAACAGACCATTGCATGACCAGCAATATCAACACAATTGATTACCGCAAATGTACTTTTGACTTCACCAATGACTTGTTTAACCATTGTTACAGAACCATTGCAGGGCCACTTTGGCATTGCCATTGAAGAGCATTTGCTAAGGGAACCCAAAGTAACTGGTAAGTGTAGTATTAGGTGTCTTCTGCATCTGCAGGAGACGTTTCTGCATTCTTTTCATCAGCAACGAATCACACCAAGCAATCTGATAATAAGCAACAGCCTTTCCAAGTAAACAAACATCTTTTTAGATGACACATATGTCTCTTCTTATCCATTCTCATTTGTCTATTAAACAGTGCTGTGTTTTGTGAAAATTGATTAACAGCCAGCCTGTGCATAAGGATGTTCCAATGCCCTAGGCAATTTCAGCTAAAAAAGCTTGTTCCAGATGCATTCTGATGTCAGACTAAATTACATCCAAGAGGAAATGGGACCAAAGACTACTGTTGCGGTGCCAGTAATACTGCAGTTCAACTAATTACAAAAGCATATGAGTACTGTGAGATTCTTGAAAAATATTATACACAGCAAGACCTTGCTATTAAGGCCAGTTAAAGGACCAATAGCATGCACAGATGGAAATAAGACTCCAATTGCATAGCAGTTTCATCCATTCCTGGTTTTACTACATGCTTGTTTAACCAAAGTGCATAGGAAACAAGTTCAGGGGAGTCTTATTAAACTCATAGTAAAAACAGGAATGGATCCAACTGCTATGCAATAGGAGTGTTTATTTCCATCCCTGGGGTGGCATTAGGCATTACTGATTAAGCTACACAGAATGTATTTTAATAAATGTAGATTATTGGATTTTGATGGAGTTATTAAACCACAAAACATGTTTTTGATTTCATTGTTTTTGATTGATAGCGATCATTTCTATTTATATTTTTTATTATTTATTTGAGGCCGGCATACTTCTGTATGTACGTAAGGTTTCTGCATACGTATGTCATACAGCTTTAGATCTAAAGAAACCATTGTAATGTTTTGATGAAACTTACTAAGAACCTTCACAAATCATACTAGATCTTCATTGACAAATTTATTTTTCAGGTGAAATGACGTTGGACGTGCAAGACCACCTGAAAGTAAGTCAGAACTTTCTTTAACCTACATGGAATTATGTTAATGAGCTATATCCACAGTTAATACTACAGTACCTTTTCCAGGTTGTTTGTGGGTAATTCAAACAGTCAATTCTTGAGTAAACAACTCGTTTTTCTGGTAGGTGTGGCCGGGTGTCTAAGGTAGTCAGGAGGCAGAAAAGAGACTCAGAACTTCAGGTCTCTCTCTCAGACAGGTAAACACCAAGTCAAAACTGTTTCCCTGCCATTCATTTCTGCAAAAAAAGATGCTCTACAACTGTATTTTTCATACGGTCCATTTTATGAATCATCCTGTACATTCTGAAAACCTCAATAACGTTTTGTGTATTAACAAATATACGTATGTTGCAAATACTCCTTTCCCAGCTTCTTCTGTGAATGTATGCACACTAAGTGACTGTTTAAACCAGCTTTTTGTAGTAGAATCCAACTACATCAGTAGAAAGTTTATGAATATCAATTTCAAGGTCTGTTACAGCTCAGGGAACAAATATTTTTGTTATGCTGTATGATAGGGTGCAAGCCCCTGTTGTATTTGTTGTTGGTGTTCCAGATTGGCAGGGATAGGGTTAATACTATCCCTGCCAAATACACGTGCAGACCAGTGGCATAGCTAGGGGAGTGGTTTTAGGGGTTTGGAACCCCACCCCCCTGCCAGATCAGACTCTACAGCTCTGCCTGCTAAAAAGGATACCACTTGTTTTTATGCTTGCTCTGTCTGGGCTCCATTGGATATAGTCTTGTCATATTAAAGACGTGGTACCATTTATTTTTTTAACCATTTTTAGTGGGGCAAGAGTCCCCACTTTAAATCTTCGACATACAAACAGAAATAACTTTTACCAATCAAGAGGTACACCTGTTTTAGTAACCGCACCAACTAAATTTTCTCTAACTTTTTATAAACAACTGAAATTTTGACCACTTTCCCAACAAGCTAGACAAAAAGTTAGAGTGTATGAAATCTCCCTCTACTTCTCTGCTATTCAAATCTGAAATCAGTTCAAAAATATCTTCTACAAATCAAACTGTACATGTGTGATCTAACTGCCCCACAATCCAAAGTAATAAGGTTGATATAGTAGTCTATCAAAGTAATCAGACCAACTATCTTACTAAATTTAACTTTGACTGTATATAACTGCTTTGCTTTAAAAAAGCAAAACTTTTTAAACTTCTTCCACTACCACAAAAATACTTTTAAAGAGCTAAAGCAAGCCCCACGACTTTACTTGTAAAGTTACCATCTAGTTATTTTTGTTTTCTGTAAATAAATACACATGTGTGCTTAAACTGCCTCCTTTTACCTCTGCCTGCTATTTCCACAACACTGCCTTTTCATATGCTGACTTACAGCATTTCTTATAACTGAGCTAATAAGATAACAACTTTATTAATATGGCACATAAAATCTATTTTACATCAAACAGTAATAAATAAACAAACTTGCTCTGTTTGTTAAAAACATTACATTGGTTGTCCATTACTCCAGCGGGTTACATTTTAATAGCAGTTTATGATTTTTACCCTTGATGTCTTTCTGTTTTGAGCTCACTCAACCTGCCCTTCGAATGCTTTACTAACCATTCTTACTGATCTGAATGAACCTACTTGCAGAGGGAGGGGAGAACAATCACTGGAACAGCGTGCTCATCGATAATGGTGCTCAAACCCCTGCTCTTTTTTGGGGATCCTTATTGAGGAGCTCGGTTTATCATTTCATCCAAAAGACTGGTGCCTGTTTATCAAAGCATCCCTATACCTAACATCCTGCTGCAAAGGCTGAGCTCTAGTCCACACTGAAGAGTGCCTCCTACTGAAGACCTAGGCACCAGTACCACTTCATGCACTGACTTTGGAGTCACTCCTCCAGTTACTGACCAGGCCATTTTTGCTTAGCTCCTGAAAGCTGAGAACACTCCAAAGTGGAATTACTGTAGCAATTCCATACAGATACAGAGCCTAGTTTAAGGCTGGATGGGCTGCTGTGCTAAAAAGACATGAAAAAGCCCTGATTATAAACAGGTTGGCCTTCCATTAGTAATTTATACACCAGAGCATGGAGCCAGTGAATATCTTTATCACACTGTGGTCCAGGTGTTGCCAGGTATAACAGACCTTCATAGACTTCAGGTCTGAGTGTCTTCAGGCTCTAAAGGACTGTGTTTGAGTGCCAGTTGGATAGGCAAACATTATAATAAGATACTTGTGGCAAAAGAACGCAGAATCAAACTATACAGTTAAATTGTATACAAGGCTTGCTCAAAAAGAAATTAAACGCTTGCCATCTGTAGCACACACTTTTGTGCAAGCGGGCTAGCCTTAAAATGAATAGTAAAGCAATGGAAATAGCTTCCCTGACATGTCTTCTATAGCACGTAAAAGCTGCATCACATTATTGAAAGAAGTTTCATGCTTGTGTTACACAGCATTCTGTTATGGGTAGGCTGTCGTTGTTACAATATTTAAAGAATAATGCTTAGCTGTGAATTATTGGACACAGAATCCATACATACTGTTTGGGGGAAAAAAATCCAACATAATTCCAAAACACAATAAAAGACAATAAAACCATAGTATTTTGGGGCTATTTTCATAATTATTTCAACATAACAATGGCAGTTAATAACAGGGCTTTTTTTTGTAATTAGCTGTGAGAGCAATGCGGTTTAGTATTGTGCACTAACAGCTGGGAAATGGACAATTATGCCTTCACACAGTAGAGTAAGGTGCTGTAATCCAATGAAATTAGAGGCAAGGAAAGCAAGCCAAGTTTATTATAAAGAATGCAGTGATGTGTGCGTGGGTGCAAATACATGCATTCCTTACAGCATAATTATATACTTTATTGTACTTATTTAGGAGCTCATCGGAGATGGATATAATATGGACCCATGATTAACAAAACTAGGTTTGTCCATTAAAAAAGTTACATGGATGAAGGCACTAGCCAAAACATTTGTCTACTTGACTTAGTTTCTTATGAATTGTTATATTACTTTGGTATTCCATGGTAAAGTCACAGCAAAATGCATAGCAGTGGAAACCATAGTAAAACATATAAATGGATATCATGGTACTTTGCCTGGTTTGTTTTTTAATTTATGAAATCGAAAAATGTGCTAACATGTATACTGTATATTAAGTGTAAGCAGTTCGTTTTACACAAATCATTACCTACTGTATGCAAATAGCCAAATAGATTATCTTTTTTAATTTGTTGCAAATATGCTATATTCCACCAACAATCCAGGTCACAACTCCAAAACAAAATTAAGGATAAGGAATAAAGGATAAGAAAGGATATTTTACAGTTGGTATGTAATGATCTATGGTTGGCATAGAAATATAAAGATCTATATTGGTACTATGTCCTAGTTTTCTGACAGTACGATTAAAATATATCTAGTATATTTTGTATGGTTGTCTATAGGTAGCAGATTACGGTAAAGCCATCCTTTGTGATGTATATTCTGTGGATTACGGTAATTGTGTGGGTTTTCCACTTAGAATATCTACGGTGTTTTTTTTTTTTTTGTTAAAGCAAACCAACGCGATGTAAATATAGGAACCTCAAACCGGCCAAAACAGAGGAAATAGAGGAAAGAAAGCGGGCTGCAATAGTATGAGCTAAGTCTGTAAGTAAACATACTTTTTCATTACTAAAATAATTATGTTTTTATGATTTTGTTTTGCTGTTGTTCTTTTTAGAGGGGTTATGGCAGTTTGCAAAGACAATACCAAGTATATTTGTGAAAGTAGGGTAGAAATAACAGTGCTTAATAATCTGCATTGATGCGCTTGTGAAGTTGTACGTCTCTCGTTTTTGCAGGCGGTTCACGTCACTTACACCCGTGATAATTTTTTGTTTTGGTGTGCTGCAGAATAGAGTCGTTTGAAAATACAAATGTATTGCTTATTATGTGGATAAAACAAACAAACAGAAAGTTAGTATTATTGCCTAAATTACCTGCTGTTTTCCATTAGTTTAATTGTAGTTTTCTAATTAACATTATCATTTGACCATCTTTTTAGACGTTATTTTCAAATGGGAAGCCTAACAGTAATCAGTAATATATAGTGGCCTTTTTAATCAATCTTGGTGATTTAGCCGCATCAGAACCCTTACAAACGAGGAGAATCTTTAATTGTCAACTTGAGGTTGTTGAAATGATCTGTAAAACTTCAAATAAGGTCATGTATATATGAGGCATTCTTTTTCTGGTCTTTCAAAGCAAGTTCTCCTTCAGTATAATTTGCGGCTGGTCCAGAAGCACAACTGGAAAACAATTCCTATTTTAAGCAGAAGACTGAAGATATTTTGTCCGTTCAGCTGCACTGGGATATTCATCCAGCTATCTGTGCTTAATTGACTGAATAGGCGAATAATTGCTTTTAACACAAGCCCTGTATGTGTGCAGGACACTGAATCTATGTTCCGTCCGTCATAGCGGGTTTACTACGTCCGTGCAGCCTTTCGAATAAGATCCTTTATTTGTATTTTTAGCTCAATCTGATATTTATGGGAGGAAAGCACACCTACTGCGGTCAGTGTCCAGTACAAAGCGTTAGGAAAGAGTCTGGTCAAAAACGCCAACGTAGCTTGATTGACCTAGAAGCTGAATGGAATTGCTCTTTTCATACAAAATACTTTCAGCACGTTTTTACTGTGACGTTGACACCTTTCAACGTGTGTTTCGACGCTTTAAGCTTTTTTTTTAGTTTTGATTCCTAGTAGCAATAAGTGCTTTGGTGAAAACAACATATACTGCGCTCAATGTTTGTTATCCAGATTTACCCTAAACAAACAAATACGCACGGTACGTGAGGCTTGGTCGTCTAAAAAAACAAAACAAAACAAAAAAACAACTAAGACTACATTTATTCAAGTACACGTTTTTATTAAAATTCCACAAATGGAATTTTGGGTTCTCTGCATGAATTCTCTCTGTATTGGCACTAACACAAAACACTGAGAAATAGATTTTTAAGAATTGGGACAATATACTTTCAGCTGTTGGGACATAAGCTTTCTCCCCCCTTTGAAACCTGATTTACAGTAAGTTGTCATTCTGCTCCTGTACTGCTTGCAGCTTATTCAATACAGATAAAAGAATATTAATCTCTTTGAATGCATATTTATCTCAAACTAACAGAAGGGAATTGATCTGAGTAAAAGCACAGCCACAAAAGTGCGTTACAATAACTAAACAATATGTCATATTTACCTTGCAGCTTATAATTGGCAAAAACAAAAAAAAACATGCAGGTGTGTATCAGGAAATGTCACAGATCTGTGGAAAACTGTCCAATTAATTAATTAATTACTTAATTAATTAATTAATTATTTTTTAAATGCAGCAGAAGAGCTTTCTTTTTATTAGTCTAGGATACAATGAAGCGGTATGAGACTCTGTAACAGCAGCTGCAGGTCCAGTTTTTCATTAAAGGACGTTGGCAGAAATTAATGTTTCGTCCTGTTCTAAGGAGTCAAGGACCTTAGTGACTGTAGGTTACCGAGGTGCAACTATAATAAATAAAGCAAACAAACGGGGATTCTCTCTTTTGTTATACCGTATTCCTTCGAATTTAACACGCCCTTGTAGTTACGACCCAGCCCAAATTTACCATCCTCAATTTGAGGAAAAAATAAAACATAAAAAACAAATATGCATTTACAAAGATACAACCTCAATTATGCTGTTGTATCGTACAAAACAGACCCAAAACAGTGTTGTTGTAGATTAACCACAGAGCTTGTTTTATTGTGCTGTGTACTATAGTACTTAACATGGCGTCTCTGTCGAACACACACCCCTCCCTCACTTACAGCAGCCTGGCAACAGCAAGCACGACACAACACTCCACGGCATCAAGCAACATGTAACCCAGCATTGACACAACAACATTGATCGCATTGCAGACACAACAGTCAGAACGGTATGCACAATACCAACAGAACCTAACGTACGCATATGGAGATTACTCACACCGATTTTTCTCCCGGTTTGTGAACTGTGGTATTGCTTGGCATGTTGAAAAATACGGGGGGGTCTGATCAGCATTTCTGATCTGTCCAAGCTGTTTGTTAGAAATGCTGAAATTGTAAAAGCTTCTCTTTGAATACCTCAGGAAGCTAATGACTTTTCGTTGAAACTGGCTGTCTGTATGTCATTGGTGATTCGAGATCAGGTAGTAATGTTTTGGTTAGTCTTTTCTCAGCAGTCAGTCATGTTGCTGCTTGTGTACTCGGGCACTCCAGTCTTTTGTTGGCGATTTTAATACACGCATCACTATACTGTACTCGAATTTAAGACACAGGCTATTTTTGAGAAGCAAAAATGGTTAAAAAGGTGTCTTAAATTTCAAGGAATACGGTAATATTGCACAATCTTATTTGAGTGACCCGAGAGTCGGTCTACAGTTTAATCTGCAGAATGCAAATACTATTTAATTACTTAAGGAGTAAATAGATTTATACTAGTCGACACTGAAACATTGATAGTTGGGGTAAAGACCCTGACAGATCCAGTTTTTGAAGATTATTATAAGTAAGATATGAAAAAGATAGTTGATAAAGCTGTTATTTTGGCAGCAAATGTGGTGTTGGTGCCCATCCAATTGTGTTCAGACTTGGGAATTTCAGCTTTCTTTTCTGCCTCTGATTAGTCAAGAGTTGATCGCTATCTTTACATGGTGTGAATGAGTGTGTTTCATGCTGCTGTATCTGTACTGCCAATTAGAACTGTATAATAGTACTACCCCACACTTACCTATCAAGCCTAAATCAATAGGTGTTTATCCATTCCATCAAGTTGTTCATGGGTTATCACTGGCCGAAGTTGACAGAGTAAGTCATTACCAATAATAACAAGTGATCATTTATTTTTCAAAGTGCAGAACAAACCAACAGGACTCTAAAAGGTCACATTTTTAGTCGTCTGTTATGCTAATGTTGAAGAGTTGCTTTTTAAAACCACTATTCATAGTGACAACTCTGTCCCATTGTGCTGGGTTTCAGCACCGGTATTGTTGTTTTTACTAGACGAGTGTCCATATATTATTTTAAATGTATTATTTTTGTTTCTTAGAAATATATTGGAATATATGCAAGATACTAAGAACATATGGTAATGTACAACAGAAATACAGTTGTTAAGATCTGCTACTGCATTAAAATAGACTTTTATAAAGTTGATGTAATTGGATTTGATAAGGGTTTAACTGTACTCTTCAGATGGACCTCTTCAGTAATGCAGTGATCTGTTTTTATTAGCTAATTGAAATTGAACATATTATTGAATACTGGATGTTCATCGGCATGTTGAACAAATTAAAATGTGAACAATCCATGTTTGTCACAGCATTATATTAATTGGACTATCATAGTTTTAGTAAACCAATGCTTTTTAGGGCTAAGGGCAAGTCCTTCCAATAAGATGCAGCAAGCCTCTTAAGAAAAATGCCTCTACAAAAGGCATTTTCGAATAATCACTGTGAAATAAGCAAATACTATAAATTGCCTCAGGCTTGATAACCTTAACTCTGACACACAATTCAGACTTTATGATGCACTGTAATTTGCAAGTGTAGTTCTTTCTTCCAGTTCACCAGCATTTTAAAGCTCAAAATATTTTCAGTTGATCTGTATTTACTGTGCTGGGCAAACCTACACAACATGCATTGGCAGATGTATAAATGATTTGCTAAATACAGTACATCACACACACACACACACACACACACACTGATTCACACTCACCCACTCACACACACGCACACCGTGGTTGGCTGTGATCTGTTTTCAAAGCTGGAGAAAAATTATGCTTCCCTGCAGAAGAAGGGGAATCAAAGTTTCGCAGAGCTTTAGTTACCAGGAAACAGGGAAAGTCACACGTTATTACACATCTGTTTCCATGGTGATTTCTGAGAATGCTTTATCTGCATGTGAAAAACATAAAAGTGTTGCCACCATGTTGCATTTTGGCAATGCTGACTTCTCTCCCTCCCCTACGATTAGTTTTCAATTCATCAACATTTCATAATAGTTACTGTTGGGTACGATTTACAGTGTCTCGTATCAGCCATGGATTAATCTGTTACAGAAATCTTTTTTCACAATCACTAGCTGTGTCCCATTTTTACCTGTGAAATGTGGGGAATAGCGAAACACACAGGAATAGTGAATGGCTTAAATACTGATTTGCAGTGCATTGGGTCAGACAGTTTCTTTACAATCTTTCATCTCATTGTTTTTTCTGAATACATTTTTGTGTAACTCTGATTTACATTAAGCATGTGTCTCATATTTACCTTAACACATCTATTATTTACATTATCATGGGCCTGATTTATCATGGTTTACACTAAAATGCAATTGTTTAATTGAAATATAACTGTTAATCTTACCAAGTGACAAACAACTTGTAAGATTAATTTAAGGACTCAAACGTTATGTATTTTGGTGTAAAGACCTTCATAAATGAGTCCCAGTATCCTTTCTGCATTCTGCATCCCCCTGCCAGATGAAGTATAGTTTGTCAGTCCTTAGGTTTCTAGATACATGAGCATGTTATTGGACTGTTTACTCAAGTCTTTAATCAACTCCTAGTTTTTTAAAGGATAAAACTTTGTTAATCTTACAAAACAGGAAACGAACAACTGTACAGAGCTCAAATTAAGTAGTATTACTGTAGCTGGGCTGAGGGCCTGCACATGGATTGAACATGTATTTATTTAATTTTTTCGTTCCTGTTTTGGTAAACAGTCGGAGAGCAAGATGCTTTACCTGTGATGTTCTGCCAGCTGAGTTTGTTTACAGGGAATCGGCTTTCTTGACTGGCTTTGTGGGCGTATCCTGGCAGAGCGTCTCGCCATATGAGGAGAATGCTGACACACGAGGCTGCGGCCAAGAACAGGATTGTTCACGGTACCCTGGACAACCAAACCGAAGAAATCAAAACCGCTGACCACTAAGTGGAACCGGGGTCAGGGTCTTCATTAGTAAACGGAACAGAGATGAGTTTAGTGATTTTTAGATCCCAAAGTATAGCGAGGTGGGTGTGTCAGCTGGACTTCCCTGAGTAGCGGAGTAGCACTCGCAGTCTTCAAGACAACCTTTTGTTTTGTAGTTTTGTTTTCACAGTGTTTTTTGTTTTGCTTTTGTATTTTCTGTTCCATGTCGCCATTGTTATGATTTTGCCCGTGGCCTAACTTTCTTTGTCTCTCCACATCTGTCAGTGGATTACCCACAACCCCCTTTCACAATTACATATTCACATGACCCTTCATCAGTAATAAGTTATATATGTTTTACAAGAAACACATCCAGAGCTGATATTTACCAACATGTAACTACCTTCTTAAAGAAGTAATACATATGGTGCACTCCACCTTTAATTCAGAAGGCTTGTTCTCTGTAGTATTATTACTATTTTTTTTTTTTTGCAGTTCAGTATGTTATGGGTAAACATTTCCTGGAATGAAATATGACAACACATTCTTGCAGATCTGACATCTTCAAAAGGCTCAACGACTGTGCTTCTTGGCACACTGCCCACAGTTTCAGATTAGAGAAGCCCACACACAACTATTTTAATGGAAAGTGTAAAACATTATTTGCGTAGCTGTATCAGTAATTAAGAAACCTTTACTCAGGTGACTGTGATAATTAGATTACGCCAAGCCGTTGGCATTAGCATCTCTCAAAAATACACGTTGGACTGGAGTGATGACTCGAGACTACTTAATAGAAAGAGAAGAATCATTACATTGCGAGCAACATATTTTACTTTTTTTGTTAATTATATTTTTGTATTATTATATTAATAATAATTTTTTTTTAATTATATTTTTGTACTTTACTGTGCAGTTTTTCTAGTTTAGCACCATGGATACAAAATAAACAAAGCTTTGCAGCTTGAGCTATAGTTGGACCATTGGCGTAAAACTGGCCTACAGCACAGGAAGCACTGTATTAGAAAACACTACATATCCAAAAGGTGTCAGTGATAATGTTGATGGTGAATATTCATTAGCCTGGATTTTCTACTGAATTAAAAAAAAAAGAATTCACCAAAGAGGGCAACTAAAGCTCAAAGGCGGCCTCCATTTCTGCTGTCAAGCTAATCGCATCTGTTTACCTGTCAAGCCTAAGCAATTGATGTTACGAAGCTACTGAACCCTGGAGACCTAGGGCCCAGCCTGGGAGTTCTCTGCCTGGACTTGTGGGGCACCTGACCAGTATGGGTCCCTGAAGCGAAATTAGATGATGTTTTTACATCACAACCCACAGGCACGCCAATGCAGCCTTGTGGGCCCCCAGCCAACATCAGCAACTCAACATGACCAGAAGAATCTTAGCACTGAGCCCATATTTCAGAAGTGACTTTCTGTTTCCAGGGTGCACGTGGGGTCCTGCTTGCTCTCAAGTTGGCATCTGTTTTGTCTGAAGACATCACTTGTGATAAACTGTTCTTTTCCCATGTAGCTACAACCAATAATAGGCAGCATAGACATTTTTCTGACTGTATGTGTAATAAAATAATCTTGGGTCCTTTGAGAAAATCTAAGCTTTTGACATCTGTGAGGTTACGGAAGCCATTTAACCTGATTTATGGAGGTTCATTCGAAGTAGCACAAAACCTGTGACATATTTAAATATTTGCACACCTCATACCACATTTGTTAGATTGGATATCGTCAATATTGGACTACTGCCAAGACTTTGTGATCAGATTTCTGTTGTTTTTGGATATATAGTTAGCGTTATAACAAATGAACCATTTTCATTGAATGGCACTAGTGGCTCTTTAATATGCTTAAGAACACAAGCGTACATATTTCCACCTGTACTACAGAATGCACAACACAGCCCCTGGGTGTAGCCTAACCTCTGCTTTTCAGTCCAGGCATTTCTGTCTTTCTATCCAACAAGGGCCCCTTTTAAAGTTCATCTCAGGCGTGTCAAGGCGGCCCACAGCTCTATTAGTCCCTTGGGGTGTCACTCGGCACAACAAAATGTACTGGTAATTCCCAGACAGGGTCTATAAGTAAACAGTTACTTAAAGTAGAGCAGAGTTGAGTGCTTTTTATACAGAGAGCAAGCAAAATGGAAGCTCGGAAATACATCCAGGGAGGGATGAGCTGCATAGTCGCAATTAGCCCATATATAGAGAGGGAACTAGAAACAGACACTGAACAGTAAAGCTTGGAAGACAGTAATTAGAGGACTTTGGTAACATGCTTTGAACAAGACAATCTACTAGCATTCTCAAGCCTGTGTGATATGCAGAGTGCTTTCAAATACTGAATTTCAAGGAATAAAGAACAGGCTGTAACGTTTACAGCGAAACACCCAATGTTACTGGCTGCTGTGTTGTATGTATTCTCGCTGTATCGTTTTCAACATAATCGTGATTGTTTTTGATCTGTGCAGTGTGGCTGTTTATGACGTGTTCATGTAAAGACAATATCTCAAATGAAAACACTCGTCAAAACTGATTTGTGATCAGGGGTATGTTAATAATACTATGAAATGTAATGGTTGTTTTTTTTTTTTAATTATACTGCGAAGATGTGCAACACAGCAGACAGCAACAGTAAATCATGTGTTTTGTTGTAAACTATTCAGTAACACTAAATGAAGGTGGGCTTTGTTTTAATGATCAGCAGTAGTGGTATTCAGATCTGTTGCCGTTTATATCAATTGAATAGAACTCTGTGGGTAGAACAATTCTAACAATACTAAAAAGCAAGAAATGGCTTAGTGGCAGGAAGCAGACATTTAATTATAGTTTCTTTTAGTTTTATACTGAAATGTGTCACGTTGCATTTTCACATGCTTTAGGATGTTTTGTGGAAAGCTTAAATCAAGCAAACAATACTACACTGTGAAAGAGAATAGGGATCTTAAAGATAATATTATATGTCTGGTGCCAAACAGGATTTAAGCATTTGGACAATTCCTGATTTGGACAATGACAGATTTTGGACAATGACAGATTTAGAAAGTTGTAGTTGTTTTGCTTTACTAAAATACACACCTTTTAAATGTGTTCCTTTGTGTTGTGTTTTTCATTTCAATTTCTGTAGACGGATTTGTTTTTAAATCCTTCTCCCCCGTGAAAAGGAGGCACTTGTATGTACTTATAATTGTGATGAAACTTGTTGAGGACATTATTTAGTTATGTGTGAATCTGTGGCTATCGGGACATGACTGTCAATCAGTCTTTAGGTATTTATGTATGTCACACTTACATTTATACATATACAGTATCTGAAGAACAACTCATCCAATTGTGATGAAACTGGGTTTAACAACATTGTTTTTTGGTTGGTGGTTGTAAGTCATAGGTCATGATGATCCACTCAAAAGACTTCTCTTTTTGTTTATCAGTTGCTTAATGTATTGCTGAACATTTACTTATTAATGTGTCCCAGCATTCTGATCCTGGAAGGCTGGTTTCTGACATAAATCTAAAGTACAGCTTCATGAAACTAAATGATATTTATCTAGAGTTTTCTGGTCAGAAACACATCAAGATAACGGCACAGGAATTAGACCAATGGAGGGTAAAGAATGTAAAAAGGTTTCCATTCTTTTCCTTAAAAGTAGGCTTGCATATGAATGTATCAGATGTGTTCTACTAATCTAGCAGCACCGGTCCCTTTTGTATGATTTGTAACTGATACATGTGAGATCAACAGTTATATATTTAGGTGTATATTTAGCTTTTATTAACATAAACCTACTGGTAGGTGTAGACAAGAGCGCAATTTTGTGTCAGTTTTCATCAGCTGCCAGATCCTGTCTAAGATCCGTCAAGTCAGTCACTCATTACTGCATAAATTCCATCTAGGCTATCCAGTAAAAGCATTGCAATTGTAAGAATATTTCTAATGCCCCCTTGCTGCTTGCATTCTTCTTCTTCCTGTTGCTTGTGCTTACGCTTTGCTGCCCCCGAAAGAGACATTGTTTTCTGTTTTCAAGCAAAATCAAAGTGACTACCTGGAATTTACTTGTGTCGCTGTGCGAAAGTGAGCGAGAGTAAGTTCCGGGTCAGCCAGTTTGATTTTGTGTGAACACAAGCGAGACACACGGCCTCGGTTGAAATGTCAGTGAGTGAAGTTCTTCCAGTTTGCGTGCAATTCCGTATCTTTTAGGCCACCCCATGACTTTGGGCCCTAGGCAGCTGCCTAGTTTGCCTATGCGTTAATCTGGCCCTGCCTGCCTCTCTAATTGGCATGTTATTTCTCGAATCCCTGGACAGTGGAGAT
The DNA here is from genome assembly GCA_030684275.1 of Acipenser oxyrinchus oxyrinchus. NCBI lineage: Eukaryota > Metazoa > Chordata > Actinopteri > Acipenseriformes > Acipenseridae > Acipenser > Acipenser oxyrinchus. The sequence goes on along the minus strand of CM060264.1, from coordinate 23,950,931 downwards.
TAAACCATACAGCAATAAGCAGGTGGATGTACCAGCACTGCTATTGAAATTGTAAATGTCTTTTTGATTTTGTTTCAATTGAAAGGGTCAATCATTCAAGTGCTCTGTCCTCTGCAGTGAAGAGAGTGGTGGAGTGCTGTTCAAATCTAAAGTGAACAGAAATAGTGTACGAGCAGTGCAAAACTGATTCTCAATGAAAGGCATAGTGACATATTCAGACAATGAGATACAGTCAGCTGCCATAATGCCAGTCTTAAGAAACAAAATGACCAAATAGGTTGGGGTTTTGTACTGCAGACGTTTAAACTCAACATGTGTGCTCAGGGTATTTTACTATTTGTCCTAAATTTAGTCTTCTAAAACCATATTCATGATTTGTAATGCATATCATGGAGCATAAACATGTTTGCTTTATATTAACTGAGTATAAATTAACATGAACTACAGTAAGTAAGATAATTATCTGTAATGTTCTCAGTTTTCTAGTAAGCTTGTAATGATTAGGTTATGTTTAAGGCAAAGGTTAGGGCAATAATGCTACATTACTTATGATATATTTTATTACTGATAATTGGTGCCTGGTGGTTTCCATTTTGTTTTCAGTGATTTTCTCATCAAACACCCAAACCTTGTTAATTCAATTTTTGTTTTTCTCCTGTTTGTTTAGCAACCTTTTTTAAAAATTTCTCTTGCACTCTATGTTATTTTATAATCTTTAGTTATTGTGTGCTTTTGGTAAATTTTTATGAACGTTTTAAACGCTTTGCAATGTCATCGTTCAAACTATATCAACACACACACACACACACACTCTTTATATTGCATTCTGATACTGACAGCCTTTTTGGGCCACAGGAACGTTTTTGTATTTGCCAGAAGGATGCAATCATGATGATTTCTCACTTTTGACACTACTAACTACTGTGCATAGTCTAAAAGATAAAAGGACATTTATAAAGACAAGTTTTTTACCTGAAGAAACACATCTATAAAATGGTGGTATATTTAATAATACTAAAGAAACTTTTGGCCGCCGTTTCAGCTAGCAATATACTCAATGTCTTCCATGCTTTATTCATCTTTTCCCAGTAGAATATGTGGTGATTTTATATAATATCATTAATAATGTTCTTTATGCACAGTTTCCATAGTAATTGACCTATAAGATTTTATTGACTTGTTTTGCTTTCATTGGGAGGGAGAAGCTGTCACAGCAAATCCAAATGAGTCTCATTAAGACTGGCCCAAGAGGCAAGCTATCTAACTAAACATAGCACTGGAGCGTGTGCTTAGACATCCAAGACGCTTTTAACCTTCTTTTTTCCCATCCTTCGTGCATTCACTTCCAAGCAACTTTCCATATTTTGGTGAGCAAAAAATGATTGCTATTGTTTTCTGGTCAAGTGTAACCCTACAAAAATGACCTTTTTATCAAAATTAACCTTTTTTATTGTATGGCGTTAATTTTCATTTTTGCTGTGGCCGTTTAATCGCTAAGTTACTGTACATGGTTGCTGATTGCATTGAACAGTACACTACATAATCCAGGAGTACTTTTTTGTCGTTAAAGTTGATGGTGTCTATTTTTGTGTTTCTTGAAAATTGCTTAAAGAAAAATAAACTGCTGTGTTTATAAAACGTATTACCATACAGTAGAAACAATCGTTGCCATAGCAACAACTTGCTATATAATGCTTTTCTGGAAAATGATAGACTCAAAGAAGATGATGCCAAGAAGGATTACATGAACGTGTAAACAGCCAGTCCACCAATCAATCAAATAACAACCAAGTTCTTTAGCAAACTGTAAACACATATAAGCTCAAAACTCGGAAACTAACCAAGAAACTAATTTTACACCGGTAACAGCAAGCAAATGGATTAATTGTTTTAAACCAAAGCAACTGAATTGAGTTGGTTTGTAACAAACCCCAATTTGTAGCAACTATACCAGTAAATATTGCAGTAGGCTGTTTCTATTATTAATTATTGAGGATAGTCATATGGTTTGTACTATTATATAAAGATTATCTTTTTTTATAAGCTTGGTTGGGTGTTGCTTGGCACAGCAGTGGAATATGAGATCAAATAAGTGAATCGAGAGAGCAATGAGTAGTTAAGACTACAGTGAAACTCTAATAACTTGGAACAAGACAGTTAGCATTCCCCCTGGGTTGCATCAGCTACTTATTTTTAGGGGTAATCCTGGGATAACTACTGATATGTGGTTAATGCAGTCCAGGCTGATTCCCCACTCCCTAGTGCTGTAAATTGATCTAAAAGTCCAGCTGGGGATTTATCTTGGTGGGACATAGTTTTGTCTTGTATAATTAATAAGGTAGGAACCTTTAGTACTGGGGTAGTTCAGTTATAAATAAGACCCTGCCAGTAGTCAGTGTTAAGAGAGTGTGTCTGTAATTAGCAAATAAAGAAGCCATCATCAGTTTTGATTTTGATTTTCCCCTTAATAAAGCGGTGCTGTGTAATTTGTCTCCCTGAACTCACACTATATAACACTAGGTTGATCAAATCCACCCCTAAGTCAATTTAACAAACGTTTTGTGTTGTGAGCTCAGCAGTTTAGTGGTGTCATTTGTGGCTGGTAATTCATCATTTGCTATAAACACCGAACATACAGAATTCAGTTACTCTTTGAGGTTGTTATGCAGCTGGCATCTGCAGATTACGAGTGGAATATGTACTTGGAATGTTTCAACACAATGGCCAATTCTTCTTGAAACTGTCTTTTATTATAAAAAGCTGAATGTATTATTGCCAGTGAGGCCCACTCGCTCGCCATTATTTGCAACCTTACAATGCCAGGCACTGTCTTGGTTTCCCCCTAGGCAAGTTAGACAGTGTGAGGTTGCTGAACAGTTACAGCAATGGTGAGCAGAAAGCAAGGCAAGAAGTCCGAGGTGCAAAATTTAAACATTTATTATCAAAACAACAACAAAACAAAACAAGGATAAACATGGAAAAATAAACAGAGCTCTTCAAATAGTTAATTAATAATCAGGCCAAATACAGGGTTAAGATCAGCTTTAACAGAGGTTTAGCTTGCCTCTAGCCTCTCCAGACATCAAAACAGTTACTGAGCTCCTGTCTGCTTCTGCTGCTGCTGCTACTTCAGGCTATCAAACCACAATAACCAAAACCCACCCCACTACTGCCTAGATGAGCTTATATACGCTGACTATCATCAGCCCCACCCTCTAAGCTCATCCAAGTGAGAAGGGAGTAATTATTTCAAATTTTTTTATAATACATTTAATTTGCATACTCTACATAAAACCAAATAAAGTACATTTTACTGATGTTATTTCTAACATAGGTATTTTCCTATATCACTGGGCAGCAGTGTGGAGTAGTGGTTAGGGCTCTGGACTCTTGACCGGAGGGTTGTGGGTTCAAAAAAATAATGTAATTGTATGTAAAAATAATGTGATATCTTGTAACAATTGTAAGTCGCCCTGGATAAGGGCGTCTGCTAAGAAATAAATAAATAAATATATCACTAAAATTACTCGCACACTCGCCCCCGCAGCATGTCACTCATGGCAGCCCAAACAAACAAACCATGGCCGAATGGGTACGTTATTTTCTTTTTACTGTGTATTTTCTATTTTAAAGCACCACCCCTCCTGCAATATTCTTCCAACAAAAGTCCAGTTAGTACAGTTAATGTTTTGTTCCAGTCCTTGTAACACCATTCATTCATTTTTAAACAGTGCAATGTTAAACACACTACATGAAATGGCAATGTTAGCTCTTGTGGATTTTAGTGAGGGTTGGAATTAACAGCTCATTCACAGACAGTTATTATCTCCTACTAGCTTTCAGCTAAATGTATCTGCTGTGCCACGAGTGTTATTTTCTCATTCCATAAAGCCAAGTGAGGCTGGCCTTTATTTCAACTCTTGGCTCCACCTGCTCCCAGTATCACATGACCGTCTGGTAGGATGTATCGACACTGGACAGACATAGTGAATTCCTCTGAAAGTGAGTTGAGGCATACAACATTAAAAGTTAATGGATAACCAGCTGAAGCTATTTTAAAACCTTTAACTAGTGTGTGAAACAGTGCTGTTCTTGCCTCTACGGGGTTCTAAAGCAGGATTTGTGTCAGGAAAACACAACTAATATATTTTGTGTTCAAGGAAGAACTTGGTAGCTGACTTTTAGAGCCAGACAAATCAATACAGAGGAGTCAACGTGGGAGAGCCAGCAAACATAAGAGGAGAATTCAGTCTGGAGATGTGCATGCATTCAATAATTATATTTTATTTATGTGCTGGGTAATACCCTACAGAGACGTTAAGGGCAGCAGTAGCAGCACAAAAATCAAAGATAAGCTTAAAGTTAGGTATGCTATTAAAACTTCTATATATATTAAAAGGATACAAACTTGAACCAGAGGCTGTGTGGTCCAGTGGTTAAAGAAACGGGCTTGTAACCAGGAGGTCCCCGGTTCAAATCCCACCTCAGCCACTGACTCATTGTGTGACCCTGAGCAAGTCACTTAACCTCCTTGTGCTCCGTCTTTCAGGTGAGACGTAATTGTAAGTGACTCTGCAGCTGATGCACAGTTCACACACCCTAGTCTCTGTAAGTCGCCTTGGATAAAGGCATCTGCTAAATAATAAACCAGTTAATTAGGAAATATAATTTTTAAGGTCTCTTAAGCTGCCAAGGTGTTCATTTGTTTTTGTAACTCCGTAAAACAACATGTCTTGAAATCAAAAGGATGCAGCCTTTGTTACTGTATACAAACATGTTATTGGACTATATAGTGTCACTGCAATTTTGATTTAATTTAGGCCTAATTCCCATAAGGAAGCTTTCTGGTTGTAGTTTTGGGGAAATTATTAAACCAATGCAGTACTGGAAATCGAAAATACAAGGAATTTAGTCCTATTACATTGTCTTGACTTGAGTTTCCATAACTTTTTGCACAACTTTATTCATTGTTACAATTTCACGTTACACATATAAACAGAAGTAAGCATCTGAAGTGGCTTAGAAGAGGCCTAAGACCAGAATTGAACTTCAGTTATTTCAGTTTGTGAGAGTCTAATACAATTTTGTATTCAGGAATATGAGTACAACCAGCCAGTTTACTGCATTTTTGTATCCATTAAACTCTGTGCAGGAGTAAGCTGCCCTCACATTTAGCAAACTCGATGTCGAAAGCTCTGTGCTCCAAAGCTAGCAAATTAAGTACTTCTGTGTTAAATTCTTTCATAAACAACATTTATGAACTCTGACACAGCCAATTAAGGCCTTTATGCAGTCAATCGGAGTGGATTACGGCGCTCTATCAGATTGAAGGTGTTTTGGCTCGCTTCCAAACAACACATGGTTCATAAATTATAGACACGCTGTCAGAGGTCTCTGACCTATCCGTTCCCAGGGAATAAAGCATACTGTATTCATTGGAAATAAGTGATTGGCGCTCTTGTAATGGAGGCTTGTAAAGGGAACAGTTGTGATTTTTTTGAGTTTTGTATTGTGAAAGTTCTTCCAGGCTTGAAGTGCCCCCTGTAGTGAAGAGGATGCGATTGGAGCTGCAGGAACGCAGTCAGTATGTGGAGGCTCTCAGGGATTCCAAACCGGTCATCTTTCCAGCCCAAGCCTGGGAAATTCAGATATAAGACTGATCTAGTAAGGCATATTCCCAATCACATAGGAGGCTGGAATGCCTTTATTTGAGCTGTTCGTTATATAGAGAGATGGGGGTGTGCTCAGGCATGTCTCTCTGAGATTATTCTCATCCCACTATTAATGTACACTAAACCCTGTGATGGACAAGATCTCCACCCCAATCCTTAGTCCACTGCTTTACTGAAAGAACCCAAGTGAAAGCAAAGCAACCCAATATCAGGGTATTAAAAAGAGGTACTAATTTATCAGGAGCATCTATCACAATTAATCACAACATCCAATGTGCTTCTGTGCTGGCTGGTGTATGCGTATAGCCAAGACCTAATTTCTAAACAGTTGCAAAAGGTCTTCCTGGTTACATAAATAAAAGGTTAATGGTTTGCATTCAGGACCATTTACTATCCCCGTATTGTTTGCTGCATTGACTTTTGGGAATGCTCAGTAACAGAGGTGTTACCGTGGTTACAGGGTCCAGGTCTCATCACTGTGAATTTAAAACTGTTCTCATTATGGTACAATACATCACTGCCAGTCTCTCGGCACCTGCCCCAGTATATTTATCACGGTCACAAGGTAGCTTAAGAACTACAGATGAAGGAAATAACTGGCACAGAAAAATAGTGTGTTTTAAGGTCATTTACGACCATCTGTTGAGCGATAGGGAGAGCACTTCAGGAACAGGGTAAAGTGAAATATACAGTAAAGCAATAGTCCAAGGAAGGTGGTGCTTTGTGTATAGGAAGTGACCCACAATAGTTTTGTGGAGGTTTGCGTGGAGAATCCAATGTCCTTGTTCAGTGACAGGTTTGCCATTTCCTGTCCTTTTGGTTTTCCCCGCGTTGGGTCAAGGTTTAATTGATTGTTGGAGTCATGAAACTGGTGCCTCTGTGGCTCCAACATAGAGACTGCATTGTGACGTAAACTAGAGCTTCTAGAGCCAACGTAGAGTGTAGTTCCATGACCTCCTTTACTGTAATAAAGTCCAAACAGACCTCATTGTCTTCAGCATATTTTTTAAAATGTGTGAGCTGCAATTAAAACAGTACCAACAAAGTATTTGGTTGGTTTGAACATTCTTTCAAAATTCTGCTGTTCTATGTTGAATAATACATTTTAGTGTTACCTTTTACTCTATTGCAGTAAAAAAAGGAACACAATTAAACCCAGCATTACAAAGGAGATATTGATATATATATATATATATATATATATATATATATATATATATATATATATATATATATATATATTTATTTTTATTTAAGACATTGCTTCAAGTATTTACAGGCAGCTATGATTGCAGTTTAAGCTGCAACATATTCCCAAATCAGATATTCATAAAGACGAGCATGCTATAATATGTATGTTAACCAAATTCAATTTAAATCGTTTAGTAGCACTGTGGTCCAAAGTTAGTTTGACAAATAATAATGATGAGACCAAGAATCTTTGAGAATAAAAGGGCCCAAAATGTAAAGAACATTTAAAAGAGGATTGCAAAATGGAAGGGGCAAGGTCTAAACCGATAGCGGTCAGGAGGCAAATTATTACAGGAATGCAAAAAGGGAACTCCCTCAGCCAAGTGGATGATGGATTGCCTCAGATAGACAAACTGATATAAGCCAGAGGGATGAAGCCAAATACTTTTCTCATTTCATTTAATGAAAAAATACACACCCTAAATCAGATTCCCAAAGGCTGGTCCTGCCTGCCAACATGCCTGCCCGTGTTGCTTTCTCAGGCAATATCTGAAAATACAGATGAAAACAGAAGTCAATAAGGAACATCATTTTCCCCGAAGAAAAGGGATTTATTTTCAAATGAACAAACCAATAACCTTTGGGCAGCACTTTCTGTTTGTAAACAAAAATATGAGAAAGCATGTTTTCTTTTTCTTTTCTACTCAGGCAAGAGGTTGGCAGGGTCAGTCTTCTTAAAATAGGCTAAGCTATGTACATATTACTATGCACTTTTACAATGATTGGGAAAACATGATTGAACGAGTATGACAGAAATATATGGGAACCTGCAGCCAATTACCCCCTGAAATTAGTTAAAGCTAAATTAATTGCATAATTTCAGCTATCCCCCACAGGGCCGCTGCAATAATCTATAATGTGTTTGATTTTGCAAGCCAATGTGGTGAGATTCTCTGGACAGAATTCTCTATTGAAATATACTACAATAGGAAAGAATGTATGAATATTGATATGAATATTCCAATGTGAAAAAATCCATTAACTTTCTCCCTTGTAATACCAGATTAGTCAAAACCTGTGCTTATCTACACTTTCTTGATTGACTGTTTTGACATTCGGTGCCATAAATAAGACAGACCCCTTATTCCCAGGCAACACCATTGTTGATTATTTGTAGGGTATCCCAGCTTGTACACTAGAATCGATACTGTATTCTACAGCAGGATAGAAATGTCAATCTGTATTGAATAAATATTCACTTTGATCCCAGATAATGATACTGCTCCAGATAACATAAATGTCAATCTTACTGTATGCTGGCTGTCATCTAAGTAACTGACAGCAGACACAGTTAATATGATTAATGAGAATTGATTTCCCAAGTGACAGCAAGCCATCAACACCTAATGACTTGTCACAAACTAATATGAATACAATTTGTTTTTTATTTCGTTCTGAGGCTGTTACTGACAATGATGATCTCTGGGCAGTAGAGGACACAGTACATTATAGTTATTTTGCCATTTGATTCAACAAGGGTGATGAACTGGTGAAGGATATATGACTTCTACAGAGTGTGAGGCTGATGCAACTATGGCTCCAGCCAAAAGAAAATAAGGAAAAAACAAATTTCCAGAATGACGAAATTATATTAGTTTTTTTTTTTTAAATTTAGTAATCGTCAATTATTTTATTATTTTCTCCCAATTTGGCATATCCAATTATTTTTTAGGTTTAGCTCACTGCTACCACCCCCGCGCTGACTCTGGAGGGGCGAAGACGAACACACGCTGTCCTCCGAAACGTGTGCCATCAGCCGACCGTTTTTTTTCACACTGCAGACTCACCATGCAGCCACCTCAGAGCTACAGTGTCAGAGGACAACGCAGCTCTGGGCAGCTTACAGGCAAGCCCGCAGGTGCCCGGCCAGACTACAGGGGTCGCTGATGCGCAGTGAGCCGAGGACACCCAATACAAATTGCACCTTTTTGGAATAAATACATATATAAATATGACCTTAAAACAGCTGCAACTGCACCTGTAGTATTGACTAATTATTTTTCACATACAAACAAAGGCATAGTGGCAGCTATACCAGTGATGGGCAGATGCAAGAAAAAAGGTGCAAATCAGAAGTAAATGATAATACATCAGGAGTAAACATGACTGTTCTATATATATATATAAATGAGATTCATAGGACATGCGTACAAAATTATTTGGAAATGAACAGATAAAATTACAGCAACAAGGATGAAAGTAGCTTACCAAGCCAAGTGAGCCTTTTAAGTTAGTCCCTATTGTGTTTAGATTAAAACAGCCATTTTTATACATTTTTAAATTATGTTGACTTCTATGCATATTTTAACTGCTTCAGAGTTGCTACAGCTTCAATTGAAGAAAAAAAGAAATGTCCCAGTTTTTCACTCTGGAAATCTGGTATACCTACAGCTGTAAAAATCAAACTTTATCATAACTCTGTCAGTAGCATGTAAAACATTTACAGCTGTCTGTGTATGTATTGTTTGTGTTTAAATGCCTGTTACACACTTGTAGTAAATGTAGAGAATAAAGTACAAGCTGCTGTACATGATCAGATAGTAAAAAGCCACCAAGGAGTTCCGTGACATCACAAAGGACGCACCCTTAGATTTATTTAATAGTGACTTTCTATTAGAAAAATGATGCAGTGTATTATATCTGATTATAGTGCACCACCATTAACCCTTTAAGGTACAAGACTCACGTGTCCCACAAATAAAATAACTTGATTATTTTTGCAATTAGGAGCACAAAACAGGGTTTAAAATTTCCTTGCAGGTTAGATCTGGTCATCCAAATTGTCAGTTTCCGTGTAATACTTGAGTCCCTCAAATGTATTTTAAGAAGAAACCATTTAAGCATTCGATCAATTCCTTGAGTACCTTAAAGGGCTAAAGGAGACCCGATAAGAGCTGATAATACACATGCTCAAGTGAGTGCAGGACACCCGTTCACAACAGAAGTCAGATTGTAGTCCTTATTAAAGTTTACCAAGGCACCAAGTGTTGAAGAGCCGAGGATGAGACTGTTTATGGTCATGCTCACAAAATGTCAACACTGCTCTCCTTTACACCTCCATCACCTTGATAAAATTCGGAAAGAGCACCAGGGTTGCCAAGCAACTGACACGTGCTCAGATTTTCGGGGCCAGATTTTAATATGCTAGCCGGAGATGCATCTCTCTGGCCACAGGAATAAATTAGACATGGCAGCGAGCGAGCAAGTGAATGAATGAATGGAGATACCATTAAACAAGCATGTGCTCTGTGTGTTACATGTTTTAACAGTGATTGCTCTTCCAATTAGTTTGGACATTGCTTAGCACACATTCTCAAAAGGTGCTGAATCTAGGTTGGTGTGACAATCCTTATTTTTCATAAAAGGCACTGTCGTAATTTAGAAAGGCTTATCAGGGGGTGGAGAGAAAACTTAAATTATATGGCCGTTTTACTTCCTGTACTTGCGTGTTACCCTGGTTATCAAATCCAGAAATTAAACCTAATTTAGCCTGGAAAGAAATGTCAATTGTAAGGTTTCCATAGCACAGTATATTGTATGACCCGAATTTGTCATTTAGACACAGTTATATGTGCGTTTCCGTTGATTTCACAGCAAATATCGACTGCAGGGGCCTTTTTAAACTTTTAAAACAATCAAAATAAAAATTGTCCTGTTCAATCAACTTACTGCCTTTCTCTGTGTGAAAGTGGTCCACACTGCTGGAGTGAACACTCAAGCTCCAAGCACTTTCACAGCAGGAGTCTCTGGCAGGAAATTGAAATAAATGCAGCGTTACAACAACTTGCATTACCTCTCATTTAAATCGGGATGCACTTAAAAGTGTCTTAAAAGTGGCAGGAAGAACTTCAGGACTGGTTAATAGCCAGTGTACACAGTAATTTACTGAAGATCTGACAGCCTTATAAAGATGCGTTGCCATGTCCAAGTAACAGATTAAAACATGACCCCCACCCCGGTCAGACTTCATTACCCCACTGGGATGCATACAGTAGCTTTGGCAATGAAGATATAGTTGAGGTTCCCAAACTGTATTTCACACTTCCATCATTAGCTACATCTTGTGAACCAGTCATCCAATTGAGATCCAACTTAGTATGGACATTCCTTTGCACACCTTGTGGAGTGTGTGTTAGTTAAGGGGGCTTATTGGGCATGAAGTCTGACCTCAACATGGCTCCACATGAGAGCTTGTCAGACTTTATTTATTTATTTTTTAAATGAGAGACAGGAAATTGTGTGTTAAGAATAAATTCTGTGCTATGTTGACCATGTCCTGTTCCTACTCTGCAGATCAAAATATGGTTTAAAGGTGAGGTTGGTTATAGAACAATCACAGAATTCAAAGCTGTAACCTGCTTCCGACCTCTGTAGTAGTAGTTCTGCAGCTGTTTTGTTTGGTTCATCCACTCTGCCACTTTAAATGTCGGTGCTCTGCATGTTCTTTCCACAGCAGCATAATGCATTGGAAATCACATGGGAAAAGAAAATGCGATTTGCTTGCACTTAGAAAGACAGTGTTACAAAGTGACAGGGAATTAAATCAAACGGAACATTAGTATTTTGATTGATTTCTTTTTTTTTTAAGTATTGATGCTTTCCATTGTATACTCCTAATGATGGTAAGTGGAGCAGTAAGAGTATATCAAGTTTTCTTGCATTTACAAAGCAGAATGTTTTTGGAACACAATGTTCACATTATTATTATTATTATTATTATTTATTTATTAGCAGCCGCCCTTATCCAGGGCAACTTACAGTCGTAAACAAAAATACATTTCAAGGATCACAGTACAAGTAATAGTACAATTAAGAGCAAGATAAATACAATGACTTTGATTCTAGCAAGTACAAGTATGACGAAATACGATTCAGTAACGGAGCAGATAAGTGTCAGTGATAGTTACATCAGGATATAATTAAATACAAAATACTACAGATTAAATACCACTTGACAGATTACAGTACTCTAAAGTACAGGATTAAATGCAGTAAAATAGGGGGCCGATAACAGCAAGTAAAGCGCATTTAAGGAAGAGTGATAAGTGTCCAGGGGGAAAAAAAGAGGAGTTCTACAGGTGCTGTCTGAAGAGGTGAGTCTTGAGGAGGCTCCGGAAGGTGGTCAGGGACGGGGCAGTCCTGACATCTGTGGGAAAGTCATTCCACCACTGCAGGGCGAGGGTGGAGAAGGAGCGGGCTCTGGAGGCAGGGGAGCGTAAAGGAGGTAGAGCCAGTCTACTAGTGCAGGAGGAGCGGACAGGTCGAGTGGGGGTGTAGGGAGAGATGAGGGTCTGGAGGTAGCTGGGTGCAGTCTGGTCAAGGCATCTGTAGGCTAGTACAAGAGTCTTGAACTGGATGCGAGCGGTGATTGGAAGCCAGTGGAGTGAGCGGAGCAGTGGAGTTGCGTGGGAGAAGCGAGGCAGAGAGAACACCAGGCGCGGAGCGGAGTTTTGGATGAGCTGGAGCGGACGGGTGGCGGATGCAGGGAGGCCAGCCAGGAGGGAGTTGCAGTAGTTTAGGCGGGAGAGTACCAGGGTCTGGACCAGGAGCTGGGTGGCGTAGTTGGTGAGGAAGGGTCGGATTCTTCGTATGTTGCTGAGGAAGAATCGGCAGGTGCGTGCCAGAGTGGAGATGTGCTGGGAATAAGAGAGGCAGGGGTCCAGGGTGACTCCGAGGTTCTTAGCTGAGGAGGAGAGAGAGAGTGTGGTAGATTCCAGAGGAACAGAGATAGAGAGATCAGAGGAGGGGGAGGAGGAGGATGGAAAGAAAAGGAGGTCACATTAAATGAATAGCTGTTGAAGGCTTGCTGGATGCACATATTTAAATGACTGAAGGATTACTGACCTGCATGGTGTCAGTTTGAACGAATAGTCGGCTCCGTATATGCAGTTAATTAACAGTGTGTTTCCTGTAACAGAACATCCTGCCACTATGACAGGATCAGACAGCTGTTGAAAGAAATCGTCACACTGTATTATATTATCCCCCACCATGGGGAGGCATATCCTGGAGAGAAAGATATTAGCCTCTTGTGCAACCGACCATCACATTTTTTGTTCTATTAAGAACACTGAGCATCAGATAAATCTGGGCTGTCATTCATACAAGTGAATTCTTGATTCTGTGAGTCTAGTTCATAGTAACCGATTTGATAATTTACTGATACCTATATATCTGTCTTAGGAGCTGGTTGTCTCCATTGCCCTTGGTTAGGCAACAGAAATTTACTGTAGTTGAGATACCCGTACGTACATCCATTGATATTTACATTTTGCTTGTAAAAAAGCCAGCTTGGCCATGTGTGATGAAACATGGTTTGGATCAGTTGAGGGTACCTGATTCTGGAGGTTTAAGATGCTTGACTGTCCATCTCCATGTATTGCTTAGATTTTCACACACATACGGTGGATACACTGTACTGGAGGTCTGGGTGGGCTGCTTTCTTATGATACTGATAGCTACAGTTTTGTACAGTATTTAGGTCAGTATTTACACGTGATACTTGTTAGGAAATACTCCAAAGCATTTTTGTTTTTTCTGAGGTGGTGATTTCCAACCCTTAGTGAATAAAAACATTTAAAAAAAAGAAATACTGAGCCCTGATTTTGAAACACTTAAGAATTGTTTGGTAGTTTTATAATGTAACTTTTCTTCCTTCCTGACAAGAAGTGTCAGGGAGATTTAGTGAAATTCCACTGAAGTGGCTGGCAGGGAGAGAAGCTTAAATAAATAAATAGATTTTAAAAATAATTTGATCCATGGCAGCAACCCACTCTTGATGCCTTCTGCTTGTAATCATTTTAGCAACAAGGCTTCCTCAGCTTCGAACCTCATTACTAGATAGAATAAATAAAATTCAAGTGCGGCACTAGACAAATATAGAGAGAATTGCTTTCTACAGAGTTTCTGTCATCCTTTCGCCAGTAATTTGTTTTAATGAGTAAGGTCTGGAAGAACCTTGTCTCCTTATCAATTATTGATTTTTGTTCTGCTTGTCTAGGATTAATAGAATGGATTATGGAGCATATCAGTCACTTTGTCCAAAATCTTATCACTACAAACCTACAGTGGAAACCCTATCGAAATGCTTACAAAGAGCATTCATTATTTGTACAATTTTTTTTTTTTTGGTAGAAGAATGACCTGGTATGACCTTTTAATTTCAGTAAAATGATATGACTGTCATCAAAAAAAAACAAAAAAAAACAAAACAAGGGTGCTTCTAATGGGTTAAGTAAATAATCCAGTTAGCATCTATAATATTAAGTCTTAAGAATGTATATAAAGTTTTTAAAAGTATTTATACATTGTGAAAAGTATTATTTCAAGAAACTCAGTTAGATAGTATACATTTTAGTGATGGATAAAAAAAAACTGTTGCGTACACAATAGGAAGAAAGGTGCTAAAATGAATGGAATTAAATAAGCATTGTACTGTATGGAATGCGTGGAGGAATGAATATCCCCAATGACCCAGCATGGCTGGGCTGGGTCTGGTCAGTACTTGGCTGCTGCAGACTATGACATGGTGTTGGTGGCCCAGGATATTATCTCTCCCCTCAGAGCCAGATCTCATCAAGCACGGTGACAGGGCGTTCTGCTCTTGAGATGAGATGCTAGTCTTTCTGGATGGATATTTAGTACAGTCTCTTAACTTAACTGTTTAGCTGTCACTCACTGAAGTTGAATTTACAGGAACAATTCATATTAGTACTGTGTTTTGTTTATATTTATATTTTCTTAATTGGTAACATGCAAGTAAGTTTTCTTAAAAGGAATAAAGAAACTAGAATGGTGTTTACGCAGCAAATCACGTCAAAGTGTGCTCGCTCACCGGGGGTGCACAGTAAGGGTCACAAATTCCAAGTACAGTATCTGGCACTTCTCATTATATCTTTCTAATTCTTGTGACTGGAGGTGAGAAGTGTGCTCTGTGGTTGCAAATCTAACCACAAATGCACGCGAGCCTCCCTGCTTTACTAGTTAATACTTGTTCATCTACCAATGTTGTCCGCTCTTTAGCGCTCAGTATTTTATGGTCCGTGGCAGGAGCTGTAATATAAATTATTCACAAACTGCCGATTTTGATATATATAACATTTAAATAAATAAACAAAGTTCGTTCAAAAGTTGTGCATGCTGATGCGCTGGGGAGGCCAAATCTAGACTGATCCTCAGAGCCAGCATTGCATGATATAATAAAAATATAAATTTATATAAAGTAATGTTAATTAGAATTAATACAGATTCAAAGATAGAAGTAAAAATGATGTCACAATATATAGAACAGAATTACATCATGTAAGAATAAATCATGGATTTGAATGTAAACAATAACAACATTAACAATGTCTACACTGTATTTCTGATCAATTTGATGTTATTTTAATGGACAAAAAATTTGCTTTTCTTTCGAAAACAAGGAAATTTCTAAGTGACCCCAAACTTTTGAACGGTAGTGTGTATATATATATATATATATATATATATATATATATATATATATATATATATATATATATATATATATATATATGGTGTGTAGTCTATTGTATAATTCATAAATTCATGCTTGGATTCACTGCAGAGACTAGCAATTCTGTGATAGTTGTGTCACGGACCTTGTAAGGTAATGAAACCCAATCTTCAAGCAGTGAAAGGTGCGAGAGGCTAGTGAGTAAACCCAGTGCACCATCTAGGTGCTTAACACCCCCACCACCACCATTTTAATGCCATAATTACCTGTAAATGGGTTTCTTGCAGGTTGAGATGAACTTCACACTCCTATCATTTGATATAGTAGTTTATCAGAACTGGTAAGAATGAATGATTCAGGGATCTGCACCAAGTAAAAATGATATAATGTGAGAACCATACGTCCAGGGTGGTTGGCTAGGTAGAAAATTCAACCTTTTATACATTTCTTTAAGTTGCTGGAGACAGTTTACTGTCAAAAGTCATACTACTATGAAAACAATGGGCACAGCCAAACAAAGCAAACTAGTGGTGGCACATACAGTGCATCTTCATAATCCCATAAGCAGTGCACAGTAAGTGAAAAGTCATTTGAGGTCATCTATATTTAACCCTCAGAGTACTACGTCACAGCGAGTGCTCCACGCCACAGGACTACAGCTGTCACATGCAAATAACAGCTTTGGGATAGCATAGCAAATTACTTAATTTTACACCCAAAAATGTATATATTATATGAAACCTATATACTCACAAGAAACGAAGACATTGAAGTTTTTTGTTCTTTCTGTTATTGATATATTTTTGGACTGAATATAGAAATATGCATTGGCAAAGACACCTTTGCCATACAAACTGTATTTTATCATCGAAAACATCAGTTCTTGGGTTCAAAACCAACCATGCACATAAACTGACTTTCAAAATACAACATACAAATCCCCAGGAATGTTATTTTTAAAATGTAAAACCACAGATGTTTACAAACAACGAATCAAAAGATATATTCAATTTTGCAAGCAACGATCTATCTGTACAAACAGATCGGAACCGCACAGCACAGTAAACGCATTTGCCCTCGAAAGCTTTTTCTTTTTATATAAAGATTGTTCAACATGTATACCAACACAAATAAGTGTTAATTAAATATAAAAGCATATGCAAAAATACGACTTATTATTATTATTATTATTATTATTATTATTATTATTATTATTATTATCTTTAGTATTAATACAGGAAGAACAAGGAGTCCGTGGAGACATGCTGGTATTGGCCCCAGAGAAGCCCTGATCTCTTAACATCCATCGAAGTCTGTCTGGGATTACATGAAGAGAGAGAAGCAACTGAGGCTGCCTAAATCCACAGAAGAACTGTGGCAAGTTCTCCAAGATGTTTGGGCCAACCTACCTGGTGATGTTCCTTCAAAAACTGTGTGCAAGTGTACCTAGAAGAATTGATGCTTGATGCTGTTTTGAATCCAACCAGGCTTTCATCGATTGCAATGATTTCATTTAAAATGTTACTACTTGTTGAAGAGACTCCACTTTAGTAAGTACTGGTCGCACTTTGAATAAACTGTCGTAACCAGGTTCGCATTTTTTTCTTTACGGTTTTGTTGTTGTTCAAGTGCAGGCTTTGCAAGACATATAAGAAACTTGTCATGTAGACATTGTTCACGCATAAATCCTGGTGATTGCTTGTAGTGCATCTTTCGTGTTCCAGTATTCTTCATGTCAGGCTTCCACACTAACCCCATATTCAGCCACTAATCCTAAAACAGCAGTAATCTATTTTGTGTCATACCGCCAGACACCTAAAACCATGAAAATAGCCTCTCACACGCTTTAAACCTTCAAAACATTCTCTGTCCGAATCGCTTGAAAACTCACTCTCTATCATCCGATATAGTAGTTTATCAGAACTGGTAAGAATGAATGATTCAGGGATCTGCACCAAGTAAAAATGATATAATGTGAGAACCATACGTCCAGGGTGGTTGGCTAGGTAGAAAATTCAACCTTTTTATACATTTCTTTAATTGGGAGACATTACTGAAATCACTACTATGAAAACAATGGGCCAGCCAAACAAAGCAAACCAGTGGTGGCACATACAGTGCATCTTCATAATCCCATAAGCAGTGCACAGTAAGTGAAAAGTCATTTGAGGTCATCTATATTTAAGAGTTGTCATTTTATACTATTGCACAATATCCATCGCTCATATCTAAATCAGTACCTTGCACTGAAAGAGGCATTGTTATTATTTTCATTTCATTCACCTTCACTGGGTTGGAGTACAAGACTAAACATGATACCAAGCTGTCCTTATCTTTTTAAGATGGTAAAGGTTACAATAGCCCAGAGAGCAAAGACTGCTGGATAATAAGCACAATGCTGTGAGCCGAGACATGCAAAATGAAGTTATACTAATTCAATGCAGGAGCGGTGTTAGGAGGAGTTTTTACTAATTCTGTTAAAGCATCTTTTCAGAAACATGGAAAAGCCTTGGCCTAATTGTTTTGCTGTTGCCTTGCCTTCATCCCAACTTCATTACTGCCACACTGTGTGTGAAGGGGTCTGAAATGAGACTAGTCTCTGTGGAGTGCAGCAGCTTTAGGACACTGTCTGCCAACTACAACTAGCAGCATGCTATTCCCCCGGCACCCACTCAGGTGTAGGACTGATTTGCAATGCCATTTTTTATCTTAAGTGAGTGTTCCAAGCCCCCTCCCATAAAATTGTTGGCCAGCTCTAGACAGTACAAATACCAGCCTGCTTCAAGGACTGTCAGTGAAGTCGGTCAGAAATTGTTCCAGGTCTTAACAGGGAAAAAACAAACAAAGGATTGAAGGATTTGGCAACTGGACAGGAACTTCTGTGGGGCAAAAACGGTGATTGCAGAACAAAAAGTCAGCTAACAGGAATGTACTGTACATATCACTTACATGGGAAGCAGTATCATCGTGCAGACTAGCCGTGCAGCTGTAAACAACAAACTGCAGATAATTATTATTGTAGTGGGTTTTTGTTCAGTATTTAATAATCGAATGACTTTTGTGTCCCTGTAGATTTCTGGTTTTTTTTGTTGTTGTTTTGATTCCATTGGTTTATAAGCACACACACACACACTTTGAAATACAGAGAGAGCAGAACAATATTATATGCATACTGTAGTCGGCTTCATACTGTTGCAAAGACACTATGTTAATAATTTACCACAAGGTAACTGGGTCTGCTCTGTCCAGCTCCAATGTTTATGTATGATTCAGTGAACTGAAGTGCAGGCATGCAGACACCATTATACAGCAACAGAGGACTTCATTAGAGAGAAGGCACCCTGGCTTTAATGCGATCTCAAGGTTACATTACACCATATGGTGTTTTACGACAAAAACCATTCCTGTACTCTAGTGCCTTGAATGTCCACAAATCCTCTCTGAACTTTTAATCATAGACGAACCACCTACAGAGCGTTGAAGTTCAATTTGGGTATAATACAGTATTATTGATTTTCTAGACATGTTTATCAAGTAATGTCTATCTCCCTTGCTAAGGTGTCCTAGGGGACCATGCACATGCATACTGGTGTAGTGTGTTACATTTCTCCTATTGAACACGGTAGGTAAACAAGTCCAGGACAGATATATAGCCCCAGCAGAGATTGTGTGCTGTTGAGTGCCACCTGTCAGTCACTTACATGTTCGGGAGTTTTAGTGATTGTTGACGTCTCACACCTCTGGGCTGCTTTCCTTCTTTCTACTGTGCTTTTATTGATTCCACCCTGTCTGTCACTCTCACTGCTCTATTCACCACTTGATATTCTCAAATCTACTTGTGTCTGTATTCATTAGGCGTCGTCTGATGTTCTCAGTATACCTAGAAGCTACTGGAAACCTTATGTACTTTATTTTCATCTCTTAAGGCAGAGAATAATTTTTATCTGTACTTTCCAAAGTAGTATGATTGACTGCTATACTAGAATATATCAAGCCTCTCTACCCCCTACATGCCCTCTGTATATTGGATTTTAATAGTCAAACAGTTGGAGGTTAACGCAGCATAGTAGCGACCAGAATACAATGCGTTTCTTGAAACATGTGTCAGGAGTTGCAGTCAAATCATATTCGTGTGACAAGGTAGCCTTAAATCAAGTCAATAACTAGGTTGCCAAACCTCAAAAGGCTTGTTTAAGTTTCAGTCTGTTGGCAGTATCCATTGTGTTTGGAGAGTAAAGTACTGCTCTCAAAACAATTCAAAGGGGTCATTTCACTGTTGTTTAGACACATACACAAAATTACTATCCTATTAAAAATAAAAAGCCTAGAAAAGGCCTGAGTCGTCTTGTCAGACGAAAGAAACTTCTTGGTCTTGTTTTATTTAAAGTAAGATACTGTTTAGAATTAAGCCAGCCTATTTCCAATTTTCACCACCTTACTGGCACTTTCACTACCTGCATCCCTGTATTTTTCATCCAATGCGCTGATCGTTTTTAGCTTTGAATGACTGCCAGAAACACGATTTATGAATTAGTATTTTTTCAGCACAATAAAACAATCAGAAACTAAATAAATTACAGATCATGATAATTATTTTTACAACCCTATACAAGCTTGTTCTCAATGGTACTCACCTGGTTTAACATCTTTCTCTCTCTCTTCTGTAGTTTCAGTAGTTCTCTGCAGTACAGTGTGAACTATGGCCACCAAATCGCACCCTCCCTTGATGAAGAAGCACAGCCAGTCAGACCTCGTCAGCCGGCTGAAGACCAGGAAGATCCTTGGGGTCGGAGGGGAGGACGACGATGGAGAAGTGCACAGGTCTAAGGTCAGGATAACTCGCTGTCCTGTAATTTAACAAGTACAGTAAGGAGATGCTTATTGAAGCTTTCAAGAGAAGAAACTGATGTATACAATTTAAATTTGAATTATGCAAAGTAGGAAGCTGTTGATTCAATACAGTTCTGATGGAGACAGGGATGGAAATAAGACCCCTATTGCACAGCAGTTTAATCCATTCCTGGTTTTACTACGAGTTTAATATGACACACCTGAGTTTGTTACCTATACAATGTGGCTAATCAAGTTCATAGTAAAACCTGGAATGGTTGAAACTGCTATGCATTAGGAGTCGTATTTCTATCTATGTAGGACCTCCATTTCCTAGATGTACAACTTCATCTACAGTTTTGCCAAGAGTGGTGTTCCACACTGAAGGATAGTTTCACAGACCCCGGTTTTAGTTCTAATTTTGGACTGTCTTACCCAAGTTAACATTGATTAGACTAATATTAGACCCTATGAAACCAGCCATGAATGTCACTGATGTATCTGATTGGCTTCCACTGCACTTTCAACGTCCTTTCAAAAGAAAATGACTAGTTTGCTGTGTAGATAGTAAATGTTTGATTAAATTACCTCCGAATGCACCTGTACCTTTGATCTCTATGCTGGACCATTTCAGCAAAAGGAGATAATGTGTGCATTTATTTGGGGGCTTTGCAGTTATTTTGAACTTGTAATTTGCAGTTAAAGTGTCATTTTAAAGTAACTGTGATCCTGAGATGGAAAAAGCACTTAGCTGAGAATAATGAACCCTTAAACTACAAATTAAAAACCGAGCACCAAGATTAAGCAAACATCAGACAATTTAAATGTCCAATATTTGTTATCAAATAAACAAAAAACAAATGCATTAAAAACATCCTCTGCTGCCTTAAAAAGCTTCTAGTATCATAATCAATAGCACATGTTGTGTGTGGATTTTTCTAAAAATTAAGATTATACCTAATACCATGTCAACATAACCAAAAACATGTCATAGAAAGTCTGTGAATGTCCAGCTAAGGTTAGATTCGGTACGGAATGGGAGATATTGTACTTTGGATGTTATTATGGTGACGGAGCAGCTAAACTACAAATATTACTTTTGGTTGGGGGTCTGAGAAGTTACTAAGAATGTGAATGTAGTGGCAGTTTTGTAAAGTCTACAAATCTCTTGGTCTGTCTCAAATAAGGAAAAAGAACTCCATTTGCAGTCAGGTGTTCAAATCAGTCCTCAGTCCTAGGTTCGCTCAAAACGCACCATAGTGAGTTTGCTCCAGTAGAGTTAGGGAGTTGTAAATAACCCAATAACTCCCCTGTTGCTAGGTTACAAGTGCGCTACAATAGACCCCTGAAACCTGGCACCTTCTAATTAATAGAGAAGTTAGTGAAGCAGAATGGATGTTCGATTCTCCTGAAGGCAATGGCTTTCCACCCGTTGAGTTTGTGCACAAAATGCTAATATGGTGGTGATTTTATTTTTTACTTGACAAGTCATAGAGCTTTGACACCCACATGAAGGGTGTGGGGTTTGCTTTACTCCAAAACTAATTATGAAACACTCTGTGAGGCAGTGTGTAGCAGCAGTAGAGCTTAGGGACTGGAGGCATTGTGGTGTAGTTAAGTACACCCCATACATTCAATAATGGCCTACTATATTTCCTATTGAAAAATATAATAAAAATCAGATAACCCTAACACGAACTCTTTTTCCTGTACATTTGTGAATGCTTTGAAGCCCACCGCACTTTATAAGTAGTCACAGAAAGTAATTTGCCAAAAATCACAGCAAAACTTGCAATGACAACCTACATGACCTCTTCCAAGCTTTCAGCTTGTTTTATAGAAAATTATTGAATTATTTATATTTTAAATAATCTTTAGACATCTACAGAACATGAGTCAGGTGAATTTGTAAAGTCTTAAATTGCATAAATCCTATGTATACTTGATTACCCTGTAGCTGCAATGGCAAATAATAATACTAATAATAATAGAGACTCATGAGATGATGATTCATAATGACAAAATAATCTTTGCATGTACTCCCTGCTCTCCATTTCTCATTGGTTGCTTGGTGCCTGCCTGAGAAGTACCAATGATGGCCACTCTGGTTTGTTGCTGGGTGCATGCCCGTCTGGTTGAAGAGGTCCCGCCTTCCAGTCCTGTGGTTGGTTGGTTGGTGCCTCCCCCTCAATGATGGGCACTCTGGTTTGTTACTGGGTGCATGCTTGTCTGCTTCGTTACTGGTTGGCTGGTGGGGTCCCGCCCCTCTCAGCCTGTGGTTCATTGGCTGACTGGGTCCCGCCTCTCTCGGCCTGTGGTTCGTTGGTTGGTTGGTTAGCTGGCAGGGTCCTGCCTCAGTCCTGTGGCTGGTTGGTGTCTCCCCCTCAGTCCTGTGTTTGGTTGGTTAAAGGCCTCCCCCTCAGTCCTGTGGTTGGTTGGTGTCTCCCCCTCAGTCCTGTGGTTGGTTGGTTAAAGGCCTCCCCCTCAGTCCTGTGGTTGGTTGGTGTCTCCCCCTCAGTCCTGTGGTTGGTTGGTGTCTCCCCTTCAGTCCTGTGGCTGGTTGGTGTCTCCCCCTCAGTACCGTTGACCAGTCCCTCCGCCTCTTTCTGGTTGGTTCTTTGGATCCTGCCTCTGCCTCTATGTGGTTGGTCGTTACCTGTCTCTGCCTTTTTCTGGTTGGTTGGTTGGTTGGTTGGTTGGTTGGTTGGTTGGTGTCAGTTTCTGGTTTTGGTTAGTTGGTTGGTTTGTACCTATCCGTCTCTGCCTCTTTCTGATTAGTGCCTGTCTCAGTCACTGGTTGGTAACTGTCTTGGCAACTTTATTGTTGGTTGGTTGTTTCCCGTCTCTTCGACTCATACAGGTTGATTGCTGCCCGTCTGCCAAGTTGTTTTGAAAGTAGATAGGGGAGAGGCAGCATGATGTAATTATAAACTGAATTTGAATTCCTGCTTTGCAGAAAAAGAATTTCAGATTATTATAACGTCAAAAGGAATCACAGCCGTCCTACTCAGCCGTTTTGGTTTCATGTTCTTAAACCTTTCAAAGCAGCAAAAAACAAAATCAATAAGAAAAAAGCACATCTTTTGAACTCCCTCATTTTGTTCATTACTGTTGAAATGTCTTTATTAGAGCCTGTCAAGGGAATCGGTGACTCATACAGCTTTGATGTAGGTGTTACTTTTAGACAGCAAATAAGCAAGGTAGCTATACTGTGCTGCAGTACAAATTGCATTACTTTGTTTCTTAAATTTTTGTTTCAACATTTTACAACCAGATAACATAAGATATAATCTAAAAGCTTTGGTGAACTGGATACTAAATACGTGTAAAAGCTTGTAAGATTTCTGAAATGGTGCTATATATATTAAATAAAATACTAAATATATATTAAATACACAAAAAGCTATTCGCTGAAAATATATTCTCTCGAGCTGGCCTTACTGTTCCCTTCTCCATCCATTTGACTTACTTTGCTGCAACATCTCACAAGATTACAGCTTACAAGAAAATCAAATGGCATACAAAAAATCAGGAAGACTGAAGATAAAGCCTAAATTACTGAACCCTGGAGGCAAGGCCTCATTTAGTCTGGATTAAAATCAGGAGTCTGACGCACAGTAATCACAGAAGGACAGTGAGGCTAACCATTTTACTCATGAACCTGTGTGTTTGTAAAGGCAAATGCAGTGCTCCCTGTGGACCCTCAGCCAAAATTGGCACTCTACATCCCAGTAAACAAGCACTGAAAGAACACAGCATTGTCTTCCAGCTCTGACACCCTACAGCTGTCCAAAACCGCCAGTAGACATCAAATATAATATGTTTCTATGCTGCAAGAGGCTGTGGACCTTTTAAGTGATAACTACTTGTTAAGAATTCCCCCGTGAATTAACCACTGCCGTGAGTTCTGCATCTCTTATGAATGTGCTGAGTATCTACATTCAGCTGAGGTGCTGCAGCCCTCCATGTTGGGTGGAATCCAGTTACTGTTTGATGAGAGGTCAGGGTAATGAATCAGTTCCTGTAAATAAAGACTGTCGGAAGCCTGCTAAGCCGCCCCACTCTGGTCCTGCTCTGTTACTACCTGTTTGTTTTCCTCTGCACGTCCTTGACATTCAAACTCCTGTTATTCCTGGACACGGACTGCCCTTTCCTTCCTCCCTGCAGCTGTGTGTGTTTCAATGTCAGTAACATGACACTGGATAGAAAACATAACTGCGCTTGACAGAATTTCTTTTAGTTACAGGGGCATTTTGAAATACCAAATTCAATGACAAAATGTTTCAACTAAAAGTCTTCCTCAAAGTTGAAATCAGTTTTGATTCACATACGTATACAATTGGGAGATGTGGTCTCCATCCACAAATGATAGTGTTAAGGATTTGTGGTCCCATTAGGTTGAATGTGTGTGTGCTGGTTTTGCACGTACAGTATTAGTTACTGAAATTCTCCATCTACCAAATCCCTCTATTTAGGAAAAAAAAAACCTCTCACTCATACTTAAGGTCCTTATATTCCCTGCTGTAAATTCAGTAAGTGACTAGTTACCCTCTTACATGTTTGTAGCAATTTGTTTAATTGACTTTAGAATAATACAGTACACACATTATCCTAAACTAATACCTTCTGAACCACTGGCTCAAGTTTGCTGTACCTTTTGTATTAACATTTTTACAGGTTTTTCCATATACACTGCACCTTGTCATTGTTCCATCTAATATCCGTATCCTCATGCTGTTCTGTCAAACTTGCAAATCGCCATTTGCCACTCCAGAAACACACTGTTGTACTCAGCTGCCATTTATAAACAAGGCGTTGACTGCAGCATCCATTTAGTGGTTAATTCACAGGGGAATCCTTAACAAGTAGTTATCACTTAAAAGGTCCACAGCCTCTTGCAGCATAGAAACATATTATATTTGATGTCTAGTGACGGTTTTGGTACCTGCATCATGTTATTTTCCGACTTAATTATTAACAATAGTTACCTCATGCGATCAAATCGGTGAAAGACTTAATTTCTAAAGTAGGTTTAAAATGTGTATAGCCAAGTTTTCAACTACACTGCTCCAAACCATTGAGGAATAAAATCAGAGATGTGTATATTACATCTCAAATCCCACAATCTTTTATTGAAATACCAGATTCTGACATTCCATTTAAAAAATATATAAACACGTGAAATCTTCGGTCCACTAAAATAACTGGCTTTACATAATCTCTGTAAGTAAGACATTGGAGTGTCCAGTGTGAAAGCACAACACCAAATAATAAATTAGCATAGCATCCAAAGTAGCACTATAGCATTAAAATGTTAAATACCAAAAAATGCCTGAGTTACAAGCTCTTGCAGTGTCTAAAAAATATGGATTGTAGCGTAATCAATCAGACAGCGGAGTCTGTATCATCTGATCCAAAACCACCAAACTCAGCGTCTTCATCATCTGAACCTTCATCACTGATTATGCAAGCAATTGTCTGAATCATTAATGCACATATCAACTACAGTAAGGAA
Source organism: Acipenser oxyrinchus oxyrinchus (assembly GCA_030684275.1). Classification (NCBI taxonomy): domain Eukaryota; kingdom Metazoa; phylum Chordata; class Actinopteri; order Acipenseriformes; family Acipenseridae; genus Acipenser; species Acipenser oxyrinchus. The sequence continues at coordinate 23,925,187 of CM060264.1, read as the reverse complement.
GTCTTTTCTATTCATGTGAGCCACGATATTTCCCCTAAGGCATTATTTGCGCATGGTTATTAAAAAACTGAACTTTCAGCTCAACGTTTGGTGGGGGGTGGGGGCAGAGGGGTACTAGGCATTATTCACAGTGCAGCCCTTGACAGTGGTAGAACCCTAAGTTCTATACTTGCTGGAGGGTAGTGCATGTTACAGACATATCTTTTTCTGCAGATTGTGTGAGCGTTGAGACAAAAGCAAGGTCATGTTTTTTTGCAAGCTACTTAGATCTTCATTATCTATCCAATCCTCCTGTCAAAAGACCCCTTAATTGGTGTTTGACACAAATGCATGACTAACTAACCGCCTTTAATAACACACAGCAGCTAATGTACTCAACAAGCACTTTAGTCTGTCTCTTAATTGGGAAGCAATAGGAAGTTTATTCATTTTTAATTTACCAGCATGCCAGGCAGCAGATCTTGTTTTCTGCTGGGAATCAAGAGCCACTTGTAATGCCTGGAGGTTAGAGAGCCACTAGTAATGTCTGAATTAAGCCATTGGATAACCTTGGGAAAGCTGTCAATTGATATGTACAAAACCTTCCATTTTATAATGTTTACAAAATAAAAAAGTGGATTTAAAAAGTACCTTCTTACTAATCATTTCAGAAGGCAATCAAAAACGGTAAAATTTATGTTCACACACATTGCACAAACTACATTTGTAAGCTCACAGTAAACCTCTGGAATCAGCTCCTGTATTTCTGTATTTGAAGAAGAACAGAAATATAGCAGCTTGCAGGGTATTTGCTTATTGGGGAGTCTGCAATTCTAAAACACCACCAGTATTGTTGTTGAACTTCAACTATTATCCCCTCAAGCTTAATGTATAAACAACTGTCAATGGCACAAATATACATGTTTAATGTTAGGCAAAGGCCCATGCAGTAGCTGTTTAAATGTCAGCGCTGGCATCTGTTCAGGCTGATCCCTGAACAGCTGTTTTTCCTGGAGAGTAGGGGCTGCAGATTAACCTGAATAAAACAAAGATGCTTTTTTAATAATTCCCACATTTATTTTTCACTGATACTTTCTTTACACGACATATCTTATAGTGCATATTGTTTGTATCGTGACACAAGACCAAATGTACAACATAGTGCATTGTAGTACTGTAGTTCACCAAATGGTTCCTCAATGAAGATGAAGTATTTTTTTATGCCAGCAGTTGGCATGTATGCAAACATACTCTCGCTAACTCATTTAATTGCTGTATTTAATAAAAATAATTAATTTAAAAAATCTAAAGTGAAACCCATCATAAAATGATCATTTGATCTTATTATGCATCATTCAATCTCATCAGGACCATCACATGTATCATGATGCATATTGCATCACAACCTGCATACCGTGATACTTATCACCTCGCTACACCCCTAATGGTTCTATAGTCATTCAACCCGTTTAGCAGAAGTGATATGAGCTGCTGAGCACACTGAATATGGAGTCAATCGAGCCACACTTACAGGTCACCAGGCAGTAAGGTAGTATTGGCAGGCTGTCAATCAAAACACAAATTCGCAAATCAGAGCTAACAGATGTCAATTTGGATGCGGGACGCAGAGCGAGCGCTCTGGCAGTAGGTCAGTGTTAAGGTCATGTGATTGCTCTGCTGGCAGATGAGATACTAACCAAAGTATTAAAAAAAAGAAAAAATGACATGCTTTTGGGATAGTAATTTGTTAAGTGTGTACATAGAATGTTGTTTTCGCTTAAATTAGTTGTATTGAACGTATTTGTACAATGGGCTTTTTTTTTATAGAAACGTTTCATACTAACTTTTGTACTTGATAACATTAATTAAAAAATCCAATTGATGCCAGTGTTTAATACGTTTTTGTGACTAATTTGAAGCTATTAATATGTTTCAGTATTAACTAAATAGCATTATTAATCACGCTATTTAGTTAATACTGAAACATATTAATAGATATACTGTTACTTGATTGATTACTGTCTTGTTCACAGTCATCTTAAAATAGCGTTTTTGATTCAAATTGCTGCAGATGTACTTTTTCTTTATGTTGTGCTTTAGCTGTTCTGTGCATTTTTTTCTTCTTTTTTTTTTGGGAGGGGGTGGGGGGTCTACTTCACAGTCTTGCACCAGGGCCCAGTAAATAGTGCCATCACTGTCACCAGGTAATCTGTGTGGAGCAGTGCCAGCCTGGAGCATTGCGGTCGTTAGAAAATGAAGTTACCTGAATTCTCACTGCAAAGCCCGATTTGCAGTGAGAATGCTTGTTGAGAAATCCGTTCTCTCAGACCCCAGGCTGTAATAATCCATTCCTTGACGTGATTGACTTGTAAATTGTGGAAACCTTCAACATTCATTAACCTTCTTTGTCTGGTTTGTCTAACAGTAAATCTCATGCCTGTTTTCATTTCTCTCTGGTCCTGCCTCGGATTTACTTGTGAAATACAGTACAGCGTTCTAAGAACATGATTCGTTTATTCTGTTAGCAACAAAATAGATCCTGAGAAATACATTTATTTTTCGAGATGACAATCGTTTCAGCTTTTTGGCATCAAGACTTGAATGCAGTACTGGACATTGTTACATTGTATTTAGTGTTTAAAAATGTTGTGTATGCAATTTTGACATGGTGCAACAACAAATTGCCAATAAAAGGGAGGGTTTTGTCAGGGTGATTCAAAAGTTTTTTTCATGGGTTATTTTACTTCAAAAGCACTACTAAATGTACAGAAGGGCAATCTAGTATACAAGTCTTTTTTAATTTACTGCAGTAATCACTGCTAATAACCACTTCTTTTCATTTCTCTTTTCAGATCAGTCAGGTTCTGGGCAACGAGATCAAATTTTCAGGTCGGGAACCTTTGGGCCTCAGGTACAAGACTTCTATTGCTTTGGTGTTGATCTACCGATATGTTTGAAGGGCATTTGTCATGCAGTTTAGGACTTTAGTAACTCATCATAAAAGCATGTTACCAACAGTAATATATATATATAGGAAATGGATTTTAAAATGCGAATACCTTTTAAATGGCCGAAGCTCACCGGAATAGGAATACAGGTATGTTGTACCCTACTTACAAGCTACCTAGCAACTAACCCCAGTCATGATAATGAAAAATGTAAGTTACATACTGCATGTAATCAGATGCGGGCTATTGGGGAGTGGTTGAAGAAATATTTGTACTTGCAGTAGTATTCACACCATACAATAGTTATATTCTAGAACATCTCACTTCAAAGACAATTAAAACGCCATTACACAGCCATTTAAAATTGTTAACTGATGTGAAATAAGGTCAGATAGGAATGCAAATCTCATGGACGTTTGTGTGTCTGCACGTATTGTCTTCCCTACTTTATCTGAATTCAATTTCCAGCTTTATTAAAATATTAAATGCTGCTTCCATTTTCACCCAGGTTAACTTGAAATGTTGTTTTATCACAGGGTCTGGTTGGTTGTTTCCGCAGTGATGCTCACGGTCTTGGCTTTAATGGTATGTACATTTTATTTAACACATTGCTTCCATTAGTGTTTCCATGCCCTTTTCTGTTTAGAGGCTGTGATTTGCATGATGATACACATTGCACATTCCAAGGACATTCTTAATTTGCTCCACAGCGCCATCTTCGGAAACTGGAACACTGCCAGAATCTAAATCCATTACACACAGACAGAATCAATAGACACTACTCAATACAGTCTGATCAGAATCACACTGGACATCCAAATTGATCACAAATTTTAAAAGGTTGCACTGTTACGTACAGCAGTTTACACAGGAGGGACTTAGGACAAGGATCTTGCCAAAGTTGGCACAATATATCCCAAAAGATGAGAGCAAAACAAACTAGCGTAGCCTCCAGTGCAGGCAGACCGGTCTCTCCAAATAATTGATCGGTGGAGGGAAATCTCCAAGACAAGAAGCTGCAGCTGGGACAGACATGTGGACAGTCAAAGGGCATCTCTACCACTTAGAATGAGACATCGATGGAAGCCTCTTCACACAGAAGCAAGCATTCAAAAGGAGAGGCCACCCCAAATATTTGGGATGCTATGTAGAGGGAACAGTTCCAGGTATACATTTAAAAGGTGACAGTATTTAGATCATTCAAATAGTGTCTTTATTGGTCTCCTATATAAACGGACTGTATGTATGGCAAATAATAAAGTGTAAATGGTAGAGCTACTAGATTAAGAGATTCCCACAAGCTGTGTGCTTTGTATACTTCCACAGGCCCTCACATTCCCTATCCAGCTGTATGATGTCATCTTCGATGAGGAGCTCGTTGGCACCAAGATGTCCATTAGACTGTATGGAGGGGCACTTCTCAGTACGTTTCCATCCTTCGATTTTACTCAACTGTAATGATTTGGTGTTACTGAACAGGCTGTGGGGTTTACTACAGAACACATTACTGTACATTATTGTTGCTGCTGCTGCCTGCTGTGTTATACGTATTCCTGCAGTGTCTTCAACAAACTCATGGTTGTTTTGATGTTTTTATTCACATGTTCGTAACGGTGGTGTTTTGTAACTGAACTGTATCCCGTTAAGATCGCCCATGCAGCATTTGACAGGCTGCACAAAATGTTTATCAGCCGAGATGATTATTGGTTGTTAATTGCGTGAATTATATCCTGTGGTTACTTAGTAAAGCCCAGCCACGCAGCATTTGATGGGCTGCACAAAACATGACAATAGGCGGGTTTGTGAAATGATATTAAGAGAGGTAATTTCTCAAAGAACCTATGGTGCATGGCGAGTGGTTTTTGAGATAATAAACGGGGTATGATATTAAGCGAGGTGATATAAAACAGGTTCATCTGTATATACAAAATGATATAATAAAGTCCCCTTCTGAGATTATGCCAATAACTGGGTTGTCTGACTTAATTCCTTTAAATTGAATGCTTGTATTTTTTTCACACTGCAGCTTGCTAATGCAGGGATGGGGAAAAAAGACTTAATTCCAGGTTTTGGCACAAACCTCAATACAATTGGAGTCTTATTTCTATCCTTGTATTTCAAAAGAACAAAATATATCTGTAACATATGCAGAGGAGAGATGCAAATTGTCACTGTCAATACTGAATGTGTCTACCATTTCAAACACAGTGGTATCGATTGATCTCCAGCACTTTTGATATGTAAATAGAACTGCCGCACTACAACCAAAAATCATTAGTGCATGTAATGACTGAACAGCTGTTAGATTGGACTTTCCAGAACCTTCTAATAGAAAAGTATGGAATACAATGGAATAGATGCCTAGTGAACCTGAACACAGGATCACTATTGGGTTTTCTGTTCTGCACAGTTCAAACAGTGTTTTTCAACTGCCAGAATACATGGAATTACCCAGAGTCTTTACATTTTAAATGGAACAAAACATTGTGCTCTTTAAAATCCTTTTTTGTCAACATGTTTTATGTGGCGCATCCAGTAAAGGCACTCAGCGTGGACTGCAGGATTCTGAATTCCTTTGCCTACCGAGGATGGGAGCTCCCAGGGCGGCCCTCAACTGACAGAGTGCCGCCCAGCGACCCCTGGTCTGGCCGGGCGCCTGCAGGCTTGCCTGTAAGCAGCCCAGAGCTGCGTTGTCCTCCGACGCTGTAGCTGTGGGTGGCTGCATGATGAGTCTGCAGTGTATGAAGAAGCGGAGGACAGCGATGTTCGTCTTCGCCTCCCGAGTCAGCGCAGGAGTGGTAACAGTGGGCTGAGCATAAAAAAAATAATTGGACAAAACAATAAAAATTATTGGCGACCGCTACATTTATATTGGGGGGGAAAAAAAAAACCTTACCATGCAAATTCTGACTGTATTTATTTAAAGTTCTTTCAAGGACACATTTTCAGTATGTCTTTCCTTTTTCAAAACAGACCCATGTACAGGGTAGAGGGTTCAGGCAAGTCCTGGATCAAATTAGATTTGAATTATCCAACTTAACCAGCAAGTCTTACATGATAATGCTGCCTATTCCAATGTGTGCATACCAGTAATCTATTTTTAAATAGCTACAGTCCTGCGTCGGGTCGGGTTCCTGCAAAGCGAGTTGGGTCCGGGGCAAAATCGTAAAAATCGGACTCTGAGCTACAATGTTATTCGTTATAGCAGGACCCCCTGGCAGTAACCATGGCAATGTAAAATGTATTCATCCAATACACACACACACACACACACACACACACACACACACACACACACACACACACACACACACACACTAAAGAATTTGCAAATACTACATATTTTGCGCATTTCCACTATATTTTACTGATGATCTGAACAGGAAAAAAAAATCTGGATACCATTCTGATACCATACCTGCTTTTTCCATTCATTCCTGGTATTTCCTGCTGAATTTTTAGATGGAAATCCCTCTCCTAATCAAGTACTAACCAGATGGCCAGGCATACCTCTAGAATGCTACAATAATCTTTCTGCAAGTGGCACCTGGCAGATGAAAGGACTACAGTCCTACTTGTCAGTCCTACTGTCAAGCAAAGGGGGAATTGGCATCAGGCTCTGGATGCTTGGTGGCAATAGTCCTGGGGATCGCCACACGAGCGAGGGTACCCTTTGCGGAGGGGATCAGAGTGGCATTCATTCAGAGATGCTACACCTTGACATCTGGACAAAATATGTTCAGGCAAGAATTTTACCAGTTAAATAGAATTGACAGTTTCAATTTAAATCAAGATGTTGCTGTGAACAGTGATCTTACCTAATTTAAGATTAGACTAACCCCTGTGACCCCAATAGAGTACTCCAACATGACACGTCTCCAAGAGCAGCTGATGCCCAGCCTTAGTGGATGTAATAAAATAAATAAGTAAAATACCACAGAACAATGGGGTATTTCTTACATCTGCTTGTGGCAATGGTGCCACACTGGTGCTCTTGAACTGCTTTCCTATTCAACAAAATTGTTCAAATAGATCAGAGTGCTCAAATAAAACTGTTTAAAACACTGTAGCATTGAAAAGTTATTTGCTAGATCTCTCAACATTGTCTCATGGGATACAAGTATCCATCATATCATTATGTTTATATACATTTATATAAAATAGGTTTGCTGCTGTGTGCAATTTATTGAATTTTCTTTGAAAGTAGAAAAATACCAGCGCCCAGAGACCTTGAATAATAGTTGTTTAGAAAGTTTTGTCAAATTAAACAGGAATAAGTAATAAACTGGAGTGAACACTTTGAAAAGGCTGGTTTTGCCTTGTCATATATATGATAGATGCTTTGCAGTTGTGGGAGGTTTGTATGCATTTATACGTTGAGGTTAACCTGGGCTGCCTCAGGGTAACACAGACGTGCTTGTGTTAGAGGAGTGGAAACAGAAGTATCGTTTAAAATGTGCTGGTTCAGACCCTCAATGGGCAGCTCATAGTACCAGTTTACTTGATAAACAAGACCCCTGTCAATGTGCTCTCCCTGCAGGCATCTCCCTAGTCATATGGAATGCACTCTACACAACAGAGAAGGTGATAATCCGATGGACCCTGCTGACAGAAGCATGCTATTTTGGTATACAATTTTTAGGTAAGCATCAACTGTACATTTCAATTCTCATCCCTCTCCCTATAGGTATGTATATTAGTATGTTAGATGTATTTTTGGTCTGCTGTTTTGGGCAGGTTATCTTTCCTATACTACTAGAGCGGTTTACTTACAGAATCTTTAACAAATGTTTCAACTGGGAGTCTTTCCTCAAAGACTTCAAATGTTTAAATCAGTAGAAGATCACATTGTCTCGTACGCAGGAGACAGAACATATAGACTTTAGTGATGCTACAAAATAATGTCAGTAAGTAAAATGTAATTCAAAGTGGAAGTTATATGCACAAGAGAATTCAATAAAGCTGGACAATGGAGATAGCAGCAAGCAGGAATAAATAGAAAGGTAAAAGGAGAGCTGTGCATTAGAGAACACTTCAAGTAGGAAATATTTGAGAGAGTTTTTGGAGTTTCATGACCTACGTATTGTATTGAGTGTTTCATAATTATAGATGATAGTAAGTGTTAACATGTAAGTTACCATTAGTAATATCTTGACAGTTTAAACGAAGACATATGTTAACAAAAATCAGGATCCTTTAAAAAATTAAGTCAATGTATTTCCGATTTTAACAACTAATTTCAATTTGAAGCTTCGGATAGTTAAGAATGATCAAATCGAATTAGACTAGATTTCACCCGATGATCCCTTCTCTGTGTATGTGTGTTAAAATAGTGCCTGGTAAAACCTGTTTAGAATGAAAGGTTTTCACAGTAAAACAGGAGCAAATAAAACTAGGGGTCTGAATAGACTGAAGCTTGATTAGATTACATTGCATGTGGTGCCTCTAAATAGAAAAATAATATCTGCCAGTTAAAAGAAACAAAAACAACAGCCCCTTAGCAGTTTAATCTTTTACTAACACATATCAAGTTGTTAACATGATTTAAAGAAAGTTATGGTACATTGATAGCATTTAGATTAGGACCAACCATCTGAAATGTGTAGCAAATGACTGAATGCGATGTCAAATTCACCTATCTTAAACATTTTGCATTGCAAGAAAAATAGATTGTTATTGTCACGTTAAAATGGCAAGATCATTAAAGCTACTGAAAAGGTTAAATATGAATGCATTTACTGAGACGTCAGTCTCTGTCCAGCTATTATAGAGCATTCTCACAGTGGCAATTACTATAATTTTATATGATGCACTGTACATGATTTTCAGCTATGTTCATCCATCAGATTAAATTGAAAGAAACATTAGTCTAGTTATCTAAAATGCAGAAAGAGCCAACCCTAAATATGTATTAAGTGATGCACACGGCACTACTACATGTTCTCACTGCCTGACCGCAAATATTTTACAGTTGTAAACACTGCCCTCTTGTGGCTTTGTGCATTAATTTCCGTTAAATACTGTACTGATTTTTACCACTTCTTTCCATGAATCAGGAAACAAATAATGTTCCCAATTCACAATGAAAATGGCAATACGTTTAATCCACCAGAATGTTTGTTATTGAAATATACGATGTATGCACAATATAGATCAATGTAACATGCATGTAGGTAGCACTCCAAATATTTAAGATTGAATAGCTTATATAAAGGTTAAATAAAATAGCTTTGTTTATTGTGTTGAAAGTAGAATTTCCTAGTAGTCTGTTTTTTTTTTATTGTGCCTTTTTAAATGCTGTTTAAAGTTATAAACTCAATACTGAACAGTACTTTAAAAGTCTATGTAATTCAGAAACCATTATGCTATTCTTTGTACCTCATCATGAGAAACGTATTTACTAAGTAGTGTCAAAGTTAGGAGTCAAGTGGAGCCGTTTCACCATTTTTTAAAGAACTTTAAAAAGGTGCTTGAGAAGAGGCACACACTCGCAAGAGCTGTGCTCAATAATCCCTGCCATCCAGTGACGGGCATCTTGGGAATGTACACAGCCAGAAAATAATGGTGTACGCTGAGAGTATCTGGAGCACATTGTCAATTTTGACAATGATTTAGCATATTGTACCGCATAGCTGTCGTATTGCCAGTATACTGCAAAGCCCTACTTGGCATATCAGGAGAGAATTGTATTGGAATAAAGGATAACAAATAAGAGTCCAGAGTGACTCACCTGATAAAGGCACGACAGTGTGGTGTGCAGGGTGAGCCAGACAGTCAAGGGAGTGTCTTCACTGGGGATTCCACAGAGAGTGTTGCTCTGGTACTCCTACAGGCAAAAATCAGGACACCTGCAATTCTGACCTTTGTCCTCCAGGGACCAGTAGCTCACCGACATCCACAATCGAGCTGCTGGATGTTAAGAGGCAACTGCTAAACTCCCCAACATGCAAGATCTTTAGACAAGAAAAACAAAGCTGGATAATGTTGCCAGTGCTCATAAAGAAGTAATAAAATGTATTTGAATACCTTAGTTACCATGTCCTATAAGCAGCTTCTGCACTGTCTCTCTGCAGTGACTGCCATCACCCTGGTTGAGAACGGCACAGTGTCCAACAAGGCTCTTGTCCTGGTCTTCAGCCGAGTCGCGTTCGTCGCCATCAGCCTCTGTTACTACTGCCAGCTGGGGCGCAGGTCCAAGAAGATCTGAACCCAGGAGAGGGGCTCCGGCTCTCCACAGCAAGGGAGGCTGTCCTGATCAGACCCAGATTTACACTACCTTTTCCATTTCATCCTCAACACAGCAAACCTTGTCTATACAAGCCAGGAATAGACAGGTACAATAACATTAGTACATGGGCATTTCCAGCAATATTTGGTAACATTTGTGGAGGTTAGTATCAAAGCGGTACTGCATGGTAAGTGATGTTTGAATGGCAAGTACTTTTATTCATTATTACAGTCAAGGCTGGCTGGAAGAAGGGAAGGTTTATTGTGCAGACATGAGGATTGTCCACTTCGCCTGACCTCCACACTTTTGCAAGAAGTGGCAGTTTTAGGAAGGGTTGGAAGGCAGCTGTTCATATGAGTAAATGTGGAGTTTTTTTCATGAACATTGAGCAGCCTTTTTATACAATTGGGATCAAATAAGGAATAGCATTTTAGTTTAATATGTAATATTTCAAAATCTGCCACTTATTGTAAACGAAAGTTACCAAATATATGATTGAACATAATGGTAGCAGGATATAAATTTATTTATGCAGTAAATACTGTAGATTTATTTAAAATAGGATTACTATGTCCAACATATGTATGTGGACATGTACTGTATTTAAGTAAAATATCCAACTGCAGTTTGTATCTGTGTGAAGCAACGTCGGCTGATGTGGTGCTGCAGTAGTTCGGTGGCCACTTCTGTGCTTCTCAAACATTAAAAGGTAGAAGATACAGTACTGTTTTAGTCCTTCTTCTTCTTCTTCTTCTCCTTCTTCTTCTTCTTCTTCTTCTTTGTGTAAACCTGTTTAAAATGGCGTGTTCATTTTCCTGTGGCATGTATTGTTACAGCACGGCAGAAAATGATCTCTGGTTTGGGGCCAATTTCAGCTCAAATGACCTTCCAGAACTTTAGTCTTCCTCATTTGTGGAATATACGTCTCATATATTGTGCCTCTGGTATCGACGCCTACATGTGGGTTCAGAGAGATTTAAATAAAAGGGATGTCATTATCAACAAGAGAGAAGCTAAAGTCGTGGATATATTTGAAACATACCAAGACGTTATCACAGTTTGCATTCTAAAATTATGCACGGCGTTGCATACTGTGTATTTCCATTTACTGTAAAGCCATACATATTTGCAAGCCTTTTATTATGCATTTTTCACGTATGGGGGAAAAAGAAATTCCACTAACAATACATAATTTGTTTATTGCAACAGGTCACCAACATTTCTGGTGCAAAATAGGTTTTATGGGTGTGATTCACCAAATATTTGGGTCGCAAATATTTATGGCTTTACAGTATTCCACCCACTCTACTGTGTCAGGATCTGTTAACCCTTTTAGTGTTTTTGCAAGAACTTCAATCACTGCCTGATAGTCAATACCTATCCTCCTCCACTTCAAACCAAATGTATTTGGATTATAAAAGACTGCAATTCTATTTAGGGAATGCAATAGGGTTTACTTCCTGCTGATTGGTTAAAATTATTATTATTATTATTATTATTTAGCAGACGCCTTTATCCAAGGCGACTTACAGAGACTAGGGTGTGTGAACTATGCATCAGCTGCAAAGTCACTTACACTTATATCTCACCCAAGCATGTCACATTACCATTTTGTATTAAAATAAATAAAAGTAGCTGAATATATGTGTTTTAATGTCAGAAATATTGCCTTTTGGATTACAAATCCTGACTTTTGCCGGCTTGTATCATATAGTTAAATAAAATGCTTTAACTAGAAATTATTATCAGTGTCTTTGTGAGATAATGTGGGGTTAGTGTTGGCTCCGCCCTACAAAGTGTTCCTTTACTGTTCCATTGAAAGAAGTTGTATGTTCAAAATTTTGCTGGGTCGCATAGGCAGCGTACACATACAGTACTGCAGACATGGAGCTGGAGTTTGGAATCATAATACAAAAGTTGAAAACATGTGGTGAGGTATAGAGAACAAGGATATTGATGATTCATTTTAATTGTTCAATTCCAAAGGGGCATCTGACATTTGTTTTTGTTTTTTTTGTTTTTTGTCTCTCAAACTGAATTCGTAGGGTGCAGACCTGGGATTATTGCATTGTGGGGTTGATTTAAAATGGTTAGGGTTAAGGTTAGGGTTAACCGAGCAACACTAACAGGCAGATCAAGAAACAAGCACAGCTACACAACCACAGAACCCCACTAAACCATACAAAGCCCCACTACAGGATTCAGTTATAAGCCAACAGCACGTTCAAAGGACGTTCATTTTATTCACACACAACTCCTTATATTGGCAAAGCAAGCAAACCAGTCTTCACAATCCAGCACGGAAACAAACTCCAGACAAAACCGTCTTGCTCCACTTTAAATCAACATGTCGGCAAATTTAAAAGATGCAGTAATCTCGGTTCTGCACCCCATGAATTCACTTTGAGAGAAAAAAAAGCCCTTTTAAAAAATGCATCACATTAACTTGACTTGTTGTTCCGTTTTCCAGGATTGAATTTGTTGAAGTACATTTATCCTGCCACTCTGCTGTAGTTGCACTCCCTGTGCAGCAGGTATTGGGATATTAAACAATAAACTGCCTTTACTTCACATAGTTTAGACTTCAAGTGACGTTATAATTACCACCATCCCCAATATCCACCTTCTCTGTACTTTAACCTTTACTTCATTTACTTCACTGTATGGAATGATATTTAAGTTCTAGAATCTCTTTTTGTCTACATCACTGCCTTTGTGACCAATCACATCTTTAGATGCATTTCAAAATGCAAGTTCATTAATTGCACAGTTAACTGCGGTTGGGTACCTTTTACTATTTACTACATGCACAAAGCACACATAACTCTGTAATTGTGAGGATGGCACCACATACATATATTCAAGTGCATGTTTTAAGTACTATAACAAGTGTGGTACAGTGTAGCTACAACATACGTTGAAGACCTAAAAAGCAAAGCAAAACACATTTATATCACATGAAGAAACTCACAGACTTTCTTTATAGTGTTTTTTATTTATTTATTTTTTAATATATTATACTCAAACACAGTAATGTGTGTAATACAGCATATGGTATATAAACAGCACATATATATATATACATATATATATATATATATATATATATATATATATATATATATATATATATATATATATATATATATATATATATATATATATTACATGGGTGTTGTTCAGTTGATTATAGCCAGTTTCTTATGAAAATATAAGAATATGGACCAGCTATACTGCGATTTAAAACATGTGATTCATTTGATGGTGTTCTGAAAGCTCTTGGATATGTTTTTGTGTTTGTGGGCTGCTGGTATTTAAAGGAAGAGGTTTTGTCTTCATCATAGTGTGTTTAGATGATACAGTGTACATGAGGCAGCAATTGCGTTTTTAATTCAAATTCTTCATGTGCATTGATGGGGATGGTGTATGTGGTATTACTGTGTGGTTTAAAGGACAGGAAGTGTATAGTAAGTTGTATGCTGGTGCAAGTATCTTGAAGTTAAGTGGGCTAGACAGTATAAAGGTCACTCAAATAGTTCAGTCTTTAGGCAAGTTCAGTGGGTGTCCTCTATTTCCTGTATTGAGCTAGTGTTGTTTTCCCCTATGCTGTGTGACTTGCCCACAGCCTATAAAGAAAGAGGCAGAGGGACATTTGTTTTAAAGGGTGGGGTTGTCTTTCAGAACTGCACATGAGCTTTCAACATGTAACCCCCCCCCACACACACACACACATTAATAAAGCATAGTTCTGTTTGTTTTTTATAGAACAGAACACATCAAAAATGTAAAAGAAAAGAGTTTAAAAAACATGAAGTCATCAGGCAATTTAGATTTTGGGCATCACCATGGAAACCATAGACATTAAAACCGTTTCAGGGAACAAAAGAAAATGAACAAAAGAAAACACATTACAACATTAAAATAACGCACAGTATTTGTATGACACAGAAAATATGCACGCTGGAAAAATACTTTGACTAAATGCTTGTTTGACTGAATGTTCATGTGCAGATTTTGCACAAATAAGACAGTTAGCCTTGCAGTGAATTTGGTGATTTTAAGTGGGACATATTATCTGGTATAACAGTGGTATTTTATTAATTCTGAATAGGCTATGCGTTATTAATAGTACTATTGCTTCCTTGTCTGTCTTTTCTTGTGTCATTTTGGTAGCACATGATTATTTATTATTATTTGTTTATTTAGCTGACACCTTTATCCAAGGCGACTTACAGAGACTAGGGTGTGTGATCTATGCATCAGCTGCAGAGTCACTTACAATTATGTCTCACCCGAAAGGAGGTTAAATGACTTGTTCAGGGTCACACAATGAGTCAGTGGCTGAGGTGGGATTTGAACCGGGGACCTCCTGGTTACAAGCCCTTTTCTTTAACCACTGGACCACACAGCCTCACGTGATACTGATATACATGGATGCTATTTGAAATCATGGTCATGTTGATAAAGTGCAGCAAGGCTCGAGTGGGCCTAGCCTCCCAGTGCTCACCATCATATCCGTCTAATTCAAATCTGATGGCTTCTAATTGGGTAGTGTCATCAATATACTGAGCTACACTTTTTTTACAGTAAATAATGTAATCATAGTTGGTGGTTTGGCAGCTAAACTTTCATGTTAGTTCATAACAGAATCCTGTGGTGGAACGCATCATGACTGTGGTAATGTTTACCTGTGATCCCTTTTAGTCCAGCAAATACGCACATGCAGAATCTTTCTAGTGGATGGAGACAGAGACAAACCCACGAGACGCGATCAGAAAAAGAGTATAGTCTAAACGCACGCAGCCAAAAAAACACCACCAAGTCAGGCAAAACAGACAACCATTGACATGCTTTCCATGAACTAATGGAAAAGAGCACAGGACAACGATAAAACAACGTTCAAAACCAGCGAAGCAACCAATGACAATTACATGTTTCAAAAAACACGAGAGAGAATTGGAATGAGCACCTTCCATAGACAACACTGCGTCCACAGGTTAACATTAATTACCATAGCCATCGAAAGTACAACCACAGGATCTGTTACAAACTAACAGGCAAAATTATTATTATTATTATATTATTATTATTATTATTATTATTATTTCTTAGCAGACACCCTTATCCAGGGTGACTTACAGTTGTTACAAAGTATAACATTACAAAATTTTTTTTTTTTTTTAGTTTTTTTATAAACTATTAAGCATTTCTGGTTGGTTTCACAGACCCTGATTAGTACTAATCTTGGGCCACCTAATGTTACTTTAGGTAAAGTAGACCAAGATTAATATGAAGCAGGGTCTGTGAAACCAGTTATTTATTCATCAAAACATGCTTTTTTATTTATTAATTTTTTATATTAAGTATTTCTTGCTTCTTAAATCATTGTTTATAATGCACAATAAGAAATTTAAACATAAAAATGATCAGCCACAGAGGAGAAGGGTGGGTGGGTTATCTTGGTAAAATTTGTACATATGTATCTATTTATGTATTATCTTGTTAGTCTGAACCACAGAGAGGTGGCAAGGAGATACAAGTACATTGGCAAGAGTGTAAAAATCCCTCAACATTTACCATAATTCTCATAGAGTATAATGCACGCATTGTAGTTGCATTTCTGTGTGTTTTGCACAGCGTGTGTATAATCAGAGTATAGTATTCAATATTGCATACTATCATTTTCTTTCTAAGGTGGTACACAAGAGGTGCATGTTAATTGAAACGATTCATCGTCAGTATTTTGCGTTATACATTGGAGTGTGTGTTTATATTTAGAAAATTACTGCAAGTAGGTTTAAAAAGCATCATACTGAGGTAGACAGCAGAAATGTAGGACTAAACGCTGGACTGAATTAGGTAGCAGTTACAGTTTCTTGGCGATTTTTTAAATTGTAACGCATTAGGTATTGTGTTGAACTTAAAACAGAGGGTGACAGACAGCAGAGTCTGATTTCACAGACTATATTGCAGTTCAGTGCCGATTTGAGAGGAAATAAAATGGGATAATTAGTACAAAAAATATACTGTGTCGACTTTATGAATAATATTATTCTTTTTAAATGCTGTAACAATCAAATGTTTTACAGGAACGGTGAATGGTTGTTCTAAATATGCATTTTTGGTTTTTAATGGCTTTGAAATAATTTTGGAAACTACAGAAGGAAGATTGTGTTTGTATTCTTAAAGAAAAAGTTAAATAAATTGTGTTTTTTTCTGGTTTTTGTATTTTTTCGATTTTTCCTCTGACAAAAAAGCAATTGAATACTTTGGGTATATTTATTTGTTTAATCAACGGAATGCGTTTCATTCAGGACTTATGAGAAGCTTAATTGGTCCAATTAAGCAATTTAGTGTACAGTTGAAACAACAACGAGGAGCGGCAGTGGCCCTCCAGGACTGGGATTGGACACCCCCGGTTTAGCCAATCAGGGGGTTTCAGGCTTGTACACAAACACACTGATGATGTCACTTTCTTTTTAGTTTGAACACATTTTTGGGTGAAATAACAACCAAAAGTGAGGGATTTAACTCTAGTAGTAAGGGAGGTGGTTGTGGAGCAGTAGGTACTGGGTTCAATAATGACCTTTTCCAAGAAAAAAGTAATATAATTATGAGTTGTTCATTTATTCTTGTAAAACAAATGGTAGGTTTATAAACAAATAATCAAAATTTGACACATATAAACTGGCAAAAGCCTCATTTTTTTACTTTAAATAATGTGTCTTTAATAGATGGCACTATTTAGACTAAAGCAACACAGCAACTTTGTGTGCATTTCACACCCTAAGGAGGTGCAAGGCCAAGTGTGATGAAGGATTTCTAATAAAGCAGCCAGACAGCGTAGCCAGATACAGCTATATGGATACGTCAGACAAACAGGAGACAGCACACATATCATTTTTAGAAACAAGATTTTATTGTTTTAAACACATTTACATTTCTTGTATATGAACATAAACATTGTTGGTCTAAATTCAGTCAGGAACAGCAATGAAATGCAGTATAATTTAAGTGCTTGGCTGCTCCATTTTGAAATGTGTACTTCTCTCACAAACAGCACGTGACATCCTAAAGTTACTAAATACAAGATAATAATATACAGACACAGCTGGCATTAGTAGTTACAAAGCTCTGTCCTGGGGGGGGGTTTGGTTAAAGTGTTATGGCTGGTTTCATAGACCAAAATTTCAATTTTAATGATAAGGTTTGTGAAACCAGCTATGAAACTGCTAATGAATATTGAGACAACCTCTTTATTACTGGGTTGCAACGTCATCTACAAATCACATTCATCTGTAGTCTACAAGCATGGTATCAAAATCACAATCTGGCTTCGTACATCGAAGCTCAGTCAATAGGAAACAAACATAAATACTGTCATTTGAAAGTAAGTTGTACACTTTGCAGTACTGCAATGGAAAAAAAAAACATATTGAAAGAGGCCAACCACGAAAGGGTGTTAGGTGCACTTATAGGAATGCGCCATTCAGCGTCTAATGTTCTGCGTCTCTATATGGTGCCCATATCAAGCTGTCACGTGACCAGTGGTTGCCATAACATCAATGTCATGTGACCACCTGACTTGGGGAAACCTCCCTGTACATACAGGCTGCTTTTGATTGAGAGATTTCAAGTTAAATGTTCAGTTAAATGACTCAGTGGTTTAAAAAAATAGAGCAATGGGTAATGGTTACCAGCCATTTTTAAACAATTTTACAAAGTTGTACATACAAAAGGGAAAATATATATTTAAAATGGCACAATCAAGCATTCAATATTAATATATTCATACGTATGTTTTCATTGTAGAAAAGATGATATACAGGAGGGAGGAGGGCAAGCTTTTTAAAGTTACATTTCTCCCTAATATCCCTGATTTTGAAAGGCGTGAAATCACCTGCATGTCTTACAGCTTCAGTATGTACAGCCTGAGTACTTAAAGTATGCACTTTTACCAAGATAAAATTGACAGGGAAATGCTTCGTCATGTTGCCTGATCAAAGTCAAAGCGACAGATTAATGGAGGGGGGAGGTGGAAGCAGCAGGAAAAAAAAGCACACATAACAGCAAATAACAGCAAACACTCAGTGTTTAACAAAGAGGGGACCAGTCATCATGCTGCTAATGCCAAGAGAAGGAAATAGTGATAAAGTGTAGTTAAAGCCGTGGTAGACAGTCCTTAAATGGCAACATCAGTTAGTATATGCTTTGTGGAGTGCATCAGGAATATAGCATGAAAGTTACATGGCCTGATGGTAAGCATTAATATGTTAAAATATGTAACTGAATAATATGATTCAGCTAAAATCCAGCAGTATTATTGTATAGAACATCATAATAAAAATAAAAATAAAAATAATAATAAAAATAAAAATAAAAATAATAATAATAATAATACTAAAACAAAGTTAAAATGAGCACCACAGAACTCACCACAGTTGGATTTTAAGCTGGTGAAAGTATCAGCAAGGTTGTCCAAAGTCTACAGAGCTGTCTGTTTGATATTTTCAGACTCCAAAGTGACACTGGGTTTGAATGAAGTGGCCCTATTGTTCTATCAGGGGACAAAGGCTGTGGTTGGTACAGGTCTTGCTTTACCACCGCAGACATCTTTCTCTGCTCCTCCAAATCAAATCCTCTTCACCCCACCATCAGTGCAATGCAATCCACCTCGTCCATCGTCTTCTTCCAATTAGCCATTCTTCTCTTTCTTTTCTGTTTTGTTTTCAGCACCTCAAAGTTCCAGCCCTGAAGTACAACCCTTTTGGTCATTCATGTGTCAATTTATTAAAATCAGCAAACGTTTTCTTCTTATTTTTTACATTACAAGGAATCTACTATTTCTTGATTTCCCCTTTTAAAAGTCTTTTTTGAAACAGCGCCACCTACTGGATTCCCCGGAATAAGCACATAGCGAACACCATGGCAAAGAGCTGAGGAGAAAAAAAAAAGATAAAACTTTAGTTTGGGCAGGGGCGGGGAACACCATATTTGTCACTCCAGTTTCAACCCTTTCACGCAAGAGCTATATTTTTAAATTAGGTAGTTTGGATTATGTACAGAATTAAACTAGTACTGAACTTCACTGACAATGCTGTAACTGAACGGGGGAAAACAGCAGTATATTCCACTAGGGGGCACCACTGCCCTCCACAACTCGACTTAGTGAGAAGAATTCAACACTGAGCAATCCCCAAAATGGACACAAGGTGTCACTGCTGCCCACAATATGGGAGTGTGGGTATTTCTCTTTGTATCAAGCCAAGTCCAGTATAGACAGAAGCTGACAAGAGAATACATACAGCAACTTTGAAATGTCCTACCTCAATAGTCAGCACCACTATAGACAGGGCCCCAGAAATGTATATGTACATCTCAAAATAGTCCACAACAGCAGAGTAACATCCCTACAACGAGAGAGAGAGAGAGAGAGAGAGAGAGAGAGAGAGAGAGAGAGAGAGAGAGAGAGATTGTTGTTAATTCAGCTTAATCCACAGTTTACCTTTAAGCTACTGTAATGATATTTAATAAATGTTAACATGCATTGAACATTGCCATTGAATTTAACAAGTGTACTACTGTAAACTCCATTCATCAGGCATTTCAGAAATACTAGTAAATGTGGGATTTAAAGTTTGAAACCACCCATTAAAACCCCTCCTCTATGAAAGTATCACGGCGATTAACTTGGGTTGTTCTTTACCTTGTTGTTGCGGAACAGCATGTTCCCCATGAGACACTCCTCCTTGCTGATGAAAGCGCCCCCTCTGGTGTGGATGTCTCTCTTGCAGCATGCTTCTGGGACCAGGTCATCCGGATAGAGAAGCCTGAATCGGCTTCCCTCAAAATCATCCTGGCTGTTCACTCCACAGCAATCGAACTGCACAAGAAGAAAGAGGAAATCCACACTGGGGTTTTAAATGCGCTAAGTGAAGCTTCGTTCTATGATGGTCAAGCCTCACGCTTGCCGTATTCTTTTTTTATTTGAATCAGTGCTGCCAAATAGACCACGAGGCTCACTGTGTTCATGAATGCGTTCCACGTCGCTGTGAAGACATCTGTGTTGTTGTAGCCTTGATAGTGCTCCTTCAGCTCCTTTGTGAAGTACTCTCTCGTCAGCTAGAACACAACAAGACGGGCTGGTCAACAACAAAGTCACGTTATCTCAGTTCTGTTCATTAAACCACTAAATGCATTGAAAGCCCAATGCGTTTACTGTCATGTTAATGTTTTATGCATAAGATATTTTCACCAACCATCATTAAGATGTGTTAACATTCAAGTCAACCTCATGCTAATAAACAATTCAGCAATGCTTAAACAATGCATTATACAAATGTTAGACAGCATATACACATTTTACATTCAGTATATTATGCTCTTCAAAATGTTTAATTGTATAACTTTGTTTATTCTACTGAATATCTTGTGCAAAACAAGTTTCATGTAGCTGCACAATAAATATTACTTGGTATGATTAAACTGTATTTATGGTGTAGCTACAATTCCATTTGTACTAGTAAACTGCATTCCAATTACACTTCCCAGCAGTCAAAAGTGGTTGTTTCATATAGATAAAACTATTCAAGTCAAGGAGACTTCATGACTTCAGGAAGTGCGGTAAGAATTGTCTTGCCGCACACCCTGTCGTGGGTTATTTCGCATATAAAACGGCTACATTTTTTTTTTTATAATAATTACACAAACTGACTTTTTTAAGGAAAAAAAAATATGTATCCTTCCACTGAGAAAAAATAGTCCCTGAAGACTGTTTGATTGTAACATATATTTTGTACTTTTTTTTTTATTTGCCATAAACATTACATTGAACATTGCCATTTATAGTAAAATTTTCGAGATGAAATGACATTTGTGAATTGAAAGCAGACTGATTTCCCACATCATGGAACAGCCAAACACTGCACTGGCACTCGAGTGAGGGGCTTCCGAGTGTTTTTTTTTTCTATCCTACTCAGGCTTTGCGGTCTTCAAGAGAAGATGACCAATAGTTTCCGAGGCTGTTATCACACCGATGCCGGTAACCGGCATCATTTCCATAGATAAAACAGCATTAGATGAATTGTGGACTAAACGACTTCCGTGTCAGTTTGCGCAGTGCCGCAGTCTTTCCCGTCCGCGGCGAGCACAATAGAATTCTATGCCGAACCCGACCTCTTTTAAAAGCCCACCGGTTGTGTCAGCAGAGAGCAGGAGAGATTTTAATTTTGTTTTAAATATGTTTCTGAAATCGGAGGGTAGTCGTGAGATGTATCTGTTGTGCCGAGTTTAAATATTGCATACTCGCTAGTCAGTTTTATAAGGCGATATATATTTTAATAAGTAGATGCCGCTGCTGCATATACAGTATATTATTACATGCTGAGTGAGACGTGCGTGGTGATTTCTCCGATGGCTTTTGAATAGTGTTACTGCTACTGCTTGCCCCGGAGTTTTCTTTGTTCTGTTCTCTGACTAAATAAATACCACAGTATATTTGACAATTTTTCTGTAATTCTTAGTGACAGAGATAAAAAAAAAACAGATTGTTGAGTGACTTAAATGCTGTTTCAGTTATATGTTGACCTACAGAAACACTGTTTAGATAATTGTTTCTATTAAGGCGTAGTAATATTAATAGATCAGGTAAATAAGTTGGTCTATGATGTCATAGCTGTCTATGGTGTCATTGCTGCACGGTCATGTGATCTTGTTCAGCCAATCACAGCACTTAATTTATCCAAGCCATTTTATAACATTATTTATTTTGACACTTATTCATGGTATAAACCGGTGAAATAGGCAGATAGAACACTCACATGCTCCCGGAAGATGAAGGCAAGGATTGCAGCTGCCAGCTCTGCTAGGAAAATGATCAGAATGAGCATGAAGAACTGAGGAGAGAGAGAGAAAGAGAGAGAGAGAGATAGGATTATGGCTAAAGCATTTAAACATTTAAACTTTAAAATGTATGTGTATTTGGAAAAGCAACTCCGTACACACCCTACTGAATGAACACTACACATCTCACATGGTTAAATATAAAACACGGAAAATGTTTATACGTTTGAAATGACATGGTTTATGATGCTGCACAATTTCATACATCCATGTCCACAAATAGATATTATATTTCAGTACACAGACTCTTCAGTTGCAGCACTCTGAATGCTGGCCAAATGACAAATAAATGAATGGACATATTAAAGCATGGAGGCAAGACAGACGTGCAGAGAAAACATTATCATCAAAACAGGACTGAGGGGTTTGGAAACATTCAGAACCTTTCCACCCACTTAGAAAAAAAATGCACTGGAGTCAGTTAGTAAGTCTTCCCTTTCAGTACTAAAAACACTGTGTTACCCTTATTATTATTTTTTAGCAGACGCCCTTATCCAGGGTGACTTACAATTGTTACAAGATATCACATTATACGATATCACATTATTTTTTTTTACATACAATTACCCATTTATACAATTGGGTTTTTACTGGAGCAATCTAGGTAAAGTACCTTGCTCAAGGGTACAGCAGCAGTGTCCCCCAACTGGGATTGAACCCACGACCCTACCGTCAAGAGTCCAGAGCCCTAACCAGTACTCCACACTGCTTATTGCATTATGTCATGTGCAAAGACTTTTATACAACAAGCTTGATCACATGATCAGCATGAATACTAAACAAAGAAGCATTTGATGCACATGTGTCATCCCTAATATGTACCTTAACATAAAATATGTGAAATATTGAAAAAAGTGAAATAGTAAAGGGCTGTTATAAGGGAAAGTAGAATACCTGTACGATGTACTGTCAGCATGGTCTAACAGAATTAGTGAATTATCCAATCGTGAAATAAAAAGGGAGAACTGCCTTTTGTACAGATTCAGGGTGGCATGCAAGAGTTAGTGTTTTTATAGGGACTGAGCAGAATTAAACACAGAGGGCCACACTGCAGGCATCACAATGTTAAAGGGTTACACTCACAAAGAGCAGCAGACACTTGTTCTCGCGGATGGCCCCACAGCAGCCCAGGAAACCCAACAGGAACAGCATGGCTCCCATGGCCAGGATGATGTAAGCACCGGTGAAGAGGAGAGGATTGGCTGCCACAATCTCCTGGAACCCTGCGGGATCCACCAGCACCCAAATCCCCACTCCCAGCAGGCAGGCGCCCCCAAGCTGCAAAACAAACAACCACTAGAGGTCAGTGGAGAGCTAGATAACTGGATCACTGCTGACCTGACATACTGTGGCTGCTTGCTAAGTGCTGGGATATAACTTCAGATGCGTTAACCTGGACAGAGAGCCACATGCCACATTATCCTGACTCCTGAAGTTTCTGATTAACTTGTCTCAAAATTGTATTTGGATTTGCTACTTCACTTATGAGGGTTTTCAATTAATTTTACATTAGTTTAGGACCAATAAACAATAAAAATCACAGAGGATTGATTAACTTTCACATGTAGGTATCCATATTTGTAGCTGAACTCCAAAAACTTGCCTTTTTATTCCTATGGACTTTTATTGTGGTTTTCAAAGCTCTTGTTTTAATAATATGAATTTAACATTAACAATAAAACAAGCCCCGTATGTAATCTCAGACAAATTGAGGTTGCAACAAAAAAAAAAAAAAAGTCGTTTGTTTTTAGCTTTAGCTGCCATTTATCCCACTTTTTGACTTTTTTTTTTTTTTTTTTTACCATAAATTGAAAGTTCCTGAAAGACGATTGTACTGACGCCTTGAAGCTGATCACAGGAAGATGGTCTCAAGTAATCAATAGTAGCTTAGCAACACTGCATTCTTCACACACTGATCAGAGCAGTACAAAATATCCAGAGTTATATGTGCAGTGGATTTTGAAAGCCCTGGAGGTTCTGACATTAAAAATGAGATCCTTGTCCTACTGAGAGATATTGCTGTGCCCTGATTGACATCAGATGCTGGACGTTGGCGACTGTGTGAGAGAGGGCTTGCTGACAGCCACAGAACTGATAGAGAAAGGAATGGAAAGGCCTTGCCATTAAAAAGCCCAGGAGCTCGAGGTAGAAGCATAACAAATGAATAAATGACTTCCAGAGAATCTCAAATCCCAGATAAAGAGAATGCCAGGGCTTTAAAGTGACTTTGCCTTTTAGGGAGATTTACTTGAGGTCAGTCTAATTTAAAAAAATTAAAAAAAAGAAGTATCATAAAAAGGAGACTAACACAACAAACGCATACAAGAAATGTAGCCATAACTATTAAACACTGAAAATACTAAATGATACTAAAATAAACATATTTAATACAATGATAAGACAGACATTGAGAAAGACTAGTGGAAACATTTGTCACAGAATTGATTAGGTGTTAAAGACATTTAAAAAGCAGTCCTCTAATCCTGTTTACCTAAAATAAATAGTAATAACATTCTGTATGCTTCTTATTGGTATATTGTTTAACGGTATACAAAAAACAGTAATATTGCGAGGAAGTTACTTACAAAGATAAAGAAGTTGAAAATGAACATGAGGTACTTGACGCAGCTCAGACAGTCCCCCTCCATGGCCTTGCTCTTCTGTCAGCCCCTGCAAGCTGCTGTGAATACACCAGGGAACACACAGTTCATTGACTGTTTAAAATGTCTGATGAGCCAGAAGCTCCTCCAGATTTGCATCTGATTAGAGTGGCGTCCTGAAGGAGACCAGCACAATGCAGGCACACAGCGCTTCAAGGTGCTCAGAAAAGAAACAAACAAAAAAAAGGTCTTCATTCCACTGTACCGAAAAATAAAGAGAAACGCATCTGAAAGTGTGATTTATAAGCTCAGGGTAACGTGTGTATAATATCCTATACTAAACTTTCATTTAAAAGCAAAATGTATCAGGCTGTGTAACATGGCATTATTTAATATTGTAAACTAAAAATCTTATACCAAACATTTCAATTACAACTAAATGCATATTAATGTATATATTATGCTATGTGACAAAGCCGATTTAATTGAGTAACAATGACTTTAACTGAAGTAATGCATCGCCACTGTGAGAAGCTAATTTTAACAGAATACTGCTAATTGCAATTTTGATCAATGGTGTGTTGAATTAAAAGGGAATGGGAATTGGGAATTGAATTTTAAAAGATATTGCTCGCTAAATCCAATAAAAAAAACAATTAAAAAAAAAATCGACAGAGTTTGAAAGAACTGCATGGGGGCCAAGATGGAGTAATCTTGAAATGAACTTCATTACCTTATTGAGGAGACACATTGTTATTCAGTCTTAACCTTGAATAAGCAGCCACGGTTTCCAGTCCCTTTGGTGACTGGTTAATTAAGTGTTAGTGTACACTGCGAGTGACTTTCTCTCTTCACAGAATATAAAAAGGACATGGAAGTCTTTGAAGGAGACATAACACACCAACACACTCCAGCCTACAGTAACGTAAGACTGCACACCACAAAATGTTAACTGTAGTTTTTTTGGGCCTTCCTTGATCTAATAAAGCCCTGATTAAGCAGCCTGTGATTTTACGACTAGGGAATGGGGAGTCGTTCCAAGGACCAAAATAACAGGACAATTACAGAAGGGGAAAAGAGATACCACATCTAGGCTCTCATGAAGAGATATAACGGTATACCACAGGAATTAGAACACAGGACTTGTATATACATACAGTTCTGGAAAAACTACACATTGCCCCTGTTGCAACTGTAGAACAGATTCTGACCTCTGCTGGTGAGAGGCGATTAAGAGCTCTATAACTGCTGACCTCTTGTACAGTGTTTCAGAATTCAGCTCTTAAAAGGTCAAATAATTGCCTGTATATGCATTAGGTTTTTGTATAATTTACATTTTTTAATTCCTTCAACTATTCCTCTAAATGCAGCATGCATTGCATTTGGCTGCCATGTGAACTACACTGGTTGGTCCAGTTGTTATTTTAACCGGTAACAGACAGCCCTCAGCAGTATGAACTTACATATCCAGTATAACCAGGGTTTAGCCAGCAAGCATGCAGACCCCCGCAGCCAAGTCTCCTGCTGTAGTGAAACACTCTTTCTTCTAATGAAGTCAATAAAGGCTGATGTGTAATAAAAAGCCATCTCTACTGAACAGTGCACTTTGTGTAACTGTAGCCCATTATGGGGGTATTTAGTTTAATGAAGGAGAAGCTTTTCATTAGCGCAGGGAGGCAAAGGCTTTCTTTCCAAAGGGTCGTGGCCTCACTCGCATTTCTCCAGTGGCGAGTAGCTTCCAATTATATTCGGATGCCAGTTACAGTATATAGAAACCCAGCTCCCAGCATACTTGATTAGGGAAGTTGCTTAAAACTACCCCACGTAACTCTCAGTAATGTGTTCTGTTCATGCAGCTTGCTCCTGCATTCAGAGTGTGCATATTGTGCTTACTGATTGTGACAGTCCTCTGCAGCCGTCATCTTCCACTATCAGCAACCAGTTGCTTCTAAGCACATTAGGACCTATCAGTAGATGTTAAGCTGTCCTTTATTACCTGGCTGGAGTTACTGTCTGATGCTCTGACCTTTCTGGTATCCACTATCATGTCCTATTCAAACCCATATATAAAACAGCCAACTGCCCTAGGTCTTACATACTCTACAGTCGGTAATGTGACATATACATGATTCAGCTCCTTTGTGTAATAGATTTCCTCATGATGGGCATCCTTTATTTCCTAACGGTGCCAATAAAAGTGTATAGGCAGGTCTGTTGAACAGGTTGCACGATGTACTGTAGATATATATAGTATGCATGCTGCTCAGCACAATCTAAGGAATTTTGATTCATATTTTATTATTTGTTTATTTATTATTTGTTTATTTAGCAGACGCCTTTATCCAAGGCGACTTACAGAGACTAGGGTGTGTGAACTATGCATCAGCTGCAGAGTCACTTACAATTACGTCTCACCCGAAAGACAGAGCACAAGGAGGTTAAGTGACTTGCTCAGGGTCACACAATGAGTCAGTGGCTGAGGTGGGATTTGAACCAGGGACCTTCTGGTTACAATCCCGTTTCTTTAACCACTGGACCACACAGCCTCATTTTATTCCTTTTACTCTATTAAATATAAATGTCTGGGAATGACAAATTTGCCCTTCCTCTGGATCTACTTCAATATATAAAAGGCATGCCGGACAGAGTGTACCTTTCTGAGGAAATGTTCAACTCTGTCATTCATACTGTTGCCCAGTTTCACTAAAGCAAAATGACACATTAAATGAAGTGGAGAGAGAGGGCAGGGCTCCATTATGTGAAAATCAGCACAGAGGACAGAGCTGCTCTATAGCCTTGTACCTTCAGTGTCTTTTGCAGTGAAAATAGTAAAACATACAGAAGTGCCAATATAGCAAATTGTATTTCAACATTTGAACAAACACTGCTTGAAATGTATTCAGCGGCAAAAATGACCACGTTTGTATTCGTTCATACAACATAATTTATCTAAAGCTACCTATAGAAGTTGGATCCACAGTGTTCCTGTCTCATTTTAAGAGATTGTTGTTTGATCATTTGAAGCAGCTTGTGATTGCATGTAAAGTGATACAATAACACATGCATTGTGGAGCTGTGTGTTTACTGCATGCTTGTATGTAAATTTAAGTCCTGGGATGCCTTTGTAAATGAGCTGATCGTAGCTCATATGGTTTTTCCAGCGCATAAAATGTTAAATACATAAATAAATGGCTCTGTCAAAAAGATCTCATGCAAAGGTAACCAATGCATAAATGATGCATGAGGAAAAAACACACATTCTACTGTGCAGATGTTACTCTCCTTTCTTTAATAGGTCATTCGATGGGGTACCACCAGGATTATTTTTTTCCCAGTAATTTTTTTTTTTTAAACTGTAATTTGGAATGATTTATACTTTTGTTTTCCATCTGATTTAAAATTAAGGAATAGTTGAATATCCGTTGAAATTCTGAATGAATAATTGAACATGGAAACCCCATGTTAGTCCCCAGCCCCAGTATCCCGTCAGTCTGCTTGTGACCTTCACTGCGCCAGCTTGCTTTCGCTTATTATGAAAGGTGACATCCCTGATACTGAATCCCTTCTGCTTTTTCCTAACTAGGAAGTGATTTAATTACAGCACACATAGCCTTAACAAGGGCTTACGAGTTTTTAATTGAAGATGAGCATATATTACAGATCTCCACAGGGCCCCTTTATCTTTCGTTATCTGTCTACATAATCTGTCTTTATCACTGCATGACAAGAGCCTACAAGGGTGGACAAAGAAATAGAAACATCTGCCATAACTCTGTCAATAGCATGGGACCATGTGGGAAGTTTGGTGTAGAAATCTATCACAAAGTCCAAGAATGTGCATGTGTCATTCATAGTGAGCGGTCATTCATAGTGCTTGGCAGGGCTTTTGCTAATGACGATGGCTCAATGGTTTGATGCTTTTGCCTTTCACTGCTGGAAGCCTGGTGTTAAATCGCAATATAGCGTCAAGTAACTGGACTAACGGGTGGTGTAAGCTGTCTGGTAAGCTGATTTTCTGGATAGGTAACAAGGACACACAGCAAGACCGATAAAACTACTGAAAGTGGCTGGCACATCGCTGACAGTTCTGAACCTTTCTAGCCTGCAAAACCCAAATTAACACATTTAAGATTGTGGCACATCAATAATTAAGCAGCTCATATACATGTTATATAACCTTACAAAAAAGTAAAATAAATAAATAAAATGAATTACCAATGCAGAACCCTAGAAGAACCCTCAGTAGACCACATTGGTACAATACTACCACTGCGGAAGCAATATCTCATACAATGTGTGGTGCCCTGAAGATCTTTCTGGAAGGGTTGCTAAGGAATAGGGTTTTCCCAATCGAACACCTGCGTGGTTGCAACACTGTGAAGTTGATTGAATCCCTGCGTTGTACAAACAGTTTTCTATGCTGGGGAGTGAAACTGGGATTTGTTCTGATCCTCCATGTAGCATAGGCACTGAATCATGGAAACACACTGTCATAGAAAGGTCAACACCGCAGACAATAAGATGGGAATAAAACATAACCTCCAACACTAATAGCACCCTTAACAGATATTGATGTCCAGTTAATTACACACCAATCACTCTGTGACATACCGTCTCAATATTTTGAGAGCACCCGTGCTATTGACCTTTACAGGATGAATCACACAGCGAAACTGTTTGAGCGATCACGTACAGCAGGATGATGTACTGACAGTATAATAATATCCCAAAGGATTTTACAACATACACTGGTCAATTTATTTCTACAAAAATCACTTGTGTGGAATACAAAACCCAATACAGTGGTGACAAAAGACAATGGGCCATATTTTCAAAGTATTCTACCTTTAATGAACTCCTGTTATTTAAAAAGGAAAAAACAACACCTATCGACTTTACAAAACTAGTACCAACTATTGAAGTCATGTAACTGAAAGTCTCTTAAGCACTCTCAAGTAGTTTTCTTTTTACTGTGGAATTTTCATCTTTAAAAAAAATAACGTTAAAGGCCAGTACTGCAATTTCTCTGAAAATATGGCCCAAATATCCTTGTAACTATTGTAGTGTATTATCAACTTACTACAGCACTAAATGTTTTTGTTGTTAATACCAGCCTTCCATTACCAATTCTATTCCTTTCATGTGGTCATATTGCAGTTATAGTTCAAAACATCAAAGTGGAAAAGTAAAGAAATCAATACTTCACAAGCTAATCCATTTCAAGGCACATCCCTTCAGTGTAAAAGCCTTGCATACTTGATTAAACTTAAACTCCAGAGTTCTTTTTGAAGAAACATTGCACGTGTTCTGGTCGATAAACTAATACTGTGTTGTACAGTAACTGCTGATCTATCAGAATAATTGATTATTCAGCTCCCCTGAGACATCTTTGCGAAGAAGATGGTTAAACTCAAGGGAACTATCCCAGAGAGTAAATTAAATAAATATTGACTTTGCGTTCACCAGGTTAAAACCCAGTGAGGTTCAGTATCTCCTTTAGATGTGGGCCCCTGGGAAAAGCAGGGCATCACATCTAGTACCAGACATACCACATAATACAAGGCTCCATCATATCACAATACATCCAATACCTTTCAATCACACACATGTATTTGTTCATTAACAGGTCCTCCAGTCTAGAAGTAGTGAGTATTAGGGTTTTAAGATTTATGGCACTAATGGACACAGAGCTCCTAAGACTGGAAAAATGTGTTGCTCAATATTATACATCTATCAAGCAAGTTTGATACTGAACCATTTTGTCTAGTAAGAGTTCTGCTTAAATGTGTTGATTTATTATGTTTATAGTCTAACCGAACAAAATATCTCCTAGGACATCTCAAGGGGCATATTCTAGTCATTAGTTCAACAAATAAATAAAATGGCAAGGTACTCATCTGACCATACATTAAGCTTATAAAGAAGGATTCTAGATGTGTTAAGTACTTCCGATTAGCTAACTACCATGATACAGCAGTTAGTTATGATTTTTTGTGTCTTGTGTTCTCATTATTATACTTCTGAAAGCGGAACCTTGTTGTATACATAACACAATCAAAACCCTATTTTAAAATCAAAGGTTATCAATAACACCTTGAAGGGGAGGCTCATATTCTATACCAGAGTTCTTCTCGTACTACCAAGATCTTGTAGCCCTCAGTGAGATGAATGATTATCCTGATTTAGCTTTTAGTCTCCCTGGCAACTCATGGAGTATATACTTTGTCTCCATGTTGCTATTTGCAGCCCTACTTAGCACCTTTCCTGAAAGCCTCCAAGTCCAGACTAGCAACAAGCGACAGCTTGTACAAACAAGACTGTCTGTGTGTGTTTTCAGATCGACTCATTTGCGTCAGTGCATTTATTATTAATTATTAAATAATAGCATTGCGTCACCAGCCCCTCCAAATCAAACTGAGAACTCCCCTCTTCAGAAATGGTTCACAGGTCCATAAATTACAAGAACCAAACCTGTGACTCACTGTCCATCTTCTCAGTCTGTCGTCATTTAACAAGACGATCAGCCACAGGATGAGTGGATCTTTCCTTCTATGTTGCATACATACCTAATTCCCAGGTTACTTGGTTGATTAACAACATTCTTCCCCAGTTGCACGACTTAAAAAGAAAGCAGATCTTGTTCAAATTCCAATTTATTTACATTCCCCAAAGGTTTAGCTTTGGGACACAAGCTTCCCACCATTTTAACACAAATGGTTCCTTGAATGAAGAATAAGTGTGTTTTACTGCTGGAATTTTGATCTGAAACCAAATATGTACTTTTTTTGTTGTTGCTGGAAACAGGAACTGTATATGCTACGCAGCTTGAATGACTCAGAATAACAATATGCTATTGTTTTTGGGGTTTTTTTGTATTCTTTTTTTGTTTCTGTCAATAAACTCCCATATATAAATTAATTGATACCCAAGTTTACTAAATAACCTGACCATTACATTTCACACTCAGTAAGAGGCAATATACTTTATTCAAATCAGTTACCATACATACACCTAAACTCCACTGTCAATGTTCACCAGAATCTGACCTTTCCCCTTTTGCAAGCTGTCCTGGGACAGTAAGACAAACAAGTAAAGTAAACAGGCTTCTGGCAGGGGAGTTGGGGGAGGTTAATATCAACATTCCTTCAAAGTGTGCAATATGGTGGCCATCTGTTAGTAACCAAAACATGTTCCATCAAATTATCAGAGATGTAAGAGACAGAGACACAGCATATATCACATCACCCCCCGTCTTGCCTCACATCACCCCTCGTCTTGTCTCACATCACCCCCCGTCTTGCCCAGCTGCACTGGCTACCTGTAAAGTTCAGGATTATTTTCAAAACTCTCCTGCTCACCTACAATGCCCTTCATCACACAGGTCCCAAGTACCTCCTCAACCTGCTGACCCGCTATGTCCTGCCCGCAAGCTGAGGTTCTCCGACTCTGGCCTGCTTCTTATCCCCAAGCAAAAGTGCAGCACACTTGGAAAACGCTCGTTTAGCTTCATGGCTCCGACTCTTTGGAACTCTCTCCCAGCTTTGGTGTGTGATGCTCCCACTGTTGCTCACTTTAAATCAACCCTCTAGACCCACCTGTTCCCTCTTGCTTTCCATGCTCTTAAGCCTGATATCTGCTGCTGTGTTGCTGCTACTATTTCATGTATTATGCACTTTCCACTGTATTTAATGTATTATGCATTTTTTTTGTTTTTTTACTGTATAGCATGCATTATGCATTTCTCTGTATTTAAAATATTATGGATTTTCTTGTTGTTACTGCATCTTGTAAAGCGCTTTGTGATGGTGGTTCACTATGAAAGGCTCTATATAAAATAAAGATTGATTGATTGACTGATTGACAGCTGGCAAAACAGGAGTTCAGTTCCTCAGAGGGATTAGAGATAGTATTGTTTGTGCATGTGGGAGAGAGGTCAGGGGGCGACACTATCAGTGCAGTTAGTCAAGGGCTCTGTTCTCTCTCTGAATCCAGCTTGATTTTCACATACATCCCTGCCATGAATGTCATTACAAATAGGGCTATCACTGTAGATATCTTACCACTTTTGAGACATACAGACTGACAGGTTCCTCCCAGTAGTTTGTTCTAATCCAGTGACTTTGATCCTTCTACTCTACTCTTTACTAATCTGCGTATATTGACTAGCTCTCATTTTGATCAATTCTTGTCTGTCCTGCAAAAGCTCTTGCCATTTCAGCCCCTCCATCCCGATTGAAACCTTTAAAACAAGATTCTAACAGGCTTACAATTTCCATGGAGAACAACAAACATCAAGCCCCAAGTCTTGTCCAATACAGAAGACATGAGCTGTAAAGAACCAGATCAGTTACTTCCTAATCTTAAACTGGTACCTATACTTGCAGGGAAAGGAATTAGGGTGTCCTGCAGTAAAGTAAGACATAGTGAAATGTTTTTACTAAAAAAGACTGGAAACTCAGACACAAGCACATGCTTTGGTGTAGATGGGTTGTGCTACTTAGGATGATCATTTTTTTATGCAAATAAAATCCTGGACATGCATTCTGTAATATGTAAAATGTGCATCTCCCCATTACAAGTGAGTTTCAGTAATGATGGGCAGATCTGACAATATAGACAAAGGTCTTGGTGAATATCTACACCAGTGTTACAAGTGGTTAAAAAAAATCTGGTTTCATGTTGAGCAGGTTCTAGAATGCTGTAGGTAAATCAGCCAAACTGTACTGTACCTTGAAATAACTTTCATTCACAATTAACAAAATAAAGAACAGTAAATTTACCTGCAAAATATTGTGTTCGTTGTCTCTAGTTTCACAGCCTCCTACTTTTCATGAGCTGAAGACAGAGATGAAAGGAAAAGGTTTCTTATTGTTATAAAAAAAGACATCAAAGTGGCCCAATTAAAGGTAATCAAAATTATAATTGCAGCATACACTCTAAAAGGTTTTAACAAAATGCTGCGAAAGCAATTATTTATACAACTACTGCACTTCAAAAGTTGATCAGAGATAAAACAGTTTTTGTTATAATTTATAAACCTTTGGAATTTTAAAAGGTAGATAAGTAACTAGAATAAGTTGTAAGTAACTAGAATATGTAAGTTATACGGTTCTAACTAGAATATATACTGTTATAATGTAATAATAAGGTTCTCTTACTACCTGAATTATAACCTGAAACAGATACATCCTTTTCATTTATGATTCTTGACATTCTCCTAATCAATCAGATGACACCATGAATAATTTAACTTGCACTGGTACTGCATAATCAACTGTAAATGACAAACAGATACATACTGCAGCTCCACCAGAATTAGATGTATTACATATACAGTGATACCAATTGGGACACGGAAAGATAGTCAGCAAATAGATCAGAAAACAAAGTAGGCATTCGAAGCTACAGTGTATTATATACATGCACATGCTGCACAGAAAATACAAAACAAACAAGGAAACACGACAAAGACACAATGAAAGAGAATATATTGCTTTACACCCCATGGGGGCTGGCTCAGGTTATATACACGCCAATGTGCCTTTGATTCACAAGATGACAAAACAAAATTCTGTTTGTCTGAAACATACAATCACGGCATTGTCAACAAACTCATTAATATAGATTTGCGCAAGATTGTGAAGACAGGCTTGCTGTAATTAGCGAGTACAGTACAATAGCAGCTTTTCCAGAAGCACATTTTAAGTGTGTCAGCTCTGCTGTCTGTGGGAAATCATTTCCATATAATTATGGCCCTTTTTAAAAATATTTCTTCTTTAATGCTTGTGATTCATTTTGGTGCACATACTACAAAGGAGACCGACTCGAAAGCACCTGAGCAGCATTCAGAAGAAATAACTGTGAGCTTCCCAACCCTGATCCTGGGGACCCCCTGTGTCTGCTGGTTTTCATTCCAACTGAGCTCTCAATTACTCAACTAAACCCTTAATTGAACAAAAATGTACTTTAATTGACCTTTTTACTTGTTTTCAGCTCTTAAACAGTTGCAGATTTCAAGTTTGCTATAATATTTTATAAAGAACTCTGCAACTTGTTATGGGCCGAGAACAATTAAAAAAGGTCTAATAAAGCAAACTATTAGTTCAATTAAGGGTCTAGTTAAGTAATTGAGAGCTCAGTTGGAATGACACAGGGGGGTCCCCAGGACCAGGGTTGGGAAGCTCTGCCATACAGTATTGCTCTAAGAGGGGCCACTTAAGATCTCATATACCCCTCTTCCACTGGCACAAGTTGCACAGCTCGGACTCTGCAGTGGAAAACAATCACGCTCCTCTTAAGCCGTGCCAGCGCAGCTCGATTGTACAGTGGAAACGAGGCATCACAGTATTGTGCAGAACTGAGCTCCATAGAGGGCTAAGTGGAAACCACCACACTCATTTCACTCATTTCCTAACCTGGATCTGACCGCAAGCTTCAAGGATTGGTGCCTTGTTATTTAACTGTTATGGTTAACAGGTATCATAGCAACTATAATCTGCGTTCCTGTGATTCTGCCAACCTGGTTGTTACAAGGGTTGGCACATGTTTGGGTATGTCCTTTGCCTATCGGATCCCAAAAAAAGTTTAACTCTTTTAACCGTGATAGAACGAGTACATTTGACAGTCTCTCTTTTCAATGTTTTAAAAATGATCTCTGTAAATTGTTTAGGGTCTCTTGTAAATGTTTTGATCCTGATTAAGGATCTGCACATGTTTGGGTGAATGCTCTTTGCTTATGACTCCTAAAATGATTAAGTCAGTACCACACATGATATTGTGTTGTTTTATTGTACAGGTTTGCTGACAGGACCCCCTTGTGAATAAGATCTAAGTCTCAATGGGTTAAATTCCTGTATATATACAGTACTGTGCAAAAGTTTTAGGCAGGTGTGAAAAAATGCTGTAAAGTAAGAATGCTTTCAAAAATAGACATGTTAATAGATTATATTTATCAATTAACTAAATGCAAAGCGAGTGAACAGAAGAAAAATCTAAATCAAATCCATATTTGGTGTGACAACCCTTTGCCTTCAAAACAGCATCAATTCTTCTAGGTACACTTGCACAAAGTCAGGGATTTTGTAGGCATATAGTCAGGTGTATGATTAAACAATTATACCAAACAGGTGCTAATGATCATCAATTCAATATGTAGGTTGAAACACAATCATTAACTGAAAAGAAACAGCTGTGTAGGAGGAATAAAACTGGGTGAGGAACAGCCAAACCCAGCTAACAAGGTGAGGTTGCTGAAGACAGTTTACTGTCAAAAGTCATACACCATGGCAAGACTGAGCACAGCAACAAGACACAAGGTAGTTATACTGCATCAGCAAGGTCTCTCCCAGGCAGAAATTTCAAGGCAGACAGGGGTTTCCAGATGTGCTGTCCAAGCTCTTTTGAAGAAGCACAAAGAAACGGGCAGCGTTGAGGACCGTAGATGCAGTGGTCGGCCAAGGAAACTTACTGCAGCAGATGAAAGACACATCATGCTTACTTCCCTTTGCAATCGGAAGATGTCCAGCAGTGCCATCAGCTCAGAATTGGCAGAAAACAGTGGGACCCTGGTACACCCATCTACTGTCCGGAGAAGTCTGGTCAGAAGTGGCCTTCATGGAAGACTTGAGGCCAAAAAGCCATACCTCTGACGTGGAAACAAGGCCAAGCGACTCAACTATGCACGAAAACACAGGAACTGGGGTGCAGAAAAATGGCAGCAGGTGCTCTGGACTGATGAGTCAAAATTTGAAATATTTGGCTGTAGCAGAAGGCAGTTTGTTTGCCGAAGGGCTGGAGAGCGCATACAGAATGAGTGTCTGCAGGCAACAGTGAAGCATGGTGGAGGTTCCTTGCAAGTTTGGGGCTGCATTTCTGCAAATGGAGTTGGGGATTTGGTCAGAATTAATGGTCTCCTCAATGCTGAGAAGTACAGGCAGATACTTATCCATCATGCAATACCATCAGGGAGGCATCTGATTGGCCCCAAATTTATTCTGCAGCATGACAACGA
Source organism: Acipenser oxyrinchus oxyrinchus (assembly GCA_030684275.1). Taxonomy (NCBI): domain Eukaryota; kingdom Metazoa; phylum Chordata; class Actinopteri; order Acipenseriformes; family Acipenseridae; genus Acipenser; species Acipenser oxyrinchus. The sequence goes on along the minus strand of CM060264.1, from coordinate 23,888,521 downwards.
ACCCAAACATACAGCGAAAGTCATTAAGAACTATCTTCAGAGTAAAGAAGAACAAGGAGTCCTGGAAGTGATGGTATGGCCCCCACAGAGCCCTGATCTCAACATCATCGAAGTCTGTCTGGGATTACATGAAGAGAGAGAAGCAACTGAGGCTGCCTAAATCCACAGAAGAACTGTGGTTAGTTCTCCAAGATGTTTGGGCCAACCTACCTGCCGAAGTTCCTTCAAAAACTGTGTGCAAGTGTACCTAGAAGAATTGATGCTTGATGCTGTTTTGAAGGCAAGGGTGGTCACACCAAATATGGATTTGATTTAGATTTTTCTTCTGTTCACTCACTTTGCATTTAGTTAATTGATAAATATAATCTATTAACATGTCTATTTTGAAAGCATTCTTACTTTACAGCATTTTTTCACACCTGCCTAAAACTTTTGCACAGTACTGTATATATATATATATATATATATATATATATATATATATATATATATATATATATATATATATATATATATATATATATAAAGAAAAAGCTTCAAGAGGTAGCTGGGCACATTAACTTAACCCACAGCTCCTTTTCCTCGTTATTCCATGGACCTCTGACCTCTGCACTTGCTGTATTTCCTTAATGAAAAACATGGGTCTTTTATATAAAAAAATGCTCTTACAGTGTAAGACATCCTAGTAAGGGTTAACAATGCATGGTTTCCAAGGTAACCGACACAGCAAAATGAAGCACCAATACAATCCACTTGAGAGCCCAGAGCCCGGGCAGATGTATCTGCAAATTAAAGTAGAAAGAATATCCAGTGTGCTGTTAAAAATGCCCTGGAGATTGTTGCAAAGGTCGTCGCTACTGTATATTTGACAAGCAATCTATGACATCTTCTTTCTCATTGTCTGCGGTTATTTTAGAAATTATTTCTGTTCACTTTTAATGAGGCAGAACATGTCAAATAATACTATTTTACTACTGCCAAGACTTGAAACAAAAAGTACATGTGCTTGTTTGTAAGAAGTGGAAGAGTGGAATACACATTGAAATATACTTATACAAGGCACAGAATGGTCTTGTATTATATGCCTTGTATTCTTGAAGACAACTGCACAGTAGTGCAAATATATATTTGCGTTCATCTTCAGCTGTTGGGGTGCTTGTATACTCAGACATTGGTGGTGCCATGCAGAGTAAATGCATTGTCACAGACACTAGCTTATATCCAAGTACATTATAAGCCTTTAAGCAGCTATTTGTGCCTACACACATCAGCAGTGAGAGATTTCATTGCAATGTTTTATGAATCATACAATAGGTAAACTGTCCCTCAATTTTACTTACTTCAGCTATAATGACTTGGGCATTATAATACAGTGAATAGAAAACATAATTTCAACCAAAAGTTTGTCCCTATTTTTTGCCAGTAGTTAAATAGTATTAAAAGTAGGAATTGTTCATGTCTGGAGCCAGGATTCAATTTAGATAAAAAATAAATAAATATATACATCAAGCTACATCTCACCAGTGCATCACGTCGCTACAAACTCGGTGTCATTAAAATTCCTCACAGAGCAGTTTAGTAATTATGCCATACTTTAAAGGCTGTATTATTTCCATGAACCAGACAATAAAACCTTGTACTGGCACAAGATCAAATCGGGACATGTAATAATCTTTCCAGGGCGTCCCTAGCCACTAGTCATTTAAAACCTCTGTGAGTGCAGTACTCACGGAAATGGTACAGCAGTGTTGTTCCAGGTGGCCTTGCCTAATAAGTAAAAGCTGTGATTTAGCTTTTTCTCCCCCAATGATCCAAGCTGAGGAATCATGCTTTATTTATTTTAGTTCAACCGCACTGATCTCATTTATAAAGGCGCAATTGTTCATCCTACTGAATATCATAACGATAAGGAGGTTCAGTACTGTATCATCAGAAATGATGTAAATCACACATGCCCCGAACCCCGTGTTATTTAACTGTGCATTACACATCGCTGTGTATTGCCAGTCCTCCATTATTATTTACTGTTGTCATCAGACTTTGGTTTACAATTCAACCACCATTTCATCAGTACTTTGTTGTTTGTCATTGTCTTGAGCACTGCAACCCACTTTGCCACAGAGATATTGTTCATCTGGAGCAGGCAACAGCTAGACTAAATGGGGGCGAGACCAGGGACAGTGGAGACATGGGATTCAGCCTCCACCTCCCTGGCCAAACTCCTGCTGGAATGACTATGTTTTCCCTTTTATTTCTTTTTTTCTCTTTGCTGTGTGTATAAGCTCTTTTGTATATAATTCTTTGTGTTTGTTTTGCTTTGTCATGCTCTGTTTTATTTGTTTTGTTTGGAAAAAATAAACAGTTGATCACACAAAAAATACAGTAATATCATCTGTAGTAAAGGAAACTGGAAATAATTATTATTGGTAGCATTGAAAAATAAATTTCGTGGTTTATGAAAAAGGTGTAAAAGACTTCTCCCCGAAATGTCTAAATTCAAAGTTAATTCAATTCAGTATTGCTGAATATAATTTGAGTTAGTGTTTAAAAAATATAAAGAAAATATGCATCAATAGTAAATAAGTGCATTAATAATTATGAGAGCATCTTAAAGTCTGTGTGTCTCTTTTCACAGTCGTGGTTGTGTAGTGTTGTGTTTGTTTATCTATACATAACAGTAGCTATATTTTGAAATTGTGAAATACCCTCCAAGACTAAATGTTCAGCCTGGGAATGCGAGTTGTCACTGGAACAGCTTTATCCTTTCTCAGGCTCAGCTCAGGGATTCTGAAGTGCTTTTTTCTTCCTCTGGCTGCTTAGCAACCACAAACGCCAGCAGATACAGCCCAGAAGTTAAACAAAGGCCAATTCCTAATTCATTTAGACAAAACACCAGGTGTAAAGTGGAGAATACTACAGCACTTGTACTGGCAACAATGTAAGACTGTCAGCAAAGAAAATTTCCAGCGAGCAACCATTAAGAGTTACATTAAGAATCTTGGATTGGTAATAGAATCTTAATTCCTTAGCTTTAGACTGCCCTTTATACAATTACCTATCAATTTCACATATTTTTATTGGCATGGGATTTTTGAGCTGAAAATATTATAAACACAGGTAAAGAAAATATATCTAGAAACGAATAATCATACTTATTTGAACTGTGTCAATTTAACTTAACACACAGGACAACCAAGTGGCCAAATTGTATAACTTAAGCAAGTAGTACAAATCGAAGCCCACTTTTCAGCACATCTCTAGTTGACAATAATTTATTGGTTGTGTATATTCTGAGGCAAACCTAGAGAAAGTTTTGGCTAATGCCTTGGGTGTCATGACACTGATAAGACTTTTATGCCTCAGTGGTCTCAACCCAGCTCCTTAATACAAAGCAACAGTACCACTAAGCACGCACTTCTAAAAAAATTACAGTCAAAGCTTGTTGTCGGCACTCTGTTATCCTAACAGGGCTTACATCAAGTGATTTTCTTTTGTTTTTGCACTAATGACTTGACCTACTGTTATCTAGACAGCTCAAACAGAGGACTCCAGTCTGCACTTCTATTCGGCAGCCATGTTATTATCGAATCCAGGGGGAACACAAACCACGTCTGTGGAAGTTTCAATGATTGATGAGCCCGTAGAAATGGACCACTGCCAACGGGAAAAACTGCCCTTTGAATTCAGCTCCGTCAAACGTCTATAGACCTGGCCTGAAGTGCTCCACTAGTACCTCTCAACACAGTAAGAGGCTGCTGACAAACACACTTGCCTTCAGAAGCTCCGAGGAGCTGCTGATAGGTTAACGGATGAAGCCGGGGGACTACAAATTATGTAGGCATCCCAGCAGTAGAGCTACACATACTGTAATATACTAGACACGTTGTTGTAATACACACTATTTTGATGCAACATACTCGCATACAGCCCCAGAAAGCCTGCTGAATGTACTACGCCAAAGGCATAGCAAAGTGGGCAAATCCCAACACAATGTCTTTCTATTTCACTATACAGGTCAGGTTTGCAAAGCAGCATTTTCTTTTGTTTTGAAAATGTGTCATTTTCTAATACTGTACTGCTATGTATTGAAAATGTTGCATTGTGGGTGCAAGCTACTTGTCTGTCTTAAAAGGCAGGGAAAGTCAACTCAGAGCCTTACCACACAGGGGATTCAGTGCTAGTGTTAAAACCCTCTGTAAATATAAGTTTGTCCGTGTTATTGTAATGGACTGCTTCTAGTTCATGGGCCCTGAAGGAATTCTGTCTCCCTGTGAAGAGCGTGGCCTGGCTTTGAAGCAGCGGGATGAAAGGAAAGCAACGCAGGGATAGAGCTGTCGAGCGCTGGGGAGAGAGCGCTCTGGGACAGGTAAGCCAGCGATGGCTAAACCTCTGGGAGGCAATTACTGTAGACGAGAGAGCCTTCAAAGAGGGTTACAAAAACAACAAGAGGCTGCTGTCTGGCCTCTCAGAGGGGTGGCAGGGGGTTCATTATCTGCATTTCAGGGTTGACAAAAGTTTCACCGGCAGGTGAAGTGTAGACCTTAGAATGCTGTTTGACAGCAGCCCTCATTTCTATTACCAACAACATTCACTCTTAAAGCCCTTTCACCTCTCACATTTCTACCTACCTTCCCCCAGGTTAATCTGATGTAAACCTATTGTTACATTACATATTTAACTCTTCATGGTCTCAATACAGTTTTCTCACAGTGATTCCTTCAGTGGTGAGCAGCTGGCAGTGAATTTCTGATACAAGATAAATACAAACCCTAGACCCTTTGTTAAAGTCAAACTGAATGACACAATCACATATCAGAAACATCATTCAATATTGTACAGAGAGACATACCATATACTGTATACTGTACAGGCTGTGTGGCCATAGCCTTTGTACACAAACATTGTTTACTGTTGCATATCGGCCCTAGTTTATTTTCTATCATTTCCCAATAACGTGACCAAATTACAAGAGATGGACAAAATCGCATTAAGTGCCAGATTTACTAAGCTCTTTCTCCTCGAACGCACACTTTGAATTTTTGTCCTTAAAGTCACTGTAGAAAATTACTTGATGTACAGTACTGTACCTTAAATTATGACTATTTTTCTGCTTGATTTTAAAATAATAGTTTAAAAAAAAAATGTTCACTGCGAACAATACTCGCTGCAATGTCTTTTTTTTTCAAAGTACATTTATCATTAGCCATTCCCTGTTTTCCTAAAACAAACAGCATTCCTATTCCTTCAAAAGCATCAGCAGTACTGCAAACTAGTTCAAATCCCTTCATATCACAGACTATATATAACCTTGGTTTACACTACAGTCACCTTTTTGCTTGTTTATGCACTTTGCAGGTATTGCTATAGTGACTCAAGACTCACGTATTCTCTTCCCTGACCCCCCTTTCATTTAGTTCAACTGTTTTTCATGTATTAAAATAAACAGAACAAGCCTGGTCTACTGTTGAGCCAGTGGAGCTCAAGCTGCGAGTCATCCAGCATGTGCTTGTTTGAGACACATGCTTTTTAGCTATTGGTGAAGAGCAGTTCCATCTCCCTCCAGGCTTCATTTTTCAGGAGTTATGAAAGGGGCACATAACGTGCAAGACTTAGTCGTTTCCCATAACATCAACCAAGAAGACTGCCAAGTTCAAGGCACTGTATATTCACTAGCAAACCTTAACCCGTTCCATACTACAAGTTACAGTACATGATGGGAAAAGAAAGATATTTATATAAACCAGTGTTGAGTCACAAAGGTGTCCTCAAATGTTTTATTTAGTAACCAGATACACTCTTGTCAAAGCCCAAGTTCTTTGCATAGCCCTCACCAATTATGAGACTGTATGGGATAAATAGAACACCACAAAAATGATCTGATAGCTTTTGCATTTACAGATTTTTTTTGCAAGTTTAGTAGCAAGCTGTAGTACTCCTTTATCCATCATTTACAACTGGATAATGAAATGTCAGAAACTATTTCTAAAAACATAAGGGGCTTAGTAAATATAATATGTATAGTTATCCTTTTTCAACCACAATGAATATTTAGCTTAACAAGTTGCATACACCCATCATAATAAAAAGAAAAACGTGTATTTTAGACTAAATATAACAAGCTTCCGAGGGCCTTTATTTCAAAGCTCGATCCATTTCAAGAAATCATATTCTTGTGAACAAATAGGCTGAAACATTTTCTCTGTAAGGTTTAACAATCCCTGCTAAACACAGTTTATAATCAAATTTCTCCTGTTGTGTGATGTGTCTTTTGTTATTGAGGGACTTTTTTTCTTAAACAAATATGCCAAAGCGAGTCTTTGTAGCCATCTGTCTTTTGCTGTATAATTTATAATTAAAATCAGGAGTGTAGATAAATAAATCCCAGAACAAACCGCGCTCATTGTTAAAATGGACTGGAAAAACGATACATGCAGTTGATTAACCCACAGCAGCCCTGTGTAATTGTTTTAAAGTCTGTGAAATTAAAAGCTGTTCCCTCGCTCTGCGGTCACTGAAAACCTCTCCAGCTTTGATAATTGGCTGCTCTGCGGATGGAATGTTCAGCTGATAGAATACTGCAATCCAAATCATTAACCGAATGAGACCTGCGGTTCTTTCAGCACTGCACTCTGGGGTACCAGTCGCTTAACCCTTTCAGAAGGAAGTGGCTCACTATACAAAATCAGAGCAGTGACTAACATGAAAAGGTACATCATTGTGATCCACTTTATGTGTAAGGGGCAGTGGTGTGTGATACACTGCCGTCACCTTGTCGGTGAGATGAGATGAGGTTCAAAGCTCTAAAACCACGGGTGCAAATGGGCCTGGTTCTTTTGCATAGTGGTTTAGACGCTTGCCTCCGTCCTGTTACACATGCACATGTAAGTTTAACGTTCAGATAGACGGACAGATACCTCCATATACCTCTAGATTCTGGTGCTCTCGTAAACTTTTGAGAAAGAATGTCCAAGTTTCATCACTACAGAATAAGCACTTATCTTGATTTGTGTCTGAACATGAGTGTGGGACTGACGGATAGACAGGGTGCATGCATAGATGCCCAGATTCTTGATACTCTTGAGACATACAGACGGCTTAACAGCCAATCACTCAATGTCACCCTACTGTAATTGAACAGGCAGTCCTCTAGATAATAAACTCTCATAGTACATTCAGAAGCCCACTGTCAATCCAAAACAATATTGACAACCAAACATTTCAATATTGACAAGGTCTACACAGGTGCATTACAATAGATCGGACAATTCTAAATTAACACCAACAAAATTTTGAACCGAATGACAGAAAATAAGAACTCAACTCACTTGTTAGTGTGTACAAGGGCTTTAAGATAACAAAAAAAAGCAGATCCTACATAAAAAGCAGCCCTGTTTGGTTGCAGTTGCTATACCAGATGTGGAGTTAATAATATACAACCCCAGTAGGACTGCAGCAGCTTTATTACTGTGCCTCATAATAGCATGCCCTTGATATCTGCTGGAGTGCAGAGAGCAGTCTTAACCTTTGCTGTGTTTCAGCCATTGGGGGAGCTTGACTCACAACCTGTTCATTTCCTAAAGGACAGGATGCATGTTAGCAGGTCCAATTAATAAAGCCTCCCCCCCTTTACCTGCGCCCGCCAGTCTGCAGCATGTGATGCCTTGCAGTCATGGAAGACGTTTGTGAGCTATTTATGGTAAGTGGAAGTAATCTGTGAAACAAGACATTGGTTGGTGGCTCCACAAGTTAAATTTAATTATGGGGTGGAAGGAGTTTCCCCCATGCAAGCCGTCTTTCTTCTCCCTTTTAAATGTGCATCATGGTAATAAATCACAGTTAAACCACTGTACTGTAAAAGCAATGTATACTAGACGTCGGCTGGTGTTCTGTATTTAACTTCTGTAGACTTTTGGGGACTCTTGCGGGGACTCCTGCCCAGTATATTTCCACCGATACGATAGTCCTGTAGGTTTGGACCTGCAGTATTTTTTGTTCAAGAACTTTCCTGCAGTTTATGCATGTGATTACGTTCTGTACTATAGCTCCTTACTTTTTATTCAAACCAATCACAAAAAGCGAGTTCAGTTAAATTGCTTTTCCCGGATTTAAAATCTTAATGAAATATGTTCTAACCTGTTTTGCAAATAACAGTTTCCTCTTAATTACGATTTCATTAAATCAATTTAACGTCATTCACTGTTTGCATTCGGTTTGAATTAAATAAAGAGTTGCCTTTTTTTTTACATTATCAATAAAACAGAATCATAGTCTGAAAAACTGATGTGAACTGTTTCACAATCAATACTTTTCCAAGAGTTTAACTGAACAGTTGGCTGAAAAAAAGGGACATAAAGTGATCAAAAATAAAAACTGAAAACGAAGAGCCCTAAATACAGTTTATGAAACAAAACAAGAAAAGCAAACAGGTTTTACATAGTTCAAAAGGTCATCATGCTGAAAATATGTAATCTGTACGATCAGTAAAACCTTCTGTATTTATTGTTTATTGTTTATTTAGCAGATGCCTTTATCCAAGGCAACTTACAGAGACTGGGGTGTGTGAACTATGCATCAGCTGCAGAGTCACTTACAACTACGTCTCACCCGAAAGACGGAGCACAAGGAGGTTAAGTGACTTGCTCAGGATCATACAATAAGTCAGTGGCTGAACCAGGATTTGAACCGGGGACCTACTGGTTACAAGCCTTTCTTTAACCACTGGACCACACAGCCTCCTATGGCTGTCTGGAGGAAAAGAATTTAAAAAAAAACAACAACAAAAAAACTACAGATTCAGTCACATTGAGGAGTAAAAACTGTTTTATCAAGCATTATCCCAAACTGGAAACTTTACTGGTTTTCTATTTAACCTTGACAGCCCTGGGACAGTAAAGTTCAACAAATAAATCAATAAATAAAGCCATTCCCGCCACTACAAACTAAATAATGTTTTCTTTAGCAAACCAAAGTCAGCCTACATCCTAAACTGTACCAAACCACAGCCACACCAGGTGCAACCAGCATGGACTGCCACTCTTCAAAGAGTTTAAGTAAACACTGTCACAGCATTTTTTTTTTTTTTACCCCCCACATCTCATTCCATACTATAATACTTTACGAATTCTCAAAGCCATCTTTCTAAAATAAGGGCCGCTCTCTGGCTGCCATAGAAACGAGATCCCCTGTGAAGAGGTTCTGTCAACACTGGGGCTCTGACAATCCATAAATACTCCAGTGAGAATGCAGGCTGTGTGGAAGATAATCAGTTTTAAACTTGTGCTTTGCTAATTGTGACTTATAGTGGTCTATTCAATTGATCTAAACAGTGTGGTTTATTTTATTTATATATTTACAATGTATTATCATAATAATTGTATTTCACTTCATCAGCTGCATTCTGTTAGCAACATTGTTCCATGTGACATGGACATTAGATACTATAACTGCACACGTTACATTGCATCATTTTGGCACAGATAACAATGGCTTAACGAGTGCACAAAGCATTGATTTTGGTTTGACCTCCTACAGCTCCAAAAAGCATCCTGCAGCGATCGCGCACACCACCGCTTTGTTCGGTTTGCAACTGTTAACATCTGTGCATTCTCCAAGGGAGCCTCCCAGTTTGCTTTGCAGTTTCTAAGAGTTCATTTTCACAAACAGGTGATTACAATTAAGCTGCTTCAACCAGTGTTGCAATGTGCTGGCAGAATGACAGCTGACTAATCATTGGGAGCTCATCCAACTGCATCCGTTTGTGAGACTAACAGTAAAATATAATGACCCAGCATAATTATGTGTTTTCAATGTAATGTTTGTATGCTCAGTTGCTTTATTACTTTACCACACCCACTTTAAGACAGTGTTAAAACGAGCAGGTACTGAGCACGAGTCAATGGTAGGATGGTACAGTACTAGACATCAGCAGTAACACAAAGGTCTCTACACTGGTTATCTTTTGCAGTGGTACCATTATCAGTAAGAGTGTGCTACCCGATCTGGAACAAATTGCTTAGCAAAGCTGATTCAAATCGAAAGTGTTGCCATTGTAGGGATCTGCTATTAGTTACGATAGGATTACAGGGTAATACACATTACTGGGTATGCATTGTACAAAGTGATCTTTTTCCAGAAGATTTTTCCAGCACTCTGGTCCTCAATTAGCTTATTTCTATAGAGGCAGAGAGGGGATGAGAGATTTGCTGTCTAAACTGGTGGAAGGGGAAAGACCTGAATACAGCTAGGCCTCTGCCAGCTCTACGCTACTTTACAGCATTAACCACCAGAATATAAGAGTGGGGACAGCCAGCAGGATCATTTCACTGATCAGACCTCCCAGCTCTTGGCAGTACACACTCAGTCCTTACTAATTACTGTACTAAGTCAAGTCTTAACATATTGCTGCAACAATACTATGCAGTGTGTTTGACAGCACTATTGCATAGATAGATGGCATTTTCTTCAAGGAGCCATAGAGAAAACTCTAAAAACTAAATTATTCCAATAGAATTTGCATAAAATCTAAATAAGGGGGGCATTAACAACATTAATTCCTAGTTATACCAGGATAGGGACTATAGTAGTCATACATCGGTTCGGTACCGAGGTTACCGGGTGACCATAAAAGCGGGTCGGGTCAGACTCGGGTCTGAATTTGAATCAACAAAAATGTTTTCATCCTTTCAGCATAGTCGTATGTAACCCTTTCCCAAATAACGTATTAGAAGGTAAATGTACCGGTATTTCCTGCACAGGAGGCGATTAGGGAGGAGTCAGCTGACTAAGCAGTGTTCTCAGCTTCTATTACTGCTTGTTTGATACGTTGCAAGATCCTTTTATCATGCCTGCTTGGTGATATTAAAAATGTCCGTGGACGAGGTGAAACAAAAGATAGTGCAGGGTTTATATCATGTAGTGGATAATACATCGAGAGGTAAATCAGAATTGTTTTGGAATCATAGCGAATTAAAATAATAAACATAAAAATTGTAAATCCTGTCATTATGTTTTTGTGTACGACAGCTACAAACCTGTTACATCATCTCTGCAAAAGCACAGGTGTAGCTCCCTTTCAACTGGTGGCATGAAAGGCATAGACAGGTATTTTATAGTAAAGTAGTTAATATGTTACAATGTTAAAATATATCCAGACCACTAGAGCGAGCTACCACGCTGTATAGTCTATTGGATAAGCTCAATCTGTGGAGAATGGTAGATATATCTGTGTGTGAATGTGACAGCGTGAGGGCATTAGTCAGCACGAGGTAGTAGGTAAGGACAAACACTTCAGGGTTCAGATCTGGTTGCAGGTCTTATTAAAAATGGGTCAGGTCGGGGGTAAGAAGACGTTGCTGCAGCAGGTTGTGGGTCCGGGTCGGAAGCAGGTCGTAAAAATCGGACTCGCGCAGGACTCTAGACTATAGCGCAGTAAAAACACCAGAAGACTGCAGTTGAATTCAAAGCTGGAGACACTGAAAAATACACTAAATAGATTAGAAGAAGTTGGGAAATGGTAGATAAGCAATTGTGCCAGATACTCCTGCTCCATTTCCATCTGTGTTCTGAAACCGAGCCTTAAAACTCCATCTGATCCTGCTCCGTTATCAAATTAGGACTGCCACCTGTTCCATCTGGTCTACAATTTAATCTGCCACCAGATGTTAACAACAAAGGTCAAAGGACCTTGACATGTATTCTTTTCTGATTTGACACTCCTCTCTATCCATCATGTGCAGAAGGACAAACACTGTCACTGTAGCAATCAAAGAGATTCAGAGAGATATATTTCTCTACCAGCCTCCAATCCTTACTGGGATAACAGTTTACTGGTTTAATCTTGGTCTGCAGCCAATGGAAACAAACTTAGTTTGAATAATTTCAAACTAAAAGAGAAGAGTGTGTTTGCTTAACCAAAGTCTTACAAATGCACTGATCCAAAGAAGTGACAAGGGCAGCAAGTATTGTTTTTAACTAAGTTATATGAGTTTAGAACTTGAATCTGTGTTAATACCCCGGGGAGTGCTTAACTCTCCAGTGTTGTTCTTTGAAGTGGAGTTTCTGCAGAGTGCATTCATACTGCAGATTCCATGATTTTTGTTACACCACCAAACACATTGTATTATAGTACCCCACAAACTGTAATGAGGTGTTGCATTGCATTTGAACTAAAAGCCCCAGAAGATTAGCTATGGTAGCTTGAAAGATATTTGCCCGTGGGAGGTTTTGAGAAATGTATTCCTAAAAATAACATGTGAAAAGCTATATTTTTAAGCTCTGAAACTAAGCTAGTTTGCACAGGGATCAGATTCCACATATGGCAAATTTGTAGGAGGGCCCGAGGATCAAAAGCAGTTTGTGTTTTCCCAGTACATAATCATGAAAATACTGCAGCAGGACATTTTCTAAAAATACCCATGGGTATGTATCCGATCTTGGTTTTTATCTATGTCCCTATTAAATTCCCCCCAACCATATTTCATAGTGCAAATGTCTTGATTGCAACGCAGCAAGAGTAGAAATACTTATCATTCTTTCCAGTGGCAGTCGCCTTGCAACTGGGGTTAGAACTACAGTATAAAGTCAAGCTGATAAGCTATCGTGAATGGAAATCTTCAAAGTTATATGGAGTATACACTCGCAGGCTGAAGAAAGTGTGCAGATATCCAGTCAACCAAAGTCTTAGTAGGAGTCTGGGTTGGAATGCCGATACTGTAGGCAATGCGTTTAATGATTTAAATTCTCAAAACTACCATTGAATTTGGTAACAGAGAATGAGGACCATATAGCAGGGCTGGTCCATCAGGTCAGGGGTGTGCTCATTGGTGGAGCCTAGTATAGCACATTATGCCTGAAGTTCTTTATATTTCTCATTAAAACAAGCAGTGGCAATAATGCAATCTTCCATGCAGGGGCTGTCCTCCGAGTCTTAATAGGTACGGGACAGTGCATTAACACACTGAACTACAAGGCATCACAAGAGTTTGAATGAGGCAGAAAGAGAATGAGAGGAGTGACCAACTTGAAGACAAAGACAATACAGTTGGAAATATCTGAGATGGACAGTAAAACAGTTTTTCATTCTGGTCTATTTTTTAGTTTGATTACCGAGCTTCTCTTTGTGCTCAAACACAAAGCGCGTAATTTCTCTCTCCTCAAATTACATGTATGCTTTGGAATTGTAGTGAAAACCCCAAAAGTTGCCCATTTGTTATTTTTATATTCTCTTCTGCACACAAACTTGGGTAACATCTGCAGTCTGTGGATTTCACCCAGTTCTTAAGGCCATTGCACACGGGATCCGATAACGCATCAGAATTTAACGTGCGTCTAAACAGAAACAAGGATCATGTGCATTCCCTATTGCACCTTGCACGCTGAGTCCGCAATTGTCGTACGACAGTGATGCGTCAATTTTGGAATCGAAACAATTTGATCCGATCTGACGTATGTTAATTAAGCTGATAATTAAGTTTATACTACATTTAACATTTGTGTTCAAACTTATGTAAAAATTAACAGCAGAATTGCATTTATTTTGTATTCAAATACTGAAACTAGGCATATTTACTACAAAGCCTCCACTGCAGATCAGCGCTCTCCACGCGACTTTTTTCAGATGACGGATCCAGTGTGCAACGGCCTTTACTCTGTTGTAATTGGGCTGTTTTTGTTCTTGGAATAAGTTTCAAGGCAAAAAAATGCTAGTGTAGACAAATCCTAGACGATTATAATTCTAGACAGTTTTTCTACCTTTTGGTTTTTATAGGATTCTATTAAGTATTTTAAACTTGCAGTACCCCGTACTTGAGTCCAATTTCATAAGCATCCATAAATCCTTGTTGACGGTTTACGAGAAGGACGGCCAAAGTTGGCCCTTCGTCTTCGTTCCAAACCTCTTCTAAATCGTTTAATTGAACCAATTAAAACTCCATCCAGATCCTGAAGTAAATAATTTATATAATTTTAACCTGGAGTGGAATGGCCCTCCTGGGCTGTAATTGGACACCCCTGGTTTACAACATTCTCCCACACCATGACCTTCTGTGAAATCAACTTCATCAGAACCTCAATGTTGCTCACTGTCCAGTTTATTTACACCTTGTGCCATCTGAAGGCACCCACAATGGCTACTTTTTGACTTTTAAGCCTTCTTCATGCTCCGCTTTCACTCTACATACTGGATGCTTCTGAGACTACTGGGCAGTACCTGCATGAGTTAGATGTTACGAATACCTTGGCCCTGTTACTGTACATTTTACAGGAAATATCTTCAGATTTGATCGTTTCACCATGGGTCACTTTTTGTAAACTGGGCCATAATATTGGGTTAATGTTTTTTTTTTTTTTCTTGTCAGTTCTACCCACATACCAGAATGCTTAGAGAATTGTCGAAGTGAAGCCTTGGGGGATAACACAATCCAGAAGCTCTGGTATGTGAGTAAACTCACAAAAAATAACCCAATAACAGCATTGTATTATGTATCCAAAGTAAAAAGATGAGAGAATAGTATTTTACAATGTGAACAGTAAATGGTGTGGTGTGAGATGTAGCGGCTGAATCTGACTCCTCCATTGTATGAGGCAGGCCTGGCGTTATGGGCGGGCCTTAGGGGGCCTGGCCCGTCCAATTTAGAGCCAGTGCCCCCCCAATTTCAGATTCTAAATTGATATAAAAAAAATCTATGAGAAATCATTAATCAAATCCAATTAAAGTAAAGCACAATAATAATAATAAAAATATCTAGTTGCTTCTGGTGTTTGGAACCCCCTTCGTAGGCTCGCCTTGTCGGATTGTTTACAAGAGCGTATGCTTTTTATGTTCAGTATTGAATAACCAGTTGAAAGTAAATATTATATGTACATTTGTTACTTTAAAGTAATTTGGTGCGTGTGGGAATCTGTTTATTGCAATCTCTGTAGCCTGCTCACTGTATGATTGTATTCGTTTCAAGTACTGTTGCTCAGACACCCCGCTGTTGCTAATGCAGTAATAATAATAATTTAAATGAAAAAAAAAACGTTTCCGCAAAGAGCTGTGGTAATTCGTGCTATATAGATAGTTCATAATATTGCGCTGTTATATGATTTATTTATTTCTTTGTCTATTGTCAGCGCAGTGAAGTAAAATACTAGAGAATACGAGCTAATTGATTTGTCTTTTCCAAAATGAGCCCGTCCTAAATAAGTGGATGCTCCCCACAGCTTTCATGCTGCCGCTGGGCCTGGTATGAGGTGCTGTACACATATATATATATATATATATATATATATATATATATATATATATATATATATATATATATATATATATATATATTATAATCTCTATAAAAGGTATGTAAAATATCTTGTAAAGACACCTACCATGTTTCTATTTTATTTTTTAGTGTGTGATTAAGTTTTATCATCTTTAAAATGTGAGAAGTTTCTTTTTTTCTAAAGGAGCGTGCATGTTCACACTGCGCTTTATACAGCAATAATAAAAATGTATCGTCTCCCAGGCTTCCTTTCATCAGCAACCTATTAAAGAAGCTGGCTTCCTGTCTGGCACTCGAACATCAAATAGCTGCCTAGGGACTGATCAGGGCCTAATTAAATCCCACCATTGTGCTCTGGCTACCTGGGGGCTCCATTAATGAATTCACCCAGCCAGGATCGCTCCCTTCCCTCAAAGCGTGCATAGCAGGGCTTGTAAATCTTCAGAATAAAGGACATATTCCCATCTGCACTTCTGGGTAATTGGGGGAGGGGAAGCTTTTTAGGAATTCATTGTATTTGTCACACTCTGCACCAGGCCTCATAATGGTGTATATACTGTATTTGTAAAATGTTATACAATAAACAGAGTATTCAGAGGGGTCAATGGGAGGCTAGAAGTTTTGGAGAAGATTCTAGTTAAAATGTAGTGTGACGGACAGACAGATGCAAGCAATGCATAAGGTTCCACATTTTGAATCAGGACCCCAACAAGCAAGTTCCCCACTCAGCCAGGTACATGTGGCTAGTACAACTACATTTCTCCACACTTTTGCACACCATCATCTGGAACTTCCAATGGTACTGCATCCCTGCATGCACAGCAGTATTTGATTGGAAAATAGAGCCACTGAAAATGAGGGGATTAAAAGAAGAGCAATGGATGACCTTACTCAGCAGTGCTGAGAGCTGCCAGTCACTGGTAAATAAACACTGCCACATAAACAAGTTAAAGTGCAGAACTAATAGGACTGGACAGGTCCTTGCATCAGCAGCATGGAGAATTGGGAGTTTAACCAGAAAATCTGGACAACTGGAATCACCAGAGCCAAGATTCTAATCACCAAAGAGGAAGAATGTGTGATTATTCCTGACATTCAAATGATTTTTAAAAATATGGTGGTGGATCTGATGATTATATCGTTACTATCCCTCTGCACTACAGAGCCTTTTTTAGATTTCTGAAAAAAACCAACAAACTGCATCGACAGCAAATAAATGACAAAAGAACAATGAAATGGTTAGGAAGAGACTAACAGGGAGGTGTTAGCAATCTGGTTTGCTGATTTACTAGATAATTGACCCATACCCTGAAATCAACAGACATGCCTAGCTTTGCCTGCTATAAAAGAACATTGTAGCCTGCAAGACCCAAATTAACATCTAACAATGTTAAAATATAATAGAATTGTTATGTTTATTTGACCAGGATGTTCTGGCTAACTGACAATCCAATTGATAGACTTTCTCACTCCTGTAACAATATGTTTTTCTTTAAGAAGAGGGAATGGGAAGGATTTTACACATCAGAGTAGCATGAAAAAAATACAAATTTACATTAATGTGCAGTGTTAGTGGAGTCACGCTGAAGGGACCTTGTTGTGGCCCTGCAACCACTCTCAATTCCCCAGAAAGGGAACATGTGATGCAACAATGTGAACCAAAAACAGTGACTGTACAGTACTTGATAAGTGCTCTGGGATAACCAGAGAGAGTAATTACTTCAGACCCTGCCCCCTAGAGAGGCAACATCATTCCAGAACGGTGGGACTCATAAGGACAGTGTTTCCCCCATAAAAGAATGGGGGTCTTATGCTGGGAGGTCCCAGTGGTTACCAAATGTGCTGTGGAGCATGGGGGGGGGGGGAGATATTTTGGACTTTACTGACTTTCTCCAGATCTACGTATCCAGACAGGCATTTTACAACATATTTCAGCTTTTGAACTCAATTCCCTGGCCCCTAGTCAGCATCAGTATACTATCATTTTTTTTATTTAAATGTAATTAAATTAATTTCATACCATAAAAAAATACAGGGAGCCATAGTTGCAGATCATTATTACAATAGGGTTCAAATTACAAAACTTATTCGACACATCATTTTAGCATTGTATTGTATGTCTAGCAACCACATTTCACAAGACTCTCATGGAACATGCAACTAAATCCAATTACATTTTTTCCCCTGTAAAACAAACAAGTGGAAAAATAAATAAATATCTGTAATAACTAATCATAATAAAGCTGTTATCTAACAACGTCACTGGGGTCCGTGACATTTAGAAATAAGAGTGGAGGCTGTGTGGTCCAGTCGTTAAAGAAACGGGCTTGTAACCAGAAGGTCCCCGGTTCAAATCCCACCTCAGCTAGATAAAGGCATCTGCTAAATAAACAAATAATAATAAAGTGAGGATTAGGGCTGCATTTGGCTCTGTCTTCTCCTATCACCCTGATAGAAAGTGCTGAGCTCTACCTACCTAGCAAGCCAGGCCAGACATGTCTTTTAAGAGGCTTTTGGGGTCTCTCCTTCAAGACATGGGCCCGAATGGTAATCAGCAATGAGCATTTCCCTGT
Organism: Acipenser oxyrinchus oxyrinchus; assembly: GCA_030684275.1. Classification (NCBI taxonomy): domain Eukaryota; kingdom Metazoa; phylum Chordata; class Actinopteri; order Acipenseriformes; family Acipenseridae; genus Acipenser; species Acipenser oxyrinchus. Next base: position 23,870,691 of record CM060264.1, on the reverse strand, counting down.
TCAACAAGGGGTCTATTTTAAGGATGTAAACAGCAGGATATCAGTGAATCGTGATCATGCATTGTGATGACCAATAGCACTACAAAGTTATTTGTAGTCCACCAAATACTTCTTGAATGATCAATGTGATTTAAACTGAAGCTATAAACACATGCCTGTTTCATGGCTTTAGCGTATCGCTACACTCATAAATAATATTGAACATTAATGAGCTATTGATGCCCTAACGTCTGGTATCAAGGACACTGATTAACAGTAATCTCAAACTACCTCACTTGAAGGTAACATTAGATAGTTCAGGATTAGCGCTAATTGAGCTAAAACAAGCTGTATAACAAAACTGCACCTTTTAAACTGCCTTTTATTTCCTAAAGCTGAGCAGACATCATTTAGAAAAGCAGGCTATTATTACCCCTGGCTTGGTACGTGAAACCAGGCTCCCAATCCTTTTTAAACCACTGGACAACAGTCAATTCCAATTATTCTAAGCCAAGCAAGCGGAAGCTAATTCACATGATCGATCACTCTCTGCTCTTCTTAAAATGACACAGTCTTTCACCCGTATGGAATTAGACAGCTACAGTGCAGGCAGACAATGTGCCCCCTTGTTGCTAAATGGAACTGTACTCCATCTGGTCAGACCCCATTCACAGTAATGCATTGTAACAGGCAGTAATACAAACAGACCCTTCTCTTAACAAGAATCTTACCAATGTATAAATTAGTAAACTGTCTGGATCATCTTTTTAAAAAACTTCACTTCCTCTGGTTGGCGGAACAGGACTTCTACAGTAATGAGCACACAAAGACTACTGCCAAGCTACAGAAGAAGCTCAGCTAACTCAGGTTGGCAAAGATCCTGTTAAGGCTGCAGTGCTCCATAGTAATCTGTTATTTACACTAACATTGAATTCATTAGTGTCTTCCATCTGTGTTCTCTTTGCTTTGCTACTAGAAAGCAGACCTTTTTGAGCCCTGTATGATTAAATTCCCTTAACAGTATGTTTTAGCTGTAGATACATAAGCTCACCCAATCATTAAAACTGCTGGGCACTACGGCACTCTGTGAATCAAAAAGGCATGCTACGGCTACAACATGCAGCAGAGGGAGGTTCCAAGTGTCATTTATATTATTTATATACTGTTTATTTTTGTAATTTTACGCAAAATGCCAATTGACCTCGTATTTCTATTATTGGGTAAAAGATTACTCTTAAAAAAAAATGCAACATTTTTTTTTTTTTTTTTTTTTTAAATATGTGACAATGACACCATTTTAACACAAAAATAAGACACACCTCACACCTGCAGACAGACCTCATATATACTCAGCTGCGAGCACACAGGGGAAATGGAATAGTCTCATTTTCTCCTGTCTGGTAAAGCTCATTGACAAAGACTGAAGGTTTAGCAAGAGGTGGAATGAATTATCTGAGCTGATTAGGAATATGTAAACTAGATCAAGGATCAAACAAGCTCCAAATGCTGCCTTCATGTCAGATCAGGGGATATATTCATGTTTATGCAAAAAGTAAAAGCCTAGTTTTTTTTGTTAGGATACTGTAACATAAATTAATTTGATGTAGCAGGATTTTAATGACTGCTATTCAACAGAAAAGGTCCTCTCATCCCCCCCTTCTGAAATATCAGGGGAAAGGGCTATATCGAGTAAACATGCCTTATTTTTTACCTGAATGTCAGAACTATACTAGCAGCCGCTATACCCCATGCTTTCAAATGTTGTTGTTGTTTTGGTGGCATCATTTGGAAAATAAACATTTTTTTATGCTCAATGTGGATCTTCCAACGGTTCAATACAGATTTCAGAGCCAAGCCTGGCTTCTCTGGTTCCCACAATTCCAAGGCCAGATATTTTAATTCTGATCTTGGCTGATGGTCATCAACAACCCCCAGTGAATCAAGCTGCAGGCCATGTCCCCTGAACATTGATTAATGCCATACAGGAAAAAACTTCATTCTGCATTTTATTTTATCTTAAAATGGTCAAGTATGTATGACTCAGGCCTAGTTCTGCACATTAGCGGAGCTACTATCACACCATGAAGCAGGGGTTAGAGTGGCTAGTGGGAACAGATGGGCTCGCGGAGATCCAGGAACTGCTTGATCTTTTTCTCCTGTACATGTACTGCAAGCTACCTTTTAGATGAAGGACAAATCTTATATCATTTGTGTAGTAATTATCCAACAGTATATTACAGTTTTTATTAATTTACTTTAATTCAAAGAAGTGAACTTGTTTGTTAATCTATGCTTTTTTGACACAAAACTTTGGGGTTTGGTGCTATGGCAGAAGCCATCCAACTGCTCTGTGTTTCTTGTGGTTGGGCCAAAGCCTGTGACTAAATTGGTAGCAAATGGAGCAAGGTTTTTGGCATGCAGTGCTACTGGGTCTCCAAGATCTCTTTGTTAGTTACGTTACATTAAAATTAAAACAACACAAGTCATTTTTCAAAATTCCGCTCAATCCTCACCCATGCCATGAACAGAGATCTTTCCAGTGTCCTCTTCCAAGGTCTTGTCTGAACTCCACAGTGACCTCTACTGGGATAATATTTGTACTTCTGTTCTAATGAAGGGGGGGTGGAGTGGCCTGCAGGCTGTGCACATTGGATTCTGAGTGACTTTGTCCATCCTCACAAATCAGCAGGATCTGACCTACCAAAGTCAGTACTTAAATGGGAGAACTCCAATGACTTTTTCAAATCAATACACAGTACTTATAATGCACTGTCACAGCCCTTTATAATTAAAGGGCAATGCTCTTTTTTCTTTTCCTTTTTTACATTTTGCCCTTTACAATACAAATTAAAATAGTTAATAGAGACTAAAGAATGAAATCAATCAAAAGAGTATTGATTACCGTGGCTTTTATTTTGCAAGCCTCAATTAAACGATTGATCACTTAATCGCCCAAGTGCCCTATTTGGAGCCTGTATATGAAGGCATGTATATTACAAGCACATGTTTTCAGTTGTATTTGAAGACTTTTGTAACAAGCCAACACACAGTTTTGCTTCTTGTTTTTAAAAAATCTAAACTTTACTAAATACATTGATTATCACACTGCAATATTCAATAAGGAAATTGGTTGCTGACTGCACCTAGAATGGTCAATTATCAATGTTGTTGATTATATACATCCAAGTAAAAATTCGATTTAAGTGCTACATTTTTCACAGTAGCACGCTCATTAGCAATGGCTGAAAAATGTAAGGATCATGCAACATTCACTACTGTAAATCATTAACTGAGCCCACCACAGCTTGACTCTAGAAGCCAGTTGACTTATTTGTTAAACAGTGAATTTACAATGGATCTAAACTTCCTTCACCCCTTATCCAAATAATACAACTGAACACCAGGCAGCTCCAGATGTTAGCACTCAGCTAACATTTAACTCTCCCTGTCTCTAGATCAGTATAAAAAGATTATTTAAACCCTGTCCATTTCTGAATTGCTTTTTATATCGCTTGTGTAATTACTGTTTATGTGCCTGGATGAATGTAGCTTGTAACAATAGGCATCATTACAGTAATGTGTATGTAGCCTCCTGGGACACCCCTTGAAATGAGATGCTATCATCTCAAGGGTTTGTTTGATGGTTCGTTTGCTTATTTTAATAAAATAGAAATTGGCATACACAGGTAATTGTCGCTTCCCCTTCTAGAATGCATACGTTTTCACAAACAGCCACTGTCCCCCATGCTGGGTTTGGGAAGTCAAATATCTCCAGGGCAGAGTAGGGCTTAATGGGGGCTGAGATAGATGCAATCTGATCTACAGTAGAAGTGGTGGGACTTCTGTAGGAGCCAGGAAACCCTGGATTTCAATACCAGCTCAGGCAGTTGTGTTACCTTGAATCTGTTTATTTGTAAACTGCATAGTTACAGCACCCTGAATTAGACAGGATTCTTGGGGTAGAAATCCATATTTATTGCAACATACTTAGTGTAAGTTACTTGGATGCAAGTTACTTAGTGTAACTCGTCAGTTACAGTGTCTAAACAAAAGTAGAAGATATCCAAGTTATGTTCAACATGTATATTGAGTACTGTTTCCAACAAGCTAATAGTGTATGTTACAGTAACTGTGGACTGATAGTAGGTGTTCAAACACATTACAGACTTTAAGATTCATTCAAAGAAAACTAGAACATTAAGACTTGGTGTAGTCTTCAAAGAGATAGACAAATGAACGTATTTATGTGTTCCTTTCCTTACATCTTTGCCACTCACCAAGGATCCATTAATCTACCGTAGCATTGTATTTATTTCTCTGACAGTGTATGCCATGGGATTCAAACTAATCCAGTCTTGTCTATACATAAAGTATTTATTATAACAGGTCCCAATACTATATCATATTTCTCAGGATCACTGAAAACATTTTCACACAAGTCATGAACCTTTTCATTGAAATGTATTTTTAAGATGCATTTTATATTAAGCAGGTGTCATTTTCTAACTCAAAAAAATCCCTTTCCCCTATTTACCCCAGACAAACAGAAAGTGTCAGGATTTCAAAAGGCTATCAAGAACCAATGGTGCTCTGTTGTCTATACCGAGTAGTAGTATTAAATTACTAGATACACACAGATTTACAGTGGGGCTGGCTAGAGATTGTAAGATTAACATGAAATGTGGAAACATAAAGTTGCAAAACAGTTAGGTGCAAAATTAGATGACAAATCAAACTAACATTACGTCAGAGTTTGCAAAGAAAGACGCAGAGTTAGTCAAAAATACACACTGAAGCACACACGCAGATTTTAAGACGGACAGTCATAATACTGTACCTGGCAATATCTATACATGTGCATTCAGGCTGGTACATCTCAGTTCCATTACACTGATTTGATATGACAATGTACAACTACTGCTGTGTCGGCGCTAGCAATGTCACAATAACACTGGAAACACAACACCAGAAACCTAATAATTCGAAACACATGTCAATTACAAAGATTCAAAACAGCGTTAAGGAGTTATATATATATATATATATATATATATATATATATATATATATATATATATATATATATATATATATATATATATATATATATATATATATTCTGTACACCAGACCCTACCTGAAATCAAATCGAGTTTGCAAACCTGTAGTCCACAAAGAATGCGTATAGTAGTACTCCGCAAAATTAAAGATAACAGATTGTTCCTTGTTGTGTTAACGGCGAATAAAACAAAAAAAAAGTGAGAGTTTGGCCCAGAGGGCAATTGCTGGCGTCTCCCTTCAGCTAATAAATTCCAGAGCCGCTGGTATTACAGCCCCCAATTTGGTCATGCTTGTTCTGTTTTGTGAGATTGGTATGCAAGCTCCTTCTGCTCCGGAGTCAATGCGTGCTTGCACCAAAGATTCGATCCTCTGGAGGCGTGACCCTGAAGCTTTACACCGCCTACAGCCCTCCCTCTATTCCGATAAACCCCGCCCTAATTCTATCGTGAGTAGACCAGAATACCCCTCCCCTAGTCAAGTATTAGAACTGTCATGTGAATCTAAAGAAAATGCCCAGCCAATAACCACGCCCCGAAACGCTTGACCAAACTGTGAATGGAAGTTAGGGGGAATGGGCGTGGCTTCAATGTCCCGCTCCATATGTCACGAATAAGTTTTATCATCACAGATGGAAAGCCAGATAATACGGCAGGCTCTGATCTTTAGGTATTGACACAGAAGTATAACATGTGCTATTCTGTATGTCTGTATCTATAAGAAAAAAGCAAAAGACTGTTGAAAAAAGGTAGTTTTTTTATTGCACATTATATGTTATCTATCAACAGTGGTTGTTTGGTGTATTATTTAGGTATCAATAAACAGTAATCTTAAGAAATAAAAATAAACTATTTCTACAATGCAGGTTGGCTAGGGAAATACTGCTTTACGCGATCCTGTACTGGGATACTTGGAGTGTTGCAGGTTTGAGCCCATTTCCTTCCTTAGATTATTATTTAAAGGGTCTTCGGCTCCCACACGCAATTTGCCAGTCTGTAGCATTTTACGATCCTTGCAATCATTCGGAGTGGTTCTTATTGCGGTTACTCAAACAGTGTGTTCTTTTTATAGTTGATAAGTCTACCGTTGAAGTGCTTTGACAATGAGTTCAGTTGCCTGCCTTAGGCATATCAGGGTATTGCCAGCATAACAGGTGTGTTTATTACAGCCCTACAATGTCATTTTATTTTAATCATTGTGTTACTATTTATGTGTATGCTGATCGGATGGCACTGTTGCTTTCTGTGATGCCCCTAAGGAAACTTGTAAATGAGATGATTCATCATAATTAGTTTTCTTTGCAGACCATTTGAAATAAATAAAGCCTTAGACAGCCTCTGGAGTCCTCAGTCTAGGCTTGTTTATTGGCTTTGCATCTAGTGGTAATGCTAGGAGGAACAGGGTAGATAAAGGCCTTATTTCTGCAGTCTGAGTTAATGCTAGCCAGCCAATTTTACAATATAATTGCTTAGTATTTCTTTGCTATCTTAGTTTAGCCTTCTGGGCACTATACTCAAGAGAGCCATACTTAAGCTTAATCCCAACATTAAAACCTGATTGAAAAAACACATTTAAGGTGTTATTGATAAAAACTGCACCTAATAATAATAGTGCCACCCGCTGGCGGAATACTGTATTTGCAATACTATTTAATTTAAGGTCACCTCCATGCACTGATTGTGTCTCTCTGTGTTGATCAATAAATGATTGCATGATTTGTTTAAGGAAAGACAGATTAAACGTGATTACTTATGTTTTTTTTAAGGTACCATGATATGTATTTATTTTATTTTAGTGATTTAGTGCCAAGGAGAATCAATGAATCAGGATTTTCTCCTTAAAACAAAGGTCCCCTTTTCTATTTTCTCATAACCTTTTTTTCCCCACTTTGCACTAACAAAATCAATCAGTGTCATTGCAAGGCCTTCTCAGCCTGCTCACTGCACTTAGAACAGATCAGTCTGAATTGAAAGGATGCAGAGATGCCATTACTGGATATGCATGCCTGGCTGAACAGATGAAAGGTGCTGAGCATAGTATATAAATCACATGCTTGCTAAGACACTGCTTCTGCAATGGTTAATATATAATGTTTGGTTTTTTTTTGTAGTTTTTGCACTTTTATTTGATATTGAAATGGCTGTAGCCAGCCAGCTGATGAAACATCTCACAGATAACAATCTGCTTGAATCTCTGCAGTCTGGCTTCCGGCCACATCACAGTACCGAAACTGCTCTGCTCCAGATTGTAAATGATCTCCTGCTCAATGCTGATGCTGTTGCTCCCTCTGTCCTTGTCCTCCTTGACCTAACTGCTGCTTTTGATACCAGAGATCATACTATTCTTCTTGACCGCCCTCAGAAGTATGCTGGGATTTCTGGAACCTGTCTCTCCTGGCTGTCTTTTTACCTATCTGGATGCATGTATTTATTTTTTATTTGTTTATTTAGCAGATGCCTTTATCTAAGGCGACTTACAGAGTCTAGGGTGTGTGAACTATGCATCAGCTGCAGAGTCACTTACAATTACATCTCACCTGAAAGACGGAGCACAAGGAGGTTAAGTGACTTGCTCAGGATCACACAATGAGTCAGTGGCTGAGCTGGGATTTGAACCGGGGACCTCCTGGTTACAAGCCCTTTTCTTTAACCACTGGACCACACAGCCTTATAGTCTGTTTTCTATGATGGAAACATTGCTGATGCAAACCCGGTCACTTGCGGTGTCTCTCAAGGGTCTGTTCTCGGGCCTCTTCTCTTACTTTCAAAATTCTCCTGCTTGCCTACAAGGCCCTCCATCACACAGGTCCAGAGTATCTCTCCAACCTGCTGACCCACTATGTCCCTGCATGCAAGCTGAGGTCCTCTGACTCAGGCCTGCTGGTTATGCCCAAGCAAAAGCGCGCCACACTCTAGAGAGCTCTTTTAGCTTCATGGCCCTGACTCTCTGGAACTCTCTCCCAGCTTTAGTGCATGCAGCTCCCACAATCACTCGCTTCAAATCAACTCTCAAGACCCACTTGTTCTCTCTTACTTTAAATGCTCTCTAAGCCTGATATCTGTTATTAGCTGTTGTCTAAATTGCTATTTCAGGTTTTTTACTCCATCTTATTCGTATGATTCTGATTGACACACGCATCTTCAATGTTTAGGATTCACATCCTAGCCTTGTATTTAATGTATTATGCCTATATTTAATGTATTTGCATTGTTTTTTAATGTTGTATTTAATGTACTATGCCCTGTATTTCACTGTATTTAATGTATTATGCATTGTTCCTCACTATCTTGTAAAGCACTTTGTGATGGTGGTCCACTATGAAAGGCACTATATAAAATAAATATTGATATAAAAATTGGGTTAACTTGACAACCTATTCATAAAGTACATATTTCTTATGAATTCCTTTAGAGGTTTGACTGTGCTTGAACCCTAATTCACACTGATGGACAAAGAGTAAAGGCCTGGACATCAGGCAGTTACTTTCTAGATTGTTCGTTTTTTTGTTTTTTGTTTTTTTGATACTCCTTGGTCTGTAGTCTGTGCAGCATCCAAGGCATTTTTTACACTTGCTTTCTGTTAAATTTCCGTTTTTTTTAGAGGAAAATAAAATATCAAGTGATAGGTGTTACTCACAGAACACAACTGTAAGGCTCACCTAGGACTAGATTCTCAAAGCTTTTTACTCCAAACAGCACAATTTCTTTAAAAGGGAGACCTCAATAAAGTTACCAAAACAGAAATAAACAACTTGTTTAATTAAATTATAATTCTAATTGCGCTAGTAAATATTAGAGTAAAAAAGCTTCAAGAATCTTAGCCAGACTGTCATGGCCAGAAATCATTTGGGTTAAAGTGAATATAAAAATGGGAAAAACAAAAAGATACAATAAGGGAATTGTGTCGTTCTAATAGGGGGTAAAGAAAAGTACTTAATTATCTTCTAGTATACAACAATATTGATCCGATAATACTGTAGCTATTGCAGGGTAGTTAAGATAAATAGCTCTTTCGGTGACAAGTAGCTCTTCACTCTGCCCGGTGCAGGATTTACACTCTCAGTCCTCCTGGGATGATCTTTACCTTTCATGTGGTCATAACCCTGGAAGTGTGAAGTCCACATCATTAACTGGCCCATTGACGCCTGTCTTGCCTTGAGGTGTGAAAATTCTCAGTGAACTCAGAGACAAGGTAGCACTCTAGACACTTTATACTGCAGGTCCATTAGCCTGGCTCCTGGAATCATTGCTTCAGAGAACCTGCTTACAGCTAAGTTTTAAATTGCATTTGGGACCACTGTTCTGTAGTAAAATCTCTATCGCTTCACTACTTGGCACTAGGGGTGTTTGTAAAATTGATTTGTTCATTTAATCAAATTATTACTATAAAACTGTCAACATAACATGCATAGTTCACAAACCTTCAGATATAACCCAAATACAACCCTTTAATGTATAATTTAAAATAGTGTTATGTACAGTAAATGCCAGAGTAGGGCTGAAGAGCGCATTTTCTTTATGAGAACAGGGCCAAAGAGCATGACAGGTTAACAGGTTGTTTGTGCTAATTCAAACCTCTTACACTGAGTGGGACCTGGAGGGTCTCACCTGGTAAAGGCACAGTTGTGTGTAGTTACTGTTCTTGGCTGGGGATTCCACAGGGAACAACACATTGGCTCTGGCAGTCCCACAGGGTGCCCAGTGAGCTCAAGCCAGGCTCCTTCAGCTGGAAGTGGTACCAGGAGCATGCAGGTATTGCTCATAGTTATTTTGTGACATGCCGGTGTAAAGGTAGAGGGGAGGGGAAGCTTATCTTCTATATTAGTGACTGTGACAGGATAGCGCTGTGGCCCAAGATGTTATTAGCAGATAGAGAGAATCAGAGACAGGAAAAGCTGCAGCTGAAGCGTGTAGGCACATGTTTATTAAACAAACAGACACAAATAAACACAGCACGAGGGCCAAAACAAGGTCTACAAAAACAATACAATATAGGTTGAGTATTCGCTATACAGTTCTCTACCATCAACAAAGGATTTCTTGTTCCTTTTATACATGTGGCCACTCCCCAGTTAGCACCAATTATTATTATTTATTTCTTAGCAGACACCCTTATCCAGGGCGACTTACAATTGTTACAAGATATCACATTATTTTTACATACAATTACCCATTTATAGACTTGGGTTTTTACAGGAGCAATCTTGGTAAAGTACCTTGCTCAAGGGTACAGCAGCAGTGTCCCCCACCTGGGATTGAACCCACGCCCCTCCGGTCAAGAGTCCAGAGCCCTAACCACTACACCACACTGCTTTCCCAATTACCTAATTGGGAAATGGCCACACCTATGATTGCTGGTAGGGATAGGATTTAACCCCATCCCTGCCACAGTGACATTTCAAGGTTTGTTATTGTGTGAAATTCAGATAAATCCATGAAAAAAGCATGAAGCAGCTCAATGTGTTAGTGATGGTTCATGCCCATCTTGTTGAACATATCCCAGCTTGTGTGAGTGTGAGGAACACTGCATGAAAATAACCTCAAGCCAGCCACTCCACTGTCAGCCTCAATCTGTCATCAGGCAACAGCGTCTTTACTGGCCTACGTCACCACTGAAACACTGCACAGAGAACCTAGTTTTAGCATGACATCATTACTTTGTATTACAGTAGATGACTATGGCTCTTCCTCTTCAGGTGTGTCTACCATGTCCTTCCTTCAGGTAAATAACCTTGACCAGGTTCTCTAATGTGATTTTTTTTTTTTTTTTTTTTTTAGACAACTAAAACTCAAAGGTGACAGTATTTGGGTCACTGGTTACTCTTTTTGAAATCAGCAGATTAATTGTTATCCCTGCATTATCACTTTGGTTTGCTGCCGCAGCCTGGCTCTTGAATTCGACTGTAGTGCTAAGCTTGCTAAGCTAATGGAGCTTCTCCTTTAGTTCTCCTACTGAAGTCCTTGTTAAATTCCCAAGATTCCGTGTGCAAGGTTAGTTAGTGGACCCCTTTGCTAAAAGCCACAGAATGAAGCTCCTGATCTGTGCTAAACAGAGAGAAGTGCTGTCACTGCCCAGCAAATGGAAAAGCATTCTGAAAAACCACTCGACATGCTGATCTCCATTAGCATGAGTGGGTGAGTGAGTGAGTGAGAAAGAGAGAGCGAGAGAGAGAGAGAGGCTGTAAAGAGAATCAATTAGCTACTCTGTCTAGCCCGGGGGGGCTGGCTCGTGCCTTGTTTCACTGGCAAGCCAAGCGTGTAATAAACTTGCCGTGTATTTACAACCATGCCAGGGATCCCCTGGAGGGAGAGAGAGGGAAGAGGAGGTAACTTGGACAATAGAATCACTACTTATAGCTTGGCTCTAGGGGCTCTTCCATTGGACAATCACTGCAGTAGTGATTGGTTAGCACCTCCCCTTTAACCTGTAGAACCTGGCTTTGGTTCCAGCCTGAGCCAACTAAGTCTACCTTCTTCAGATTCAAAAATATTTTAGTATTGCTTATCTTTTTAAATCATACTTTACGTCGTGTGTAGGGTGTCTTACAGTGTTGTTGTTGTTGTTTTTTTTTTACTTTAGAAGTATGAAATACGTTCTATGCACATGATGTTCTATGCACAAGCATTGTGATAAATCCTTATCAGCGATTGGTTGATTTTTCATATGTGAATAGTAATGTTTTAAAATGTATAACTAAAGGATTCAAAATGCATGCCAGCGACTTGATAATTTGCTTCAATGAATGTTTTATGGATTATGAACACACAAGTGAGATTCCTAATTTATGTGGATATGTGAAATAAATTCAAGTTTTTCAAAAGAGGCTTTAAAGGTGACTGTAATAAACAGGATGGTTTCCTCCATAACTGCTTAGCTTCAAGCAGATGACCAAATATAAACTGAATAACTATGTTGTTGTTTTTTTCACTAATCTGGACATTACAAAGTTTGATCATTACATTTATCAGTGACTAGTATCTACCACATTTCCATCGTTTGTCATTGTTGTCGCTGGAACAATTGTCCTTAATCAGCAAAATTAGATTTTTACTTACAAACTACAGCCTGGATACCACCACTTCCTTAGCAACCATTGCAACAGGGTTACAGGGGCAACATCTGGCTGCTGGCACAGACTGGGGCTTCAGAGCCAAATTCTGATGTGATCTTTTCTCAAAGCTATTTACCTTTGTTTCTCCCTGCCAATAAAATAAACCCAGTGAACTGTTTACAGCAGGGCTAACAATGGAGACTAGGCTGCATGAAAAGGAGTCTGAGAATGTTGTAACTGGAAAAGTTTTCTTTAAAAGGCACATTAGACCCTTTCAGGTGGGAATGCAGTACTGTTTAAAATTTGTAATGTGCGAAGAGAGAAGAGTGCTTCAGGAATCATCCATTTAGGCTGAAGATGACATCGGTTGCTGAGGAAACTTGGTTTAGGCAATTTTGATTGGTTAACTGGTCAGACAAGTAAAGGCTTGAGAACAACTTGATCAAACTTTGATCACACTTACCCACCCACCACAGGAGGAAAACATTCCTAAAACGTGTTGTATATTGCTACATATAGTGGCACAAAATATTATTCAGTTTTATTTTCAATATATTTTTTATATCCTGAATAGGCAAAGTAAATGTAAAATAAATAGCTGTAGAATACACATGGTGAACCTACATCTTAAGATATGAAAAACATATAAGCTGAAAATATATCACATTTTAGGCCGTGTCAGCCTGTGCTAGCCACCGTGTCGCTGACCCATCCAATCACACTTACACTGCATGCCCCTCAACAGCAGCAGGTCTGGCCTTTGGACCCCTCTTTGTCAGATACAAATGGCTGCTGTTGTTCCTGCTTGGGATGTTTGGTTAACTTAAGTACTGGTATAGTCAGCAAATCTAGTACAGCTGGGTTTAGGTGGAATTATAATGCTGGTGATTTTCAACATCTCTGAAGCAGGAGTTACAGGTCCAGTCAAATGTGTCTGCTTCCCATGGCTGTTTAATGTTTGTAAGGCTTCTTTTCTGTGCAAAGTACAGTACGACAGTCCCCAGTATAAACAGGTAGGCTTCACACACATCTGTGGCCTAACATGTATATAGCTTCTTCCAAACTACACAAAGTGCAGCATATTCTCTAGTTTTTATACAACACAGAGTTTGTGCATAAACATAACCCATATACATGTCTGCAGTTGCAATGTAAATAGCTTTATTAATAGTTCTGAATAAGTCCAGATATACCATGAGGTATGTCTTCCTCCCATTTCCAGCCAAGCCTGACATGCTCCTCTGAAAGGATCCACAGTTTCCTGCCATTCTATCCACGTCTCTGGGTTTCCGGACTGAGTGGAGGCTAAAGAAAAGCAGGAAGTTTCTACACTCTTTTGTATGGTCTCCCTTCAACATTCCGCTGTATTCTATTTTTGTTGTTGTTGCTGTTAACCCATGGAAACGCAGAGAACCACAGCAAATAAAATAAATAATATAGGTAAACCAAGGAGAGAGGGCAGTGAACAGCAGTATTCACACGTCAACACAAACATGCATGGGAGTCATCTGTGATATCAGAGGCATGCAAATCTAATTCATTACCCTAAAATTGTGCTGAAGATTTTTAGTTTGGCTCTTTGCTCGCTTTTTATAGGGTATAACATTCACTCCAATAAACACGTAACACAACCTGTAAACTGGTCTTGAATGTGCCCACACATGTATTTATTTAGATATCTTAATGTTACCTTCAGTGTTGAAAAGGTGAAGTAAAATAAACAATTGTGATTCAACAGAATGATTCAAAGGAAGCTGTTGATTTTTCAGGTTCATAATCTCAGCTGTATCCACAATATAATTTCATTATCTTTCATACTACCCTTGAACAACATGGGGAGAACTAAATGGTATTTGCTTCAATGAGAACAACTGACAAGGATGATCAAGTCAGTGAGGACTGCTGCGTGCCAAGTTGACACAAGCGTAAAGAGAAGATAAAAACTGAGTGATGAATTATCTATCATTGTTATTCTTTGAGTGCAGGGGTCCCAGTATCCTTATACAGAGTCATCAAACCCCATGTTATCACTGAATAAATCATATCGCTGGGGCATCCACTATGACAGAGGCTGTAAAAAGTACAGAATTCTACATTTGATGTATACGTTCTGTATAAGTCCTATTGCCACTGCTACCAAAAGGCAGTGTACAAGCATTTACAGCGGATGGACAATAGATTTATCAGCGCCAATATTTAGCAGTAGCTTTTGTCAATGGGCTGCCTCACATATGACTGAGTCATTTTCTCTGCAAATGGCAGCCTGATCTCAAACATAGAAGTCCCCTTGAAAACTACACTTTGCAGTTTACCATGCTTTTCTCATGCTTCTACTATGAATATACAGAAGCTGCACTAAAGTTTATCAATGTCTTCGACATTTGTCAAATAATTTAAATATATACTGTATATTTTTAATTACCGTACACATATACTGGGTTTAACTGGGTCTAATCCTAATCTCAGTTTGTAAAATGAGTAAGTAACTCTTAGAATAACTTTAGTCTGGAAAACTTTTTTAACAAAACCACAAACTGTCTGACCCGGTTCAGACCATAAAGTGCAAAACTCAAGCAAGTCCTTCCCATATAAAACATAATCCCTGAGAAATGGTACACGACACGTGTATATTTTGACTGTGATGGATCCCCAGAATATGAAAATGAACTGATACAGTACAAGCTGTAGAGACCATTGAAGACCACAGCTACCCATACCGGTACCGTATTCAACTGAAATGTAGAGTTTAAATCAATCTGAAGCCAAATAAATACAGAGTTTATTTACACTAGTGAGGATGGTCTCATATAACAACCTCGACACCTTTATTCATATAAATTAAACAAAGTATGCAATGAACATTCAAGGAGTATCCTCTATGTACCATACTTACCTGTTATTTACCCTGCTTATCTTTGCTTGCCCATGATTTCACAATGATTTTATAAGGTTTAAATGCACTTTGATATACTTTTACCATGATATACTGTACTGCAGTGGTGCAGTGGACAGGTCCATCCAAAGTTTACATTTCGCTTTGGTTAAAAGAAAGAAATGAAGCTGTTGTCTACTTTACTGTCTTTTAGTTTGACCTCATTATATACAATGATAGAAGGCTGAAAGCTGGCACACGACTGACAGGTGACTATAGCCGATATCGATTACTAAAGCTCTATTCCTTCCACGGTTTTCATGATTTCTGTGAATTGTACCCATCTGCGTGTAATATGTAGTTCCCTGTAATTTCTAAAGAAACTAAAGAAAAGATCAATTTTGAACGTGACAATTGTTTTTCAGTCATGACATATCTCTTTGTAGTCCTGTGAAAAACAAGTAATCGGCTGGGCTGTGTTTTTATCAGCCATTCCTGTAGATTTTCACTCCAATTTCCTTGAAGGAATTTGAGGAATGCATTGTAAGGGGATGGCCGATACCACTGTATTACAATATGATTATATGAAGTCCACTCAAAAGACTGCTATCTCCTCATACACTCAATGCGCCCGGTGTTTTTTTTTAAAGACCACCCTGAAGTTACCCAGTGCATGGCTCTTCATGTAAACTAAAATCCTACATGAGTTTTCTTTTTTTTTTTGTAATTGATACAGGTTTCATTCATTAATACGTCTGTTGGAAATGTTGTTTTGTAATTGATTGCTTTTCCTAAATAACTGCCAGAATTTTATTGCCCATGGTCATTAAAACAAAAAGAAATGATTCCTGGCATTTCCATTGAAACAGCTGCCATCTTCCCCAGTCCTGGCATCAAGGATGGCCCGCAGGGTTCCCCTTCTTCCAATCTGTGACCCAAAACCCTGCTTATTGTTTTTCCATTATTAAAAAATTGGCACTGCTAATTATCTCAGCCCCATGCAGACGCTATCGCAAGTGGGGACTACTAAATAATTAAAGACTCCTGGTGATCAAATGGCAGGCTCTGATCTGACATCTACAGAAACTATATTAGAGATGAGAGGCCTTTGAAAATGTTTGGATTCACTGTTGCCAAGAGCCCAGATAAAACTGTGTTAAGCTTTCTCGATGATTCCATTTTGGTTTATCGCTGTTATTGTCTTTATTTTTAGTGCATTTTTCATAGCAGTGACTAGATACAGTGCCAAATGTTGCCATTGCTTTCTCTCTGAACTGGACCTTTGCCTGGAACACAGCGCCATCCATTAGTCAACTGTTGTAACAAGGATCTTGAAGAGACACATCCAAGACCATTGCTGCAACAAATGGTTTTATAGATGACATGAGTTACCATGTTTCCAAATTCTTCATCGCATATATGGTATACAATGCTTTATCATGCTTTCAAATGCTGTACAACTCTTTATTATTTGTACTATATGTGCTCCGTGAACCTTCTAAAGCTTATAACATTCCATTCCATTCTCATCCCATGGGTGTACCATCAGCCGGGAACGTTGAAAAGGTACCTGTTGAGTTAAAGTGCGGATAACCAGTAATTTAATAAAATGTTATCAAAATAAACAGCTGCAGCTTTATAATTACTTTGTCAAGTGCAAAGTTGCTGTTAGCATAACTCTTTACTAGTTTCCATGGCAATTAAAAAAGTGGTTACCAGATTAGATTTGGCATTGATCAGGTGATGTGAAATGTGATTCCTGCAGCAGTACATGCAGTAGTTGTCATAGTTTTACTTAAGCAACACATGCACTTGGACCCTAAAAGTGAAGGCTACTTTCTAGACAATAATGCAACCATCCACTGTGCCAGATTTATGTGTGAATGGTTTCAATAAACTTCAGGCATCTTCCATGGCCAGATATCAATCCAATTTAGCATGTTTAGGATTAACTTGAAAAACACATTCGTCATCATGACCCTCTGCCTACCTTTCTGCACCAATTGAATGAAATATTAATGACTGAATGGGTTAACATCCCTCAAGACACCTACAAGCAACTTTTGGAGTCTATGTCTGTGATCGAGGTACACACGCACGCGCACACACACACAAAGACACTCATACATAAATAAGCATGTATTGATTGAATAGCATGCAAAAAGATTAGACACAGGTTTTGATATCAACGCAGATTAAATTAAATACAAAATCCAATCGCAATAGCAATCAGCAAGAGAAAACCAGTATACTTTTTTTTCTTTGGTTTCCTTTGATAGAGTAATTAAAATAAAATTGGGCACACATTACTGGAAATGATGTTCTTCAAGTAAAATGTGATGGAAATGCTAGTAGATGGATATATAGATTTAAGTGTATGTATTTTTTTATTTGTGTTGCTGCTTTTAATATTATATAACTCTTCCTGAATGATCATCAATGGCAATGCAATGGTTCTGTACAAGGGGTCAATGGCAGTTACAATTGTTAGGATCCTTTTATATTTTGACTTTCCAAAGATATCACATTGTGTTACATGCTATGTGTTACAGTATTTCACACAACTATGCAACATTTCACACACTATACTGTACTGTAGTATGATTAAGCTTGGGTTTAACATACTGGTAATATAATGGTCTTCCAATAACAATTTTACAAATTATTTGGACTATAGTATTTCCCCATAATAATAATAATAATAATAATAATAATAATAATAATAATAATAATAATAATAATAAATGTTTAGAGTGAGAACATCTCAGAACACGATTTTAAGTAAATCTAAATGAAATCAGTAAGCCTTTTTAAAAAGCAAACTCAGCAGGACGCTCTCTGTATCTCAAAGTTTCACAGAGCTCTGCTCATACTCTAATCTCCTGTAGAACTGAAAGCCGCATAGGAAACCTTGGGGATAAGCTTCTTTTCTACACATTCCAAAAAATAATATACAAACCTGGGTCATTGCTCCGTGGCCAGCGCTTCCCTGCGTAGACACATTAAATATACAAAGAGCTGCATGATTTAACTTAACACCCACAGCACGCTGCAGACACTTTAAACAAGAAAGCTGTCGAACACAAATCTTGTCAGCTTCTATTTTTATAAAGATCTTTAGAAGGAAAACAGAAGAATGGAGGAATGAAGAGGAAAGAAGGCAATTTACATTTAACAAAATAAACATGCACTGCAAAAATGTGTTTACCAAATCATGCTTACCAAAGAAAGAAGTGACTTGCATACTGCATACATAAAAATAATGATCTATTTGATATATATATATATATATATATATATATATATATATATATATATATATATATATATATATATATATATATATATATATACCCAAATACAATGATATTGTCTATTATCCTGAATAAACATTAGAAACCACAACAATGCCAGCAATGGCAACACAATGGATTTGGAACAAATATGGTTATTGGTCGTGAAATGGTAGCACACTGCTGTTGATACTGTAATAGGTTTAAACTACTGACCCTCTATAAAACAGTCAACAAAGGGTTAAAGAATCTCATATCGTCTGCTTTAAAACAGGCTTTAAAAGATGGATGTTAATCTATGTAGTATCAGGCAGTAAACTCTAAATACACCAGCAATTATAAGCCCTTGATTAGTCAAAAAGACAAAAGTCAAGGTAACTGTGGGGAATCAATAGGTCGATAGCTGTCAATAATGTTCAAGCCAGGTCCATTTAACCCCATTGTACCTCTCTGTGCAGTCTGTGTCGTGCTTTTGAGTTCACCGCCTCCTCACGATCAGCCTTGTCAGGGTAGACATTGGCAGGATACCTGCCTCTCTGCGTATATAAAAGACGTAAACCAAAATTCAATCTTCCAGGAGGATCAAACCTAATAGAAAGCTAAAAAAAAAAAAAAATGCTGTAATTTAAATGCTGTAACACATGTCTGTAATAAAATGTTTTTAAATAACTGACTTGATAAGTGCGGGCTGATTTAAATAAACATGATCTGCGTTAGTTCTGGACACATATCAGACCAGTAATCAGTGTGTCTATTGGCCTGAGGAGCAGCAGTACAGTACTGCTGTAACTCACTGTGCAAATTGGTTGTCACTTCAGCTAACGATTCTATATGAATAAGCCAATTGTTAAAACCAAAGGTTAAAGATAACCCCATGCTGTACATTGTTCAGTATCAGTACTTATGGAGTACCTATTTCAATGATCATGTATAATCAAAATCCAATTCAATTATCAAACAAACCTCCTTGGAATTCCTTGAAATTGAATGAGGTGTAGATTCCCACATGGAAAGGGTGAAATACCTGTGTGAAGTAGAACATTGTAACTTGGGCAATTAAACTGAAGATGAAGGGTTCAATTATTATCATTAATCATGGATCACAATTCAGTGGGTATTATTTACAGTCAAAATCCACGTACCGTCATTTTGTCAATACACCCACATCTTGTGTTCATTCATATTTGAGAACCATTCTAACATGACAATGGGGGGCGGGGGGTGCCGGTATTATAAAACATTTCAATAATTTATATATTTATATATTACATTTACTGGAAGGTATAACAGAAAATCTGAATTATAAACATCGCTTCAGCAAATCTGAGTAGAGTGGCTATTATCCTACTGTAGATGCACTCTAAAAGCAAACAGTACATTATCATTTTGAAACTTGCTTTAAAACGCTGACACACATTTCAAATAATATCCTCTGCAGCACTCATTCCCTGGAGATAACTGACCTTGATTGAACTCACCTAACCGTCGTCACACTGAGTTATCTAGCAGGCATTGACCACTGACTCAGAGATGTAGTCTTTTTTAATATCACAAGAGGTAAAAAAAAGTAAACCACATTGCCAATGAATCCCCTGTGTATCTCACTGATAACTGTGGGTGCTGTACAGGAAGCAAGAAGCTCATTTTGAATTTAAGCAGTTTTGACATTGATGCCTGTGCATCTTTCGCTGCGATGCTGATCCATCGTTTTCTTTTTGCCTTTGGCAGTGAATGTAATAAGACTGTGACAAGAGCATTAGCCGTGCGCGCTGACAGTGATCTGATGTGATGAGAAAACGCAGGGAGTGGGACACACACACTGCAGGCAGGGAAGTCAATAAATCTCTGCCAGTTTTATCGTAGAGGGAGACATTGTGACAGCAGGCCACTGGCACCCAAACTCTCCCCTCCCGTATGTGCAACAAATGGTTGACCAAATATAAAATGCTACAGTTACAAGGTTTACACATATATAATATCATTTTCCACTACAGTTTGCCCGAACAGCAATATGCAGGCATTAAGGGTATTGTTTGCTGACCATCTGCAAAACTGTTGCAAAATGCAAATTCCACTCATGGCTTGCCATCAAACAGGCACAAAGCATTTGTAGCTGCAATGCCAGTTGCAATGTTCAATATCTGCAGGACCATTATGCTGGGTGTCTTGTTTCTATATGCATTAAAAGGTTTGTTGCCAAAGTGTTTCTGTGTGATCTCTAGCCCATATGTCTCCTGTTTATAGTGCGCAGAAGCGTGGAACAGCAGAGCCTTAAGAGTCTGATGTCGACTCACTATAATGAAATCCAGATGCGTTGATATGTAAACAACAGGGTTGTACCAATCCAAAAAATACAGTATTTTTTTTTTTTATAGATACCATAAAGAAAAACTGGCTACTGAATTTATTGCTGGCGTGAATGTTTTTTGGGGGTCTTTTCATGCATCGCTGTCAGGCGGTTGTTGTAGAAGTCAGACTGTTTCAAATCATTCATTTCGAGGGTGCTTTCATTTGTCATTAATTCTTTAGCCAGGCTAATTCAACAGCTTATTTATCAGGTTTATGACTGGTAGGAATGTCTGACATGGAGCGCTCCACACATAGCCCCCTTGTGCTGACTACCAGGCGGGAAGTTTAGTGTCTATTTACATTATAAATAAGGGATATCACCAATGAATG
This sequence comes from Acipenser oxyrinchus oxyrinchus, assembly GCA_030684275.1. Lineage (NCBI taxonomy): Eukaryota > Metazoa > Chordata > Actinopteri > Acipenseriformes > Acipenseridae > Acipenser > Acipenser oxyrinchus. The sequence goes on along the minus strand of CM060264.1, from coordinate 23,849,759 downwards.
CACTGGATTCCTGACCATTACTTGAAAAAAAATTAAATCCCTTGCAGAAACTTTTCAAAATTCCATTCTGGAATTATTATGCATTGTCATATTTACATAAATTATATAATACAAATAAATCATAAAAATATGTACATTGGGGCGGGGCGCCCCGTCACATGCATATATATGTATTCTGATTCTTTTATTTTACTTTTTTTCAGGTTAAAAAACAGATTTCATTTTAGAAATGTGTTCAAACTGCTTTTAATTCAGCACAGACACATAAAGCAAGGTAAAATCAGGCCTTACTTTATAATTGTCAACTAATAAATCATCTCATGCTTTACATTTAATATCCTTCCATTTAACACATTCACCTGTTTTTACAAAAATGAACCAGATTAAAAATATATTGATTTGAAATAGATACAGAACATTAATGAAGGGATCTGTAAGGCTAGTAACTCCATTTTTTACTCTGTTAGAGGGAGGTGGGGAGGGGGTGTCAGGCCCTTTGAAAGCCCCCAGCACCATTATATTACACTATCAGACCACAGCATTATCAACAACACAATCGATCTGGAACAAATGTTGTGCAGTGGTCCTGATACAGTAGCACACTAGCAAGGATCAGACCCATTTGCATGTGTTTGTAATACCAGGGTCAGCATTACCTGTAATTAAAGTGCATTACTTAAAACCATCAGATAAGATAATGAATGAGTTAAAACACTCAATTGACCCTGATAAAATAAAAACTGATTCTCCCTTAAAATTTGTGTGCCACAACATCTCAGAACTTTGCTCAAGAGAAGACCGAATTAAATCTTAAGGCACAGGGTGAACTGTATACATACATTACCATATGGAACGGTAACCGCAACAGACATTTGAACACTCAGTTGCATAAAAGGCGCTTTAAAGAGCTTTAAATAAATACTGTTTCATTACATCCTTATTGTAGCTGTTGTATAAACTCTTTTGGGCGGTAATTGTAGGCAGAATTCTATTTGCAATAGCTCCCTTCAGACTTGTGTGGTTCTCTTCAAAGGGTTTCATAAAGGAATCTTTCATTTGATTCCCACAAGGTCTAATATAGTTTATCCTACAGATTGTTTTTTATAGCAGCTAATAATACACTTGGGATAATCTAGGAGCAGACACAGGAGAAAAGGCATGCCTTGTAGTTCGTAACACCTTTTGAAGCAGGACAGATGTATCATTACTCCAGTTGCCCTGAAGTACTTGTAGTGTTTCAAACATGAAATGACAGGGCGTACTGACTGAGTATAATAGTTGTATCTGGAACCTAAACTGCAGGGCGGTACAGGAAAGACATCACTGGCAAAGATATTTGACAGCGGTGGTGGTTTATATCAGCTACACCACCAAAAAGTTTTAACGCTCCCCAATCAGACAAGGCAAAAGGCGCTCTAAGTATTTGTGATTCTATACCCATCCACAAAGAAAAATAAGCCAGTTTTACCAAGCTAACAAGTCTTTCCATTTTAAAACACGATATCTGGCACCACTTCCATGCCTTTTTTTATCAGGAAATCTGTTACGCGTGCACATCATAGGCCATTTCACCTCAGCGGTGTTGTGTGGGTCAAAGCATGCTACTGACTGAAAGCATGTCAGTCAATAGGGGAAGCAGCTGGTTGGTTAATGACAGGAAAGTGCAGTCATATGTAAACAGAGATTTATTTAACCTAGTATAGTAACTTAAATCTATGTTTACTATAATGCGTGTTTCTTTCAAAACTGCACATATGAGGTCTATATAACAAATGGAAATGCACAGCAAGTTAAACATTAGGGATCATCTGAATATGTGCAGAAACATAAGATCAATGACATTCCAACCTGGTTGGTCATGTTTATAGAGTCACAGTATCCCCCCTTCTAATTTAACTTCAACCGTGACTGTAGAGACAAAGTAGTTGTTAATAGTAAAAAAATATATATCTATATAAATGCTAACCTTCTGACTCTCAGGGAGTAGCAAGCATCATTGCACTCCATGGAAAAGTTCAGCAATCAGTCTATTTTAGCCTCTCTCTAATTTGTTGATATATAGTACATGGGTAATTAGTTACCATGCTATTAAATGTCTCTGACACTACAGAATGGAATCCCATCTATGTGGTGTATATGTATTACAGAAAGCACCAGACATCTTCCCGAAAGCAACCCCCCACACTCCCACTCACTCGGGCACCAGCCATAGCCGAGCAGGGATATAGATGTCTTGAGCGATAAGGGATTGTTGACAGGAGAGAGAGCCTGATTAGTTGGAGTGAAAGACTGCATCAGAAGCTGCTTTCGCCCTGATATTTACGTGCTCCATATCACAGGAATAAGGTGTCGTGAACCTGGCGCCAGCCGTGCTGATTCACTGCAGCTGTTTAAACAGTTTGCTCAAGCCTATCTCAGCTTCCCTTCCTGAGTCTCCCTCACCTCTGTCCCCCAGTCCTGTCTGCCAGCACTGAGCGGAGAGGGCAGCTCCATCTGGAGGGATACACATTGGGGCTTTTATCCAAAGCTTTGTACTCGAGTGTGTAAATCACTTCAAGCATTACAACAAGATAAATACCCAAACTTACTTAATCTGCTTTATATTAATCGTGTTTATGTCTGGTTTTGTGTCTAACTTTAACAGGTGTTACTCTTTCAAAATCTGACCCATTGGTATTGAAACTGCAAGTGGGCTTCATAAATCTACCCCCTCATGAGAAGAAAAACAACACGTTTTCTCTTCAAGTGTTTATACTGTAAATGTTTTTTTTTTTCACATATTGAAATTAATTTATGATATTCACTAAAATATATACATATTGCAACTAGTTTGTCCTAAACAGGGTTTTCTATCATTCGTTTTACATTGCATGTAAAATGCCTGAAACATGAATTAAATACTGCAACAGAAAACTCCAAGATGGAAATGTGTTTTGAGATGAATGAAATAACAGCAGCTTCCTCAATAATGATACACAGTGGTACAGCTGTGGATATATCGTTGTTTTTTTTTACCACAGCAGTCACAAAGTAGTACATATATTTTACAGTACATGAATTATATACAGCACATAGTGAAATATATATATATATATATTGTGCTTGTTTTCAGTAGTGGAGTTGTGAGCACTTACCACTAATCCACTACAGTAATATAGCTAATCCTGGAAAACTGCTTTGAGACTGTTTCTGACAACATGCCCCAAACTCCCACACTTTCCTACAGAAAACATCTCATTCCAACCGCAATGAGCTCTAAGATTAACAGAGCTTCAGAACCTCAGTCACCCATTTGCCTTGTGCTCATAGACTGGCATTTGTTTCTTTTTTGTTTAAAATGGGAACTTAAACAGTACAAAATAAACTGCTGGAGCATAGTGTATACAGTGTATATTTACAATGCTAGTTACATGGACTCCTATTGCATTATCATCATGAGCTGTTAGGGCCATGCTGTTTGGCAGCTATTAGTAGAAATGCTTGGTAACATTGCAGCTATATATTCTAGGAACAGTTAATTTGTTGAGTGCACATTTGTTGAGTGTCTTGCCAGAGCACTAGAACAATACTCCATACTCCATCAAGTTGATAAATGGTTCCCATGTTTTCACCATGCTTTTTCTGCTTTACTGTGGCATCCCAGCATACATTTTATTAAGAGTTAAGGCCCAAGGTAAATTATTCCAGAATATATAAATATACTGCCCCACTTACTTTTATAAGAATTCCAAGTCAGTAGATCCAACAATATACTGACTCAGTAAAGAATCAGCATATCCTGCGATAAACCCGACTTCATAAACGCTTTGCTTCTTAAACCTCTGCTCAGTCAGCCACTGAATGAATCAGACACCGTCCCGTACTTTCAAAGGTTGTCTGTCATTTCAATGAAACTGGCATAGTCTTGCACTTTCAAACTAGATCTGTATATTGTTTATTAATAATAATAATAATAATAATAATAATAATAATAATAATAATAATAATAATAATAATGACTCATACCTGATTGTATATTGTGCTGGTACTTTCATCTAAAGCTTGTTGGAAAAAATGACTTTGTCTTTCTTTTAAATATTTCAGACAATAGCAATTCCCTTGATACACCCTGTATTTATTGCTTAAATATAACTTTAGAATGTGTTTGAAATACTTTTCTCTTCCATGTAGGCGTAGAAACATAACGTTTCCAACTACCAGAATGAAAAAGAAAGAAAGAAGCAGTCTGGGCAGGACTTTGGCTCTCCTCCAGTTGCTCGGTTCTGTATCTCATCATGGTTTTGTTTCTGTTTCCAGACCTCAGTAACAGCTCCCTACCATGCGCCTGTGGTTTTTACTGAAGGGACTCCGGTGCAAAAAAAAAACAAAAAAAAAACAGCCCTCGGGGGCCCTTTCTCAATGTGACCCATCGCTCGCCTCTCTACTCTTGTGGTCTGAGCAGGCAAACTAAAATTACAGCTTAACCAAGTCCCACGATTGCCTCGGGGAGCAATTAAGGGAGTCCTTTCGCCTCAAATAGAAACAAGATCTCCTTTGTCAGGGGCTATTTTACCAGTGCAAAGTGCTATAGAGACAGCTAGACACTCACTAAACAAAGCCAATTTACTCCACTTAGGAGCTCCATTGCTCTCATCAACCTTTTTCCTCTCTGACCTTCCAATCCAGCAGCTCAATTGACACCTTTGTTTGATTCTCTTTCCTTGCCCCTCCATTATAGCACTGCTAACCAGGGGGCCTGGTTATATGCCGAGTTGGATGATGGCTGTATTTTTCACAGGAATAATAGGCACAGACTCACGCACCCTACTGGATGGTGTATATGTGAAGTGTATTGCATTGAGAACAATGGTCTCGATTCTCTCTCCGTTCATTCAATATTCTATACTTTGACATGCTTTTACAAGGCTATACAGCAGTACATTTTTAAGGTTTATTAGATTGATTAGATTGAGGTAATCTCAGGAGTGTCTTAGTAAAAGAAATGGAAATGCTTTTTCCATCCCTGGTGTTAACTCGGGCAGTATTTAGATCTGTCGTCGTTCAGATCAATTGAATAGATCTTCTCGTCTATTGAAAAACATTTCTCCATAGATACATTGTTTGAATACATTGTATTACATTTTACCAAGAAAAAGTAGCTAAAAAACTCTTTCCTAGTTGGTTGCAAAAGAATAGAAAGAGCTCCCATTTATACAAAGTCAACAACTCTCTGTGTTTTGGCATAAAAACTTAAATAAAAAAATACCAAGCTCAGTGTGGAGCTGAATATTGTATTGTTCTTCAAACACTGCTTTGCGTCATTAGAGACCATTTTCTGGAGTCCTTCCCTCACTGTAGCCATGATAAGGAAACACTCAGAAAGTGAAAAGCCCTTCCTGGTCTCTGCCTGGTCTGGTCAAGAACTTTCACATCCAAATGGACACTCAGTACAGAAGCTCCTGGCTATCACACTCCACATGTACCCTGTAAAAGGCCATCAATCATGAGCCTGTCACAGGATGCCTGGCTGACAGGCCCAGATCAAAGCTCTCTACTGTATAGAAGGTCATTTCCATTCCTGGCTTTTACATCAAATATCCCAGGGAATGCATGATTTTGAAAAAAAGAAGAAAAAGAGGTGAAAATAGGTGCAAATTATTTAACAAGGGGTGGTGAGATAGTGGAGAACAGGGGTAAAAGTAAAAGAAATTCATAAACCACTAGAAGCTGCTATATTTCAAATAGTTTTTAAAATTGCACTGTAGTTCTTATGAGTAACTTTGATTCACATCAGTACTGTTTTGACATATACTGGACAGTATAGGGCAGACTCTATACCCCTGATAATTAGGAGACCTAAAACTTGTCCAACTTTAGAGGTGGTTCCACAGCTGACTGACAGTATTAAAATGAATAGTAAAACTCTATGCAATATTCATGGAAATAACTGACTTGACATAAGCCAATCTTTTTGCTTTTTGATAATCTACTGTATTATCTATACGATACTGTACATGCACCAAGGAAAAGCTGTGGTCCAATTGGAGCAGACACTGCCGAAAGCACTTACTAGTCCTGACTTCAGTTCAGGGAGTTGCTTTGCTCCAAACGGTAAACAGCATAGATTATGTACTGTAATATATAAATATCATGTTGCAGAAAAGTGCTGATTTAATCTGTGCAGATGCACAAAGCCATGCAGTTAGAGCTGCGTGCTAGATTACAGGAAATGGTTTTCATTGGAAACATGTGAAAAGCAAGGAGGGAATCATGCTGCTTACACAGGGGCAGTGAATAATGGGGTCAGACTCACTACAGAAGCAGGAACATTGGGTTAGCCATAGAATAAAGACAGTATCTTCAGTGGGGGTCAGAGACGGAGATTCTCTCTAACAATAGCGGGTGGATAAGTGTACAGCACAGCGGCAGTGTAATTCAGAGCTCTAGAAATACGGACTGTTATTAGATCAAGGACAGTGCTAGAAACTAACTACTATGCAGAAAATAGTGAGATGAGCTTTTTGGCACTTGCAGAGCTACTACTAGGTGGATTGACTTCCATGGAGTCAGTGCTACTACATAATGGTACTAAAGTCACTATACATGACAAGTCATATATGACTGGGAACAAGTGTGCTCAGTAAAGCATACCATCCTCTTTCCCTTGCTTCACTGTTCATATCTAACTATTTCGAAGCATACTGTTTTCCTAGCGTAAACTGGTCAAGCAATTGTGCTAGAACTGTGTTGCTAACACAAGTTGTGCTGTCATTTACCAATCTTCAATGGCAATGCAACAACAATGTATTGGTTCTCTTTGTGAATGGACAATGGTAGTGCGAGGCCATTGGTAGAATGGTACCACAATGGTACCATTTTCCAATTCTGACATACTGATGATTTAACAATGGTGTAAAGAAATAAACATAGGTTATCTATTGCAGTAACACAGTACCAGTGTTCTACAATATAATAATTACCTTACATATATTACAACATTTAGCAAAACCATTACTTTTCTATGCAACATGTGCCTTCCAATTGAACATGTTTCTGAATTATTCACAATTATGAAGTGGGCCTTGTTTCACTTCATAATAGATCAGATAGGGCCTCTGGTTCCAGGCAGGCTATGGTAGTGCTTGCTACGCTTACTCACATGATAAAGTGAGTTTGTGTTGGTGATTAAGTCTCTGGCATGTTGTCCTAGAGTCACCCAGGGGAAATGGAGTGAGGTGCTGAACTCAGATAACAAACAACCAGCCAATTTGAGAAACCCCAAGAAATCCTCTGTTATCAAACAGGTCTTCCTGCATCAACAAGCGGCCTTCAGTGGAACCATTGTTGGGCACAAAAGAAGGGGAACTTGAGAGGGGGGCAGGGCCAGGGCTATTATTAAGTGGTGTTCCCTAACAGGAAAGAGCCCTGGACTTTTTTTTTTTATTTAGAAGCCAAAAGAAAACAACTTAACTGTACTAAACACTTAAAGGAAAAAGAAAAGAAACTGTCTAGAAATCAGATGTTCTGGCTGATAGGCCTTTGTCAGGAAGCCATCTTGTGGGCAGGAAAATGGCTTGCTGATTAGAGAGTTTTTTTGCTTTATTTTTGTTTGTTTATTTTTCTTTTAATGTGTTTAAACACATATCACAGTTGTGCTCAAACCAGACAAACAATTAAAGTAACTTAAATATAAAGTATATTAATTAGAGAGGGGACTTAAAAATATTACATTATAGCTCAATTGCCATCACCTGTAAGTAATCTGTGAATCAGATGGGACTTTAGATTAGTGTTCCACACCACCTGTTGTCCATATAGGGATTATACTTCAGCATTCACATCAATGTGACTGGATCCGCTAATACTTTATAGTACATTTAAACAGACATAAAAAAAAGTATATTATATATACGCGAGTGGCAAATGTGAAGCAAATGCCCCATGCCCGTTCTACAATCAAATTAAAATATACAGTGTCTCATTTCAAATGTCCTGGGGCAGCCACAGTAATGTCACACATAGCAATATGTTATTAATATATACTATCAATGCCTTCTTTCATAGAGAACCCTTTAGACTGTATGTCTGTAGATTTATATATACAGTACATTAGGCTTTTAAATCCTGGTTTGTATAGGATAAGACAATGACTATTATGTATCTGTCTGTGACCCACTGCTAACAATGTGATTGTAAATGGCTGCACTGGGTAAACTAGATCATGCATGCACAAGACTAATAACACATCTGATGAATCAAAATGGTACCACAAAGCTTAATCTTTGCCTAGAGGTTGTTGTATACGGAACTAGCGCTAAATATTATTTATAACTCAAAACTGTTGTTTTGACAAATAGAAATCGTGCTAACAATTACTAGGAGGCTGTGTGGTCTAGCGGTTAAAGAAAAGGGCTTGTAACCAGACGGTCCCTGGTTCAAATCCCACCTCAGCCGCTGACTCATTGTGTGACCCTGAGCAAGTCACTTAACCTCCTTGTGCTCTATCTTTCGGATGAGATGTAATTGTAAGTGACTCCGCAGCTGATACATAGTTCACAGTCTCTGTAAGTCGCCTTGGATAAAGGTGTCTGCTAAATAAACTAATAATAATAACTTTCACATTATTTTTTTTTTGCTTTGTTTGGTCACAATTTAAAGGTGTGTGGATAATGTAAATGTTTACTACAAACTCATTTCTAGGTCCCAAATACAGTTAGCCTCATTAGGCTTAGAAAACACATCACCGTGTGAATGACTGCAACATTTCTGACTGCATGGGTTCATGCGTGTGCATATAGAGACGACAAATATTGCAGAATGAAATAATCACTGGCAGTGTACCCAAACCTCTGTATAAGCACAACGGGCAGCAACTACATTTCATATACATATTTCTGAAGGTAATTAAATAGTTAAACTATACATTTTTAACTCCTATCTGATTACTTTATCAGTGGCGTCTTTGAATGAAAGTATATTAAAATGCCAAGCTTCAGATGTGTCAGTTATTAAGTATAAAACCTGAAATCATCTCATTTGTTGCTACAGTGCATATGTGCAGAAATAAGGTGCATCAAAATGTAACCAGATTTGTTTTTAATTTTAAAACACAAAAATCAAGTACCTTAACTATAAAGTTTTGCTATCTGCTTACCTGGTTAGTTTTGCTAACTGCTTACCAAAACCAGCAGATATTCTGTTACTCACAGCACATTGAAATACAAGTTGACCTTGACAATGCACTGAGAGCTACAGGAAATCCTGATGAAGGGAACCGGACTGGGAACTGACAGCTACAAAGAATCCTTGTCGAGGAGTGACAGCCTTTGACGGATCGTGAGAAAAGCAAAATAATGTTAAAATCCGACCCTGAACTTTCAGGAACTGGAAGTCATTCAAAGTGCCCATCTTAAATTAACATTTTTCTGGTTTTCATAAAGATCTCCGACCACATGCTGGGGTCAATGAGTTTTGTATTTCATTGATCACAAAACCTCAGCTATGAGGCTTGAAGACTGCTGGGACTGTCTAAATAATAAAATAAGCTCATGCTTATAATGAAAATGTATGTCAGTATACCCCATCAAATAAATAAATGACACATTATAGGTCCGAAAGTCAGTACAATGGTCAAGTACCATGAAAACCCTGCTATGTGCCCATTTAGTATACTATCATCAAGTGTTTTCTAATAATGGCTGAAATAACCAGTAAAGAACCAATAGTCTTGCACAAGATTTTCCGAACACCAAAATCTACCAAACTGATAAAAAAAAGGGGGGGGAAAAAACAACAGCAAAACAGTTGTTGTGAAATAGATAATATCATTGTACATTGAGTCATGAAGGGGCTTTAATCGAAGCAGATATGTCTTAATGTTTCTGGAATAAAGACTGAAGCAATTTGGCAAGAGGAAGTTGTTTGGTTGATATAAAGCTTGCACAATTAATAATTTATTGTTGGAACATTTGAAAAACACATGGAGAGTCTGTGCTTTCAGTCAGTAAAAAAAATAAAATTGAATCCCTCTTCTCTGTCGTTTTATGTAAGTGGACTAAAACCATAAAGTGGCAAATGAATCTCATTAACTTGACAATAACACCTCAATGCATTCTTGGCCCCCAGTGGTTTACTTCATTTGTCTTTTTTTACATATGCAGGGGGTGTATTACAATGACTGTGATTTTTTTCTTCCTCTATAAAAAAAAACTGTTGTACGAGTGTCCGAGTGAAAATGTTTTTGTTACGGATTTAAGCTAAGCAAATTTGGGCCTGGTTAATATGCGGATGGAGGATCTTAATGGAAATTCAAGTGCTACGTACAAGAGTTTCTCTCCTCTTTCAATTGGAGAATTTGATTCAGTGTCAGCTAGTAATCTTTGGGGTAAACAATGAAGCAGAAAAAAGTTTTTAAAAATGTGTATCCTTGTTTGGAAAAGGTTAACAGAAAACAGGATGGCTCAGCATGGGTCACACAAATATAAAAATAAATGGGTGATTATGTTTCATTGATTATTTTTGCCTAACCCACTTAGTACCATCACTTATTTTCTATGAGCAGGATTCTCATTGAATGCTTCATTGCCTTGTAAATTGGTTTTCCTAAGTGAGGTTTAGTGCAGCAATTTCACACTCTGTTGTCACTGATATTAAATGTTTTTTTTTCCCTTGTTGCCATAATGAACTTGCTAACCACTGAAGAGTATTACAAGGATGCAGGGAAGAAGACGACAGAAGTACTGTATGTATCCATCACCTCTCCAGCTAAGGTCTCAGACAGTTTCGCTGCAGGGTTAGCAGCACTGTTTTGCTAGAAGCGTGCCCTAGAATGTATTCTTGCTCATCAGATCTTCAGCCTCACTTTATGAGACGCCCTGCAAAGGTACCCAAACGATGTGCTGGTTTTTCCTCTTGTGAAATTCTGCCTAGCGTGAACCAAGTTGGATTTGAACCCCTGCTTTCCTGGGGGAATACGGTATCTAGAATAATTAACCCTCTTTGCCACCTAGCTTATAAAATGTAATATTATTATTTGTTTATTTAGCAGGTCCTTTATTCAAGCAACTTATAGAGACTAGGGTGTGTGAACTATACATCAGCTGCACAGTCACTTGCAACAACATCTCACCAGAAAGACGGAGCACAAGGAGGTAAAGTGACTTGATCAGGGTCACACAGTGAGTCAGTGAGTGAGCCGGGATTTGAACCAGGGACCTCAAGCCCTTTTCTTTAACCACTGGACAACACAGCCTCCTGAAGCATTAAATCTTTTAATAATGTAACCAGTGCAATATAAATGGAATTGCTGTGGAAATGTGAAATTTCATGTTTTACAGAAAATATGGCAGTTTCTTCTTGTTGGCCTTTTTGTTTTAAGCAATTCTGTCTCTTGGTTGATCTACGGCTTGATAGCAGGCCATTTTCTTGTGAAAAATAGATTAAAGTAACCTGAAAACAACCAAGGATAATGGATTCCTAGAGTGTTTCAGATACAGTGAGTGGAAGCAAGCTTGGCTCTGAGGCAGCTCTGTACACTCAACACATACTCATTCTGAGCCCTGAAGAGGCTCTGGGTATGTAAGAACATAATAAATCTGGGACCAAGGAAAGGCCGTTCAGCCCATCGGCGGACTGACCTTTGCTAGCACACCATTATGTATTCCTTCCCCAGGTAAACTATTCTATGAATTTAAGACTTTGCTTCCAGCATTCTGTTCAGAACTTTTTAATGTACACATTTTCAAGCAGAAGTTACTTTCATGTCATTAGGTTCATGGGTTTCTACCATTAATATGTCCAAAGTCTGTTCCTTCTCCCAAACTACAGTCCTGTACTGGTTGTCACCTTGAGACCTTAATATGGGGTTAATGGGTAACGGAATTCTTTCTGTTTCCAGCTTTGTTTTCCATAGATACTGAAGTTTACAAGGAGCTGCTGCCTGTTTTAGTTCCGTTGTTGAATCTCTCCCTCTCGTGCTTTTGCCCTAACTAGCTTGTTAAACTGGGGAGCCCCGTGGGGGTATAGGATTTCCATTCGGGTCAGCGGTGTTTGAAAACAGGAGAAGGAAGCTCTTATTAGCGGATAAGGTGGGCAGGCGGAAGCAGGACCTTCCATTGTTGTGGCAGAGTAACCCCACTCCCTGTTGACCCCCCAGTATTGAGTTCTCTGTGTTGACAGGATATGTCTGTTCTGAAAGCACGGCAAGGTATAAATGAGGTAGGCGCCCCCCACAGCCTCTCCATTTAGTCCTCCAGCTTCAAATAATGTATTTATTTTCAACTTTAAAGTGAAAGTGCTGTAGGAACCACACTCATTTCACCAACAGGACGCTATTGCTTCAGAGGCAACTGGACTATGAAAGATGCACACATTATTAGTTACTGTAAGAGCAAGGAAGAGTTGTTTCTGGGAGTAGACTTCTTGTAAAAAGATTGTGGGCCTGTTGTCGGCAAACACACCTAGTCAAGCAAGTTTATAGAAATGCATTGCATTCTACCGTCAATGCCAATTAAAATACATAACTCTGACATGTTATTTATTGTACAGTACACACCAGTGTCATTGTTGTACTGAAAAACAAAACCTTTTCATTGCGAACATTCCGTTTTTTGAAGTCTATTGGATTGCTAAAGACATTAGCAAAGGCTTTACTATTTACCTACAACAATACATCTTAAAAAAGTAAATGGACTGACAAAGAAAGAAATAAAAGGTTATTTTGTTTTTTAGGCCAGGGTATAAATCTATTATTATTTTTTGCTATAGCTCTTTCTCCACAGGGGTTGGTGCTTGTTTTCATGATTTTCAACCCAAAACGGCCTACAATTCAGTCCTGGAGCTGGGAAGTATTAGAGATCCCAGTCGCTGCCAAGTAGATCCAGAGCTTCCCAAGCCTCTTCCTCCTCCTGCTGTTCATATCCACAGTAGCCAGTTGTCTGTCTCCCACAGACAGGATAGGAGAAACTCTGACAGTGAAAGTCAGTGGAAAATATTCATCCCTTCTCAGCAGAGTCATCCTCTGCTCGCTCACTGCCTGTCACAGCTTCTCGTTCAGTTTCTCTGTCTGCCATTCCTGCTGGTGGGAAAGATGGCTTCAATTGAGGGAGATCAGAGCTATAGAGAGTTTGGCCAACTGTTGGCATAGGCGCCATGTTGTTACCAAACTGGCGTGGGCGTGGGCGTCAGCAATGTAAATCTATGAGGAAGTCCGTGGTACGGAAGTGTTTTATTTTTTGTAATAAATTATTTAAGTCGCATAGAAAAAATGTGCTTGAGTTAATCCATCATTTATAATTTGAAGGTTAAACTTTTGCTAAATGTATTTTATTCCGTACCGCTAGCCAGCATCACAATATCTTTGAAGGATGAAAAACACAATACCGTCTACATTATACATTTATCAGTATTGTTTCTTTCATTATATACAGTACTGTGCAAAAGTTTTAGGCAGGTGTGAAAAAATGCTGTAAAGTAAGAATGCTTTCAAAAATAGACATGTTAATAGATTATATTTATCAATTAAATAAATGCAAAGTGAGTGAACAGAAGAAAAATCTAAATCAAATCCATATTTGGTGTGACAACCCTTTGCCTTCAAAACAGCATCAATTCTCTAGGTACACTTGCACAAAGTCAGGGATTTTGTAGGCATATAGTCAGGTGTATGATTAAACAATTATACCAAACAGGTGCTAATGATCATCAATTCAATATGTAGGTTGAAACACAATCATTAACTGAAACAGAAACAGCTGTGTAGGAGGAATAAAACTGGGTGAGGAACAGCCAAACTCAGCTAACAAGGTGAGGTTGCTGAAGTCAGTTTACTGTCAAAAGTCATACACCATGGCAAGACTGAGCACAGCAACAAGACACAAGGTAGTTATACTGCATCAGCAAGGTCTCTCCCAGGCAGAAATTTCAAGGCAGACAGGGGTTTCCAGATGTGCTGTCCAAGCTTTTTTGAAGAAGCACAAAGAAATGGGCAACGTTGAGGAATGTAGACGCAGTGGTCGGCCAAGGAAACTTACTGCAACAGATGAAAGACTCATCATGCTTACTTCCCTTCGCAATCGGAAGATGTCCAGCAGTGCCATCAGCTCAGAACTGGCAGAAAACAGTGGGAACCTGGTACACCCATCTACTGTCCGGAGAAGTCTGGTCAGAAGTGGCCTTCATGGAAGACTTGCGGCCAAAAAGCCATACCTCCAATGTGGAAACAAGGCCAAGCGACTCAACTATGCACGAAAACACAGGAATTGGGGTGCAGAAAAATATACGTATATATATATATATATATATATATATATATATATTCGTTGATAATACATTGCCATAATCTCTCAGTCAAATCTGTTTAATGATCAACTGTTACAGATCTGAAGAGTGAACAGCTGAGTTCTGGTTTATATATATATATATATATATATTTCAACAATTTGATATCAGGAGTAATATATATATATATATATACAGTACTGTTGAAAAGTTTTAGGCAGGTGTGAAAAAATGCTGTAAAGTAAGAATGCTTTCAAAAATAGACATGTTAATAGTTTATATTTATCAATTAACAAAATGCAAAGTGAGTGAACGGAAGAAAAATCTACATCAAATCAATATTTGGTGTGACCACCCTTTGCCTTCAAAACAGCATCCATTCTTCTAGGTACACTTGCACACAGTTTTTGAAGGAACTCGGCTGGTAGGTTGGCCCAAACATCTTGGAGAACTAACCACAGTTCTTCTGTGGATTTAGGCAGCCTCAGTTGCTTCTCTCTCTTCATGTAATCCCAGACAGACTCGATGATGTTGAGATCAGGGCTCTGTGGGGGCCATACCATCACTTCCAGGACTCCTTGTTCTTCTTTACGCTGAAGATAGTTCTTAATGACTTTCGCTGTATGTTTGGGGTCGTTGTCATGCTGCAGAATAAATTTGGGACCAATCAGATGCCTCCCTGATGGTATTGCATGATGGATAACTATCTGCCTGTACTTCTCAGCATTGAGGAGACCATTAATTCTGACCAAATCCCCAACTCCATTTGCAAAAATGCAGCCCCAAACTTGCAAAGAACCTCCACCATGCTTCACTGTTGCCTGCAGACACTCATTCGTGTACCGCTCTCCAGCCCTTCTGAACAAACTGCCTTCTGCTACAGCCAAATATTTCAAATTTTGACTCATCAGTCCAGAGCACCTGCTGCCATTTTCTGCACCCCAGTTCCTGTGTTTTCGTGCATAGTTGAGTCGCTTGGCCTTGTTTCCACGTCGGAGGTATGGCTTTTGGCTGCAAGTCTTCCATGAAGGCCACTTCTGACCAGACTTCTCGGACAGTAGATGGGTGTACCAGGGTCCCACTGTTTTCTGCCAGTTCTGAGCTGATGGCACAGCTGGACATCTTCCAATTGCGAAGGGAAGTAAGCATGATGTGTCTTTCATCTGCTGCAGTAAGTTTCCTTGGCCGACCACTGCGTCTCTGGTCCTCAGCGTTGCCCGTTTCTTTGTGCTTCTTCAAAAGAGCTTGGACAGCACATCTGGAAACCCTGTCTGCCTTGAAATTTCTGCCTGGGAGAGACCTTGCTGATGCAGTATAACTACCTTGTGTCTTGTTGCTGTGCTCAGTCTTGCCATGGTGTATGACTTTTGCAACCTCACCTTGTTAGCTGAGTTTGGCTGTTCCTCACCCAGTTTTATTCCTCCTACACAGCTGTTTCTGTTTCAGTTAATGATTGTGTTTCAACCTACATATTGAATTGATGATCATTAGCACCTGTTTGGTATAATTGTTTAATCATACACCTGACTATATGCCTACAAAATCCCTGTGCAAGTGTACCTAGAAGAATTGATGCTGTTTTGAAGGCAAAGGGTGGTCACACCAAATATGGATTTGATTTAGATTTCTCTTCTGTTCACTCACTTTGCATTTAGTTAATTGATAAATATAATCTATTAACATGTCTATTTTTAAAAGCATTCTTACTTTACAGCATTTTTTCACACCTGCCTAAAACTTTTGCACAGTACTGTATATACAAGACAAAAGCACTATTCATGTTGGTTTTGGTTAACCATCAATGTACAGTACTGTAGAAAGTGGTCACATCAAGGCGCCTGAACCACTGATTTAGGTCACGTGAAAGGGATTGACCAATCACCTACTGCCATTCGCCGATCAAGAAAAATCAAAGGTTAGCCAAACTCTCTCTATATATGGCTCTGAGGGAGATAGCTCAATACTGCCCCCAAATGGCTCTGACACACAATGCAGTCATTTTTGTTTGTTTATTTTCTATAGAAATAGCATTGGGTCAATAAACTCAAGTGAGCCTAGGGGATTGCTTACATCAAGGACATCAATAAATACATATTTTTGTTGGAACATTTGTCTAGGGACATCCACTGAAAAAAAGTAGGTCAAAGATCCTCAAAATAGGCATTTTTGCAAAGTTTAGACATGTTCTCACAATGTGGTGCATACACATGACACCTGCTATGAAGCCTGTTTCCGTAACAGGTGGTTAATGCATCATCCACCACAAACTGAGTTCAGCTGGAATGACCCTCAAGAGAGATTTTAGACATGGGATCAAAAATCCAAGGGAGACGAGGATCATCCCAGATATCTGAATTCCTACACCCCTATATATAATATATGCATAGACAAGTTATTAGAGAAACTGACGTGAACACAATTAGTTAGGTCAGATTTCTGAAACAGAACATACATTTGTTAGTATCTTATTACAGCGAAGTTTTACTATATGGTATATATAGAGTACTTAATAATAATAATACTTAAATGAAATTGACTAATGATTTTAGCATTGTTTCAGTGAATCTGTTTCTATTTGCAACCTTCAGACTACAGAAAAATACCAATTATATAATTATTCAATTGTATCTTTTTTTTTCTTTTCTTCAATGCAGTCTAGGAGCTCCCTCTGGTGGATGATCACAGCAAAAACAGACATTTACAGGGTTTAGTCATATCTTTAACTTATTTCAGGAATTGCTAGTCTGAATTGACTATTGACCAATGATAGGACCCAATGGAGGGGGTTATAGCAGGAGATGCATTCGCAGAGCTGGAAGGGAAAGCTCTTGAGACGCCTTCTGCCATTGCAGCCAACCGTAGCATTTGTCATTGTCCCTCAGCTTTCATTGGTACTAAATTTACAAATTTCAACACATTTGAGTAGAAAAGGTGACAGAGCCTGTGTGTGGGTCCCATACAAAAGTTCAGAAGAGGGGCCCATGCTGTCTTTGGAAAGCTCTAGTCTGCTTGATTACACCACACAAAACAACCAAAATACCAACCAAGAAATGATTACCAACACAATTAGGGGGTGATTTTTTTATTACTACTTTAATTATAACGGTTACATTTACCAAACAAAAACATACCTTGTAATAATGCTCCTTATCCTAAAATCTAATATCTAATATTGTATATCGGAAACAATTGTGTGAATACACCTGATTGTACTTAAAATCAAATGTTAAAAAAAAGCCTTTATTATTTTAAAGTACTAAAGAATAACATGCCTCTATTAAACTTTATACACAATATTGACTTTGCTAGCTATTTGCACAGTCTATACTATAGAAAACATTCCTGAAACCAGAACAATGGTTAATGCCCAGTCATTAGGACCCTTGGGGAACTGGATTTGACATCAGTCCCTTGTTAGCTTAGGACTGAGACCAAAGTTTTCTAAAGTCAAGCAGCTCTGAAAATAGACGTGCCATAGCTTTGTTTTTGTTGGGAACATGACTGCCTGATTTGAAACATTCATCCTTTGGGGAATATACTGTTATTCCAGTTCTTAATTGCTTACATTTCAGCCATCGTTCCATAATGATCCTCAGAGGAGCAGTTAAAAATAAAAAAAAGCATTAACACTATTTCCTTAAAATAAAATAATTTTACAAAGCTGTAAATATATAACTTACAATGCTAATTCAGGAGCTACTATAGGCACCCCCTTCTACTGTACCAACATGAGTTACAAAAAATATGCTGCAAGCTCTGGATGTGACCCTGATATACATAAAACTTCTCATTATAGGGGTATTAACCAAGTCTTGATACTTTCCACTTGTTTGAACAAGGTTTCGAAAATATCACTGCATTCAAGGTAACAGGTATACATTTTTTTTCTGTAGGTTTTAGTCCTTTAAAGGCACAAGCTCCAATGACATGATATTGGGGTTCAAAGTAACATGAACCTCAATGGCTGTGTTACACTCATTCCTATGGTAAAACCATCACATATATACATAGCCCAGAACTAAAGACAAAGTCTATTTACCAGTTATTGAAATCACTCTTATGGTGGTTATAAGTTTGTAGAGCATGCGCAATACTAACAAAATCAATAGGGGAGGAGAGAACAGAACAAATATCTGGACAATCATGTTCCCCTCAAAAATATTAACATACAAAATAAGGCTTCATGACTAACTACTGATACTTGATTTAGCTATCCTTAACTACAGTAACATATACATTTATTAAAAACAAAAAAAAGAACATGCAAACCATTTAAAGACGGGTCAGGTCAGTGGATTTTTGATGGCAAATATTTGCAAAAGCCGAGAGGAGCAATTAAAATGACACTAAACAGGCTCAACGACAGTATTGCATGGACTGGAATATCATTGCAATGGTACAGCAAGAGAGCCATCCCATGGTACCGTCACTGAAAGAACTGCGGCACCATTTCAAAAAAAATAATATAACATTTCAGGAGGACTCGAGCTTTTACTAAACTTTGTAATTTCAAACAGTTAGAGCTTTATTTTGTTACAGGCAGAAATCTTGAAAAATTCCTGTTCAATGACCCTTGTGTATGTGACACACCTCATAGAACTGCTTATTGCATTTACACTGTCATGGCAAAACTTCAGTCAACATCATGTTTCTGCTAACAATTGTCCAAACAAAAGCCCAACTAACAGTATGAATGGAGGGGCAGTGAAACAACTTTGTCACCAAGTCCCTATGTGATTAATGATACAGTATATATGAATAAAATATGTAATCACAATAGCAATTCTGTCTATTGCCACAATTTGCAGAGAGCAGTTACGACAGCAGTATGTAATAAGCAGCTTGTAAAAACAGTGTTCTTAAATGGGTGGTGATCGCTTTCTCTTGGTCTTCATGAAATGTAGCTAAAAATAACCAGACATGACATGCTCTTACTCTGAGCATTGACAGGTCTTTACATCACTGATCAACAGTTTAAAAGTGCGCTGGGAAAATACAACTAAAAGAAGTGCTTAAACAAACAAACAAACAACAAACTATATTTTATGTTTAACAAAAGAAAGAAAAAAAGCATTTACACAGGTGCATCTGTGAAGGCCTTATTGGCTCGGACAAATTCTCAAAGTTTCGATATAACAAAAAAAAAAATGAAGTCTGAAACTACAATTCCCAAACGTCCATGTACAGAAGTTGACCCACAACCCATGTGTTATTTATGAGCTGCTCTCAGAGAATGGTTGATGAGCACCTGAAGCATTAAAATAGAGAATGGTTCCTCAACTCAGCCCTGTGCCAACACTGGTTCAGAATTCCATATCTCTTGCTTGGTAATTTCAATGGCCTCAGTACTTGGGGACTTTAGTGTAGTCTTCCTGGTGCACGTTCTTGCAGAGACACATGGACAGAATCATTCCAATCATCTGCAAAACAAGAAGTATGCGAAAGACCATGTAAAGGTTACAGAGTTACAGTGGGAGGCATGGCCATTTATAAAAGCAGGTACATCATTATGCAGGGAGATTGAACCACTGTGATATGTCACATTACAACTGTTATCTTGTTAGTAAGATGCAAGTCGAAGGACAGATTTAACAAAGTTTGAAAAGGGAGACGTTGAGTATCTGTATGTCAGATTGAAAATGGTCAACATCAGGGCCACCGGTATGGGAAGACTGTGACGGCAGAGGACTTTGCAATCTGAAAGGTGTCAGCCATAAACACTGACGTAAGGGAGCAATGTGTACTGGGGGGACAAGCACACAACCCCTACATTACCTCAATGACTGCCACTGCAATACAGATTCCAAGAATAACTCCAACATTGTCGTAAAGCCATTTCTGTAGATTTGCCATACAGCCCTGATAAAAAAAAAAATAAAAAAAAAAATTAAAAAAAATTATATATATTATACACACATATACACATCTGCTGATTAACAGCAACCACAGCGATCTGGGAATGTGAACCAGTTCTGTCCCAGCTGTGCTATTCAATTAATTACTTCAATGTATCAAATCTAACCATAGCATGCAAGATTTAGAGAAGACAGTCCTGAAAGTTCACATTGGAAATTAGTATTATTGATTATTTGTAAACCTTGCAAACAGAGGACATGAAATTCTAGCAAATCTCAGAGCTTGCAGCAACCTCAGGTTCCTCAAAGTTTTTAAAACTTGAGTGTTTAACCTTAGTTAAATGATTACAAAAACATTCCCTTTCATCGAAATTTTCCCTGCCACGTATCAACTTGTTCAGAGAATGTCCTCAAGAGACCTACTCTGGCAGAATCAGTTATAATGTGGTTTTAAAAAAAAAATCTCTGTGGTGTTTTGAGAATTACTAGCACTACTAAAAGAAACAAATGTTAAAACTAGAAGTCTTTCAAATGCTTCAAGTTTCTTTTACTATCGTATTGTATATTGTTGATACTTGATATCTTAAACATTTGCTACTGCTTAAGTTTTTATTTTTTTTACATTTCTCCCAGTTCTGCTTATTGCTCTGTGGATATTTAATAGTGAACACATGATCTGCATGACCACACACATTTGGATTCAGCGGATTACAGATGTTCACATGTAAAACACCATGTCTGTTTGCGTGACGTATGGAAATCCCTGTCCAGTACACACGGTGGCGCAGTACCTCGCTGTGGACGGGCCAGTCTTTGGTGTCGCTGCTGCAGAAGTCGCTGTCCGCAGTGCCGTTTCCACAGGAGCAGGGGTAGAGCATCATGGAGCTGTTCTTAATCACAGGGTTCATTGCCCAGTTTGCAGGTCCCAACCAGCCACAGCAGCCAACCTGAGATATGGAGATCTGATTACCATCTCACTCAGGCACTGTCCAAGATCAAATGGGTTCAGTACAGTTCAGAACCTTTTTCTGTTACAACGATAAACTTTTACAGTGTTTCTACGCAATACCAATGGAATAGACCCCATAGTTTACTTTTAAAAAAATGTACAGCTACAAAAAGACGATATTAACCAATTGTCTTTAAATATTCCTAACCCAGCTGGACAATAAGAGCATTTTGTTTTCATATTGCAGATAGATGATGCATGCAGTGAGTTATCATAGAGATTGTCTAGTTTCAGCAGCTGCAGTGTGGTTTTAAAAATAAGCCACCTAAGGTTTAACCTTAATTAGGTGCGAAAAGCAGTGAAACGGGTAGGGTTTGAGAACAAAGCACATCTATGGTACCATGGGGATGTGAAGAATGGACCCAGTCACTGGCTGGCTGGAAATGGGCTGTGGTCTAACTGCTGTATATCAGAGTTAGATGATAACTTACATTTTTCTGGATGTAGTCCCAGGCAATATCAGTGGTGCTGTTGCCTTTATATTTCACAATCAAGTCTGTGATGATAGAGGACATCTCCTTCTTCAGCTGTTAACAGAAAGAGTCTTTGAAGTTTAAAAACAACACAACAGGAAAACACTGGGCGGATTCTTTCACAGCCCTGTGAAGGTTCACATTTACTTATTTAAAAATAAACAATTCATCTCCTCAAGTACTTAATTCTTGTGACATGAGCATATTTGTAGCCCTAGGGCCTGAAGTTGTTAATAAAACATGTAATGATGAAAACAAATAAATAAACAGAAGCTAGTAGTACGGTTGCATAATTGACTAGCCTCACAAACCTTTCACCTCCAGAGGCCTGGGTTCAAATCCGGCTCAGGTGACAAGTGAATTGTGTTTGATAGACCCCAGTGGAGATTACTGGCCATCTCAGAACCAGCACACAGTTCAGTACCAATTCTCTGCTTAATGGACAGGCACAGCATTGTGTCAGACCACTTTCTTAACCCTTCACATCAACCTACTATGTGGTCTGCTTTGTGAAAGAAGCATATGACATGTCTAGGAGGCATATTAATATCAATAGCAACACTGAACTGCACGGGAAATGGAGAGAATACAAATCTAGGGTACAGAAAAATGTGGTTCTTCTGAGATATAAAATACTACAGTAAATGTGCGAGCATGAAACTACTTTAAAAACTGGAAAGTACATAACTGCTTACAAAACCCACTCTGCATGTTTTTTCAAAACTCAGAAAACAAGTTTTATCAGCCGTTAATTTTAATCTGCCTTTAAAAAATAAAAATAAATAAATAAAATAACTGAACTGCTAACACATGGATTGCATCTCATTTTGGAAGGCCTGTAGAAATCCATCATGCTTTCAAGCCTGTCCCATTACAGATGTTTCCCTTTACATTTTTAGGGATGCGCGCTGCCAATGGGAACGAAACAGTTGAAGAATACCAAGCCAGCAGCTCAGCCATCAAAGATCAAGTTATACATTTCTTCCATTTGATTTTACACGCTGGAACTTTAACCAGAACTGTCCAGAGAGACATGAGTTTCTGCAGAGTCTGTGGGTATACGTTCTCCTGGACATCCATTACTGAACTTTATATTCAGTTTTTTTCCTGATATTGTACAGCAGAGGTTTCTAGTTGGTTGGCAGACGATTTTACAGTGCTGGCATGAATATTTTCTGCTTTCTCTTACAGGTTTATGAATTGAAATAAATAAACTGGGAGAAATTGGCAATAAGAGTTATCTAAAAATTGTGGAGTGCATACTGTACAAATATTTGAGTAAAGGGTTAAAATAATGTGCAGGACTATATATAATCTTATGACTGAACTTTTGAAAGCAATAACTGTTTTTTGCTCCAGTTATTTCTAAAACATTTCAAAGCTAAAAGGTTAATTAAGTAGGCGCTAAGCTGTGATTTATGTAGATATAGAATATATATGTATATACTGTATATTTATGTAATATAGGATTTCAAAATGGCCTGGGTGGACATATCTTGGCTCCAAACATTTTTTAGTTTTTAGTATCTTGCTGCCAGAGAAAGGTTTTCATTCTGTAAAATGTAGACACAGTTGTATGTACTGTATCCAAATGTTACAATTATTTTTTTTGTATCAGCAATTGTGTTACATGGAAATTGGTTTTATGATTGCCGAGACTAAGGGGGCTGGCACACTTACCGTTTCACGCTGTAAGTAAATGAGGACTACAGCAGTCACTTGGGCAATGAGTATTAACAGCAGGCAGGTGAAGTACTGCAAATACAATTGAAAAGAAAGAAAGAATAAAACAGACACTTGCACAGACTAAACAATTTCATGACTCCCTTCTTTAAAACAAAGCCATCTTCACGTTTATAGCAAACTTGCTGATGTGCAAGAACTGTGCAGCATTACAAGTTACATCAGTCAGCGCTACAGTGAGATGTACTCTCACTGCACTGTTGTCATCTCTGTAATAAGAATAACACAGTTAGTTCAAGGTCATGGCTCCATATTAGTTCAAGCACATGATACATGCGTGAGTATTCTAGGTCACTTCATTCTCGGTATCACTTTCCAATTTACTCATCACTTTTCAAAACAGAGAATGTCTAACCTACAGTATATCCGAAACACAACTAGTGTGACCATTACCTGGTCTGCCTGCAACACTCTGTCTCTTGTGGATGTATGAAATACATCAGTCTAAATACCACATAGAAAAATGTGGGCCAGTGTTGCAGGGGGAACAGGTTAATGGTTACATTCTGGAGCACCTGATGTTCTTTGAGGTTAACATGTTTCTGAAAGCTACACAGCATGCACTTCAAGAAAAAGTGATTATATATTTGTGCAACATAAAAACGTTCAAACTTTAACAGCATCAGTATACCTAGCTATTTTTACCACAGTATCTTAAGGCAGAAGCTGAATTATTAAAATAATTTCAGTTTATCATAAACGTGTTCATATATATATATATATATATATATATATATATATATATATATATATATATATATATATATATTAGTTGCAATGATCAGCTTTAAAACTGTTTCATTTAATAAATTTGTTTGAAAGCTTTCAAAAGCTAGCACTGTTAAATGTAAAGTTAGCTGAGGGAGTTGCTCACCAAACCCAGCAGGCATCTGATCTCATACACGGCTCCCATGCAGCCCAGGAATCCCATGAGCATGGCCAGGGAGCCGACGCTGATCAGGATGTAGGCACCCACCTTCAGAGAATCGGAGGATTTCTCTGCAGAGAAAAAAAGAGGATGAGAAATCAATGCAAGCTCACACTCACTGCACCCAACTGCTGTTCTTTTTGTACTGGTGGAAAGTTTCCACTCATTTTTTGCCTCACAATAAACATCTTATACTAAAATATGATTTTTTGGGGTGTCTGTTTACTACATTCTTCCATAACCATCATCAGCAGCAAGATGGATATCTTTAGCAAGCAGTCTCAGTAGTGGATGGGAATCGGTAGGCCATACACAGCACCTCCTACAGGCCGGAAATATCCGCTATCTTTAGAATTCCTTTGTCATTAAATTTCTGTATCAGTCATCTCATGCTTGTGGGGCCAATCCAGCACTCTTCAAAAAGACCAAAATGAATCAAACTGAAACATTTTACAATCTGTGCAAGTATGTCCTTCACTACTTGTTAAAATGAAATGAATGAAATGACCTACAGTACTTGCTTTCAAAATGGCTCAGTAACACGATACCTACTGTAGATGTCAGAGGCCTCTAACCCACTTTAGAGTGTAAAATGGAGTAAACATTTCTCATAACAAACCGGAAACATGGAAAGGTCCAAAGCCTTTAAAATAGAGAACTCCCTTCAGCTATAGTTAAAAGTTGATCTTTTTAATTTTGTTTTATGTGTTTCTCTGTACCATTATTTTCTTTTAGCAGTGTTTTTCGTAGGATAATTACATCAGTAAGGGATAAACAACAATCTTTTGAATCTGTAAAAAAAATTCAGTTGAGTGCCGTTAGGCCAGAAAAACTGGATTATTTTCTTACCAATTCAACACTTCGAGTTGTTTATGCCACTTACATTTTTTTTCCTAATTGAAATTCAATTGATGTTAATTTGGTAATTGAATTCGTTTTTTGCTTGTTAGTTACTTAGTTCAAACAGTTTGTCTCTCACATTGTGGGAATGTTGTCACGAGTTCCTCACAGTCTGAATCTGAAATCCCTTACACAGACAAAAGGTGTCTGTTTTAAGTGAAGACTGCAGCGAGGACTATGTTTTAAATGTAGAACATGAAAGTGGCATTAGAAAAATAAAAATCCAAAAAACAAAAGGAATGTGAACCAGGAACAGAGAGTAAAGTTATTGATCATTTTGCTGAACCTAAAACAGATGAAGACCTAAATATTATTGCCAGAAGTGGGCTGTAAGTTTGTTTGAACAATGGTTAAACAAAATAAATGCAAAAGCTATATAAAATGTGAAATGCTAAATTGAAATCACAAGCCCTTTTTTTCTAAGTATTGCATTTAAAATGTGTAATACAATAATTCACAAATTGTTGAAATGATTGTTTCGTAATACAATGGTATTCACTTTTCTATTGATTTGTTCCATCTGTGTCTTCATTGACGAATCAACAGTTTTCTGTGGATTCACAGGACACAAACTCTGGATTGGTTACTCAACAATATATCTCCCTGGCACTCCCCTTCTCAAAGCCACCCAGCCACTTTTAGTTAGAAGATTTGCAGAATTAAATCAAGCAAAATAATTTTTAATAGCTTATTTACTAAAACTAAATTTATTGGTAAACAGAGTAGTTGACCAATTCTGTTAGAATTGTCATTTATTGTAGCCATAGTTCATTTTTTATTCCATATTCGTTTTTTGTGAGGGTAAGTTATTGCTTTAACTGTAATTAATGATGATCATCATCCAAGCATAAGAAATGGAAAACCGTAAGTATTGTGTCCCTGTTACCCTGACTATTATACACTAGGGTGCAGTGCTACAAATGCCCTGAATGTGTACAGCTTTACACCCCCTCAAGATGGGCGTTCTCCTAGTGTCCAACCTCAGCTTTGCTCGTCTCCAACCTCCCAGCGTCTAGACGTCAGTTTCGACTCCATACTACCCAGAAGCACCTCCCTAATTGTGTTTCTCGATTCATAGCCTTTCCGCAAAAGAGCTGCTTTTAATTTACTCTCTACATCTGCCCTCAGTAATTGGTTGTGGGCTTCATAAACTGATTTTCTGCTGTTCCGATATATCCTGTCCCACCTCAAGCCACAGCTTAATTGAGAGATTCCCTACCCCATATTCTTCTATAGTTTCTGATTGCAACTTGTCAGGTTTATGACTCTGCCTTATTTACAGGCCTGCAACGTTATTCCTGCTCAGTAGATTTGAGATTGTAAAGTTATGTGTGCCGCTACCACTGGATACATGTCATTAACTTGCAGATTCATTAATGAAGTTTATGATAAGAAAATGTGAATTGAAAACCCCACTGATATAATACACTGCAGATCAACTCCCTTGTCCAGCCCCCACCACTGTGAAGACAGAAGTCAATCACGTGGAAGCTGCTTGAGAAACCCATGTCAGAGTTCCCATACTGTACTTATAGAGCACACTGTACTCCCCATGTTAAACATACCTGGATAAAGATCACCCAGAAAGAGCAGATTACTACAACGTTTTGCACTTAACAAACTTTACCCCTAGTAGAAGCTATGGGTTCCACTAAATTACACTGACAGGATGTTCATCATAGTTATGGCTGAATCAGCACTGAAACCACCAGAACCAGAGGTTCCCCATGGCACCCACACACCATTCCATTGGTCACATTTTGGCCTCATATGAAACACTGAAAAAAAAAAAAAAAATCAAATTCTGTTTCGGGAATGTGAAACCGCAATATAAAATTACAGTTTCCCGTTAAGAAATAGACAGCAAGTTAAGAAAGAAACGAGTGGGGACAGAAGGCTGGTATACTGGAAGGAATTTGCATAGCTGGGTGGTACAGCATATAGCCGGGAGCACTTTTTTTTTTTTTTTTTTCCTAAAGATAAAAAATGCTGATGTTAAAAAGCGTCAGAAATAAATAACTCGGGAGGTACATTTTAAAGCTCCTACATGCACCTCAGTTTTTTTTCTTGTTAGTTCTGTAACAGTTTGATAGTCACTTCACAAAAAGAGGTGTACATTTAGCATGGTGGTAAACACATATGACTATGACCCTCAGAACAGTAGCAAGCATCCTAAAACAGGAAAGGGAAAGTAGATTTTAGATGACAAAGAAAATCCATAAACTGTTAAAGTTTCTTAACAAGACCTGCTGCTAAGCAAGCCCTACTCCAGTTTTTGGATGCTGAAGATGTCTCTCATTTGGGATTACTATGGCTATCTGTGCCCCTGCTATACTCGGTCACAACACACAATATGGTGAATTAATCAGGTATGTGCAACGACCAGTACTGGGGTAAACTAGGGTTCATGATAGTTAAGACATTCACCAAAATGTATGATCCCATCTGGGCTTACTGTAAAACAATTTCCAACTGCAAAATTAATTTCAGCACACCAGCACTTTCTCAGCTCACAGGAAAACAGGTGTTGGTTCAGTTTTGAAACTAGTTCAGGACCGTGATACACAGCAATAAAGCACTGGCAGCACCTTCCAATGAGAATTTATGAACCCTAACATGCTGGCATCTGTTAACATTTTTCATTTGCTACCCTGATTAGTGCATTACATAACTATTAAAAAAAATAATAATAAAAACATAATAATTAAATGAGCATTACGTTACTTAATCCATGAGATTTTAATTAAGTGTACGCTGCACCAACTGCTAGACAGCTGGGTAGAACTTATTATTGGAAACTGTAGGTCTGCACAGTGCTAAGCAAAACTGTACCACAAATTGAAAAAAGTAATGGAAACAATGATTAGCATTGCTGTATCCACAGACTAGTCATGCATTTATTCATATTTTGGCAGATGGAAAATGTATTTTTTTTAAAAAACAGCCTTGTCCATAAGAGTTCTACTCTATCATATAATTTAAAGCTGTGTGAAGTTTCAGGCAGGAAACTATAAATGGCCTACAGCTGCAAGTATTATCATTTGTCGATCTCCAAAAATCAAGCAGACATGGACTACTGATATTGTCCATATTAATGCTACCGTTTAATCAGTGGTAGCTACAGTACTAATAGTATTCAAGCCGTGTGACTTTATTATTATTTGTTTATTTAGCAGACGCCTTTATCCAAGACGACTTACAGAGACTAGGGTGTGTGAACTATGCATCAACTGCAGAGTCACTTACAACTAGGTTTCACCCGAAAGACGGAGCACAAGGAGGTTAAGTGACTTGCTCAGACCTATGCTGCAGCCAATGGGGGGGAGATACCAAAATTGTAGGGGGGAATGAGCTTCTAAGCTTTCCAATGATACCGGCCCTTTCAGTCTAGCTGCTATAATGACGGAGCAATAGACTCAAAATGAAACCTAAGCTGTGAACTCTGTCACATGATGAGAGGCTTAACTCAGGCAGTCATAGTTCCGGCTAGGAGTACCGTATACACACACTGAATACGTCCAGAGTCTGTACTTTTAAACAAGGTAGGTTTTACGGTGCCCGAGTAATATGTGTGGAACCTTCGGTGCGCCGTTGACCCAAAATGAATGGGGCTGACTTTTAAAAGTTAAAGAGAAAGTCACCGCTTGAAAAACAACACCTAGATAGATTTAATATCATTCTTTTTTTTTCAAAACTGTTTACTTATACTGCAGTGTACTGAGTTTCTATAAAGCTTAAAGATAGCGGCCGAGAATCACGTACGAGATAATAAAGTCTCGTGGCACTTAAAATATCTAACACTACTTTATTTTATTTATTTATTTTAACCAGAACTACTCAGAATGCGGCTCATGGTGCTTTCGTCAATGACACCCACTTCCTTAGAGATAGTTGCAGCGTTTCAGGCATTCTAAAATGGGTGGAAAATACAGTAGCTTGGTGTCTTAAAATATCTCTGCGGTATTTTTCCGCACTGAAAGTTGCAGATATGCGGGAGCAACTTGGAAAATGCACGATTCCCGCGCTGAAATTCAAGCCCTGGAACTTATTTTCTTCAAACAAATGAGGTCACCAAAAGTGGCTGAAAATACAAGCATAATAATTGAATGGCAAATAAATGGTAATTGAACTGTAATCAATCAGTCAATGATATGATATAATTGCAAGGTGTCCCAAGGTTCAGCTACAATTACATTGTATATGCAATTAATTATGAATTGCATAATTACAATTGTAATTTGCTACCAAGTGATGAGAGTAAGTGTCTACCATGGAGATAAATGACAAAGCATGAGAGAAAAAAGCAACATATCAACTTAAACACTGAAGTTGTGACTTAATTACTCTTGAAAGGGCATGGTGTGGTTTTTAAAATCTTAGCAAACAGCCAGAGTTATATACTGTGTAATGCAAAAATCTAATATCATAGCATGACAATATTCTCCCTTCCAAGTCCCTTATTATTTTTCCGTTGGTCTTTTTGCTTTCATGCCATTGCTTTTCAAATTGGCTCACGTGAAAGCCATTTTCCTGTCACAACACTAGCTGTTTGAAGGAGATACAGTATTTCCCCATGACCTCACATAGTATTCCAAGTGCAGCATAGTGTGTAACACGTAACACGCTGGCAGGGTCTCATTACCTGTAACACAAGACATGAATATGCTGTGTCAGGGAAAATTGGTTCACCTGAGTCAGAGTGAAAATAAGCCTGTAAAACAAAAAACATTCCTACAGCAAAACATTATGCAAGAATATGATGATCTTCTTAATGCGAGGCAGGTATCTACTGTCAAAGTGAGTTCCAGTATCACAGACGTGCATCTAGTCTGCTGTACCACCTGTGTGCGAAACATGCTTTCACTTCTCAAAATACACTTTTTAGTAGTAGTTCTGCTACAGACAACAACAATATAACAACAAAGGAAACCATTCAGTTTCGATTGAGTACTCTTTTACAAATTCAGGATCACTGCAAACCCATGAATCAAGCTCAGTACGATACTTATAACCAGTGCTGTTGCAAAGTCGATAGCTACCGACTGCAGACCCTTTAACATTGTAGCTTTGTTTTATTTCAATAACCACACTTATTTTATTATTATTTACAATTATGGAGGATGTAACCGTTACTCAGTGAATGTTTTGTTTTATTTAGACAATTTCAAGTTATTAATAAGAATTTAATATTATTATTTAAAACGGCAATTAAAAACATCAGTTTTTGACTAAAGGAAACTGTAAAGGAATTGTTTTTCGGATGATAATATTACTAATACTACTACTACTAATAATAATAATAATTAGCATCAGTAATAAAACAAACTTTAATGAGATGGATGCAGTACTTGTATCAATTAAATATGCAATTAACAGATTTTTTTTCTTTTTTCTTTTTTTTTTTTTTAATCAAGATTAATCGCTTGACAGCCCAAATTTTGGATTAGACACTGTGTGTAGCAGCAGTCAATAATTTCACAATGGGAGGTTGCCAGTTTCCAAGAACAACTGGCTGACACACTTGCAGTGGTGCAACACATATGTGGTCTGGCGAGCATGTAAAAAGAAATGTGCAAAGCTTTTGCAAGTTCTTAAATAAGACCGAACTGCATTTGAGGACAGAAATATCAATGCACCTAGAAGCTTGGCAGTCAAATAAAAGGAGAAGTGTGGGATCAAGCTATTCACTTAAGTTTATCCTTTGCATCATGCAAATCTGCAAATACTTGTATAGATTAAATATAATAATCTCTGCAGATGTAGTAAAAACTACAGTACAGCTGCTGTACATTGAGCTGGAAGTTCATATTTCAACAAGATTATACCTACCTTAATTAACTCACACACTGTTACACAAACTGGTAGATTTTTACACTGTGTAATTAATAAGAGGTGAAAGGTGAAATCTGACCAAACCCCAGTACTTACGCAAAACTGCAATGAAACTTTGGTTATCGAGAAGGATCCATAATCCAAATCCCAAAATCAGAGCTCCGAAAATCTGTGGGAAGAAAAATAAATAAATAAAGGAAGTCCTTATACTGCAATTTCTAGCCTTCTTGGGTATACATATTTATTCCTAAAGAAAGTGCCTGTGAAGAGCCCACACTTCAACTGTTACCAGAAGACTAAACACAATTACTAGAACAATTACCTTGAGTGTCACACACTTACATAACTTTGTAGAGAGCTGTAAGTAAAAACTATCAATAAAAGTACATTTCTGGGAGCGAGTCAGACATAGATAACAAGTTTTTTTATTTAATTTAAATTTTAGGAGCTTTTTAAAATGTGTGACCTGTCTCAAAATAGATATGTTGAGAGGCAATGCAGTTGTGTGGTGTGGTGCGGCCTAGCATGCGTTGAGAGGGCCTTAAGAGAATTCCTTTTATTGAAATCAGTTACTGTTATACAGTAACCCCCTCCCAACAAAATAAAAACATTTACATCAAACTGGGACATAAAATGGGTTCTGAAAGACACCTTCTTAAAAGGACATTAAAAATGATTAACAACCCCTAGTAAAGCTCCTTTCAATGTAATGCTGCCAGCACATAATAATGACACATTAATTACTGACTACCAACTGTACAAAGCTACTTGATGCGTTACTGCAAGCCTTGCCTAAAAGGGTTAGCCTGTCTATTTCTGTTCCGTCCCAACAACGCTTTCCACATCTGGATTTGATTCTTGGCCTGTTTTCCACATAAATCTTGTGATTTTGTGATTTGAGCGGATGCAGAATGTTTTCCCAAAGGCACACATGGCGAGCCCTGCTTGAAGGGAAACAGATTTCATGGGGGGCAGCCGTGTGAACTGAAGGACGATCCAGTTAATACTCTCACAGGCAACACAGCAAGGTGCTGTAACAGGAATGCCATTTCTCTCTGGAACTAAATTACGCTACTGTAACACAGCCTCAAATGGCTGAAACAAGTCTTATCTACTATCCTGCTATCAGGGTTTAGACATCATTCTCAAATATACCTCTACATTAAAAAATATATTTCAATAGCTTACAGAGCCTGTGACAGTATGCAGATTTAGTTGTACAAGCAACAAGTACCAGCAAAGGTCATACATAGATGGTGATGAGGTCAGAGTGTTTTTGACCAATATATAAAGGATCAATCTGACGCAAGAAAGAAGAATGGAATTTTTTAACTCTGTTACAAATGTTTAGTCATCACCAGTGTAAAGTGGCTAGCCAACGTCAGAAACATTTTCGGCTGAATTGTCTTCTTGTTGTAACTTGTTTTTCCAAAAGGATCTTTGTTCACATGTCTTCATTGGAAGCCATCTAAATAACCCAAGTGCTAGACTATTTAAAGAGCAGGGATGAAAGGCTCAAGTGTCCTGTTACAAAACAGGCCCTTTTGTTTGTGTAAAATGACCAGGAAAGCTGATGCCTGTAGCATTCATTTGGAAGACAGCATATTTTAAAAGTGGATGCTAGGCTATGAGTGTCAATGTCAATATTTTATTAACACAGTATACAAGTTGCTTGAAAACCAGATTTATTGGATGCTTGTGTCAGCCAGTGTCTGGAGTACTCAGTAAGGGCATTTGAGCAGAAACACAGCCAGACCTGAGCACAGAGCCAAGCAAACCCATTAAGGGACCAGAACTGCGAGCTAATTAAGGAATGCAACACAGTTTCACATCTGTCCCCACTATGGGCCTTTGTGTCAGTGGTACAGCTTTAAACCCACCGATATGTTTTAAACCGGGACTGTTCTTCCCACTACACACAAAGCGCAACTGTGGTTAATAGCTGTTCATAGATCGATGTTGTGTGGGTTCAGATAGAGCTTATATGAATTAGTGCTAGGATGTTTCTTTCATTTTGAATTAGCAGAGAAAATAACCTCTCAGGAGCACCCAATCAAAATGGCCTTAAGAAAAGAGAGTTGTTCTTTACAGCAGAATGTGTGCTATTATGCTCTGCATGGGATAAAATCACAGACGACAAGGATATAGTGGAGGCATCACACTTCACACTTTTCATGGCATTAACATTATTTAGCGCACATTATCGAGTGTAAACTTATTCTCAAGTTTGTCAATACATCAACAAACATAAATCGATATGCGTTGCTATCCTCTTCACTTACAACAAGTGATGTAAAGTAGCTGTGTTGTCTGCAACCTTCCTGGAAGTGAAGTCAAGATTAAACAGTTTAAGGCCTTGTAACTATATAATTATGATCAATTATGTACAAATGCGGCCAGTGCAGTGGACCCTATTGAAATAATGTGGTTTCATCTTATATAGGCTTTCCTAAAACGTCTAAACTCATAAAACCTGCAATTTGAAACCAGTGGTTTTAGCTTGAGAAGCTGCTTTACTTGATATTGACTGTACAGTACCTCAAATACAGCACAATGTAAAAATAGAAGGTAAAAACTGGGACTTACGAAGAAGAGGAGGTTGAATAAGAACAGGAAGTACTTGGTCACGGTCAGGCAGGCTTTTCCCATTGTGTTAGTCCTGATTTCTGTGGAGAACATGACATTGAGCATGAGAAACTGAACAGGTAAAACGCTACTCTAGTAATCGCTACACAATAATACTATGTGGGCTTTGGCATTTACACTGCACAATCATGCAAGGTTGTAGAAATCGTAAGTGCAAGTCAGATGGTACTGGGCTTTAATGTCACACAAGGTTGTTACAAGTACTGTAACTCTCAGTTGATACAGGCAGCTTCAGAGTCGACAAACTAAAATATGATTCCAGAGTATTGGTTTAACATTCTTCAGTAACAGATCCTTCTGTGTACTGGACTGAGACCAGACGCTGTTGGCTTTCCAGTTTGTTTACATGCCATAAAGCTAGTCCCAGCTGTATGTTTACAAGTTTCCCCCCCTGTCTCCAAATTCTTCTAATCAGTTCATCGCTCTGTAATTTAAACAGTCCTGCTGCTGCTGCTGCTACAGGATGTTGTCAGCAAACTTAGCTTTAGTTCAGGGAAGTAAAGCAACACTGACAGGCTTGGTCAGTGCAAGCACTAGGTGCCTGCTTCTTGACACATCAGATAACTCAGTGTGTAGACTGTGCAGTACACTTTTAAAAAATATCTATCTATCTATCTATATATATATACTGCAGTGTAGGCTACTCTAACTAAGACTGCTACTGTATTGTTGCATTGTAAATATCTAAATGTACACTAAAGTTACCAGTAATCATCTCGCCTTAAAAAAAGCATTAATTGCATGTCAATGTCTAGCTAATTAGGCATCTCTAAAGACTTGTTATTACTGTGTCTCAGGACTTTGAACATTTTAACTGTTAAGCCTAAATCAACCTTTGTCAAACTTGGCAGCAATAAATGTTTGATTAATGCGTATCCAACAGCTACAGTAGATACGCTACCAATGAGGTTAGTTCCAATTTCAGTGCTTCTCTGCATTGAAATTAGCCAGACACTCAACAGTGCTGTTTCCACGTCTTGCTTCAGCTGTGTTTTGCATGAGAGACGCTCTTTAACCTCAAACTTAGTTTTAAATCTCTAAGGGAAAACCGCAAAGAAATCACATGTATGTGGCTGAATGCTTTCCTGCGGCAACAGGAAACACAACTAAAAGAAAGAATAAGCAGCCAAGCTACAAATAAACCTGTTCAACCCTACAGCGTCATCGGAACTCTCTCCCACAAAGGAGAACAGAGAACAGATCAC
Organism: Acipenser oxyrinchus oxyrinchus; assembly: GCA_030684275.1. Lineage (NCBI taxonomy): Eukaryota > Metazoa > Chordata > Actinopteri > Acipenseriformes > Acipenseridae > Acipenser > Acipenser oxyrinchus. Next base: position 23,814,912 of record CM060264.1, on the reverse strand, counting down.
AGTGGTACCACGAAAAAAAAGGTTTCCATGATCTATAGCTGCAGCATGTACTGTACTGTAGAACAGCATCTCGAAACAATACTGAACAGTTTCATCAAAACCAGACAGAACAGTACAGCCTTCAATAGCAGAGGACCGTGGAAAAGTACAGGATGTCACCATGCAGCAAAACCGTAGAGGTTCCCAACATTAAAAGTTTACTGCACATCTGGGTCATTCCATTCAGGTGTACCTCTTACGCCAATACCTTTGGCTGTTAAAACAAGTTTTTAAATGTATCTGTCATCCCCCACAACATTTGGTTAAAGGTCATCAAAATTGGCATTTTTACCACCTTCAGGCACACTCACCATGTGGGTGCTTGAGTTGCATCTTATGCAATGTACACAACACGTTAACACCATGGTAGATAAAACTGGATGTCCAGGCTGCTTTGTGATTGCTTCAAATTCCACAGCATTTGTTCACAAATAACTCTGACCATATTCCCAGCCTCCAGACAGACATCTATGTGAGCAAGCCCTCATCAGAGGTTTATTCTGAAAGGTCTTGCGTACCGACAACTCCTTCTTTAAATATGCTGAAGAATAACATTTTGATCTGCTCACTGTAACTTGGGTGGCTGTTCTGCATAGTGTGTCATTGCATTAGTCAGAAAATGTAACTCAAAGTTGTATTTAACTGTACCTTTCCAGGACGTCCACAATCATTCAAAAATATATTGCTTCAATACCGAGTTATTTTAATTTCTCAATTCTAAATTCACATCTGGACCATTTCAATTAACGTTTGTGACATTTCTGCAGTACGTTTGTTGCATTGGAATCAACTTCTATGCATTACGACAGACAACACGAAAATGGGCTCGTCATTAGTCAAATAGAAATGACTCGGTGTGGAGTTTCATGGAAAGGCCTGTCTGCTGTTAAATGTTAAGTGCCAATGTCTTGGATTTGCTCATCCCAAAAAATTTATGAAGTAATTTTAATTATTGTCTCCACCTGCCTTTCCAGCATTTAAAAAAAAAAAGTTTTTATGTCGAATCCTTTCTAAAGACCACCAAAGAGAGCTGGGTTAAATGATGTACTTTAAGTTATACAGTAGCAGGCTGTATTTGGTGGAGTGGAGATATGGGACCAAGAAGCTACTGGGTCGAAAAGCTCAACATCTTTGTTAAATAAAAGAAAAATGAAACAAAGGCCTTTACAATCCTCCTTAAACAGTCAAGTACTGTAACAATTACCTGCACTTCCCAAATGAAACAGGAATAGTTGTGCACATCTGTAGCTGTTGAAAAGGATTGTATGTATTACAGCATGCCTTTAGAATCTGAAGCATGTTTTTGCTAAAAGATAGACGCATACAAAGCCAGAAATTTTTGTCATTAATAATCTCGTGTCAAAGTGTGTGTTCTTGGCCTGGCTGAGCCTTACCTAAAATGGACTTCCCCAGCACTTAGTGGAGAAGCAGTCATTTTGGAATTAACCCAGAAAACACACCACACATTTGAAAAAGTAAAGCATGTCACTTCCAAGAGACAGGAAAAAAATAAAGCTTTGATTACCTTTCGTTATTAATGTATGCTAATTCCAGCACATATTCATACTCTACAGTGTCACAAGCTTGATGAAGAATTTTAATTTTAAATATGCAGTCAAGTAAGCAAAGGTTTGTTTGGTCTTGTCAAATGACTTAAAGCAATAACCAGGATTTTGCAAAAGTTGAATGACCTTTCTTTTGCACAATAAACTATTTTCACTTCTTAATTCTATTTTATAATCCAATAAGTGTCACGTAAACATTTTAGTAAACAAGTTGCAGTTCGGGTTCTATATAAGTTAACATATACATTATCCAACAATGCTACATCAAGTTCCATACATTCAAAATTCTCAAATCTTATTCTCTTGAGAGAATATACATAAAAAAGCCACACACAAATTCCTGTTTTAAGGAATGTTTTGTTAACCCATTACTTGCCGTTGTCCTCATTTGAGGACAGACTACTTTGTAATTGTTGGAGCATTTTTTTTTTTTTTTTTTTTTTAATTTAGCCGTCTGCTCCTTTTTTTCACTCTGCAGGCCCGCCATGCAGCCACCTCAGAGCTACAGCGTCGGAGAACCACGCATCTCTGGGCAACTTACAGGCAGGCCTGCAGGTGCCCAGCCAGTCTACAGGGGTCGCTGGTGTGTGGTGAGCCAAGGACACCCTGGCTGACCTAAGCCCTCCCCACCCGGGCGGCACTCGGCCAATTGTGCGCCGCCTCCTGGGAACTCCACACGAAGTGCCTTTACCAGATGCGCCACTCAGGAGCTCCTACCCACAGTGATGATAAAGCTCCATTTTCTGTGTTGCGCGAGCTTCATAGCCGATATGAAATGTAACTGGTCTGATTACAGGCATGTTTAACTTGACTGTCCCCATAATAGGACGCTTTAAGAAAACCTTCAGAATGGTACAGTAGCATATTGACTTAGAAAGTATCCAATTACATAAATACAGCTTGCGTTCTGATTTTTTTCAAAGAAATGTATTTGGTACTTAATGGGTTAAGGATTGTTCAATACGCATTTTGATTACACCTAATTAAAAAACAAGTTTCCTTAAAGTGGTGTTGTTAGAGCCCCATGTTGCAGTGCTTCCTTTGGGCAGAAGAATGCTGGTTTCTGACTCAGAGACTACCTGACTGTGCGTCCAGCCCTTATTTTAAAATTGCTGATTTGTAACACAGCAACAGCACACACTCCACCATACACAATGTCCCCAGACTGCTCAGCTTGGCTTGTGAACACAAGAGTCAGTCTGCTTTTGAAACACAACAAAGGCAGCTTTCAACTTTGTTTAAGTCCCAACAAAGGGGTAATAATCATTTACTGCAAGTAGAAATCAAGTCTGACGCAAACCTGAACAATAACAAAACGGAGCCGATTTTAAAAATAAATAAATACATAAATAAACAGAAATACAAACGTGGGGTCATTTGGTTATTCTTCCTTTTCAGCTCTACCTACGTAAACTGCAACACCAGTCTCATCCACCAGTTTAAATCTCAGAATCTGCAATTTGATGCTTTTCTTATTTTTTTTTCAGTAGGCAAAAGAGCCTCCCTTCATCATCTCAACAGGCAGAATTGATTTCCATGGAAACCATCTTGGAGTTTCCATGAAGAAACCAATGGAAAAGTCCCCAACACACTAACAATTAGCTCTGTCCAAGAAAGAGGGGGATTTGCATCAGCTTCAACATTATTCATACATTGCCTTCAGTAGAGCTCAGCCTCAAGATGATCCTATTTTTTAATTCATCCATAACGATGGGGTTCAGTAAACCTAATCTGTGCCTGTGAGACTTCAAACTCAAACCACAGTACCTGTAGATCCAGCTGTACTGCAAAAAAATGTATCTTAAGGTGAATACAAGGTAACTTAAAAAATAAAATAAAAAACTCCACAGAAGCTTTGGCTCAACTTTGTTTTGGCAACAGAGATCTGTCAACTTTTCCATATATTTTCATGACTGCGCAGAGCAAACCTGAAAACATTTATTCTATGAGGTCATCATAAAAAATAGATTAGTTTGTTGTAACCCAATTTACCCATAATTTTACTCATAATCCAAACATTTAAGCAATGTTGTTTGCTTTGTAATTTAAAACAATCACAGGGACAAATCTACAGACAGTTTCTCCCACTGTAAATCTGCGATATATCTGTACAATCTAAATTGAGACAGAACTAAAACTGTATAGGATTATACCTAATTAGGAAGGCAATGGGAATATAGAACGATGTGGGAAAAGCCTTCCACCTCCTAACACTACAAGCTTGAAATCTGAAACTCTGGAATTATTTAGTTCAGAATATTCAGAGTGCAGATCTGCAACGAATTTGGAACAAAAGCCAATATATTAGCCTGCATCGCCATGGATACAGTTTAAAAACAAACAAAATCCAAAGCAAGTTAGACTTCGCTTGCCAACTTCCTTTCAAAAAAAGTGTTTTATACTATTTATTAAAGAGAATTACCAGTATATTTCTCTGTAGTATCGAATACTGAACATTAGAGAAACTGAACCAGCATGAACTGTAACAAGACTTATGATTTGATGGAATGCATTTAAATTCTGCCAGAGGTTTATGAACTGAAACTAGAAACAGATTACTGTATTCCTTCAAATTTAAGACGCAGTCCAAATTTTCCAGCCTCAATTTGAGGAAAAAATAAAACATTGATAGATATGCATTTACAAAGATACATCCTCAATTACGCATATAGAGGCAGTTTGCGACCGTCTGCAGTCACACAGAGCATTACAGTGCTGCTTCTCATTTCCAGTCGTGATTACTCTCATCTGTTACTCTCCCAATTTGTGAACTGTAATATTGCTTGGCATGTTGAAAAACACGGGGGTCTGATCAGTGATTTCCGATCTGTCCAAGCTGGTAATGTTTGTTAGAAAGTCTGAAATTGTAAAAGCTTCTCTTCGAATTCCTCAGGAAGCTAATGACTCTTCTTTGAAAATGGCTGCCTGTATGTCATGTATGATTCGAGATCAGGCAGTAATTTTTCGGTTTGTTTTTTTTCTCGGCAGTCAGTCACGCATCACTATACTGTACTTGAATTTAAGATGCAAAATATTTTTGAGAAGTAAAACAATTGTTTAAAAGTGATCTTAATTTGAAGGAATACGGTACATCAGAGGTCGCGCTAGCTTTTATGTCCATGCGTTCCTGAAAACGCACATGCCCAAAATTTTGTGTCCCATCCATCAGATACTAAACGATCAGTCGTTAACACAAAGGCTAATAAACTCCAGGGATGTGCATTTTGGTACATTTTTATGAACGTTTAAACTTGATGCTATATCGTGCTTCGGTCACTGTAGTACTCGTACAGTCGGAAGTAGATGGCTGAGATGCAGATGGGTGATCTTCTTCATGAGAACCCCCAGAAGATGCTGACTGCTTAGCAAAAAAACTTCCAATTGACAACTGCTTTGCCATATTGTCACAGAGACTGGTCTGGCGCCATAAACGTCTAAAAGTGAATTTCTTCTTAATACAGTGCTGCGTAAGCCAAATATGAGGCTTATTGCTGCCACCGACAGGACTGGAGTGTACCTTAATCTATGTATATTCCAGAACAGTTTTTTTTTGTTTGTTTTTTTTTTAAAAACAAGCAAGTATTTGACGGTCATTTTGCTTTATTGTAACAGATTACCACAAATATGCATGTCTGCACGTTGCCATCCTCTCAGTCAGGCTTAAAGCTGTATCTACAATAGACGAACAAACAAGAAATGTGTCCTACTGAAAGCAAATTATTTTTCAACCCATTTGGGGTGATATACAGTAACTTTCACATTTGAAAGGAGCACCGTAGTTCTCATGTATGTATTTCTCAGGGTGCCAAATCTCATGATTTATAGTGCTAACTATTTCCATACCCAATTCCCTCTTCCCTGCTTTTGGCTGGAGATTCAGTTCTCCTACTGCACAGCATGTTTCCATGTTCATTGGATGGAGCGGTCCATATAGTAGGCCCATACAGCAGACCCTGCTCATAATTATTCAAGAATGGAAATCAAAGAGCAGTTTTGTTTAATACTCTGCAAGGTTAACTGTCAGCAACTATTCTAAACTGGTTTAGTTTATTTGAATAAATTTTTTTTTTTTTAAAAACAGACTTGAGGCTCAAATATGTTTTGATAACCATATCTTTCAAATCCATATATTTGTGTTCTATTGTGCTTTGTTCACACACACACACACACACACACTCCTAAATATATAGATAAAAGCCTAATGCTTTAATAAAAGTTAAACATTTTCTATATTGGCATTATCACTCTACAGCTGGAACTTGACGCCACACATACTGTACAATGCACACCCACAGCCTACTATACCTACTGAAAGTGTTATTCTAGTTTGTTTTTGTTTTTTCTTAGTAAGGCATCGTACTGTAATCAGCTCAGTGCACTGAAAATTGATTTCTTATTCAATCCTTTTTGTCTGTTGACTGATAAAATTGGGTCTTTCTTATATTGGTTCATCTGTCTTTGCATAATCATTTGCATTTGGTAACACCACAGTTGCACAGCATGGATATGTGTGGGTTCAAATTGAGAAACTGTGGGGGATTTTCTAGTGTTAGCATTTGGAAAGTCTGATTTTGCAATTACTGTTGCGCAAGTGCAGTTTTTGCAAGTGCTTTTACCATTTACTGATTCAACAAAAACTCTTTCTTGTTCATATAGTATTGCAGGTGGAAACACTAGAACTGCTGAAAAGCACAGCAGGTACTGGTGAGCCAAAGACTTGTACAGTACAGACCACCAAGCCTGGGCGATTGGAAGACACATTGGTAATATCTAATGGGTTTGTTTAAAATCATTGCACAGATTTAAACCAATTATATTTCATATTTATTCATGTACAGTAGACTACAAATTTTAGCAGTTGCTGGCAGGCAGCTAAGAGTTGGGGGAACTGATCAAATATGTACTTACTGGGCACACAACAGGTTTAAATCCCAGACCAGTCGACGACAAACTGTTGACTTTCGAACATTACAGTAAAATGTATTTACAGGACCAGCTTAACCAGATCCTGAACCAATAGCAGCTCTGAGCAGCGTCAGGGACTAGCAGTTACGGTACTGATGCCAAAACAAACAAACAAAACAAAACAAAAAAAGGAGTGTCTGCTACTCTGGTATTTTACAGTATGTACACGTCTTATGGGTGAAAACGAATTCAGTACAGTAACCAGTACATGTAAATATACATATAAAAAGCACAAAAGTATGTAAAATACAGTCAGGGAAGAATAAATCACAATGTATTTACACGTGCAGACAGCAGGTCTACTGAATATATACAACAAGTACTAAGTTCTAGACCTGACAACTGACATGCCATATGCACCACAGCAGAACCGTCCCCACCACACACGCCTTTGTAAACAAAAAGGGCTTTGCTAAACTTTACAAAAAAGTTTACGATTCGGCCGGTGCTTTCTTTCTTCGCGGTTATGCCTTTTAAGCGAAAACAGCACTTATAAAACACTACCAGTCGAATACGTTGCATTAACACAAAGAGATGCACGTAAAACAAAATTATTTATAAATATTTTTTTGTTCTCCACACCTGCTTTGAATTACACTAAGTTATAGTACTGGCACTGACCGAGGGAATGCCACATCAGCAAAGTTCATTGCTATATACTTCTTCCAAAAGTTTTATAAAAACTTTTCAACCAATATGCTTAAAAATGCCTCTGCCAGTAGAAGTTGCCTACCAATTTTACTACACTTCGACGCTGCTGCCTACTTTCTTTCTTTACAAACAAAACGCAAACTTTTTAACATTCAAAAGTTACAGACCAAACATTTACTCTGTACTTTACCCACATATAAACCGTAACTCTGGATGTATGTAAAATAAATCCTTACTTCTTATCAGTAATAAACGATGAAAAACTTCAACAGATATGAGTAGATTCGTCTCCAGTCGAGTTAGTTTGCAAACTGACTGAACGCATGATGTGCACAGACTTGTACGTCATCATGGGAAATGTCCACCACCACGCGGACGGTATAGGAATTCATAGAAAGATGGTCGCAGATTTTTTAAATTTTTTTGCACATGTACTGTATGTATGCATGTATTAACCATTGTATAACAGGTATGCCATTTAAGTAACAGTGATGCGGTTATTTGTTTTTATATAATTAAAATAAAAGCTAGTGTTTAATGTGTTAAAGCTTTTTTTGGATAGGGTCCGGTAAAGTATTATTTTAGTCTATTTTGATGGACTAAATCAAGTTTTGTATGCCTGAATATTTTCTATTGTGAAAGAAACAATTTGTGAATATGTTTCAGTGGAGGTGGGGGAAGCATGTTTAAAATAGGACCCGCCCGCAATCTTATATCCCCACTATCTCGATAACATAAGAAGCACACACGTGGATTCATATTTTAAACATCTGGATCTCAAGGAAGTTATGGAAACACCCTAATGACAAACATGCCAAGTCTACGGTTATTAATCAAAATATACAACAGATTGCAGCCACGTAGCCATTATATTGACATGACCGTCTGTTTGATCAGCCAAAATAATGCAAAAACAGCCTGCAATGCTACTATTGTGTATAATCTTGATAATACAGATTTTGTGATATAATTTTGTACTTTCCTTGATTACATGGTGTTAAATAAAATATCTAAATTATGTTCATATACACTACCGTTCAAAAGTTTGGGGTCACTTAGAAATTTCCTTGTTTTCCATGAAAACATACATGAAATGAGTTTGAATAGGAAATATAGCAAAATGAATAGGAAATATAGTCATTGACAAGGTTAGAAATAATGATTTTTAATTGAAATAATAATTGTGTCCTTCAAACTTTGCTTTCGTCAATGAATCCTCCATTTGCAGCAATTACAGCCTTGCAGACCTTTGGCATTCTAGTTGTCAATTTGTTGAGGTAATCTGAAAAGATTTCACCCCATGCTTCCTGAAGCACCTCCCACAAGTTGGATTGGCTTGATGGGCACTTCTTACGCACCATACGGTCAAGCTGCTCCCACAACAGCTCAATAGGGTTGAGATCCGGTGACTGTGCTGGCCACTCCATTATAGACAGAATACCAGCTGACTGCTTCTTCCTAAATAGTTCTTGCATAGTTTGGAGCTGTGCTTTGGGTCATTGTCCTGTTGTAGGAGGAAATTGGCTCCAATCAAGCGCCATCCACAGGGTATGGCATGGCGTTGCAAAATGGAGTAATAGTCTTCCTTCTTCAAGATCCCTTTTACCCTGTACAAATCTCCCACTTTACCACCACCAAAGCACCCCCAGACCATCACATTGCCTCCACCATGCTTGACAGATGGCGTCAAGCACTCCTCCAGCATCTTTTCATTTGGTCTGCGTCTCACGAATGTTCTTCTTTGTGATCCGAACACCTCAAACTTAGATTCGTCTGTCCATAACACTTTTTTCCAATCTTCCTCTGTCCAGTGTCTGTGTTCTTTTTGCCCATCTTAATCTTTTTCTTTTTATTGGCCAGTCTGAGATATGGCTTTTTCTTTGCAACTCTGCCTAGAAGGCCAGCATCCCGAGTCGCCTCTTCACTGTTGACGTTAAGACTGGTGTTTTATGGGTACTATTTAATGAAACTGCCAGTTGAGGACCTGTGAGGCGTCTGTTTCTCAAACTAGACACTCTAATGTATTTGTCCTCTTGCTCAGTTGTGCACGGGGCCTCCCACTCCTCTTTCTATTCTGGTTAGAGCCAGTTTGCGCTGTTCTGTGAAGGGAGTAGTACACAGCGTTATGCGAGATCTTCAGTTTCTTGGCAATTTCTGCATGGAATAGCCTTCATTTCTCAGAACAAGAATAGACTGACGAGTTTCAGAAGAAAGTTCTTTGTTTCTGGCCATTTTGAGCCTGTAATCGAACCCACAATTGCTGATGCTCCAGATACTCAACTAGTCTAAAGAAGGCCAGTTTTATTGCTTCTTTAATCAGCACAACAGTTTTCAGCTGTGCTAACATAATTGCAAAAGGGTTTTCTAATGATCAATTAGCCTTTTAAAATGATAAACTTGGATTAGCAAACACAACGTGCCATTGGAACACAGGACTGATGGTTGCTGATAATGGGCCTCTGTACGCCTATGTAGATATTCCATTACAAATCAGCCGTTTCCAGCTACAATAGTCATTTACAACATTAACAATGTCTACACTGTATTTCTGATCAATTTGATGTTATTTTAATGGACAAAAAATTTGCTTTTCTTTCGAAAACAAGGAAATTTCTAAGTGACCCCAAACTTTTGAACGGTACTGTATATATATATATATATATATATAGTTCAATTATGTCTAGGTGATGCAAAACTTTAGGCCATAGCTGTAGGTGTGGTGTGATCACTCCAGAGGGAACAGAGATCTGTAACCAGACCACATTGAGCTGGCTGACCAGACAAGATGACTTTCCATCATTCTAATTCTCCATACAAATATAGAACCAGCACAGCCGCAATCAATGCTACAATAATAAGCTATAGTTCAAAAGACTCAATAGGATAGGATAGAAATAGAAGGCTATGTATTCTAGCCTAATTGTTTTCCTTGAAGCTGCATATTTACTGGATAATAAAGGTATGCCAGCAATACCATAGTTCCCCTCCACAAACAATAGTTTGTTGTATTTTTTAGAAGGGTGTCCTGTGCAATTGAAATAGTTATACAACAACCATACACTGCTCTCCAATTATTTTCTATGAATGTTATTGACTCAGGAGTTCCAGCATCACCTAAATGTGTGTGTGTGTGTGTGTGTGTGTGTATTTATATGTCAAAGGTATGTAGACTCCCCCTAGTGGTCATCAGACTGTTACATCCTTGTGTTGACTACAGGGCTACTTCCTGTGCTTCTATACCATCACTGTATTTATAGGCATACATACTGTATATAGGCATGAAGGGTTTCATAAATTCGAGACAACTGGTCAAACACTCAGGGCAATATCACAAAGCATTACCACCCTCAACACCAGTTTTATTTTTGTTTTAAAAAATCCAAAAACATTGATGTTGATATTCAAATAAACAACTCGGAAGGTTAAAATGAACATGGCCCTATAGATGGACACTAGGAAGTGGAGCAGGAAGTGGTTTAGTGTTTAGTACTGTGCAGGACACATTCATTTTATGAGAGTGATTCCAGCTATGGGAATTAGAGCAAATGTTTTTGTTTTGGAGTAACAAGGTCAGCTCAGACAGGCCTGATCCTTGGACACACCGCTCAAAGCTTCCTTTAGTGAGAAAGCAGCCAAGTGTCAGAGCTCTCACTGGGGGGGGATTGGTGGCAGCAATGGGGTAGCCTTGATGGGCGGATAGGGAAACGTGGTCCTGATCCTTCTAGTGCAGATTAGACCAGCTGCATGCTAACAAAACAGAGCCCTCCTTCAAAGAGGCCATCCTGTCAACTCTGACACAGAAGCTAATCACAAAAACAACATGTGATGCCATACAACACCAATAGCAACAGGAAACAAAGTAAAAGAAGTGTTTGGTGGGGGTGCTACAGCAAGTGGTTTCAACGGTTAATTCTAAAGTGTGTTTTTTGGGGAAAATACAAGTGAATCTTCAATTTAAAAAAGCTGGTTAATTCAGGATTTATTTTCTCACATACACACACGTGAACCCGTATTAAAATTTACCATAGTAAAAGAATAGTAATAATAAGAATTAAGCATGGTGATTAGGTAAGGCCTAGGTAGGCACAGTAAAGCACAGATAGGTATTTAAACATATTAAAAAGCATGGCAAACCCTCACAAACTATGGTCGGTTGTGAACAATGATGGGAACCTGCTAAATTGTAGATTTAGTGTGGTAAACATGTTCTGTTAGCAAATGTTTTTTTAAGCGGTCAGTGGAAATGGTTCAGATACATTTTCAGTCTCCTTTAAGCTTCAGAAAGCTTGCGGACATCATTATTTTAAATCATTGAAAGGTGCTATGCAGAACTCCAGAAATGTTGTATTATGATTTCCATCTGCGTTCAGTTTGGGAAGCGAAGCGTCAGCGAGCTTTCATAATGCCACGCCCCATAACTACATCCCTCTTCTCTGAATGGACAGCTAAATCGAGATCCCTGCTATCATTGGTTGCTTCAAGTGTCCAATAAAACTAAATCATTAATGATACAAACTGGAGTTTCCACCTATTTTTTTTTATAAAACCTTGAAGCAGCCAATGATAGCTCTAGCAGGGATGGACTTTTTAGTGAAATGGAACCCTCCGGCCTTAAGAAAAATGTGGGGACTGGTATTGAGTCTTGAGACTCAATAGAAAATCCGGAGGTTAGGCAGGTTTGGGTAACAGGCAGACAATATGCACCCTCGCTGCCTATATGAAAAATGCTTTCCTGTTAAAATTGCACTGACTTAAAAACAACATGGAAGTCTGCATTTTATTGTATGGGTGCACATGCGTACTTGTGTACCACATATTTGAACCTCTGGTTATATATAACCATGAAGGTACCCAAAACCTTAAAACAACCCTGCTGCAACTGCAGTGAAGAACTGTCAAGAGAGTGCGCAACCAACAGCCCCCTCTAGTGGAGAAAGGGAGCAAGGCCATCAGTGGCTCTGATGTGGACTGTGTGAGGTAATTGTGAGTGATGTTGAACAGTCTCACTGTCAGTGTTGCAGTTACAGCTGTACTCCAAACCAGCTTCACAAAATTCTGAATTAAGTAAAAGTAAACGTCATCCTACATTGTTATAACCCAATAATTTTTTTAAAATTTTTTATTTCCATTATCAAATGCTCAATATGAGAGCATGTTACTAAATACTGTACATTCTTTTCAATACTATATAAACTACGTATTATCTCCAGCATTCAAATAGCTTCTTGCAGTATTGAGTATCTGAAAGACTAGTACTTAAGCAAGGGTCACTGTGGCATGCAGCTTAACATGATCTGTCAAGCACCATTTTAAACATCTGAGACACTGCATGAGGGACAGACCTGGGCTCGATTGCAATTAGAGCAGCACTGTTTGCCAAAATTACAATTACAGTGATGCTGCAGTAATTACAATGATACTAAAAAGTAACAAGCAAGCACACACACAATTATTATTTATTTAAACAAATGGAGTCACTAAAAGTGGTTGAAAATACGACAATAAGGATCGATCTGTGTAAAACATCACATGGAACTGCGAATGATTAAACTTGGAGAGGTGTGTAATTGACCTGTAATTGATCAATTATATGGAATATGGAATTACAATTACACAGGTGTGCCAAGATTAATCTCCAGTTCCAGTTACAATGACATTGTAATATAATGAATTCCAAATTACACAATTCCATGGTGTTTGACCCCAGGTCCGGTGAGGGAAATGTCCCAGGTTGCATACATCTCATACTAATAGGTCTGTAGCTGTTCATCTGATACGGAGTTAAAGGTAGAATCAATCTTACTACATTTTTGTTTAAAATAACCTGTTAAAGCATTATCGTCCGGTAATGTCAGGCAGTCAATAAGCTGTGCTATTTAGGACCTGTGAATATCAAGTTGAGATAGCTATGTAAAACTGATCAATCGCTTAACTGATTTTAATATAATTTCATTAATAAGACCAGATTAAAACCCCAAGAGCCCCTCAACTCTAAAAGGAATTTCTCAAGGTCATATCTCAGGGACTATCTGACCTGGAAATCAGGTGTTTGCCATAAGTGTTTTTTAAATCTCTCAACAATAGTTCAGTCACATCTATCCAAATATTTTACATAGCACTCAATACTAGTAGTTCATGTCATAGCAATGGGGTTATTATTATTATAATAATTATTATTATTTATTTCTTAGCAGACGCCCTTATCCAGGGCAACTTACAAGTGTTACAAGATGTCACATTATTTTTACATACAATTACCCATTTATACAGTTGGGTTTGTAATGGAGCAATCTAGGTAAAGTACCTTGCTCAAGGGTACAGCAGCAGTGTCCTCCAACTGGGATTGAACCCACAACCCTCCGGTCAAGAGTCCAAAGCCCTAACCACTACTCCACACTGCTGCCCTTGTGTGTGGAACTCATAAACATTTCATGAACACACACCATCTTGGTATTCTGCATTTTTAAAAGGGAAGTCCACATAAATGACATACTTTAAATACAAATACACATCTTTGTATTCCTGTTGAATAAATAACGCTCCATCCTGCAACAATGCAGGTGCTCTGATTGGAATGAAAAGGCTAAACAGAGGGAGCAAGATCTGGATACACAACAATGCTTATCAAAAAAATGATCTTTCTCCTGGCAAAGTAGCAGTTTAAAAATGTATTACCCAAGTGATTTATGAACCGTGAAGTTTGTATAGAAATATCAGAACAAAATCGGGATGTTTAAAAATGTATTGCAGTGATACAGACAACAAGAGATCAGGAACCTCCACTAGAGGGCGCTTCCACACAATTGAGAATATTGGAACTTTTAGATAGAATGTGTAGCTTTAAACTAAAGAAAGGCTCAAACATACAGACAGCACAGTTAATTCAGCTGCTTCAGTGGACAGCGGTGTTTACCTGGCTGGGAGTTGATGAGCAGCACTGCACTGGGGCTGTAGTGAGCCACAGTGAGATAATGACTCGGAACAGGTCCACTTTGGTCTGGACAACGCTCACGTACGATTGGTCATTACTCCAGGACTTTGCTGTTACCACGACAACCCTGGAACCCGCACTGGCAGAGAATTTGATGGTTTAATTTTTTTTTTTTTATGCTTACATTTTTTTTTAAATATGCTATAAATTCATAAGCAATAATAATAATAATAATAATAATAATAATAATAATAATAGTTCCTTTTTTACATAAGTTTAAAAATAGTAACTATGTGTCACAGTGTATAATTCATCAATACATTATATATAAAAACTTTAAGTCAATTTATATATACTGTACATCCAAATCATTTCGAAATTAGCAGTCCATAATAAAGCAGTGTAAGCAGTTAATAAATAGCCTATAGTTTTTTTTTTTTTTTTTTAAAGTTACAGTGGCCCTTATTTCCACTGAGCTCTAACGATAGGGCATGGCTTGTTTAAATACACCTCTTTCATACTTTCCTTTAACTCGTAAGAGTTGATTTTTATACTGCATATGCCCTTAAACTGGAGATTAAATGAAGGGGCATTTTCTACACAGGTCGGTGTTTAAGTTCCTGTTACCTCTGCAAACCTCCACCTTGGGCAGGTTGAAGATCTCCAGGTCCATGTTTCCTCCTTTAGAGGCACATTCTGAGACATCGATTAACATCAGCTTATCCACACTGCTCGGAGTTGAGAAACAAGGAAGAAATCCACATGATTCTGTTAGGTTTAAATTGGAAACATGACCCTCAAAACACTTGCCACAAAGATGAGTCACTCCAAGTTAGAGGACTAATTAAACACCCTGTTATAAAGCTATACCCATAACTGGCTACGAACTTCAATCAAGTATATGTGTAACCAATGATATGACGGACAAACGCAGCCTTTTGTTACTCTTTTTATCTAAAATGCAATTTTATACTAAATGAGAAGTTAAAACTACATGTTTTTCAAGTACAATTTGTGCATTCAACTATAAACTCTGTTTTTATGAATTTCCAATTTTTTATTTTGAAGTTAATATGAATGAATGAATGAATAAATACCATTCAGCTATTTTGAGCTAGGAAAGGGTCGTCGTAAAATGTAACTATCATTTGAAAGGATTTGAAATGTATTTTAAAACTCTAGCAAATAGTGTCTACCTCGTTTCCATAGTTACAGTTCATAACATCCTGTACCTTTGCCAAAATACTCATCACACAGGCCATGGCCAAGTCTCCACCCAGAACCACTGTGACTTTGTTAATTGGTCTGTAAGCTCTGTCCCCACCCACTCGGACTGCCGATTGGAGGGTCATGCCAGAGACACCTAAAGAAAATGAAAAGCCAGTGAACAGACAGGTCAAAGGAGTGGCTGTATACACATGCTTAATATATACATGAATATCCATGAATGGTTCAGAGCAGTGTGCTGTAGTTAAGACTGTGCAGCTGTCTCCTGCAGAAAGTGTTATCAGTATAAACCCTTATATCAGCGTATCAGCAGAAGAACAGCAACAAAGACAAATAAAAAAGACTGACCTCCAGAGATCTTCACCAGGAAAGCCATGAGCTCGGCCGAGTCTTTGTCATCTCTAGACTTTGAAGAAAGAGGGGCATCTTCTTCAAATTTGGCTACCATTTCTATGAGCAGGCCATTCATGGTCGACTGGGGCTAAAGCAGGAGACACAACTGCTACCACTTTTTACTGTTAAACATCATAAGCACATTTTATTCAGAAAAAAACGAGCGACCTGTGGAACACAGTGAAGAGTCCAATAAACTTACAGGCATGCTAACTAAGGCTTTAAAAAATGTCTTACTTAGAACTAGCAACGTAACACTGACACATTTTCTTGTGTTAGAAGTTTCATTGAATACATAGTCAGAAATACAACACAACAGATTTAAAGCTGCGGTTGCCTTCTGGTACCTGGTACGTCCAGTGTTGTAGGCCACACTCACAACGATGGTCTGTCTGTAATCAGACTTCATGATTTACTACTATGCAGTTTAAAATCTATGGAATTGTATTTGAATAATACAGTATATCTTACAAACAAAGCACAAAATTAAGGGGCCATTGATAATTTTGTTACTGCTAAAAAGAAGAAGTAAGGAGGGCCATGTTTATTATGAAGGATTACATAACGTTGTGTATGGATGAAACTTAAAAACATTCCTTAATTCATTAATATCAAAGCTTGTGTAATAATAGGCAGTACCTTGATATTTAACCTGAACTGTGCCAGTCAGCTTCAGTGAAGGGTTCATTCTGTGAACTTTCTGGAGTTCGTCAATGGTCAAGTCTCTGAACTTGTACTAAATATAAAACCATTTACAACATAATTAAAGTTACAGAGACTGTGTGTGTGCTTGCTTCAACATTTCATTAAAATATAGGTCTTGAAACTCACAATAGCCCTGCAAACACTCCTGGGTTTCAGAACTACCTTCAGTTAAGTATATAATGTTAAATAAACTGTTCCTCCCTTAAACCTACAGGTGTGCCTTATACATACTGTGGGCAGTATGATCACTTGAAATTTACCAGGGACCTGATTGTTTAAACTCGTGGGCAGCCGGTCGTTTCAATAATACACCCAAACAAGGTAAATTCTGAAACCCAGACCTTGGTACAGGGCTAGGGTGAGTCAAGCTCTTAAGTCCTTATGTATTCCATAGTGCAGTCATGTTGACAGTCCAGTTAGTTTACATTCCTCAAAATGCTTGGCACTAGTTCACATCGTGCGTTAAATAGCTTTCTAGGAGGCTTTAATTAAATAGTTCAGGACATTATATATATATATATATATATATATATATATATATATATATATATATATATATATATATATATACAGTGCCTTGAAAGTATTCGACCCCTTGAACTTTATGACCTTTTGCCACATTTCAGGCTTCAAACATAAAGATATGAAACTGTAATTTTTGTGAAGAATCAACAACAAGTGGGACACAATCATGAAGTGGAACGAAATTTATTGGATATTTCAAACTTTTTAACAAATAAAAACTGAAAAATTGGGCGTGCAAAATTATTCAGCCCCTTAAGTTAATACTTTGTAGCGCCACCTTTTGCTGCGATTACAGCTGTAAGTCGCTTGGGGTATGTCTCTATCAGTTTTGCACATCGAGAGACTGAAATTTTTGCCCATTCCTCCTTGCAAAACAGCTCGAGCTCAGTGAGGTTGGATGGAGAGCATTTGTGAACAGCAGTTTTCAGTTCTTTCCACAGATTCTCGATTGGATTCAGGTCTGGACTTTGACTTGGCCATTCTAACACCTGGATATGTTTATTTGTGAACCATTCCATTGTAGATTTTGCTTTATGTTTTGGATCATTGTCTTGTTGGAAGACAAATCTCCGTCCCAGTCTCAGGTCTTTGCAGACTCCATCAGGTTTTCTTCCAGAATGGTCCTGTATTTGGCTCCATCCATCTTCCCATCAATTTTAACCATCTTCCCTGTCCCTGCTGAAGAAAAGCAGGCCCAAACCATGATGCTGCCACCACCATGTTTGACAGTGGGGATGGTGTGTTCAGGGTGATGAGCTGTGTTGCTTTTACGCCAAACATAACGTTTTGCATTGTTGCCAAAAGTTCGATTTTGGTTTCATCTGACCAGAGCACCTTCTTCCACATGTTTGGTGTGTCTCCCAGGTGGCTTGTGGCAAACTGTAAACGACACTTTTATGGATATCTTTAAGAAATGGCTTTCTTCTTGCCACTCTTCCATAAAGGCCAGATTTGTGCAGTATACGACTGATTGTTGTCCTATGGACAGAGTCTCCCACCTCAGCTGTAGATCTCTGCAGTTCATCCAGAGTGATCATGGGCCTCTTGGCTGCATCTCTGATCAGTCTTCTCCTTGTATGAGCTGAAAGTTTAGAGGGACGGCCAGGTCTTGGTAGATTTGCAGTGGTCTGATACTCCTTCCATTTCAATATTATCGCTTGCACAGTGCTCCTTGGGATGTTTAAAGCTTTGGAAATCTTTTGTATCCAAATCCGCTTTAAACTTCTCCACAACAGTATCTCGGACCTGCCTGGTGTGTTCCTTGTTCTTCATGATGCTCTCTGCGCTTTAAACGGACCTCTGAGACTATCACAGTGCAGGTGCATTTATACGGAGACTTGATTACACACAGGTGGATTCTATTTATCATCATTAGTCATTTAGGTCAACATTGGATCATTCAGAGATCCTCACTGAACTTCTGGAGAGAGTTTGCTGCACTGAAAGTAAAGGGGCTGAATAATTTTGCACCCCAATTTTTCAGTTTTTATTTGTTAAAAAGTTTGAAATATCCAATAAATTTCGCTCCACTTCATGATTGTGTCCCACTTGTTGTTGATTCTTCACAAAAAATTACAGTTTCATATCTTTATGTTTGAAGCCTGAAATGTGGCAAAAGGTCGAAAGTTCAAGGGGGCGAATACTTTCATAAGGCACTGTATATATATATATATATATATATATATATATATATATATATATATATATATATATATATATATATATATAATTCAAAATGGAGAATTGACAGAAAACACATGAATAAACACACCTAAATGTATTTTTGGCTTTGGTGACTGTTAATTATTACTCTGGAATGTGTCATATAAATAAAGATTCTTGCAAAACAAAATAAATAAATAAATAAATAAATAAATAACACAACAATCTAAATTCTGTTAAACTTTAGCCTGAATTATATTTGAAGTACGTTGCAGCAACAATGAAATACATCACTTTCATGAACTAGAAGACTTTCAGTTCTTTGTGTGTTCTTCACTTAAATCCATCTTGAAATATGTACAGTATAAGCTTTGATAAATACTGTGACATTACTGCCACTAATGGCGTTCCCACCGGCAGCTTGTAAACTTCCGAGTCTTCGGGCTTTCCCCTTCACATCTGGTATGGAAACTCGGAGAGTCCCGCCCTGGCTGTACTGTGTGAATAATGAAACGCGAACACTGTTCAGATACTGAAACATTCAAAGTATGCCAGACATAGCAGTGGTTTTAAAATGTATTGGTCCCGTTTGAAAGTGTTCATATTTTTTATGTTTTAAAACGTATGAATAGAATAGACTGCACACCACGGCTTTTGTAGTAAGGTATGCAAATACCTATAGTTAACGCGTTTCTGGTTTAAACGACTAAATCAGAATTTGAGCATCGTCACAGTACTAAACAGAATCTCAATCTTTCTATAACTTACAAAAATAAATAAATAAAATAAAATGCATTAACATCTATCACTTGCAATGGGCCAAGTCATTACATCACTACCACCTGTAAATAGTGAGAAAATATGCATTATTTATACCACTGCTGTTTAATGGACAGCTGACTCCATATATACAGCAGTGGTAAAAAACGACTAATGTGTGAGAACACACATCTAATAATATTTAATTGTATTACCCTAATCCCAGACCCAGCCCTAATCTTAATAATGAATTATTAATAATACTGGGAAAGCAAGATAAAGGCAAACCAAAATATCCTCAAATTGGTTTATATTGATGTAAAGAAGGGAATAGGTGCTTTAATTAGCATAGCAGTGGTGTAAATAGCTTTCTTTGTGTCACTTGTGGAAATATCATATTTTGTCATTATGACATCACTGGTGACCAAACAGTTGGGAAGTATGATGCCTTTTGTTGTCAGCCTGCTCACTAGGTTGAAGAGTCCAGCACCTTCACCAGCTTCGTCTAAAGTGGTAAAGTCATGATTGTGGGATTCTGGACTGTTATAATAATAGTAAGGATAATTTTGGGGTTCCCTCTTTCTGTGTACATCCCAGGGAGGGTAAGTCTCCCTGTGATCTTACCAAAGCTTTTCACGTGTAGGCTACAGAAATAGCCCAGGATGGCTTGTATAAAGGTTATGTACAAAGTTACAAAATATTATCAATTGTATAGAAAAAATATGATTGTAATCAAATGTGGCATGTACCTAATTGTATTTAAATCATGTGACAATATGACCTTTTACTTGTGCTAGCCCTAAATACATCACTGTGCTATACAATGTTTTTAATTCTCTTTGTCTATAGGTTGATAAATTGGCTACATTCACAAAGGGCAATCCGCCACAAATATTTAACCCCTTAAAGGGTTCAAATTGAATTACAGAACTTGGCCAAAGGCAATGAGATGTAGTTATTATTCCTACTGGCATTAATAATAAAAACATAGCTCAGCTAACAACAGGAAATGATAATCACTTCAGGTTGAGACCCTGGGTGTAGATATAAACCCAATATCCCTCTCAAGCATACCAGAAATGGAGCACGACTTTGGGATCATCTAATTCTATATGCAAGACATTCCAATCCACACTTGTTTTGATAAAAGCAAGTCAGTGTACCCCCATGCCTGCTCTACTAATAATGTGTTTATACAGTATGTACACACACACACAATATCCTGTGAGCTGAAAATAGTCAATAAACTTTTCCTTCTTGGAATTTATTTTACAGGCAAACCAAAAAGAACTGAAGATTGTCCCTAGAAAACGAAAGGTTAGCATTGAATATCTGTTTTGACTCTAAAGCCTCTTTCACAATGGCATGCTCTACCCTGGTTAGAACCCGGTGTCATGAGGGTCAGATACGCGATTTCACACTGCCTTTGATGAAGCAGGGTTGACCTGGGTAACAGATGCAAGTGCACGCGTATCAGTGCCCTGGAAGCAGCTTGTTACTAATGTTTCCATCCAAGCTTCTCTGGATTGAACCGTCAGCCCAAATGTTGATTAGAGCAAATGTTTCTTCATCCCTGCTGCAATTTGTCTCATATGGTCTCTCAATCAACAAAAATATGGCTAAAAAGAATAAACAGAAATGTTCCTTGCGGAAGTGAAACCTTCACGCAGGCGTGGCTATTTGTTATTGCGTCGGCTCACGAACAGCCGTCAAGCATTTTGTCTCGCGCATAGGCAGGACCCCGGGTAGGAGTGCCAGTGTGAAAGGGGCTTTACATTTCATTCCATGGTTAAGAAATGCCATATCTTTTTCGCATGAAACAATGGTCTAGCACTTTTAGTTTCTTAGATTACCTGAATGTATTCATGCTAACCATGGTCTGTACAACCAGTAATAAATACTGTTATAGTTAAAAAATGAACTTCACAAACACTTGACTGCTTTCACTGGCCCTGATTAGCACTACACTTGAGCCACCTTACCTGAGGAATTATTGGGTAGTTCAAGATTAGTGCTGGTAAAGCCCTGTGAAACAACACAGTCTTTTTAATCTACTGTAGAATAGACAACACTGATTTGTACCTATCTGAAAATTGTATATTGCATGTTTGTATATTGTTGGGCTTGCTTTCTATATAAATTTTTGTTTCTGTTCTAGAATGAGGATGAGGTACGCCAGCTCCTGAATGTGGTGAAGAAGAATTCAGATCCAGACATATTGCATTAAAGGCACCATGACCCAGAGGGTTTTGAAGACAGGAAAATAAAGTTACACTTCACTTCCTGTCATGTTAAACCACTGGTGACAATGTAACAATGGCCTCTATTCACAAAACTATAAGGACTGTTATATTGAAATCAAGTTTTTAAAATACATTTTAATATCATTTTACAAAGCACTGCGTTGCCTGGAAAAGTGCTTAAAACACACTTTAAAAAATATTCCATATAACAAAATCTTGGAGTATAGAGCTGTATTTTGGAGGTGGAAGAGGGATGGGTTCTCGGTTTTGCTCTCCGTGTCCCCGTCTATTAGCATCTCTTACTGTTTTCCTGGCTACTGATGACATCTCTATACAACAGTCACAATATTGAAGAGGTAACTGTTTTGAGTGGCACACACCCTTAAAATCAAGAAATGGAATGAATGCCTTGGGATTTAATTATTTTACCAAAAAAATTGTTGACGTTGTAAAATACATAGAGCACCACTATTAAAATATTGGACAATGTTGAGTTATCATGCTGAAATGCAAACATGCCCAGCAAAACACATACAGTAAGATAATTAAATGTAGATTTGCAACAGGGGGACTTGTTACGTGTGTGGGTCATCACTGAATAATAATGAGGCAGACACAGAGCAGTGGGTGTTGACATGCCTCACAGGGGCACAAATCTTATTAACACACGTGCTGCCACTAGGGTACAAACCATGGTAGCCCTAGTGTCAGATTTAATAAACAAAACAAAGCTACAAATATAAGTTTGCCACACAAGGCGAGCGCTAGCCTCATTAAGTGCCGTCCCGCTCCAGGAACCTACTACACTACGCAAATCCTCTCTATAGTGTTTGGTATCAACGTCCCCTAAACTAACCTATTGCTGTTGCTCCTGAAGTCCCAGCCTCCCAGCGACTGCAGGTGTAACGTTCCTGGCTGAGTACAGTCTTCACAGGCCCCATCTTGCAGCTGAAGGGTTCTGTTGAA
This sequence comes from Acipenser oxyrinchus oxyrinchus, assembly GCA_030684275.1. Taxonomy (NCBI): domain Eukaryota; kingdom Metazoa; phylum Chordata; class Actinopteri; order Acipenseriformes; family Acipenseridae; genus Acipenser; species Acipenser oxyrinchus. Next base: position 23,792,281 of record CM060264.1, on the reverse strand, counting down.
GTTAATCCTGCAGCACGGCCACTCTCCTTCTGGATGTTAGCCAATCCAGACCTCCCGATCAGCTCAGCACCCGTTGACCATACCTGCTCAAATAGTTGCCTAGCAACGGGTCTCCTGTTGCACATTTGTGCAAGAACCAGCGACAGGGCTTGGCCCATCACAAGATTGAAGACTTGTACTGGCAATGGCAATTTTTTTATTATTTTTTTTATTTTTATTTTTTTAACAAGGAACCACAAAAAGATCCCAATACACATTAATCAAATTAAATTGTATTCCTGTCATAGGGATAAAGACATCGTTTTTACAGGTCAGGATACAAGAAGCTGCCGCTGCCTCTTGAAACAGTTTTCTGTAATATAGAAACAAATTATTGTGTTGATGCATTCATGTATAGAGATGGGTCAAAGTAGAAAAACTAAAAACAATTAATATATTGAATCTTAAAACATTTATGGATGGATGGAAAATGGTAAATTATAGGATATTAAATACAAAAGTATTTGTGTTTATTTTGAAATATATTCAAACTGGGAATAAGCAGCAGTTCGAACAACGCTAAGCACCACATTCAATTTGGAAAAATGCTTTTTTAACAGGATGATTATAAATGTATGGAGAAAATACAAACAAAAAAGGCCTTTTTAACTTACTGTTAGTATAGTTTCACAATGTGCAACAAAATCACCCCAGCTGCTGATATCATGATTTTATCCATCATCATCATCATCTTTAGAAATGTCCATCCATTCTGTAGCAATGATGTCATCAGAGATAATTGTGGAAAAATATGGAGTGCCATTTTGTTGACAGATTTTAATATCTAGCACTTCCCCACCTCAACCAATATAATAAATACATTAAATAAAAATGAAACACCTGCTTTATCTCCCCTTAAGTTTCAAACAGCTTCTGGACCTGTTGAAAAAACAGCACTTTGCTAGCAGAGTGAGGACTGCCTGCAAATAATGTGCTTTGGAGCAGTTTTGTTTTATATGTATCTTTAAACCCTGATCAAAAGAAAACACATTTTAAAAAGTAGACCTCCTTATCTACCACTAATACAGAGAACAATATGGGTCTAGAAGTCAAACACCTTCCTATATAAATGTCTTCTTTAAGTAATAAAACCACTTGAGGTACTACTCTTATCTCTTTAGGCCAATACAGAATTGAACAAGACTTTTTTTTCAAAATGGAAAAAGTCCCGACCTTCACTGAGCCTTCTGTAGTTCTATTCTATGTATGAAGAAAGTTGATTTTTAGATATATTCTGGTTATTTGACAAATTACCTCCCAGTAGTGATCATGCCATTAACGGCAGCTGATCAATGTACATCATTACAGCACCCTATCGGCAAAGCATGCGTTTGACCAATGCTTGGTGTGTACACTAGGCTTCTGCAAGTTTAAATAACGCTTAGGGTTCTCAGGAACTGGTTAATATGGTTAAGTTTTGCCGGTGGTACCTTGTTGAATTGCCAAAACGATCAGGTCTCTGCAATAGGAGCAACCAGGGTCTGTTAAATATATGCCGATTTGAAAAGACTCATAACCTCTTGTCCAATTAAACAAACAATTCCTGAAGATGCATTGAGTGATACATTATACCACAGGGACCCTTTCTAAGAGGATTAAAGTAGAACTCTTATTAACAAATATATTTTGTAACTTTACTGTTCTGTGTGGTAGAATTACACTATCAATTGGAACAGAATCTAACGCATCCAAAGTGATCAAGAAAAGCTAATCATAAACAATGAGAAACAGATTTACCCGTGCTAGTAGATACAGTCTTATATCACAGGAGCTATCAGTAATATGTCATGCCAGTGAAGAAAATCCAGGAACCATGGAGAAAAAAAGAGGTGATCAGTTCAGGGCAAATTTAGAATGCATCTGATTATTTTAATACCAGATTTTAACAATACATATTTTATCTCAATTGACCATCAGGTCCCCTGCCCATTAAGTCACATTTATAATGTATAACAAGTACTGTAGTTCGGAAAGCCTATTAATCATTTGCCCCTACCCACTTTTACATTATCAACAGAAGGACCTCTGAAGAAATATATTTAGTCATTTAGCAGATGCTTTTACCCAAAGCGACTTAGAGACTTGGGGATGAACTATGCATCACAACTGCTGCTGCAGAGTCACTTACAAATGGACCTCGGTTTTACATCTCATCCGTAGGACCGTTGGCAATTTGCATAGATGGTTTCAGAATGAGAAAATAAATCCAACAGACCACCGAAACAGTTACTGTCGCACTGAAGCAGAACAGTTAACTGGAACCAGAGAAAGATCTGTGCTATTTTGTCATGTGGAAAACCTGCAACATTGTAATACACTTTGATTAGCTTTTAACCTGCATTTAAATGAAAGGACCATGACTCCGTTGTAAGTGGCAGTGGGACATTGATGTTAGAACTGAGCAAGCCTTCTCCCAGGGCTTCAGTTTCACCTAAACAGCATGCACCCCTACATAAAAAAGTGTAAGCAAACTTCACCAAGCTTAACACTATTTTAACATATTTATAATAAGATTACTTTTTTTTTCAAATCAATAAATTATTAATTCATGTCGTCAACTGAACACTCCTACAAGATACATGATTTGACCAATTTTGACAAGTTTTGCAGTTCTGGGGCCAATGCCATATAGGGTAAAATGAACGACACAAAAATAAATAAATAAAACAATTTCCCTCAGGAGATTAATGCAAGTAGATGGGTTTCTTCTGTACAAATACCTGGTCTTGCAATAAAAAAAAAAAAAAAAAAAAATTTTTTAAAAACTCTTTTCCTTATTTTCTACCTGAAAACAAATCCAAATATGTCTTTCGTAGCCATTTAGTCCCGTGTTAATATTATAGTCTGAGAAGTTGCTACTCTCAATGTAGTTATCTACTGTGCTCACCGAGTCTCCTGGTAGTGTTGTTACAGTTTTTATAGTTGTTTTCTATACATCTACCTCTCAGTCTCTTGTGCTCTCCCTTTCCACGTTGACAGACACATTCCATAAAAATAAAAATAAAAGTGAATTAAAAAAATAATTTGTCCTAATGCAAATAAAGAAACGATAATATTGTATTCCTTATTGATTGGCTTGCTACAGCAATATAAAGCATCCCGGCTTTCTCCAAACACAGAATAATGGAAGGTGAGTGGATTCAACTGTACTTTTTTAAAATTTTTTATTGAAAACCTGGACTTATTGGTCACGAGTTTCAGGCAATTCCCAGGCAGGCTACAATTACCTGTCCCGGTATTTCTATGATCCATTCTGTAACTGCCGCATGCAGTATATTCATAATTGATCATTGAGATGCCAAGAACCAACAAAGTACAAGAAACTTGATAACATGCTAACGCTGTGCAGCAAAATTTCCATGTGTAGTCTTTATGCATTGAACTTAAATATCATACGTTGAACTGAAAACTTACTTTTAACTGTATTAAATTAAAATTATGGCGGTGCCATAGTCGTTATAAAGTATAGCTATGGCAGGTCCATACACTTTGATTTAAAGTAACATTCTTTTGTGAATAAGGCACAGCATTTCAAATAACTAAAAAGTGCCTTTAGTCATTTACCTGAGAGAACTGAACACCTGCATGTTGGCTGATGGTTTCTGCCATTGAACAGATTATAGCGCATGATGAAGTCAGTCAAAAGATATGTACTGTATGATCCACTGCTGCTTTGATGGAGGTTTTACTTAGCACGGTTTGTTAATAATTTATTATGAGAGAAGGTTTCGCAATCAGTCTCACCCGCTGCAAGATTTTGCACCGCTTTTATGAAAAGATGGAGGGCAGAGAGAGAGAGATAGAGAGAGATAGAGATAGAGATATATATTATATAAAGAATCAGACATGGTAGGCTAGTAGTGCCTTTGGGGATTTGCAAGAATATTAAACACAGTAAAATAAACACTAAATAATTGAAACTTACCACTGTGATAGTCAAAACGCATTTTTTTTTTTTTTTTAAACCAGGAAAGAAAGAAAAAAAAAATCCTCTTAAATGGCTTCGTAATGTATTCTTCCCAGTTTGAATTTCAATAATAAAAAAGAACACTACTAAGGATTGCTGATCTGAACACTACAGCTTTTCTTCTGTACCAAAAAGAAATTGCAATGCAGCCGCTATCCAGCAAAGAAATGAAGCAGTGCCACGTCCAGTAGTCTGTTTGTAGAAAACCCTGATTGCAGCTGGCTATTTTTCTGTTGCTTTTGACCAGTGCAGAAGTGATCCTCTGCCCCTTAGTGTATATCTGATTAGCTCTTGGATTTCAGTTCTCAGAGATTAGCCACAGATAAAAATTTATTGTAACAGCAGGCAGTCAGTGGGGTTGGATTCTGACTGCCTTTTACAGTTTCCTTCGCTTTTGCTTTCATCGCGCCTTTTTTCATCTCCTCCTCCAATCGCAACTCCTCCTCATCCTCCTTCATACCCAAACGCAAACTAAAAGTAGAAGAAGAAAAAAAATACACGGCTTGTTAAGGTGATCAGTGGCTAAGTGCTTGAGGACTTGGGGAGCCCAGTTCCAATAAACGATGTTATCTCGTTTTTTGTTTCTTGGCTTTTCTCTTTAGTTCCTCCTCTTCTCTTCGCATCTCTTCCTGGTCCTCAAGTACGGCTAGTTTCAAGCTACCAAAGGGGGAGGGAAACAACAACAAGGCAAATAAAGCTAGTGCCAATGCTGTTAAACAAACCCTTATACTATCCAAATACGGTAGTGAAAATCAGGACTGGATATATGACAGGAAGGATGACAGGGTGTGGTGGAAACAACCTTAACTAGGGGTCCAGATTTTAAGGTTTTGTTTAATTTTCAATCTAAACTTAGAAAAAGGGGACAGCATTTATTGGTGAAATTCTGTTCCCTTTAACATTAAATACCCTTTAAATTCCCGTTGAGGGTAGAAAGAAGGCGATATTGGATAAAACCCTAAATAAAATAAACCCATTTAATAGCCCATAAACATTTTACATTGGGACGTGAAGTTGTATCACCACACCCCTATTAGGTCTTCACATATAGGCCCTAAATTTTCATCTAATGTGTGAATATGTATGTAACTAATATAATCTAAAAAGTTATGTACGTTAAAAAATAACTTAGAAAACATTTGAATTAAGGTGTTATTTGATTTTGTACTTCATCGTAATCTGTTGCTCTATATTATGCATTCACTAAATATTTTGAATAAATTTGTGGTTCCAATTAATAAACTTAGATGGGGATAACAATCTATAAATAAACTAATTTATAAAGACGTCTGCAGTCAATACTGTCTTGTCTCCATCTACAGTTGAATTCATGCAGTTGTTTAAAACATAAATCTGTGTTAGAATTTACTTCACAGGTGATGCATGAATCACTGTCACGGCATGTCCTTTCTCTAAAGTAATAGCTGATTCAGCCTGAAACACTTTGCTGTGTTGTACTGGTCCTCGATGTCTTAGATCAACAAAGCAGAAAATTCAACTTTTTATCAACAAACAGACATTATCCAACTGTATTCATCTGGGGTTAATGCAATCTTTTCCAACATTAACTTAGTTATCTGAGAAATATTGAATTTATCTTCAATCAAGGAAAGTTTAATGCCAGGGTAATATACTTCAGTACTGAAAATTACAACTTTACAAGTACTGATCAGAATGACCCTTTAATCAGTAGTTTTACTGCTAAAACTTCTTCAATACATAGTGGCAACAATGTTAACCAAGCTCGGTCAGCAGATCAGAACACGAAGAAAAGCAAATTAACAATGTGGAAAAGTCATCTTGTCTGGTCAGCCAGCTCAATGTGGTCTAGTTACAGATCTCTGTTCCCTCTGGAGTGATCACGCCACACCTACAGCTATGGCCTAAAGTTCTGCATCACCTAGACATAATTGAACTATATATATATATATATATATATATATATATATATATATATATATACACACAGTACCAGTCAAAAGTTTGACTACACCTGCTTGAAACCAGGTTTTTCATGATTATCTATGCTTTTAACTGTATAAACTTGTCTATAAACACTTAATATTTCATTATATGATACGTGTACTTATATAAGCTGATAATCATAAGTGAATTGCATTCAAAAATTTTATTTTTAAATGAAAATGTAAATCTTGTCAATTTCAATGAAATGGTCACCCAAAGCAAGGGGATTTTAGTCTGAAGCCCAAGTCAGTTAAAAGTCTGAAATGTGTATAACACGGTGTTAGAACACTAGCCTGGTATAAAAGTGTCGTTGTTAGATGTTCTCCGAGCTAACTAGCATGTTACCTAATTAACCTTTTGTCACAAATTATTTTTAACAGGTCAGGGTCCATGATTACTATAAATATAGGTAGCATAGGCACAAGTTTGTCATTCCTGAATGTAAGGGAGCAGAAAATGGCAAAATACGCTCAGTTAAGCAAAGGAAAAAAAAAATTTTGAACACAAATTTCAAGGCAAAGTGGGGTGCAGTAATAAAGCCTTATGAAGTGCAGGGCATACTACTGGAAGGGTGCTTGTGTGTGCACTTGGCTTATATGAATCTCTGCCTGCTCATCCACATGTTAGCCTAAGGGCAAGGACAACATTACAAAGGCAATAACTGAGCTTTTATTAAGCCCTACAGTTCACTTACCTCCGAGCCTCCTCCTTTTGCTGGTCTTTCCAACTACTTTCCATGTAACGCAAGGCATAGTCACTTTCATCTTTATATCTGAAAAAAAGGGAGGAATACATCAAGATATTTTACAGGCAGTTTAACCCTTTAAGGACCGGAATCGTGTTGACACGATCATACTGAAGTGGGCTTCTAGGACAGCGATCGTGTAAACACGAAAAAAAGCACTTCGTTTTGATGACTTACAGGGCCACCATACTTTGCAGTACAGGTTTGAAACACACATCAATGGATAGGGAAGGGACTGATGTTCACTTCCTGATAGATTTTCTTCCTGATAGTCACTGAGAGGGGCATTGAGTGTCTAAAGGGCAGAGACAGTTTACAGCAGCCAGGCAGAGACAAAAGCAGAAACAAAACATCACAGGAATTTGTTTAGAGCGAATAAAGAAAGGGGAAACACAGTAAATCTGATGTATTTGACTTAATTATATTAGAACATTTATTCTGTCTCATGTGTTTTAATATATGTATGCTTTTACAACATTTATAAATATCAAGAAACAGGTGGATAAGCATATACTATTTCATGAACTAAATGTATCGGGTACATTTTTTTTTTCTTTATTACTGATAATAATGAAGTGAGTAACTTATTTTATTTATATTATATATTTATTTTGAGGAAAAAAAAAAAAAAGAAAAAAAATCGAGAGTATTGTCCATTAAAAGACCCTGAGAATAAACGTGTATTATGTCATTGCAATCACTCAGGTGAAACAATGTTTTGTAATTTGCCCAAACATCAATATTTATTTTTACACATGTATCTCTAAACAGAATACATAATAAAAATGACTTAAAAAAACGAGATATTGTGTTGAAAAAAAAAAAAGTGAAAAGTTTGTATGGTTTCTGAAGTACTTTATAATATTCTCCAGAGTGTTCTGAAAAAAGGACACCATTTACAAGATGCTACTGTAAAAAATTGATTTTTAGTGAATTTTTATAGGAACAGTCAACTACAGCCAAAAAACGCCTGGTTCTGGGGGACCATCCCACTGAAAAATGCTTGGTCCAGAAAGGGTTAATAGAAGACTGATAGAAGTCTAAAATATCTCATTGAAAAAGGTACAAAATGAAAGCTGTGGGAGGATTCATGAATGGAGTCCTTCTGGTGCTGGTATTTCACAAGAAAACCTGAATTTCCAACATCCAAATCATCTCAAAGCAAACCTAAATTGAACATCGAGCAATTATTATTATTATTTTTTTTTTGTTGAAACGCATTGGGATCCTTTAGTTGTATACAATATTGTACCTCTACCATTTCACTATTTTTCTTACTTCGATCGGTCGTATCCAAAGATTTCCCGGATATGTTTTGAGATTTCATCTTGATCTCCCCCCTCGTCATCGATAAAGTCCTCCATTTCAGAATCGTACTCGTCCTCATCATCATCGTCTAATTTCCGTTTGTAGCTGGAGGTGATGGGGGGCAGTGGGGGACCTAGCAAAGACAAATATCATTTAAGCAGCAGAACTCTCAAGAGACTCCTATTAAAAGTTAAAACACTTTTTAAAGGTTTTACAATGACTTTCAAATTTTACAATAAATGTTCATGTTGGTTTATATTACATGCACTACTGATTATTAAAATCAGATAAAATTTCACAGGAAACGCCAATACACCAAATGAGACACTACAGGTAAAGCACATATTTCATAGAGTTTAATGTTATACAAGCCAGGTCACAGTCTCTGTGCCATAGGTACAAAGAAAAATCACAATAGGCAACTATTCCAACCAATTTAGCAATGCAACAATGAAACGCCATGTGCTCTCTGTTGGTACCCCACATCAGCACAGGCACTGCATTTCAGCAGTGACAGTCTAGTTTAATTACTCACCTACAGATGCCTTGACCGGACTGCACCTAGCTACCTCCAGACCCTCATCTCTCCCTAAACCCCCACTCGACCTCTCCGCTCCTCCTGCACTATTAGACTGGCTGTACCTTCTCTACGCTCCTGTGCCTCCCGAGCCCGCTCCTTCTCCACCCTCGCCCCGCAGTGGTGGAATGACCTTCCTACAGATGTCAGGACTGCCCAGTCCCTGACCACCTTCCGCCAACTCCTCAAGACTCACCTCTTCAGACAGCACCTGTAGAACTCCTTTTCCCTCTGGACACTTATCACTCTTCCTTAAATGCACTTTACTTGCTCTTATCTGCTCCCTATTTTACTGCATTTAATCCTGTACTTTAGAGTACTGTAATCTGTCAAGTGTCATTTAATCTGTAGTATTTTGTATTTAATTATATCCTGATGTAACTATCACTGACACTTATCTGCTCCGTTACTGAATCGTATTTTGTCATATACTTGTACTTGCTAGAACCAAAGTAATTGTATTTTATCTTCCTCTTTAATTGTATTAATACTTGTGATTCTTGAAGTGTATTTTTGTTTACGACTGTAAGTCGCCCTGGATAAGGGCGTCTACTAATAAATAAATAAATAAATACAAAAATAAATAAATAATAAACAAAATAATTCTTGGAGCCAGACCTAAAGCAGAGCAGCTCCAGAAGTGTAATTTTGATGCCCAAGATCAGTAGTTAAATATTGCATCAACCTGCCTTTCTAGCAAAATGTGGAAGCTCATCAATAAATTTAATCAAATACACAAAGCTTAAACCTTTTTATACTCCGACTAAGAGCCATCAACATGACCCACACCCACAGTATGATACGCAAGTACTGTACAGGCTTCTCTGCAATCGCCACTGCTGGTGATATCACTAGCAATAATTATTTCCCATTTCTAACTTGCAGTCCTCTTCCATCAATGGGTGATCTGCTGAAATTCACCAACATTGAATATAAAATAGTGAAACAGAATGGTGCATCATTTCTAGAATTATTATTTTTTTCTACCAGAAGGGACTTTGGGAATACTGTACTGCAAATTGGCACCATCGTGAGATGCAGGTGTCAAAACAACAACGACACAATCTAAAAATAAATAAATAAACTAGAAATAAAATAGATACCTGGAGGCCTCATCATGGGCCTGTGACCTGGATGGGGTCTAGGTTGCCTAACCCCATTGGCGGGTACAAAGTCCTTGGTTGAAATGGTTTCTGACACCACAGTGCATTGGGGCCTCCCTGGGCCAGAGCCCATAGTGCTTCCAGGTCGAGCAGGTGCCACGCCTCCAGGTCGGCCAGGTGCCACACCTCCAGGTCGGCCAGGTGCCACACCTCCAGGTCTCATTTGTCCACTACTTCCAGGTCGAGCTTGAGGATTGTTTCTAGGTCTCCCTGGCTCACCATTCCGAGGTCGGTCCCGCATACCATTTCCAGGTTGGCCAGGACCACTATTTCCTGGTCTGGCCTGTGGATAACTTCCAGGTCGCACTTGGCCATTAACTCCAGGTCTGCCTTGCGGATTACCGTCAGGTCGGCCTGGTCCACTACTTCCAGGTGGAGCTTGAGGATTGTTTCCAGGTCTCCCTGGCTCACCATTCCGAGGTCGGTCCCGCATACCATTTCCAGGTTGGCCAGGACCACTATTTCCTGGTCTGGCCTGTGGATAACTTCCAGGTCGCACTTGGCCACTAACTCCAGGTCTGCCTTGCGGATTACCATCAGGTCGCCCTGGTCCACTACTTCCAGGTCGGGCTTGATGATTTTTTCCAGGTTTCCCTGGCTCACCATTCCGAGGTCGGTCCCGCATACCATTTCCAGGATGGCCAGGACCACTACTTCCTGGTCGGGCTTGTGCACCACTTCCAGGTCGCGGAGGCCCTGAGCTTCCTGATTTTGTAGGACCATTTGCGCTTGTGGGTCTGACCTGACCAGGACTTGCTGGTCGGCCCTGACCTGAGCTTCCTGGTCGCACTGAGGCAGAGCTGGAACTGCTCCCAGGTCGCACATGAGCACCACCTATTTTTCCAGAAGGTGGAAAGTTTCCTTTCTTCTGGTTAAGGTCACTGCTGGTAGAGGACCTCTGACCCCCACTTGAGGAAGGCCTGGGGGAGGAAGCTTTGGGAGAGGAATGAGAGCTGGAGCTGTGTTTTAAAGCGTTTTTGACAATACTGGCACCTGAGGAGCTTTTGCTGGACCCAACCAATCCAGGCCTGTGTCTATCACCCTGAAGCTGCTTGGCAGTAGAAGAACTGTGAGGTCTTTCACTGGATGAAGGCGGCTTTGGTTTCTTGCTCACCATGCCGTTGGGAGGGAGCTTCTCAGCATAACTTTTAGACGACAGCAGCTTTCCGCTTCTTACATCCTTGTCTGGCAAACTCTTCTTTGAAGAGCTGGAGACCACCTGGGACCTGCTGTCTCTCTCAGGCTTCCCTTCCCTTCCCATCTCCCGGATACATTTCTTATTCTTTCGCTCCAGGAACTCCATCTCCTTCAGTTCCTCTGCAGTCCTTAGCTTCTCTTCAGTCTTCTTTGTGGATTTCAGCTCCACTGGTTCAAACTGCTTCTTTTGCGCCAGCTTCAGGAGTTCTGCAAAGTTCATGGGGGGAGGTGCAGGCTTGGCTGCATTAGGCTTCTTGGAGGCTCTCTCAGGCTCTCGCGCTGCCGTTCTGTCAGGCATTCTTGCTGTCATTCTGTCCGTCTCTTCCCCATCATCCTCGTACTCTGACTCAGTTTGTGAGTATTCACAATAATCCTCCTCGTCACCTGTCCCGTTGCGCTCACACCCTTCTGCATTTCGCTGTCTTTCCTCTGCCATCTCCTGCTTCGAACGCCTCTTCTTAGTTGGCTCCACAATGGGGACGCCGTCATAGCCTCTGAAGTTGTCCTTGGTCCGAGACGCCATGGCGCGTGCTTTCGGTCAGACTTCATCTCCACTCGCTTGGCAAGCAGCTCCTCCTTCTTTCGCTTGCTTTCTATCACTGGAGAGAAACAAACAAAAAGGTGGTCAGAGATTGCATTTGGCGGAGTTGGGGCACAACAGAGAATTAGTGAAGTTAGAGAAATATCGCAAGAGACAATGAAACCATTGAGACATTAAATTGTAATATTAATTTCTCAATATTATATAATCTCAAAATATCAATCCACCTAGATTTAAAAAAAAAAAAAAAAAAATGCAACGTGTTGAATATGTATATAGTCCTATCTCCACTGACAACTTTAATTACAACCATTGTTTGATTGAAGAGGACATTTAAATATAACATTTCAATACATACTTTGGTGAGTATGTGTTTTACTTTGCAGTTAAACTTTTGCGATTTTAAAATGTTATTTGCTTATTTAGGGTTTCTTTGCTTAGAAAATATTAACCAGGCTGTCAGTATACATCTGAATGTAATATAAAGAGTGTGTGTGTGTATGTAGATATGGTTTAAATGCTGACACTGCACAGCATTTAAATGTTCATAAAAATTTACCAAAATGCACATCCCTAAAACAAACTTCTTGGAACTGGCTAAGATAAGAAACTATGGGAGCCTATCCGCTCTGTTTGCATGGTGCTGTACCTTTTTTTTTGTTCTCATTCTGCTGCTTCTTCAGGAAGGCTTGCACTGCTGCAGAATGCACACCTTTCACTTTCGGGTCCTTTTTTGGGGGTCCCACCGACAGGCTGTATCGCTTTGCCTGCAAAAATAAAAGAATCATTTGAAAATGCACACGGTTGCAGAATTTGGCATAGGTTGTAGCCCACTCGAAAGTGCTGTGCGAACAATTTAAAAATGTGTATTATCCTTGCTGAGGTAGAATTAAAAGACCATAATATTATCCAGAACGTATTCATTTCACAGATCACACTTTATTATGAATTCCTCGCAATTCATTTAAATATGAAACTGCAAAATAAAATAAAAATACTTACAAAGCAACACTATGGCTGTTAAATTTAAATACAGAAGGTTTATTTTTTTTCTTATTATTATTATTTGTTTATTTAGCAGACGCCTTTATCCAAGGCGACTTACAGAGACTAGGGTGTGTTAACTATGCATCAGCTGCAGAGTCACTTGCAACTACATCTCACCCGAAAGACGGAGCATAAGCAGGTTAAGTGACTTGCTCAGGGTCACACAATGAGTCAGTGGTTGAGGTGGGATTTGAACCGGGGACCTCCTGGTTACAAGCCCTTTTCTCTAACCACTGGACCACACAGCCTCCTGCCGCCCCCGTCCTCCCTTCTTATTAAAATATTAGCTAACAAATAGATCTTAATTCCTTTCCATTCGAGAGATCAAGATGTATATGTTACTGTAAAAATCAGAATCTGGTCAATCTTAAGTGTTACTGGCAAATGTCTGCAATTATGAAGAGATAGATTGCTTTTAAAGACATTTACCGGTTAATTTTATGATTTACCAAAGCTTATTGGTAACACTTGAAATAAATGTGCAAAGAAACAGTGGGAATCATTCTATACATTAATTATTGTACTTAAATTGTATATATGTTACAGTAAAAGATTTACTGGTAAATGTTAACATTTACCAAGCAAAACAGTAAATGTCCGAAATAAACATAACACTTTACTTTGGACATTTATTGGTAAATCTCAAGAATAACCAAGTGTCGTTGGCTAATGGCTGAAGTGTAATGCTGGCTCCAGGGATCAGCTTATTTTGCCTCCCCAGCGCATCAGCACACACAATGGCTGTGATGCTGGCTCCGGGGATGAACCACAGTGCCCACACTCCCCAGCGCAACAGAATGAGATTGAGCTAAGTGGGGTACATCTCTGGGGTCTTCAAGTGGGCACCTTCCGTCCTCTGTTTCGGTGACTAGCCCATGACACCTCATGTGATTCTGTTGATTTAGTGGGCTTGAATTGCATTCGCGCCCATTCGATGTTACTGGTTAATCTGCCAAATAACAGATTAGTGCAGGCTACTGTTGTAGTCATGGTTGTCATGTCATCCATGTATGCTCGAATTGGTGGTAGTTGCATTCCAGAAGCCAAGCGCTCTCCTCCCACTACACATTTTAATGCCCTAATTATTATTATTATTTATTTGTTAGTAGACGCCCTTATCCAGGGCGACTTACAGTCGTAAACAAATACATTTCAAGAATCACAGTACAAGTAATAAAACAATTAAGAGCAAGATAAATACAATGACTTTGGTTCTAGCAAGTACAAGTATGACAAATGAAGCCCTAATTACTTCCATTGCCATGGTAAAAGCCAGTGGAGAAATGGTGCATCCTGCCATTATTCCAACTTCTAGGCATTGCCATGTAGTGCTGAATTCTGAAGTTGAAAAACAAAATTGCAAATCTCCAAAGTAGGCTTTCACTAAATTTGTTATTGTCATCGGTACATTGAAAAAATCAAATGCTGCCCAAAGAAGTTCATGTGGCACTGAACCATATGCATTAGCCAAATCCAGGAATGTCACATGGAGCTCCTTCCTCCTATTTAGCTGATTGAATTTGTTGCCAGATCAGGGTGATGTGTTCTAAGCATCCTGGGAAACCTGGAATGACCGCTTTTTGTACTGAAGTGTCAATGAAGCAGTTCTTTAATAGGCAAGATGACAATCTCTGAGCAATAATGCTGAAGAAAACCTTGCCTTCTACATTTAATAGGGAAATAGGGTGAAACTGACTGATGCTTGTAGAATCTTTTTCTTTTGGTATAAAGACTCCACCTGCTCGGCGCCATGCTCTTGGTAGAACCTGTTTTTCCCATGCCACTTTCATCGCTTCCACAGGATTCGTATAACTCCAGAAGCACTCTTGCATACTCTGTACGGAACTCCATTAGGCCCTGGAGATGATGACGCCCTTGCTTTTTTCACAGCTTACTTTTTTCCCAAGGTGCACAGTCCTCCATTTGGTATTCTGGTGGAATGGTATGTGGGATGTCTGAAGGAACTGACATAGGCTCCTACCTTTTTGAATCTGTATGTGTTTACTCCAAATATCTCTCTAACTCAAACTTAGATGATTTTAGTGTGCCACTTCTCACTGATGAATAACTTATTTACAAATTTGAATGGATCTCTTATCTTTACGCAATGTTGCAAGCTTATCTTTTATGAAACTTTGTATAAGATTGAGTCCCTCCTTCTGACTTTGAAGAGGTTTTAATTAGTTTACATTGACAGTGTTACTCCTAGCAACATCTTTTCAAAATGCGATACACCTCCAACCCCGTTACCCTAGCTTTCTGTTACCAAAGAAAATAAATAAAAAATAAACACAAATAAAAATACTACAAAGCTATATTTTATCATGGGAATAAGCTATTCAGCCTATCAAAGCTCACAATTTTCCTATTAAATAAGTCGTGTGTCTAGCAGCTAGAAATATCACATGGTTACTGTTGTCCAATTTGGCGCTAAATGTGTGTGTGTGTGTTGTCGCACGCAACGCAGGCATTATACATTGCCAATAACATACTGCATTTCAGAGATAAAACTATCAGGGAGCCAGAGATAACTTAAGTCTCGGATGAAATGAGGTTCTACTCTGTTTGTGTGTGTGTATGTATGTTCTTACACTCCCAAAATTACTTCACTGTAGCACTATACTGTATTGAAGTGCAGAGACTTTAAGCACAAAAGGTGATAGCCTATCCTTGGCTTAGGACAGATAAGACAGTTATGTGCAGCTGTATAGAACCAAGTGATAGCAGCACAGCCAATCAACACTGAATTTAAGAGCCTTTAAAACACCCATAGGCAGGCAGGTAGTGAAAGACTCTCTTCACACTGGTTAGCAACATTTGGTAAATGTATTCTGTGGTAAAGTAGAGGAAGTAATCTGTTTAAAAAAATGGTTAGAATAAGAATTACCAATGCTTTACACACACTTACAGGGCTAAAATAGAAAATAAAAAGTACAATGAAAATCTTTAAACAGTAGAGATTTTTTTAAATCTCGCCAAAACAAATCTGTACAATGAATCCAGTTAGGCCACCCATGCTCTGCATACGATTTAGCAAAGCATACTAAAAAGTATCTCCTTTTTAAGTTGTAGAATCTTTTGACTAAAAACAAAGCCTGTTAGTCAAACATTAGACTTCAGATAGAGGAGGCTCGTTGCACAAGCATTTACTTCCTGCAGAAGCGCTATCATGATTCTCAGTGGAAGTGTTACTTATACTGCACCCTTGGGGATAGGTTCAAAAGAGCAGGACAGGGGCATTATTATTATTATTATTATTATTATTATTATTATTTTTTTTTTTTTAGCAATTTGCCTTATCCAGGGCGAATTACAATTGTTACAAGATATCACATTATTTTTACATACAATTACATTATTTTTTACACATTTATTTTTACATACAATTAACCATTTGTGCATTTGGGTTTTTAATGGAGCAATCTAGGTAAAGTACCTTGCTCAAGGGTACAGCAGCAGTGTCCCCCACCGGGGATTGAACCCACGACCCTCCGGTCAAGAGCCCTAACCACTACTCCACACTGCTGCCCAATACAAATAATATTAAAGGACAGGGGCATAATACACTGCATAAATGATGAGGCATCATCATCTACCAAGGAACAATTCATTATAATGGTGTTTTATTTCACAATGCTTACTTGGCTTTCCAAGCGTAACATACTGCCATTTGTGTAAATGGTAGTTGTAACACTTCAAAATGTGCTCCTGCTTAAGTCTCATACTTCGTGAATAATGTTAACATGGCAAAATTAACGTAAATTTGTCAATTTTGTGAGGTACTTTTTTTTGCAACAATTAATTAGTATAACAAGTAACTTACCATGAAACCTAAGTAACAGTATATTCGTGTCAAACCTTTACTGGAAGTTTTTTTCTTACCGGTAAGCTGCTCAGACCCTGGTTTTCAGACGCCATGGACAGGATGGTGTTGAAATCCATGGTCAGTTTTCCTTGCTCAGTAAAGTCCAACAGCGGCGAGAGAAGAAAACAAAAAAATAATAAATAAGCCCACCGAGTCCCCGAGCAACACAACCTCGCTCCGGCACACCAACACGCACAAAAAACCCAAGGAAACTGGGAAAAGGACAGTAACAACAGCAGAAACAAACAGCAACACCCTGGGAAGTGTGCAAGCACTCAGCGAAGCAGAAAGAACCCTGGTTTTGGAGATGTTTAGATCAAATAAAATAAAAGCTCCCCCAACACAGAAAGAAATTATTAGAGACTCTATCGATGTGTTTTCTCTCCGGGATATCTCCGTCGCACTCTGTGATTAGTACGTCAACGGATATGTGCGTCATTTCCGTCTCCTGCTAGGCGTTTCGCTGCATTAAAGACAAAGGTGCTTGAGAATTTTCCTCCAAACAATTACTTTATTTAAAAGCCCATGTATAAGCTACCCTACAGTCTGTGTCTTTATTAATTTAGCTAGTGAATGGGTTAACGAGTCTTTTTGAGAACAAATTACGGTACACGTTATTGTTATTTATTTCCAGCTATTTTTTTCTGTATCATTGCTTCATCAAATGCCATTTCTAGTTGTAAATAAAACAGAACAACGCTGACAAGGAAAACAATAGGCCTATACCATTTTTTTTTGTAAATTCACCTGGTCGAGAGGGGAAAAAAGCCTTTTTTTCAAAGGACATTTAACAAATAACGCAACCAGATGCATTCATTTGTTCTATTTAAGTCTGACATATGGAACTTTTTTTCATCCTTTTCCACGTACTGTAATATCACACACACACCTCCGATCGAACTGCCCGAAAATCTGCAGGAGAAGCGAGTTTAGACACGTCAACTTCCTGAAGTAGTACTGGAGCACAAGACGTGTTTGCTGCTGTCGTACAGTAGCAGGTGGTTTGGTATAGTTCCCATATGAAGAAAGGACTTAAGAAAGGGACTGTTGTGATGCCAGCGATTTATGTTCCCTCAGTTGAAACCATACCCTCGTCCCTCTAGATCCTTTCCTCTTATGGGAACTAGCCTCAACCGGAATTAGATATCTGTGGTGTTGCTAATTAGTATTATTAAATATTAAAAACCACAGATGTATAGAAAAATTGGAATTATTATTATTATTATTATTTATTTCTTAGCAGACGCCCTTATCCAGGGCGACATACAATTGTTACAAGATATCACATTATTTTTACATACAATTACCCATTTATACAGTTGGGTTTTTATTGGAGCAATCTAGGTAAAGTACCTTGCTCAAAGGTACAGCAGCAGTGTCCCCCACCTGGGATTGACCCCACAACCCGCCAGTCAAGAGTCCAGAGCCCTAACCACTATTCCACACTGCTGGAATGAACTTTTCCGACAAAGCAATATCAAGTATCTTATGTGTAAGTTGCATACTGTTGTAGGCTAAAAAAATTAGAGCTGGTAGTATCCGATCGACATCCACTGTAGGCCTATGTAGCTTACATGTAAATATCTCAATTTGACATACCCGGATTATGATACTCTCAATAATTTATGATTAAGAAAATCAAAGTTTTATTGCAATAAAAGGACTACACTTACCAGAATGCATTTGGATGGGAGTTTAAACGCCTGAAACATAGTGGCATGAACTGTCCTGGAAACATTGAGTCATATGATCACCCTACTTACTTACTATAACCACCATCTACACACAGTATTATAATGGTATGTCAAAAAGGAAGATAATATTTACTTTAATCTCAGGAACTTGTAGTAAAATAATTCGTCCACCAGATGGCACCAGTGAACAAGGAGTTGGCCTATACTATTTTTCCAGGTCTGTTTAATATTTAAACCATAATGGTTCAACAAAACTAAGATAACGCAAGCAACACGGAAGCTAACGTGTAAAACATGTTTGTTTTACAAAGCATGAAGCAATAAATAAAACATCAGTGGTGCCTGAGGAGTGTTTTTCAGTACAACCGCCTGCCTTCTTGCTTGCATGCCATCCACAGCAGTTCCTTTTACACAATAAGGGATTATTATTATTATTATTTGTTTATTTAGCAGACGCCTTTATCCAAAGCGACTTACAGAGACTAGGGTGTGTGATCTATGCATCAGCTGCAGAGTCACTTACAATTACGTCTCACCCGAAAGACGGAGCACAAGGAGGTTAAGTGACTTGCTCAGGGTCACACAATGAGTCAGTGGCTGAGGTGGGATTTGAACCGGGGACATCCTGGTTACAAGCCCTTTTCTTTAACCACTGGACAACACAGCCTCCTAGCACTATAACTGTATAGAAATTAGGTCATGCATTTGTAAGTGGACATATTAACAGGAGGTTCAGTTACTTGCAGCCAGTTTAATGTGGACTCACAAGCTTGCGGAAGATCTAAATTTAGACCATAGATATCTAATAAATATCTGATGTCTATGGTAAGGATGGAAACTTCTGAAGGAACGGATACCCAGCTTATAGCTGGTCTAAGTGGCACTCAAGTGTTGCTTTATAAAATGTAAAATCTCACCTGCACTGTTCTTGAATGGCCCATTGCTGCTAATTCTGAAAATGAAAATCAGACGGAATATTTTCCAACACAATTTGTGCGGATGAAAAACAATTTACTGAAGTACCATTACAGGAACATGCCTGTAGTACATGTGTTACATTGTATGGCTCCATATTTGCATATCCTGTACAGTACAATTGGCACCTTTCCATTGCCAGTCATTTTTTCCACTTTAAGCATTTTGAAGGTCTTTTGTAAGAAAATAGACATCCATAACTGTAAATGCTCCCATCAAAAGATGTATAGTGTCGGATTACTGTTTATTTTTAGTACCACTGATTAAGACAGATGTTTTACATGAAAAATGTCTTTGTCCACAGATCAGTTCTGAATCCAATTGAGCATTGCTGGATTGAGTTGAAGTGGCTGCTTAACCCTTTGCTGCCCAGTGTTCATTATATTTGACATTGAGGAAATTGGTAATAAATAGGTATGGAAACCCACACAGGGCAGTGAAGGGTTAAAGGAAGACAGTCTTCAGGTATTGAGTAGTTGAATCTGAGTGTCAAAAGATCACGCAAAAAGCCAATACATGTATGGACAAGTTATGAGGAGCTGTGATAAATCCAAAGGAGGCAGAACTTTTGGGAGGGGGGACGGCGGGGGAAAGCTTAGGTCGGCCAGGGTATCCAGCGACCCCTGTAGTCTGGCCGGGTGCCTGCGGGCTTGCCTGTAAGCTGCACAGAGTTGCGTTGTCCTCCGACGCTGTAGCTCTCAGGTGGCACGGTGAGTCTGCAGTGTGAAAAAAAGCGGTCAGCTGAGGCACACGCTTCGGAAGACAGCGTGTGTTCGTCTTTGCCCTCCCGAGTCAGGGCAGGGGTGGTAGTGGTGAGATGAGGAGGCTGTGTGGTCCAGTGGTTAAAGAAAAGGGCTTGTAATCAAGAGGTCCCCGGTTCAAATCCCACCTCAGCCACTGACTCATTGTGTGACCCTGAGCAAGTCACTTAACCTCCTTGTGCTCCGTCTTTCGGGTGAGATGTAATTGTAAGTGACTCTGCAGCTGATGCATAGTTCACACACCCTAGTCTCTGTAAGTCGCCTTGGATAAAGGTGTCTGCTAAATAAACAAATAATAATAATAATGAGACTAAAAATAATTGTATATGCCAAATTGGGAGAAAATAATAAAATAATTAGCGATTAGTAAATAAAATAAAAACATTGAAATGCACGTCATTGGAAGTTTGTTCAAGGTACCAATAAGTACATTCAGACGTTTGAAGGTTGATTGTCTGAAACCACACGGTGTCACTATTTAAGGACACCATTGTCATGTTATCTGTTTGTATGCAGGACCACAGAGCCATCTATTGACTAACAATGTACAGTGCTTCTATGATCCAGAAAATCAACAACTTACAGTATTGTGGGTCATTTACTTACAGTAACTAAAAAAGTTAAATGTGCAAAATACCTTTCTTCAGCTTTGACTGACACCAACACGTTTCAAAACAAAACTCACGTGGACAGCTATCCAAATTTATAG
This sequence comes from Acipenser oxyrinchus oxyrinchus, assembly GCA_030684275.1. Classification (NCBI taxonomy): domain Eukaryota; kingdom Metazoa; phylum Chordata; class Actinopteri; order Acipenseriformes; family Acipenseridae; genus Acipenser; species Acipenser oxyrinchus. The sequence goes on along the minus strand of CM060264.1, from coordinate 23,771,728 downwards.
CTTGCGGTCTTATATCCACGCCCACAAAATAGGCGTCAACGTCTCCACTTACCTTCCCCAATTCCCAAACCACGCCCCGAAAAGTGTCTGGGACGCTCAATCTCCGCCCATGATTGTGTCACTCGTGTAGCCGCCCACTTTGATGTCACCGTGTTCTTAAAAAGAGACAAAAACAGTCCGCATTGCAAAAAAAATCTATTTTATTTGTAATAAAGCTGTAGACGGGGCTGCCGCTCTTTTTTTTAAATAAACCTTTAGATCGAGTAAACAAAGATCTAAACAGAAATGGTTTCCCCAGTCACCGTGGTAAGTGCTAACGATGCTTCCGCTGTTTGCATTGTTCGCTTTTCTAATTCACTGTATACTTCACATTTAAGTAACAAATCAGTGCTTGGCAAATATATAGCAACAGCTGTATAATTTATTATAAAAACTCCACCGCGGTCATGTGTATATATATATATATATATATATATATATATATATATATATATATATATATATATATATATATATATATATATATATATGTATCGGCTTTCAAAAATGAAATCTTACTAAGAATAAATTAATGTTGTTGCTAAGTGTCAGCTTTATACAGGATGTGGTTTGTTATATGTCTGGGGGCTTTACATTCCTGCTGTAATAATATTCTGTCAATATTGTTATTTATCCCTTATGGATCATTTTGATACTGTACGTGCGATGTTATCTTTCAAGCCTCAAGAGTCAAGGGCAGTGATGCTGATTTATTCTGTATGCACAAGTATGAAGTGAAGCACCGGACACGTGATCCTTAAAAAAGCATGTCAGTGTTTATTTCCAGTTTTGCGGGAAGCCTGTTAATGTCACGTTTCTGATTCAACTAATAATCCAATTTAATGTGCATATTTCTAAACAAATACAACACAGCAAGGAAGTGTTTGGGAGTTATTATTATTATTCTCTCGTGCAATCATCTTTTTACAGTGATTGTATTTATGTATTAGTTACATTGTGATGAATCCTTAGCAAACAGTATCACGTCTGTATAAACAAACAGAATTGCCTTTGTCCGTTTCAGGTGAGGTGTACAATTACAATATGTTTTAACAAGAAACGCCATTTATGAATTACAGTAGATGCCAGCTTCGTTATGTATTTTGTTTGTTTTTACTTAGGCAACTAAAATAAGGAACTGTTACACAAGATACTGTCAAACTACCGATAGTTAATCAATTTATTTGTTTCGTACGTTACTATCCGCGATTATTTTTATTTTGTTGTCGAAATAGGCTGAAAATGGTCACGATTCTGCTGTGCAAAATGGCATTTGGGCTTTTTTTACATTTTAGTTAAAGCACGCCTTTGTCTCCGTTTATTTCTGGAATCAGTTTTTAAACAAAAGAGAAACGTAACATGTGACAGTTTTTTTTTTTTTTGAGACGCATGCGCCCGCTGGCTGACCTACAGAAAGAGACCGTCATGTACCAGGTTCTTGCATTTGCATTTGCTGCAGCGCAAGGTCACTAGCTAGGGAAATCAACACAGCTTTTCAGTAAATTAAAGTTAAAGAATAGGCTCCCTATTTATTGGTATCAGTTAAAATAATACAATAATGCATTATCACAGCAGTCTTTACTGCCTTAATTTTCAAATAATAGAACAACAAACTGGTAAACAGCACATAGGTAGGTTTTACAAAAAAACAAAAGAAAAACACCTTCAATATGTAGCACATACTTTGTCCTTCACACTGCTAATGAATGTGGCATTCCTGACCTATATTCTGGACTATAGTGGGTGATTCAAAAGTCAAATAACCAGTATGCAGATGTGCCATCACAGCAAGGTACCATGCCATTTCTACTGGCCTACAGTTGCTTCTTGCAATTTACATACATAGCTAATACTTTTCCCTTTGTGCATTTGTACCCTGGTCAAGTCATGTGAGCTCCCCAGTATCTTAAATATTTGAAACATCCACTCACTGCCACTTTATTAGATATATTAATCAGAAGTACGGCCCATAACTACTTCAGTTAGGCAGAGGATCAGAAGATTACGGACACAAATGCTGCAAGCTCATTCCACAGATACTCAATTGGGTTGAGATCCAGAGAATGTGTGGCAAAAGTCAATCACAGACAATAACAGTGGATAAGGGGGTGCCTAATAAAATGATCAGTGAGTGTATATAAGCAGCGACAGTTAGTAATAAGAATGGTATGCAAGGCCAGGTGTGTTCTTGTTTAATAATGCATTGTAACTTGTAAGTTTAGCTGCGCTTCAATGCCAGATATATTTTAGATGAATAAACTCTAGTCTGTTTTTAAGAATTGACTTCACTTTTACTGCAGTGTAATTGCTTTTGTTTTCCATAAGACATAAAGCGATGGTTGAAAACTAAAAGCAAATAATGAGTTTGTGATCTGGATTCTTGATAAGCCCACTCCAGATGGCCTGGTCATTAGTGTAGAGCTTTTCGTTTGGTTGGTTCAATGTCCAGTCAGCAGATTCAGCCTGGGCACTCGTGACTAGGCAGCATGGGGAGCACAGCAGGTATGCTGAGACATATTAACAAAAAGCTGCCATCAGGTTGACCAGATGAATTTACTGGGTCCCAAAGCCAAAAACCCGATGCTGACAGAATTGGTACAGATGGCAAAACAAGGACAGTATTTATCACGATGCAATCTTGCAATGTTATTTAACCAGCTGTTCGTGGGAGTTTGTTTTTGTTAAGCTTGACTGATTGTAAGGTGTAGTGCTAGTGTCCATATATTATATAATATATATTTCCGAATGTTGTTCCCTTAAAAGCTCATGTTGAAAACACCAGCAATGTAGAAGTTTCTTGCAGAATGTTATCAGTAAAACAAAAACGTTTGGGAAAGAAAGACTTTTCTTTTTAGGAATTTCATTCAAAATAGTGGAACCATTATCGACTGATCATGTCTGTCTGTCTCTACATGGTGAATATGAAAACTGCCTTGGTTCTGCCTTTGTCTACAATCTGATACCCCCCCCCCCATTTTTATTTTTTAATGTTACACTTTCAGATACTGTGCATTACTGTAATTGCACACATCGGAGGGCCCTCTGTATGTGTATGCACCGGTTTTAGTATTTGTTTCTTGAGCAGTAACACAGCTTGTTGTGTGTATAAAATATCAGATATTTTTATCATTCACTTACAGAACTAAAACTAAAAAGTAAAGTCACAGAAGGTGAGAGTTGCAGTGTGAAACCAAAAGGAACCCACTGATTGGGGGTAAGGCTTGCTCACTGACCGCATGCAGCAAGTCCAGCTGCACTTGACACTCTTTAAGAAGAGCGCAGGTAGCTGAGTGCAGAGATATAGTTATTATCGGGTTTCTTTTTCTTTTGAGTATTTATAATATTTAAAAAAAAAAACATTCAGAGTTATACTATACTGGTATCACACTTACATAAGTTTAACATGGTATTTTTTCATGGTATTTTTGTAGTTTTACCATGCTTTCCCATGCTTATACTATCATTTACCATCCTGGTTTTGCCATGTGTATTAATTTCCTTTACCATACCTCGCTATTCTTTAAAATGCTTACCTACACTTCACTATGCTTTATTACACTTGTAAACAAGACTTTTTAAAATTAGTTTATTTCACTTTGAATCGCCAAAGACAGCAGAATGAGTATACAATGTACAGTATTTCATAGACTTGCCGAACACATTATTCCATCATGCAATAACACAAAGCAACTTACTGTAGCAAATATCTTGATTAAGAACTAACTAAGGTGTCCTGATTCTCTTAAAATCAATGCCATTATGGATGGAATCCAGAGAGCAAGTTTTATTGTGGCAAATTACCTCTTTAAGAGGCCTTGACTGTATTATACTTTTTTGTTTATTTATTTATTTATTTATTATGCGAACCTACTAACTACGGATGGATCGGCCCGCACTAGTAGTTTCAGCTTCAATGAGTATAGTAATCATGCATAGCCGTTGGGTCAAATTCAACTAGCATTTAGGGTTTGGAAAAACAGAACTGAAATAAATAATTCAGTGTCAATTCAAGGGCCTGTGCAGTATGTACAGCTGTGTTGTTGTTTTTCTGTTTTTTGTTGTTCTTTTGTTTTGTGTTTATCTTACCTGAACATCAATCAATAAAAAAACAAGAGTTTCTTTAATGAAATGGTCACACCAAAGGTGCAACCTGACACACTGTAAGGATTTCAATCGATTGGCCTGTTGAAACAGGTGACGTTCCGCTTGGCTAGTGTTTGTGACGCTTGTTCTTCACAGGAGCTGGTTACTGATTTATGGAAAAAGATGGTGCTTTGGAACACTGTGACAGGGAGTACCTTGTCGCTGGTTCTTGAGTGCATGTGTGCCTTTAGGGACGACCAATAGGAGACGCGTTGCTAAGCAACTAATTGAGCAGGTAGGCTCGCCCGGCGCTGAGCTGATCAGGAGGTCCTGATTGGCTGGGGGGCGTGTCCGGGGAGGCTGTGCGGAACTCAAAAGGCGTCTGCGCCTCAGCTCGAGGCATTGCCCAGCTGCGGCCGCTTGAAAAGTCCTTTTGAAGAGGCCGGAGTCACCGTGAGGGTGCTGGGACTCCCAGAGCCCAGAAGTGGGTCAGTTTAGGAGATGTTGATCCCAAACAGTATATGTGTGGAGTAGGTTCCTGGAGTGGGATGTTCCTTTTATTTGGACTAGTGCTCATCTTGTGTGGCGAACTTTTTTTATTTTTAGCTTTGTTTTGTTTTCTTTATTAAATCTGACACTAGGGCTACCATTGCTGGTACCCTAGTAGCAGCACCTGTGTTGTTATTTAAATCTGCATGCCGGCGAGGCGTGTCAACACTCAATGCTCTGACTGCCTCAGTATTATTCAGTGACAACCCACGTATGTAACATCACCCTGTTACAAACACCCACAGGCATAGGAGTTGTAGTGTCACAGCCTGTCAAAGCTTTATGGAATGAGGACAATAAAGACAGCAGGCAGTTAGCATTCCCAAGGCAGTGATGAGTGGAGCTGAAAGCTGTTTTTTTATGGAATTAGCCAAAAAATGAACAGAGTTTCTACTTATTTTATTCTGTTGCCATTGTATTCCACTATAACTCAAACCGCCACCTGGCTATATAATGCAGTGCAAACCTCTTAATGTGGCTGTGTTTGTACATCTTGATCACACAAAGCACTTGATTATTGATTGAACAAAAAGTGGTAATGCTGAGTTTTGATTACAATATGCAGTTCATTCTTAACCAGTGATTCTGTTAAGCAGTTTTCACTGTCAGGGGGCGCCTGCCTTACGTGGGAGTTGTTGGTCTTTGCTAAGCATTGAAGGGCTGTTTTTCAGAGAGGTTGCACAATCTGCTACAGCGCACCACAGTCCCCTAGCCCTGACCTGTCTGTCATTCACACACATAATAGCTGAGCTGCAGTCTTCCTCCCGGAGATGTTGTGCAATACTATCTGCTGGATCGTCAAGTCCCAGGCAATCATATTTGTGTGGTAACCCAGACTGCACCAGGGACTATTGCTGCAACTTTTCACCAACTTTCACTGCTTACATTTTGGAAATAACAGTACCTGTTTTGAGAGCAGATAAACATGCCACTAAGAACATCGCTGTAGGGCAGGGGTGCCCAAAGCTGACCCTTCCACTCCTGGTCTTTGTTCCAACCCTGTTCTAAATTGTTCAATTGAACCAATTAAACCACCATCCAAACCCTGAAATAATTGCCTCTACAATTTGAATTGTATCAACTGTCCTGTGTGGCTTACTGGCCCAAAGCCAATTATATAGCTTCTGTGCCAATTGCGTTTCAATTAAAAGATAAGTTAAATGAATTCTAACAGCAGGAACTCTAAAGTCAGATTCACAAAGTGCAAGATACCGTAGCATAATAAACAAGTTTTGTATTTGTTCCCATCCTGGTAAGTGCTGAAAGATACTGGGCCTATTTGATAACTGTATTGTAAGAACCAGTTTCTTCACCCCACTCCTCCGTAGCAGCTGCTGTTTTTACACTGAGCGCCTACTCACGATGACAGCTTCACTGACCTTTTATCATAAGATGTACAAATAATGATAATAAACACTGTATTATCAGTGGTAGAAATCCATGTGCTTGAAAGTGTCGTGTTTGTTGTTTGTTTGTTTTTGTTTTTTCCCGCTCATGTGACAAGCAGATCACGTAATCATGTTATTATTTGCCACCAAACACTTCCTAATTTGGTGTGTAAAGGCGTCTCTAGTTGCTGTAGTGGAAAGGGCACTGTGGCCATAATTACAGTGAATATATTTTGATGGGCATTGCGGCAACTGAGAAGGGCACCCATGACAATTGCTACATGGCCACTGTTAATTTCAAGCCCTGTTATCATACAGCATTAAGAATTACAAATTAATTCAAGTTAATAGTTCTCAAATAAATGGGTCCAAATGCACTATAAATGAAATGGGTGTACAGTAGACCCTCACTAGTCTGAACTCAGGTTATCTGAATTGACCTGTAATCCGAAGCTTTAAATGAAAACATAGTAGCACTAGAAACCAAACATCATTCTCTGACGTGTTTACGACATTTACAGCTCTCTTCCTCTTTATCATCAATCCTTAAAACATTAAGATTAAAAGAGTCCCATGATGCTTTGTTTCAGGTGAAGTGCGAAGGCCCCAAGTTGGTGCCTTTCTTGAAGGCCACGTGTGTCTACTTCGTCCTCTGGCTTCCCACCTCCAGCCCCTCGTGGTTCAGCGCCCTCATCAAGTGTCTGCCCATCTTCTGCCTGTGGGTCTTTCTCCTGGCCCACGGGATCAGCTTCCTGGGAGCCCACTCCAGTGCCCGCAAGATCCTGGCCGGACTCATCTTCTCTTCGCTGGGAGACGCCTTCCTGATCTGGCAGGAGCAAGGCTACTTCGTCCATGGTCAGTAGGGATTCACGTGATTCCAAAAGATGTACATTTTGTATATTGCAAAATCTTTTTAAATATGTGCTGAAGTGCTCCATATTTTCGGAGATATATTGATTGTAGATATATTTTTTGTATGCTTCCAAGAAGTCATATTTTAGTGGAAAATGTAACACTATTGTGTTACATTTTACACTATTGGATGCACCACTCGGGAGCCCTCTCTTTGCTAGGCTTTTAACATGGCATACCATAGTAAACTTTCACAAGGGGATATATTCTAAAGTATGTTGTGAAATACCTACTGTTCCTGAACATATTTTCAAAACTGTTCAAATATGTTGCATAATTCACTCAGAAGTGTTTTGTTATGGTTCACATACCTTTCCCAGGGGAGGGTTTTGGAAACAGTGGGGGTCTTTGTAAGTTTTTTGATGGCATGGCAACCATATTCTGATTAATTTTCATATTGGAATTCCTGTGACAAGCAGGGGTGTCAAACTCAAATGTTAAAGCAAAACTGAACTCTTATATTCTCAAATATATTCTCAAATACCAAATGCCTATGGGACTTGCGTTGGACATCCATGTGTTAAAGTAATCACAGGGACCCTTACTGTTCCCTGCAGGAGATGAAATCCCTGCTGACGGGGATATAGTGGAGGCTGTCATATGTACATACGTACACACGCACTATATTATTTACTATACCTGGAAAACCACTTATTAAATTTTGATGAAACTTGGTATTATCTGGGAGTAGATTGTGGGCATATATGGTCATATGGAGGTGTATCTCTGTATTTATACATCCTTCTGTCTGTATGTCACCTTCTTGTATCTTGAGAACACAAGAACGTATTCCACATACTGTAAGGCAGTCATTTAAATATACTTTACCGTGATACTAACACCTCATTTGCTGCTGACATCTAGGTCTTAAATACCACTTTTTCCACTTTCATTAACTATTCATTGCTATTTCTTAATGTTTACTCTTCTGTACTATACATACTGTTGATAAACATAATGTTTTTTCGTTATCTGATAGCTGATTTTGGATTTGGAGCCTTGGTGAGGGACATGTGTTATGTTACTCACATGCTTGTTTCTCTCTTACAGGCCTGTTAATGTTTGCTATCAGCCACGTCCTGTACTCCTCTGCCTTCGGGATGAAGCCTCTGGACCTGCGTGCCGGCCTGTCTATCGGAGTGGTGTCAGGGCTGAGCTATGCTCTTCTCTACTCCTATTTGTCAGGGCCCTTCACCTACCTGGTGGCGGTCTACATCGCGCTGATCGGCTTCATGGGCTGGCGGGCCCTGGCTGGTGTGCAGCTCTACGATGACCTGTGGACCTGGACCAAGCTGTCAGCCTGCCTGGGGGCCATGCTGTTCATGGTGTCTGACCTCACCATTGCCGTCAACAAGTTCTGCTTCCCTGTGCCACATTCCCGGGCCATCATCATGGCCACTTACTACGCAGCTCAGATGCTCATTGCCCTGTCCGCCGTGGAGCGCCAGGACGAAGACGACCCCAAAAAGATAACCTGAATCCACCAGCAATGACCGTTTTGGCATCAGGGAACAGGCTAGTCTCCCGATCTATGGATGTACAGATATAGCACTACAACAAATACTACTGCTATTATTATTAGTTACCCAAATTGCTCGGCTTCTTATTATGACCGATAAGGACCATTCGTTATTTTGTTTCCTCAAAAAAAAAAAAAAAAAGGGCCATCATTCAATTCATAGACCATTAAACGTTTTTCGGGTGCTTTGAATGAATTGGGTGCTGCAGACTCTTCTATGCCACCTTTGCCCTGCTAATCTGAAAAAGGGTAAGGGAGTAGTTTTTAGCAGCTTTCATGCTCCCCCATGCTCTAGAAATTGCCCTTTGTTACATTTTGCACTAGATTGGTGTGTATGATTACCAGATTGTATTGCCAAACACCAGGTACTTTTAAAATACTCCCATAATAACATTAGAATTGTAATTACTTAACATTATGCTGGACAACTGAAGCAGCACAAAGGCTGTGTACCAGCAGGTAGTAGTAGTAGGGAAATACTACGCCCAATGGCGCCACTCCAGTATTTCCTGCATACATGACAAGCCATGTCAATTATTTAAAAATATTAAATATGTATAGGGCTTCGTAATTCATTTCCCCCAAAAATACGGAAAAAGAAAACTTGTACAAGAAAAGAACTATCGAAAATCAGATAACCCAGCATGAAATTGGTATTAGATAAAGCCAAGCTATTTCAGTAAAAGGGTAACTGATAATTGGCACTGCTTTCCCAGTTCTGTCTTTTGGTAACCTGCCTTGCTTTTATCGCACAAAAGACCCTTTTTATACCAGACAAGACAGTGTTTCATTTAGTTCATTTTTTATTTTTGAATGGGGGTAGGGGGAGTGAGTCTTTTGAGTAAAATGTGATCGATTCATCGTTGACTAAACCACAATATTTTGTTATTTGGCTAATCCGGCACAGCACCTTCAGCAGAGATACAAACTGCTTTTGTCAGTTTGCCCTCTGTAGACTGACAGGGTAGTCCCACCCCCTTTCCCCTTTAGTTTATAATACTGACAGTTACTGTTACTAGGGGCTCGAAGCATGACCTACATGGCCGCTGAACTCATAATACAGATTGGAAGTGGTGGATGGCCTGACTCATTACCCCAGTGGCCTGAGCTGGAAGCAGGCCTATTCAGGGGACCATCAGTCTGCTGTGATCCTCTTGAACCTGATACACCAATACTGCTTGGGGGAGTTTTGACACTGGGCCCCTGAAAGTATCGGATTTAGGAAAGCCAGTGGCAGTGCAGTTCGATTAGCATAGGGGTTTACTATGCTGGCCTGCCCAAACTGTGTACTTTTATAATTATTACTTTTAACAATTATTCAGGTCATTAAGCTGGACAGGGTTTCCAACCTTCAGCATATTTACTCACCTCTGAAATGAGTGTGCTTTGGAGAGTTTTTGTGTGGCTCCTGTTTAGTAGACCTGATGGGATTTGCCACACCAGAGAACTCAGACTGCCCCATACCAAACACACAGAGCAACAGTCGCACCCTTTTATAAATCTATCTATGGTAAATTTAGCAATTTGTCATTCTTTTGCCATAATTAATCTATGCATTTACTCAAGCTAACAGAAACAACCAACATAAAATTGCATGCAGGTGATACCAGACCAAAAACCTTAAGGTAAATGTTTTTGAGGGATTTGCCTTGTCTGGATCTGACGTGAAACCCTGATTTATCAACATACAAATACACTAACAGAAGAGATACCAAAATGCCTAAGAAGAAAGTTTTGGCTCCATAAATGTATTGACAGAACAGCAGTACTCCCCCATGCTGGTTGGGTGACAGAGAATTTTGCGTGCTTGCATCTTCATATGCAAGGACAGCAATTTCTTGTTTGCTTTACTTCCCCAAACATTAAAATAGTTCAGTAGTGGTTGGAAACCCTGACCCAAGGCTTTTGGACTGGTGTTTGTGTGACAGCATGTTTTTCAAGTGCAATTGCAGGTTTTGAGGCCTACTCTCCAGAGGCTCTAGTGTTAAGGAGGTAGGCCTCTATTATTGTAGGAAAGCACATAAAACACTGTCTAATACCAACTCCCTTGCAGGGAGAGGACAGGCTCCCCCACAACTACTGTGACATGCAAGTACTTGCATGTTCGCAGTGGCCAGCTTTAAAGAGTACTGTGGCAGAGGTATAACACTGGTGCCATTATGTCGCCAATATTCAGCATGGTGGTGCAACCTCTACAGCAGCTTGAGTCGACATGGCAGACATAGGGATGCAGTTTCATCATCTTCTTTATCAGCACATACTGGCATGACCCCATTCTGTTTAACTGTAGTAACGATTCTATGCAAACAAAGGAACTTCCTATTCAAAGGGTGCACCTTAATATTTTATTGAGTAAGGCTCAGTTTTGGTACTCAATTGTGTATTCTGTTGCCATGACAAAATGGGGGAGCCTTGTCTTCTGAGAGCCTTGTTTTCTTTCATCGATTGGCATTCAGAATTTAAGCACAGAGAGCACTAGAGCTGCATTGGTGTTGAAGTATTAAGTGGAGAATGGGAACATAAAAACCCTTTTGAAAATAACTACTAATATTACAAATTCATGGTTGTTTGGTACAAAATGGCTTCTTGAGCCTTCTATTTCAAAATGCAAAGTTTTCTGACTTTTCCATCACTTTATTACAGTGTGTATTCCCACCAACTGAAGGACAACCTAATTTAATAAGATTATAATTTGAAAACAGTTACCTCACTGTGGTATATCCAAAAGCAACCATAAACATTTTTTCCAGTATTGTAATTAGATACAATGGCCAGTGCCTAACATATTCTTATACATTTAAATATATATAAAACGGTTTAAACCATTATTCTCAAATGATGTACACCAGTCACGGTAACTCTGTTCAACAATGGTTCATTTTCAAAAGGGAGAACTCCACAATGCCTTGGAATGGGTCATTTAGCCATAATCAAAGAAATGGGATCTAGTCATATCTCCAGTTGTTCAGATAGACCAGTAGATTAGTAGATAGGGTTCAGACCACAAAGTGGGGGCCAAGTCATTGGAATTATTCCCAAGAGTCCCTGTATAGAATATATGTATTATGGCTTTGCTGCTGTCCACAGTAGATAAGGTAGAGCAGAATCCTGGGTAGTGTATCCCCTAGGACATCTGTCTATTGAGACTGTACTGTATTTAAGCTGCTCAAACATCTTCACCAACCAAAAATATTAACAGTGCAGGATGTTATAGAGCAAACCATCCCTAAATATGTAAGCCCTGTAATGCCTGAGTATTTCTGTTTGAGGAAAAGCTATTTTATTTATTGACAATGCTTTCAAACATGTCCTGGAGTGAGTCAATTTCAGGGATTGCTGTATTGTTACCTTCATAGCTCACAGTAAAAACCAGTACTGACTCTAATGTGAAATCAGAAGTTAACAAACTGACAGCAATATCATACACAGCAGTGTAGTGTTACATCAAGCAGTTCGGGTGTGTAGACGTCACAAGCTTTTGATGTCTGTACTTCCCACCTGCTCGATTTTTCCATAATGTAGAAAAAATCCATTGTTTTACTGAGGCAATGGTACCAGACCACAGTTTTACTAGTAAAAGATTTCATTCAGTGCTGTACATACGCACATGGGGAAAATATTCTTATCTTACGCCTCAGGGCCTGTGACCTCCTCCTCCTCAGACACAGCTTGTTGCTCCTCATTATTGTAATGTATAGATGTTATCTGTGTTTCCATTTCGACGTGATGATTTGGCTGTGAGTTTGGGGGCAAACTCAGTAGTGCCTGGGCTGGCTTCTGAAGGGATATCTTTAATGAATAAGTAGACAGACATGTGGGTGTCTTGGTTATAGCTCTGCCTTTACAATTTAAGTGTTTGAAGTTGTGGCCCTTTTCTGAACGTGCTGCCTCCTATTTCCCATGGAAATGTTGCAGATGGCAAGGTGCCTGGGACCTATAACCTGTATAGTACAGTATGTCCTAATGATTGCTTCAAGGACAGACACTCTAGATGCACCAAAGGGTTAGATAATTACTATCTAATTGGATTGAATAAAGTTGGCAGGAGGGACCAGAGTTTGACATTTTCTCCCTGTGGATGCTGCTGGGAGGAGAAGGGTGCCACCAGTAGTTTAAAGGAATGTTTGCCAGTCCTTTCATAATCCATTTTCCTTTTAGTATTATCACTGCTCCATAATAGTTCTCTAGTTGCACAGTACTGCATGAAGAATTCATTTCCATTGGGATACAGTTATATTGCTAATGTATTACCCAGAATAAACCCTAGCAGAACCACAAGCAAATAAACACAGGAGATTATGTATAGATTCATACCATTGTCATGTTGAAACACACAGTTACGCTGGGATTATAGGGGAGTGCTTTGTGACGGTTGTTGGAATGCAAACATTGCCTTTATATCCAAGACATTCTTCTGTATTCTTCTTCTTCTTCTTCTTCTTCTTCTTTTTGCTATAATTTTTTACCATAATTTTTCTTCAGCTGTAGTGAAATTGCAACGAATGTGAAAAAAATGCAAGTACAATGCAACCTTTTTAATAGTTTTCATGTGCAGAACATGTTTATGTTGTGTTTAATTGTTTTTTATTGAAATATCGAAAGTTCATGTGGCCAGATGGGCCTGAAAATGAGAAATGGTCAGTCCGTTGCTCAAAGTTTAGCTAGTAATCAGCATGTTGTTGTTGTTGTTATTGTATTTGCTGTGATTGACAAGCCTGTGAAAGGAATGGCTGTGAAACCAGCCTAATTCACTAGCCTCTCATGTGGTCTCAAGTTAGCACACTTCATAAAACCACTACCCCATTCTGTACACCTGCAAGTCTCTGAAAGCGGCAGGACTGAATGGCAGGTGTTAAGATCAGGATTGATATGTGCTTACAGAACTGTGAGAGGAAGTTGTAATACGGGCTCACTGTAGCCAGTGTCATTTTCTCTCATTTGCAGTAAAGTTTCAAGCACCAAACATTGTTATTTATCTATTTATTTATTTTGAAAGAAACATAAAAATCAAGACGGCTGCGGAAACTGTGCACCAGCCACAGCCCTATGAAAAATGTAAATAACAGTAACAGGATAAATGTATCGGCTGGTGGCTGCAGTGAAACGCCTCTCTGTTGTGAGAGAAATCAGACATTTACTGAGGGTAAGGCCAGAGTCTTTCCTTCATAAATATATCCTAACCCTTTCAGGACACACTCCACAGCTACAAAAGAAAACTAGAATTAGATTTAATTACATTGATGGCTTGTTGGCAATTGTAATAATGGAGCTGATTTTAGCCTGCATTCTGACCAGTGAACTGAATTCCATTTTCTGTTGTATTTGATTTACTGTGTTCTGTATTCTGTAATAAGTGTTGTGTCGTTTCATGGTTCTGATTTGTAAATGTAGAAATAAAATCAGTTTATTATAAGGAAAAGTGTTTACTGTTATTTATTTATTTATTTATTTTTTTGGGGGCGGTGTGCACAGAGCTGTTTGTGTCCACGCCTGCATTTGGTTTTTCAGCTTGGCGTGAATTTCAAACTTCAGCAGGGCTGCAGGAATAAAAATAAAAAACAGCTTTTTAAAAACAATACTTCTTCCATTATTGTTGGAATTTTGCATAATGAGCTGTCCCTTATAATAATGCTGTGAAAATGGACCTAAATTCTGTAACATAAAATACTGCATCTTCCTGTTGCCAGTCATTTTCAGTCACAATGGGAGAAAAAGCTTTGGGCTAGCATCCGGTGTTAAGTTGACAGGTGCTTGCTATTGCAATCCTCCAAAAATCACTTACAAATAACAAATCGATGAAGGAAACGCCTTAATTGCAGATTTTCACATCATGATCACTGAGGATTGGTCAAATGTCTCTCTCATAATGCTCTCATTGTAAGCATTCTCACCAGTTTACTGTTGTACAGCATGTCATGGTAAAGACTGCAAAGTAATAAAAAGAAAGGCATGGCAGAGAAAACACAGTAAAGAATAGAAGAGGGTAGTAAACTATGATAAAGCAAGTCTGGAACTGCTTCTAACAAATGGCTATACTGAGACAAAGCAGTCCTCAGATGCCACCTAGCTGTAGTTATTGTACAATATAAACACAAGCTTGTACAGTAAAAGCACATATAAGGAATATGTAGAAGCATATAGTTTATTGTTCTGCTTAGCTTTATACTGATTTTATTCAATTTATAAAATTAGACTTTGCACTTGCTTCACAAGCAAAATCTGTATACTAATATAATGTATTAATGGCTAAGGAGTAGATACACTTAGCTAACAACTTCTCAATGTTCTTCACCTCTCCAGGGGTACCTGGAAACAAACATTCAAAATCATGACAATGCTTTCTTTTAACGTGTACTAATAATTACTCGCTTTTCCTACAAAACTCTCTTACACATTTATATTAACCTTTCATTACTAACAAACCCCTAAAACGTGCTTTACAAACAGCTTGACATATTCAGTTGACACTAATTAGTTTAATTGGCACACAATGGCTGCGGCTTGTCTGCATCACAGATAGCCAGGAGTTACTGTGACAGTCCCTTTACAGAGGAGTTGGAAAAAATACCACTGTATAAAACTGAAGAAACCCTATCAGACCACAGCGACACCATCAATGGATCTGAAACAACTATTGCCATTACCATTTTTCTACCATTTAGTAATATACCGTGACACTATTCTACTAATATTATTATTATTTCTTTGCAGACACCCTTATCCAGGGCAACTTACAACATATCACATTATTTTTACATACAATTACATTATTTTTTACACATTATTTTTACATACAATTACATTATTTTTTACACATTATTTTTACATCCAATTACATTATTTTTTACACATTATTTTTACATACAATTACATTATTTTTTACACATTATTTTTACGTACAATTACATTATTTTTTTAGATACAATTACCCATTTATACAGTTGGATTTTTACTGGAGCAATTTAGGTAAAGTACCTTGCTCAAGGGTACAGCAGCAGTGTCCCCCACCTGGGACTGAACCCACAACCCTCCAGTCAAGGGTCCAGAGCCCTAACCACTACTCCACACTGCTGCCCTGGTATAATGGCTCGTACAATTGTACAATATGTAGTTTTTTACAGACCATAGTCAACCAAGGTAAGATTGGAAAAAACATGGTCAAATCCCAGTAAAAGTATTGTTCAAAATGACTGCAGGGATGTAACATACTCCCGCACTTGCATATGCTCAGCATGGACTTGGTTCCATCTGCTTCAGCTCATATTTGCCCAGAGCGTATTGGATTCTCAGGTTCATCTCCCTATAGTACGATAAAGACAGTGACAATGAGCCAGGTCAGCTTCAAAGACTCCATCACAACTCTGGAACTGAAGGGAAACAAATGGTGCCCACAGGTGTAAGATAATTATTTCTTGTTTAGTCTTGCTTGCATGTCTCACTCACGTTTCTCTCTCATTCTCACTTCCGGTATCCCTGTAACTAATACAAATAACTTGTTTTCTGTTTGGTAAGCTTCTGTATCGCTGCTTCAGCTGAGATTATGGCCATGATTTGTAACTATTCCAGTAGAAAGTGCCTCTAAATAGCCTCATTGAAGGCTGATTGTGGGGTGTTGGTATCTGGTGATATGTGGGTGTTGGGAAAAGGCTGTCAATGCAATACCTCCACGTCCACTTTCTTCTTCCTTTCCATCAGTCTTTTCAGGAGTCCTCTGGCCGGTGAAGTCGTGCACCGCGTACATTGTCTTGTTGTCCTTGTCAGTGATGGAGTCTTCAGCATCTCCTCCTCTGTGATTGGCTGCTTCTCTGCCTTCTTGGGTGGGGCAACGGCCCTATCTGAGAGAACAAGAGATGTGAGTGGTCCAGTAGGGGGTACTGAGGAAGACATGAGGCAAAACTTCCAGTCTCTCTCCTATGCTTCTCTGTGATTTACCATGCTGGCCAGTGATTTGATCTGTGAAATATAAATATATATTTTTTTAAATTATTAAATTAAAAAAAAGAATCACTTGTTACAGCTTCCAACTGTTCTCCTCACTCCTCGACTATTCAATCTGATCTGAGTTTTTCCTTACTTTTTTTCTCACCAGTTTTAATATTTAGCCGTGCCACTTGATGTTAATGCCCCTGTGTTTCTTTGTAAGAATGCGTGTGTTCTGGTTGAAACCTATGATTGCTTTACAAATGATTTGATTCAGGTGCAGATAAGTAATGTATTAAAAATGTAGTTTTGAGTAATAAACATTTACTGAGAAATACTAAAGGAAGCTTCATAAATTCAATGAGAACCGATTCGAGCAGAAGTCTTCAGTGTCTTCAAAAAAGATTTTAGTTGAAACGTTTGTCATTGAATTTATTAAGTTTCTTTTAGTATTTCTGAATTTATTAAAGAACAGTGCCCCATACTCCAACTGCTGACTGCTTAGCTTCCAAGATCAGGCAAACAACATGTAAAACACTCCCACAATATGTACTTTCTACAACGATGATTGAAACTGTGTAGTTCGCTTCAACATGAGGATTGGAATCAATACACTGTCTGGGTTGAGGTTATCAATCTGTGAAGAGAAAAGAAGCCATTTGAACTTGTTTTCATTATATATGCCTGGTCTGTATATTTTAAAAGCTTATTCCAACACTAAATAATACTGGTTTAACCTATTAAAAATAATTTAGTACTTTTCTGCAATATTATCATTGCGCAGCAGGTGGCAGCAAGGTACCAGCCTAGCAGTCTTAGGCAGTGGGTAAAAAGAAAACAGCAGCCAAAGTGTACACTTCCACCAAACATACGGCACAGAGTGATAATTATGGTATTGCCAGGTCCATAATTGTTAAATAGTTGCAAATAAAGCCTTTTACTGTATATAATAATAATAATAATAATAATAATAATAATAATAATAATAATAATAATACAAACACCTACCATATTCTGTGAGAATGCACTGCATTCTGTTTAAACTGTGCTGGAGGGATACATGACTATTTCTCAGGATTGCAGCTTCTAATTACTTCAGGGAAGTTGTGGGTAGAAATATGCCTCCTCTTGCTTAAACATGGCATGTTTATGATATTAGAAGGAGCATACACAAGGCACTTCAGACACTGACAATTCCCTTGCCTTCTTCGGTGTTATATTGATATGCACAGACAAGTATGCTCAGTAAGAAACACAAATCAGAACTAAAATCAGAACTTGCTGCTGTGTAACAAGAAAGTAAATGACATGGTTACCTTTAATATAAGAAAACTGATAAAAACAATTGCAATCATTGCAACTTGATATATTGCAGCTTGTTTCTTCCTCTTCCTTCATTTCTTATATCCACTGGAGGAAATAAGAAAGGACCTTAGAGGGCTCTGAAGCCCTGAATTCAAGGGTTGAGTCTGTTTTAGGCCTACAGCTACAATCCAGCCCTAATTGTTATTCAGGTACAAGTGAAGGCGTTCAGTAATACAGACTTTAACAGTGAATGCAATGGCTCAGTGTTTCTACATGCGGTTTGAATGGAACCCTATTTGCACTGGATAGTTAGTACCAGTTGTGCACAAATGTGTACATTTGGTTACATTACTTTTGCCATCGCTGTACCCCATCGTGTCCCCTTTTGATGCAATGGTATCAACTGCACTTGTCTCTCATTAGATGGCAGCAACAAGCATTGAGTAATTGTGCAAATACAGTAGGTACATGAGCTTATACTTGAGAACATGCTGTTTCTAAACAGGCATTGCTTTATAACAACATAGAGAGTTGTGTTACTAACACAGGTACAACAATTAAAGCTCTGTAGGTAAATTCCTAATAGATTTTTTTCAACTCTTTTGTAAAATAGTCTCTTATCTTGCGTATAAGCTTATTCCCTCAGCATAAGTGCATGCGCCTATTTGCATTCTACAGTAATGCTCTGCTTTTAGACTATGCACAAGGTGAATTTGCTCAATGCACAAGAGTTAATTAACAAACTGAAAACCTGTCAAATACACATTCTAACTTTTATAAAACCTAAAACCAACAATTCAAATCATTACACACCAGACCAGCCTCCTATGGATATTTAATTGAACACACATTTTCTATCATAATCAGCTTAATTGGGTCATTTGATATGGTTCCCTGGCTCTCAATCGCTAATATGAAGTGTCTCCATTCCCAGCATGAAGAATGAAGACATAATACATGCTCCGTGCTTCTCATCTCGAATGTGTCCTGCAGTGAAACAGATAGAAATATACAGACAGACAGACAGGCAGACAAGGAGGCCGGCAAACCTGGGAAATCAGATATACTGTAATACTGTCATGGGAATTGCTGCTGTATATTTTGACATAAGATAATTAGGGCTATTATTATTATTATTATTATTATTATTATTATTATTATTATTATTATTATTATTATTATATTAATTGCACCCAGAACTACTAGCAACATGAATATAAATAAGTGGTGGTGGGGGGAAGTCCTCCTGTAGATATCTTTATATTACTGTCCCTTTAGTCTACCTGTTTTGGTCCAATATTACTTCTTCTAAGACAATAAATAAAAAAAGCCTGGTGTTTGAAACCATGATTCCAAAAGAGACCTGGACACACTTTGGACTGCTATTGCCATGTTGACTCCAAGTTTTCTGTCATCTTTTTTTACATATGTACAAAAACAAACAAACATTAAAGTTATTAACAGGGGAAAAGTATCCTTTACTGTTCTTCTCAACACTACTGGAGTGAATTAATCTCTTTCTGTCAGAAAAACGTCACGTAGAGTTATCAATGCAGTGGTCGAGGGATATAAAACATCAACTTTTTTTTTTTTTAAACAGTCCATCTTTCAAAAAACTCAATTCAGCCCTGAAAAAAAGCCCTGCGATGAGGTAGGGGTGAGGTTGAGAGCGCAGGTTTAATGAATAATTCACTCACGAGTGCAGTGTGTTCAACCTGTGTTTCAGACATGATGTCTAGTGCTATAGGAGTCCTTCAAGTTCACGATACAAAATGCTTCAGTTTCAATTGATATTAGCTCATTTTCTCATGACTGCTTAGATAAATTTTAGGTATTCAAATATCTGGTCTACTTTAAAATGCTAAACTGGCATGCGTAAACTTTTCATAATCTGTAGGTAAAAAATCATTAATAAAACAATACTTATTTTTAGGCCCGGGTTTTTAAGGTATAGTTCCTTAGGGGAGGAAATGGGATATTAAAAAATAAAGGGTGAGAGCTTTAAGAGTTCAATCAGTGTAATTCACCTCCTGTACATAAGACACTAAGCAAGAGTAGAGCTCTTTTGAATAAAATCTATATAAACAAGCTAACAAGTTTGTTTACAAATTTAAATAATGTACAAAATGGTTATAGTTCTCATAGACTTTGCAGAGCAGACCTGTTACTAAGCACTAGTGTCTATTATTATATGTTTATTTAGCAGACGCCTTTATCCAAGGCGACTTACAGAGACTAGGGTGTGTGAACTACGCATCAGCTGCACAGTCACTTACAACTACGTCTCACCCGAAAGACGAAGCACAGGGAGGTTAAGTGATTTGCTCAGGGTCACATGAGTCAGTGGCTGAGGTGGGATTTGAAACAGGAACCTCCTGGTTGCAAGCCCTTTTCTTTAACCACTGGACAACACAGCCTCCTGAAGCATTGAATCGTTTTAATAATGTAAACAGTGCAATATAATTGCTGTGGAAATGTGAAATTATGCCACCTGGTGGTCACTGGGAAAAATCTTGCCTCCATTCCCGCACAGACAAGGACAAAAACAAAACAAAACAAAAAGGCCTTGCAAAACTTAAAAATATAGTAACTTTAAAATTGGAAATGTACGGAAGCCCTGAAAGGACATGGTAAAAAAAAATATATATATATATATATATATATATGTAGCGATCCGTGTATTGTGTCTGCGTACTGTATTCCCTCTTGTTTCTACTGTCTGTTAATGCTGCTGTATTGTGTTCCTCTCCCCCTCGTCTGTATTACCTGTAGCTGCGCGGTCGCTCTGTCTCTGGCTGTGCGAGCTGTCCCTGTCATTGGCTGTTTGTTGTATGTGTCCATTGGTCCTGGTGTGCGGCTGGGGACCAATGGGATAGCTGTTCGCTCTGGCACCCAATTAGAATAAAGGGACGGGGCTAAAGTATAAAAGGGGGCGTTGCACGCTCATTGGTTGGTGCAGAGCAAGTGGCTAGAGCAGTGGGCTCGGAAAGAGATTCATCAATAAAGCGTTGAACTCGGAAACGGCGTGTTGTCTTCTTCTATCCTGCACACTGCGTGAAACGCTACTATATATATATATATATATATATATATATATATATATATATATATATATATATATATATCGCGTGCGCACTAGATAGCATTTCCTGTGTTCACCCCTCGTGGTCAGAACAGCAAGTGCACAGGGCAGTAGCCTAGTAGTCGCATTGATGGCTTTGGCTTAAATATAAAGACATAGTGTCTGTACTCTACACTCGTCATGGGTATGTGATAAGTGAAAGGCGATGCTATCTCGTGCGCACGCAATTATATATATATATATATATATATATATATATATATATATATATATATATATATATATATATTTTTTTTTTTTTCCATGTCCTTTCAGGCTTCCAGGAATGATCCCCACAGTATATACTGTAAATAACATATAGGATTTGCTAACAGTTGTACCTGGGTTTCACCAAGGAAATTATAATGCATTCTCATCTTATTGTATTATTTTTTTTAATATGGGTTGGCACTAGTGCCAGAAGTTAGGCCCTCTTACAAGAAACTACATGGAAGTTTCATTTATGCTCCTAATTGTATCATCGATATTTTACAATAGTTTTAAAATGAACCAGGGAAATATACAGGTACACTAGCTATAGGCTCTTACATTTCATATTTACATTAGTCTCTTGTGAGCACTTTGACTGGGTAGCATTAACAGTCACTGTATTACAAGCAATGTTACAACTTAAGATGTAACTGTGTTGATTAAGACTTTTACTGTCACTGGATTTTAGTCATTTGCACTTTGGATGCCAATGTTTGTACCTGCAATCTAGTGCAGTTCCAGAATAAAGCAATTCAGCTGTCAATCACACCAACGGCCTCTATCCAATCAAAGCAGAATCACACAGGAGCTGCTGTTGGTATCTCGGCTGTGAAATGATACCCAGTGATAAGAGCGATGGAGACAGCTACATGTTTTGAGGCTTATGTCTCAATGCATAATATATTTCTCAGTGATCGTTTGTAACTGTACCCTGTCTGCTCTACATTGCTTCGTCAATAAGATTGATATAAGCAATCAAAATGGGATCCTGGGTTACCCTACCCACTACATGAATTTTTTTGATACAGAAAATAATAACTTTAAAAAAAAAGTTGTAATGACTAAAGCTGTAAAGGTTTAAAGGTGTAAAGGGTAAACAAAGTACAAATCATAAACAGTATACAGTTTTATATTTTACCAAAAACTAGTTTAGTATACACTGTAAACCACTGTCCTTAAATACAGTGGTGAAAACGAATGTAACATTTGAAATAAATAGAACAGTTTTTGATTGGTGGAAATGTAGTACCCAGTGAAGGTATGGGGAGTATCCCAGATACACCCTGGAATAAAGCCCACGAAGTTGTCATGCCCCTAGTGGAATGGGCAGTGAGCTTTTCTGGAGGGGGCAAGTTGGTCAGCTCATAGGGAGTCCTGACAGTGTCTGGTATCCATTTGGACAGCCTCTGCTTAGACAGGGCTTAACCATGGGACTTTACCCCATAGCAGACAAAAAATTGTCCGGACTGCTTTTCATCCTGTCGATGTAACTGGGCAGAGCATATGGAGCTGTCGCTCTCTGTCAGACTGGAAAGGAGTGGATGGAAGTGAGCTCCTGGGGAGACCGAGTCATTTTTGGAATGGCAAGCCGAAATGGCTGCCAGATAACATGGAGGGGCATTTGCATTCTGCACAGTGTCAATGACCCTATAAAGACCCAGACAGCTCAAATGCAGCCGTTTAGGGGCCAGACTCAGAGCTGCAGGCTCGATTGGTCGGGATGCCATAAGGTCCCCCGTGCCTGACTGAGCAGGTCGCAGCGTTTCGGCAGTCTCCACGGCTGGCCGCTCAGGAGCTGCATCAGAGTCCTGGGCCAATAAGGGGCTACTAGGAGCACCTTGGCCTGGTCCTGCCTGATTTTCTCCAGACACAGCGGAGCAGCGCGAGCGGAGGGAAAGCATTTAACAGTTGCCTCGGCCTGTTCCGTGTTGTCTCTGCCTGTGCTGGAGACTGGGCACAAATGAGCCAGTTGTCCAGATAATTGAGCTGATGCCTTTGAGCCTCAATGGGGCCAGGATAGCTTCCATGCACTTCGAGAAGGCTCGGGGAGCTAGGGAGAGGCCAAATGGCAAGGCACAGAACTTGTACGCTGTTCCCTGAAAAGCGAACTGCAGGTACTTCCTGTGCGCTGGTTTTATGGGGATATGGAAATAGGCATCTTTGAGGTCCACCATGGTGAACCAGTCGCCTGGCCTGATTGACTGCAACAACTGTTGCATTGTTAAAATTTTGATCCTCCTTCGGCTCAGATACAGGTTGACCTGTCTGAGGTCGAGGCCACCATCCCGCTTGGGCACTAGGAAGTACCTGGAGTAGAACCCTTCCTCCAGGAAGACTGGATTTCCAAAAGTAAAAGTGGGTACAGTACTGGGTCGGAACCGGGTCGGTACCAGTTCTGTGATTTTAGCACCGAGTTGGTACGAGTACAGTCTGGGGCAGCACCAGGATTGGTGTGGTAACCTCGTTCCTGGTTCAGTACCAGTACGGTACTGGGCCGGGAACGGAGCAGGTCGGTGACCTCGGTAACTTCACAGTCACCGTGGGTGGCAATGTACAGGGATGCCCACCTGTAAAAGCCACTGGCAAAACCACTCAGTCAGTAACAACACAAGACAGAAGGAAGTCTGCTTCTTAGCAAGGAATAGCAGCCTTCGCAATGGTGATGAAAAACTATCACCAAAATTGCATCAAGATCCTCTGGTGGGGATTGCAAGCAATCACAACCGAAGCCAGTATGTTGGTTCTGCGCAGTGCTGCTGAGCCCAGCAGCTGCCCTTGCTGCACGTGTGCTAAGCACCACATTGCAGACAGGCGCACAAAAGAAAAAATGTCTCTAACAAAAACAGTAATATAACAATTACAGAAATAATATAAAAAGTCTTGTATTGTGCTAAAGAGCAAAAACTAAAAATAATATAAGTTCCAGCCGGAGCAATAAAGCCTGGGAGAGAGCACAGTCAGCCGACTTGTTGTCAGATCCCTGGGAAGGAGGGACTTGAGCCGCTGGTTTCGTGCGGAACACAAGGCCGCAGCGGGATGTAATAAGCAACACTGTAGTGGACACAATACGCGCAATTAGTAAAAACTTATAATCACATATAATTTGTGTAAAAATACAATAAATGCGATATATATATACAGTACTGTGCAAAAGTTTTAGGCAGGTGTGAAAAAATGCTGTAAAGTAAGAATGCTTTCAAAAATAGACATGTTAATAGATTATATTTATCAATTAACTAAATGCAAAGTGAGTGAACAGAAGAAAAATCTAAATCAGATCCATATTTGGTGTTACTACCCTTTGCCTTCAAAACAGCATCAATTCTTCTAGGTACACTTGCACAAAGTCAGGGATTTTGTAGGCATATGGTCAGGTGTATGATTAAACAATTATACCAAACAGGTGCTAATGATCATCAATTCAATATGTAGGTTGAAACACAATCATTAACTGAAACAGAAACAGCTGTGTAAGAGGAATAAAACTGGGTGAGGAACAGCCAAACTCAGCTAACAAGGTGAGGTTGCTGAAGACAGTTTACTGTCAAAAGTCATACACCATGGCAAGACTGAGCACAGCAACAAGACACAAGGTAGTTATACTGCATCAGCAAGGTCTCTCCCAGGCAGAAATTTCAAGGCAGACAGGGGTTTCCAGATGTGCTGTCCAAGCTCTTTGAAGAAGCACAAAGAAACGGGCAACGTTGAGGACCGTGAGACGCAGTGGTCGACCAAGGAAACTTACTGCAGCAGATGAAAGACACATCATGCTTACTTCCCTTCGCAATCGGAAGATGTCCAGCAGTGCCATCAGCTCAGAACTGGCAGAAAACAGTGGGACCCTGGTACACCCATCTACTGTCCAGAGAAGTCTGGTCAGAAGTGGCCTTCATAGAAGACTTGCGGCCAAAAAGCCATACCTCCGATGTGGAAACAAGGCCAAGCGACTCAACTATGCACGAAAACACAGGAACTGGGGTGCAGAAAAAAAGCAGCAGGTGCTCTGGACTGATGAGTCAAAATTTGAAATATTTGGCTGTAGCAGAAGGCAGTTTGTTCGCCGAAGGGCTGGAGAGCGGTACACGAATGAGTGTCTGCAGGCAACAGTGAAGCATGGTGGAGGTTCCTTGCAAGTTTGGGGCTGCATTTCTGCAAATGGAGTTGGGGATTTGGTCAGAATTAATGGTCTCCTCAATGCTGAGAAGTACAGGCAGATACTTATCCATCATGCAATACCATCAGGGAGGCATCTGATTGGCCCCAAATTTATTCTGCAGCATGACAACGACCCCAAACATACAGCGAAAGTCATTAAGAACTATCTTCAGTGTAAAGAAGAACAAGGAGTCCTGGAAGTGATGGTATGGCCCCCACAGAGCCCTGATCTCAACATCATCGAGTCTGTCTGGGATTACATGAAGAGAGAGAAGCAACTGAGGCTGCCTAAATCCACAGAAGAACTGTGGTTAGTTCTCCAACCTACCTGCCGAGTTCCTTCAAAAACTGTGTGCAAGTGTACCTAGAAGAATTGATGCTTGATGCTGTTTTGAAGGCAAAGGGTAGTAACACCAAATATGGATTTGATTTAGATTTTTCTTCTGTTCACTCACTTTGCATTTAGTTAATTGATAAATATAATCTATTAACATGTCTATTTTTGAAAGCATTCTTACATTACAGCATTTTTTCACACCTGCCTAAAACTTTTGCACAGTACTGTATATATATATATATATATATATATATATATATATATATATATATATATATATATATATATATATATATATATATATATATATATATATATATATATATATATATATATATATATATATATATATATATATATATATATGCTGAGAAGCTTGGTATACAGTATTCAGGATTCGCGCCTCTAGGAGGTAAATACCCATACAGTAATGCTTACATTTCATACTTGAAAAGGGAACTAATGGCTAGTTTCCGAAACAATGCTGGAGTGTTACTGCTTGTTTTGTATATATTTGTTTCATAGCAATAAAACTCACTGGTGATAAGCTATAAAAAAAAGTACTTAAAGAAACATGTACAATTGTAATTATGATTCTTTTTTAAATGTCAGTAATTGTACAAATGCCACACTTGTTGATAACACATTGCTTGTATGCTGTCTAAGTTGGGTGAAAAAAATCTATCTATCTATCTCTCTCTCTCTCTCTCTCTCTCTCTCTCTCTAGTTATTAAGCATTATTTAATTTATAAAAATATATACTCTAATACTAAACATCACGGATAGTGCTACACTTTTAACCCATAAAACTACCACATTTAAACAGAAAATATATATAACTGTATTATGGTCCGCTTTCTAGTTTGGTGCCAACGTGTTGGTATGTATATACCCTATAAACATTCGACAGCGTCTAAAAGTTAGTCCCGCCTCTCTCCACAGCTGATTGCTGATTTGAGCGGACCTCTTAGTTGTGGTAGGCTGCGGCTGCTGTCATTTTGATTTGGTGTTTTGAGGTTTGGTTGCTCTGTAGCGTGGTTGCATTCATTCACTGATTCAAAGAGAAAGGATAGAGAGACAGGGAGACAAGCGGAGATAACGGGACTTCATCGCAGTGGGGCTACTGCTGGATACAGTACATTGTTTTTAAACTGTCGTTTTCCATTGAATATGCCCCGAATGAATGAACGTACCTAGACTATTTCAAAGCGATGATGGAGAGGCTGGACGTATCATCATTGCATTAGCTTCAGTGCAAGGTTTACATACACAGCACAGCACTGAGTGCTACAGTGCCTGTATGATATTTATTTTTAATTTGCATTTGTTTTTCAATGCTTTGGAAATATGTTTCAGCAACGATATCGTATTGTATGCCATCCGTTGAATGCATTTGAAAAACAGACTATTACAGCACCAGAAACTACAAATACAAATGGAATTGGAAAATAGCAAGGTTTGTTATGCACAAAATACAAGACAGCACAGCAGCAAGTGGAAGGCATACTCTTCGGCGCTCAGCATTATCTCGTGCAATATATATATTTTTTATCGTGTAGGTGGCATGGGATTCGATGAAACTATCGGATGTCCAGTCTTTGAAAACCACTGGTACAGCATATACTGTGCATCGTGTGTTCTAGCTAAGCCAACAAAACAAGCCACGCATCCTCAGTCTTACTAGAGCATCGGTGATGTCAGTTAATAATATATTATTAAGCCGGTGATGTAAACTAATTTCTCTATTTTTACCGCGTTTCACAAACAACAGTGAAGAGTGCAAGACCGAGTTGGTTGGTACTATTTAAAAGAAGAAAAAAAAAATATTGACATAGATTTTATTTATTTATTTATTTCATTTTAACTAACTGCTATTATCCAACGTTGGATTGGGAATGTTGATGAAATCCCAAACAACCGAGATGCGTTTTATCGTCAAAACCTTCATTACTATGGGTATACTTACCGTTTATTATAGCGAGGAATTGACTAATTTTAAATTAGTTATTTATTGACTTTGTGCAAGTAGCAAATAAATAAATAAATAAAAGCTTTCTGGGTTAAACTGGAGTTTTTTTTTGTTTAACATATGAATGGGTTGCCATGGTTTTAGAAGCCGAGTTACTGTTAACCCAGCGAAGTCTGCTGGGTATGCAGATTTGTTCTGAGCTCGAAGAGAGCGAACCAGCTCGTAAAAAACAGCATAACTAAATGACACTAGACGTCAGTATTTGTGTTATTATTGTACTATAGTCTATAATCAATCATGTCCAGATAGAGCAGAGACGAGAAGGCAACAGAGATTGAACTCTAAGAACACGCTTTGAAAATAATCTTTATTTTTCCTCTGGAGTAACTTACAGTACTACTGAGACTGTTGAGTTTTGTTGCCACATAGTGACTGGGAATTAAAATCAATTGACCGTCTTGCAAAACAGCACTTCAACGTTCTGGACAGCCTTTGGTGTTGATCTGCAATGCTAAGTAGCGGTTTCAAAAATCGGCTTCATCGTTAAGCCAGTGGACGTGGACGAGGAAGAGTTCTATTACAGAAGATTAACACTGGACTTTTTTTAAATCCGATTTTATACCCAGACTGTAGTTACAACTGTGTGTTTGGCGCGCCGTAAATAGTTTTGTAAAAGACTGACCATATGCCTTTTGTCTTTAGTTTGTTCAGGACAGCGACTGTACAGTACCGGTACACGTTTTATTGAACGAACTTGCAAAAAGATTAGTAACCTTTTAATAACAGTTGGAAAAACTCCCACTGAGTTTTAAACGGCTGCGGTTCACAGCAGCGGAACGCTGGTTTGGTGGGACAGCAGATTAGTGTACGTAGCTGTTGACTGTCCCGTTACCGAATTCTCACGTGGTTTGCTTGTTGGTGATGGTCCCGCAAGAATGCTGCGGCTGCCAGTGAAAAAGATTCGGAAACAGTTCAAACTTCTTCTGTTATTGGTGCTGCTCACCTTTGCTGTGTGGTTCACTTACCTGCACATCAGCCTGGTACGGCAAGGGAAAGCAATCAAGCTTCACTTCAACTATGGCAAAGGTAAGACAGCTCTTTATAGTATTAGCAAATCGATTCATGTCTATATGATTCCACTGTGGATGCACATATGAAACAATAAACACAACACAGATGCACATATGAAACAATAAACACAACACAGTATTATTCTATAAAATCCTACTGTACTTAAACAATGGCTCTTTTTACTCGCATGAGTTATTTAATGACTTTTTTTTGTGAGGAAACTATAATCATCCTATCACTTTCTTTGTAGTATACCAGTAGCTTCTTAAAAAAAAAAAAAAAAAAACAGTACCCTTTACTCAACCACTGCATGCTGCGATTGAACTGTGATAGCTGTACTGTACTGTAGAATGAACGTGATATTTCTCATGACATAAAATCATAAAATATGTATATGAAATTAATGAGATGGCTAAGAGTTTTAACAGCATGCTAATTATGGGTATTAGCTGAGCGATGGTGCAGTTCAGTGAAAGGGGGAGGACTGGGCAGCTACAATGGAAGGGCCTTATTGATCTTTTAGAAGCTTTCAGACACGTCCAGGAAAAGCACAATTAATCCCACCAAAATGTCATGGATGTCTCCCCTAAGTGCTGCCATTTCACTGATACAGGCTGTTATTCAGCGCAGATGTAGCGCTGTACCGGACACTGAGGCTTTGGGGAGCTAGCCCAGAACATGGAGCTGAGCTGTAAGTCTTCCACATCTTAGGCTCTATTCACAAAACTTTAAGGGCTCTTTTAATGAACATTTTGTTAAGCCTGATATTAGTAGTTCGATCAGGTTTGTAGTTCGTGAAACCTGTATAGGCTGTTTTAGAGAGGGTTGGAAGCGTCTCACTGTTTAACTTAAGAAAATGCACCTAAGCACTCTTCAAAAAGGAGTCCTTAAAAAAAAACATTCCTTATAAAATCCATAAGTCCCCAAGAAAATATATACAGGGGGAATACATATAATATATAATATATATTAGTAAACAGTTTTTTTGTATTCATCCGATGAAGGACTTGTAGTCCGAAACATCCTGATACTTGATTTGTAATCAATTATTCTACCTTTTTAAGTACCTGAAATATCCTTTTCTTTTTTCTTTTTTCTTATATATATATATATACAGTACTGTGCAAAAGTTTTAGGCAGGTGTGAAAAAATGCTGTAAAGTAAGAATGCTTTCAAAAATAGACATGTTAATAGTTCATATTTATCAATTAACAAAATGCAAAGTGAGTGAACAGAAGAAAAATCTACATCAAATCAATATTTGGTGTGACCACCCTTTGCCTTCAAAACAGCATCAATTCTTCTAGGTACACTTGCACACAGTTTTTGAAGGAACTCGGCAGGTAGGTTGGCCCAAACATCTTGAAGAACTAACCACAGTTGTTCTGTGGATTTAGGCAGCCTCAGTTGCTTCTCTCTCTTCATGTAATCTCAGACAGACTCGATGATGTTGAGATCAGGGCTCTGTGGGGGCCATACCATCACTTCCAGGACTCCTTGTTCTTCTTTACGCTGAAGATAGTTCTTAATGACTTTTGCTGTATGTTTGGGGTCGTTGTCATGCTGCAGAATAAATTTGGGGCCAATCAGATGCCTCCCTGATGGTATTGCATGATGGATAAGTATCTGCCTGTACTTCTCAGCATTGAGGAGACCATTAATTCTGACCAAATCCCCAACTCCATTTGCAGAAATGCAGCCCCAAACTTGCAAGGAACCTCCACCATGCTTCACTGTTGCCTGCAGACACTCATTCGTGTACCGCTCTCCAGCCCTTGGCGAACAAACTGCCTTCTGCTACAGCCAAATATTTCAAATTTTGACTCATCAGTCCAGAGCACCTGCTGCCATTTTTCTGCACCCCAGTTCCTGTGTTTTCGTGCATAGTTGAGTCGTTTGGCCTTGTTTCCACGTCGGAGGTATGGCTTTTTGGCCGCAAGTCTTCCATGAAGGCCACTTCTGACCAGACTTCTCCGGACAGTAGATGGGTGTACCAGGGTCCCACTGTTTTCTGCCAATTCTGAGCTGATGGCACTGCTGGACATCTTCCGATTCTTGAAGGAAGTAAGCATGATGTGTCTTTCATCTGCTGCAGTAAGTTTCCTTGGCCAACCACTGCGTCTCACGGTCCTCAACGTTGCCCGTTTCTTTGTGCTTCTTCAAAAGAGCTTGGACAGCATATCTGGAAACCCCTGTCTGCCTTGAAATTTCTGCCTGGGAGAGACCTTGCTGATGCAGTATAACTACCTTGTGTCTTGTTGCTGTGCTCAGTCTTGCCATGGTGTATGACTTTTGACAGTAAACTGTCTTCAGCAACCTCACCTTGTTAGCTGAGTTTGGCTGTTCCTCACCCAGTTTGATGATCATTAGCACCTATTTGGTATAATTGTTTAATCATACACCTGACTATATGCCTACAAAATCCCTGACTTTGTGCAAGTGTACCTAGAAGAATTGATGCTGTTTTGAAGGCAAAGGGTGGTCACACCAAAGATGGATTTGATTTAGATTTTTCTTCTGTTCACTCACTTTGCATTTAGTTAATTGATAAATATAATCTATTAACATGTCTATTTTTGAAAGCATTCTTACTTTACAGCATTTTTTCACACCTGCCTAAAACTTTTGCACAGTACTGTATATATATACTTTTATATGCAAAAGTGTCTTTTTTTGCCATTCCCTCCTAAAATTTTGGAATCCCCCCATTGGCTGCAGCATAAGGGGAAATCCCCCCAGCACACAAAAATGAAATTCAAGCCCTGGATTTTAATGAACAGCTCAGGGATCTCTACTAAATACTGAAGACCAGGAGCAATATTTCCACACTGCATAAACACAGTGATTGCTGCTCAGTTTTGCTTAATAAGTTTGATCATAGTGAATGGGATCGTATATATTTTCATAATATTTTATTTACCTTCAACATCCTATTTTGTGTCCTCTCAATCATATTGTTGTTTCTGCTCAGAGCATTAAATTATTTGCCATGACTACTGAAAAGTTTCCTTGTTCCAGCCACTTCTGCAACTCAATTTCTGTTGTGTGGTGGTTTGACAAAATGATCACTATGGATTTGCAGCTGTAATTATCCACGCTTGGGAATGAAATCCCCCTGCAAAGGGGGTATAGTGGAGGCAGTTGTATGTATGTACGTCTACCATTTCTAAAACGTTTAGGAGTCTTTTCAGAAGCAGGCCCAGGTAGTTTTTAAAGGACATTAGTTAGTAGGTCTGGTAATAATGATCTAAGCAGAAACAGTAATAGAAATTGATAGAGAACAGAAACAATAGGATATTAACACAAGAACCACCGGATGTACATATGTACCTAGAACTACCAGAGCGGTCTTTTTAACCGCTATATTAAACTGCATATAAAACTATTGTTGTGTCGCATGCTACGAAACTGTTCTGTGTTATTGTTTGTTTTCCTTCAGGATTATGTTTGTGACACCGTTTCTGCAGCCTGCTTGGTACACGTGAGGGACACCTGTTACAGCGCGAGTCTTGGAGATGGTGTTGGAAGGGGTTATGATTGGTTGCATTGTCTCAAATGTTGCAAGTTTCTACAAATGCTGGGTGTAACAGGGTGATGTGTTACGTGTGTGGGTAGTCAGTCCCTGGATAATACTGAGACAGACACAGAGCATTGACTTTGATACGCGGCACAGGCAAGCAGATTTATTTAACACACAAGTGCTGACACTTGGATACCAGCAATGGTAGCCCTAGTGTCACATTTAATAAAGAAATAAAAAACAAAAACAAAGCTAAAAATAAAAGTTTGCCACACAAATGACTAGCGCTAGTCTCACTAAAAGAAACAATCCACTCCAGGAACCTGCTACTCTACATAACCCTCTCTATACTGTGTGGGATCAACATCCCCTAAACTGACCTACATCTGGGCTCCCAGAGCCCCGGCTTTCTCACAGAGACTCCTGCCTCATCACACGGCCTTGGCTGGGCAATGTCTTCACAAGCACTGTCTTGGAGTGGAAGGGTTTCGTGTAGTAGTTCCTGCAGAGCGGACGTTCTCCCCTTTGATGTAAACAAAGCAAGCTTTCGCTTCAGCGCCTGTCCGTGTGTCAATGGCCGTGCAGTAGCCCCAAGCTGTGGCGCAGATTAACTCCACGCATCATCCACGGGCACGCCACCCAACCAATCCGGAACCTCCCGATCAGCTCAGCGCAGGGCCCACTACTGAATTGGTCGCCTAGCAACACGTCTCCTGCCACGCGTCGCAGCTGCTTTCTCAAAGGCACACGCACACTCCACAAACCACCGACAGGGCTTCCTGTCACACTGGGCTATAAAATGGGGTGCAGCGGGAGCTTACGACACTGTGGAACAGTAGAGAATTATAGTGCCTGAGATTTGTTTGTTTGACTGTTTTGTTTTATACCAGTGTTGTCTGTTGACCCGTCTTTTATTTTGTGCCTGAGTTCGACTCTGTTGGCTATTCCATGGTAATTTCCGTCTCCAGTCTTGCAATAGCTGGTTTGCTACACTATTATTCTGTAACTTTATTTTTGTTTTTCAATATAATCATGCACAACAGGACTACAATAAACAATGTTTTTTTAAGATGTTCATAAGCTCAAAGGATAGAACTTGCTCTTCAAAGGATGGAACTTACAACTGTTCAACATGTGTATTGTTTCAAATGTTTAAAAGATGGAACGTACTGCTGTTCAAAACACGGAAACGTATAACTGTAAAAAATGTGGAATGTAAAAAAGTCTAGTCTGTGTAATCAACACAGACATGCCACTTCTGTACATGTGCAGTGCACTTTCCACAGCTTGTGTTTGTGTTTGTCTCTGTCCCAAAATTTCTGCAGCTTCGTTATCATTTTCACTATCACTAACCTCATTGTGATTAGAGTAAGTTTCATCACTGTCTTGGTCTGGCGCATTTTCGTGTCCAGATTCGTCGTCAGATAACTCCTGAAAGTACAGTACTGCAAGACTTGCTGTACAGTCCTACATTGTGTTGGTCTATTCATTTTCACTAGACAATAAGTGTTTTTACAGTTGTTGATAAATAAATCACGTCTGAAAAAGTCTCCTGTTGTAGCGATTCAAAATAAACGTGAAGCTTTCAAGTTCAGCAGATCGATCATGTGATCAATCTCGCATGCACTAAACTAAAGCCATACTTTTAGTATGACGGTCAAAATGACAGCTCCAGTAGTTCTAGGTATAACGTATTATATCGCCACACATTTCTGCAACCCGTCGTCTACCAATGCTTTGAGATGTTTAATACATATATTTAGGAAAGGTAAAAAAAAAAAACACAGGCGCCTAGCTGCCAAATCAGTGGAAAAAAATGCATTTAAAAACTGCAACCGGTCAAAATGACCGCTCCTGTAGTTCTAGTGTTAAACAAGGAAGCTATTAAATATTCTGAAACTGTAGATGGTATTAATTATCCCTTTAAATCTGCTATAGATAATGGTGAAAATGAATCATTTATTCCTCCAAAAATGTCTAGTAGAATAGTGTGAATAGAAAGGGGAAAAGGCAGGATATTTAACCAGTAGCATGGTGCTAAAATAAAATGGTAGTCTTTCAGGATATACAGTACCGACTTATATTATGGAAACAGCAAATGATTTACAGCAAGACTAGGGGTGGAGATTGTAAATATGCAAGAGATTTTAATGAAAAGTTTGAAAGTGCTGTGGTACCCCAAATATGATTCACTTATTGCCAATGGCGAATGATTGGGTATGACATTTTCTCTTCATGTAACCCTCAAAAATAGGTTTCTGGCTCAGGACTACCAAGGACAGCACTGCATTGAATAGTGTACCAGTCCTGGCACTCACCATTCTTATCTTCCCTCAGGTTATAGATAACCTTCTTAATTCACTTATATTCCAGTTTAGAAAGACTTGTAAGCCTAAAATAACCGGTTAGTAAATATTTTGGTCTATTAGTATGCACTACATAAGACAAGTGGATGGGAACGGGTGTATATCGACCAACCTGACATGTGTGTTGACATTGAATGGTTTAGGCCTAATTATTTTATTATACTATACCCAGTACAGTCAATGAGTTGTGAAGATGAAGGGAGCAATTATTTAAACAAGCAACCACTCAGGTAAAGCGATTGAGAGAAAATGTTTATCAAGAAAAACAACATTGCCACTTTCCATGAATTGAAGGCAGACTGTTTTATCCCATCGGCACATGAAAATGAATGATTACAACCTGGCTTTACAGAATTAAAATGAATGATAACCATGGCTTTGAAAGCCAATATCCAGTGCCGTATTAGCTAGCAGCATTATCACCATAATATACAATCAGGGCTAATGTGCCCCCCTTGTGAAAGAACACTTATAAGAGTTTGCAAGAGCTCAGCCAAGTTTGGGTTTTGTATTCTAACTTGGCTGGTTTCAGTTACTGTGACATTTTTGGTCATATAGTATTTGCAAGATCCTGCTTCTTATATCTAAATGTATATGTTACAGTGTGCTTTCGACCCAGAGTTGGATTTAGTCCAGTGCAAATTGATGTCAGTGTTACATGTGGCATATCCAATGAATGGTAGCATTTGATGTAGCTGTTTCTTACAGAATTTAGTCTATCAAAAACAAACCCAGCTCCCAGGTATTTGCCAGTATCTCGCAAGATAAGGTTTCCGCCATATCCATTTTCTTCCTTGATTTCACTAGATCAAAACAGGACTTTAACATTACCATTAAAATAAGCATTACTCTTATGTACCGCTTTGTTCCTTTATGAGTGCTTTCAGACGTGCTGAGATTCCTCATCATTAGCAGGTCAGGAAACGTAGGGAAGCGATAAGGGTTTTGATCATGAACACTGAAAAGTTTCCACAGATAACTTTAAAGAATCTGCTTGGAGGTTCTTGTCATTGATACAAGTTGTCATCAGTTTTGCAGGAGAAATTCAAGGTTAATTCCCACTTCTTTGAATTGGTTGCATTTGGGAGTTTCGGTTTAAATGAATGGTCACGACAACGAGATAAGGAGATAAGGAATCTGACTTTAAAACGGTTAACTTAATTGTATAAAGTATAAAAAAAACTAGGGAGTGAGTAGGCTCAGGAAATATTGTTTTGCCATAAATTGGACATTTAATCAAGGTGGGTCTTCCGATGACACCAGAGTAAGGTTTAAAACCGGCAAACCACACACTTGATCCCTTCATAGTTTGTTTAGTTGTACAACAGGGGCCAAAACAATTATCTCCACTTCATTTAGATTTCTGTCAAAGGGGCTACCTCTGTAATTACTGTATAGCTACTTCAAACTGGAACCCTATCATGCGTAGGAGGTTATGGGTAACTATGCAAAGGTATATTCAAGCATGTTGGCAGGTCCAGAATTGCATGCTAGGTGGTTGTTAAACAAGAAATCACTCTGACAAAACTGTATTACTAAACAGGTATCCCATAAAATGTTGTTCGTTTTATAACCAAGAATTTGAAGGAGGATACTAAATAATTTTATTGTCACAGTAGAATTTTTTTTTTTTTTTTTTTGCGGATGTCATCTTTATTATGCATGGCAGAATAACTTGGTTGCTGCATTGATTTCTCTTATTTGTCAGACCTGATCAGTTTTGCCTCAAAAGACTGACACCAAACAGGATGTGTGGGTTGACACACTGACAGCCATATAAGGTCTGCACGCATAGAAATAGATTATATTTGCCATACAGTGGTATTGAATTTAGGGCACCCTTCTGGTATTTTGTTGGTATCTGTTTATTAGCTTCCCCAAAGGGAGTTTTTACACATGTTCGATTTTTACACTTAAAAATATTTAAATTAATGAATATCTTTGAAAGCATACAATCTTTTAAAAAAGTTTTTCTTGGCACAAATGTCACCACAAAGAAAGAGTTTCCATTGCAAAGCTACTGCAGCACTGAAATATCGAAAAGCTCCAACCCATCACAAGCAGAAAAGGCAGTATCTAGTGCCAGGAGTTAATGAGGTAATAAAGGTGAAAGTTTAATAGCAAGTCGTAATGTTTAGTCAGCATTTTACTGCATTACAGTTCTGCTCACACATGAATTCTTACAATTAATTGATCTAGAGCCTTTCTAGTTTTTATTTCAATGTTTTGCATTTCAAAATAATCATAAAATTGCAGGTAAGCAATTTCTACCAGAGAGTGTAGTGCAATAAAATAGTGTCATTGAATTAAGACAACGCTGCATAAAGCCACTTATGACTTGTAACAGTTTGCAGACGTGTCCAGGGCTTTCTGCAGGAAATACCTGCAATTTTATAGTACATGATACATTTTTGGAATTTCTAACAATGTAAAGTGGTGGTCCACTATGAAAGGTGCTATATAAAATAAAGATTGATTGATACTTGTACAGGGTGTCTCTTATTAGCATCATTTTGCTCAGCGTATGCCCAAGCTGCACAAGATGACATATCTTATATAATTTGTTTATTTAGCAGACGCCTTTATCCAAGACGACTTACAGAGATTAGGGTGTGTGAACTATGCATCAGCTGCAGAGTCACTTACAATTACATCTCACCCGAAAGACGGAGCACAAGGAGGTTAAGTGACTTGCTCAGGGTCACTCAATGAGTCAGTGGCTGAGGTGGGATTTGAACCGGGGACCTCCTGGTTACAAGCCCTTTTCTTTAACCACTGGACCACCCAGCCTCCTTATACAGCAAAAGACACCCTACACCCTACACCCTACACTTATAGTACAGTGCTCCTTTGTTATACTGCCGTCTGTTAGAGCGCCACACTCACATTCCATCATACATTCCTTCTGAACCCTTTTGCACCAATGTAAAATATGCTATTTCCCCCTGTTATACTGCCACCCATCTGCCATTGCATCTAGCCAAGCCAATGTCGACAAATCTTGTACTGTCTCTATACGTCCTTCGAGGTCCTATTGTAACTGACTGCAGCAGCAGTTGTGATGCACAGTTCACCCCCTTGTTTCTGTAAGTTGCTTTGGATAAAAGCATCTGCTAAATGACTAAATAATAATAATAATAATAATAATAATAATAATAATAATAATCAAATTACCAATTAAAGTACAGAAAATGACTGCTTCCTCTTTGATGTGTTATCTTTCATGTTGAATACTGCAAAGAACACATTATTGTCTTTTTTGTACTGAAATGTTTTTTTGATTGCCCGTGTAGTTTTTGTAGTGTGGTACCTGTCCTGTGGTTGGCAGTATAAAGAGGGAGAATTGTATTAGAATGTTGGCAATGGAGGACCTTTTGATTTGTTATGCAGAGTGCATCTACAGAGCCTTTCTAATGTTGATCAAACCTTACATTGTCTTTTTAACAAAAGCCAGTACAGTAATTAGCTGCTTTACAGTTTTTTAATAATAAAAGGGTGCTCAAAAACTGTCAGGTCCTGTTCTAGCACAAAACATTTCAGAAGCAAATAGCCTCCCCATACACACCTGCCTCAATTAGGTAAACCTCATGAATTTAAAGAACACACCACAAACCAATATCTTCACCAGATTACACATTATCCAGTAGCTCTCCAGGATTCAACAAAGGAACATGCACGCAAATTATCGACCTCTGGTGTTCCTTCTAAACAACAGAGGAACAATCAGTAAAGCCCTCCAATAATTCTTGTTATACGGACAATTAAATTTGAAAACTCAGTCCTCATTACAATTATGTATTTGTCACCAACAAACAAAT
This sequence comes from Acipenser oxyrinchus oxyrinchus, assembly GCA_030684275.1. Taxonomy (NCBI): domain Eukaryota; kingdom Metazoa; phylum Chordata; class Actinopteri; order Acipenseriformes; family Acipenseridae; genus Acipenser; species Acipenser oxyrinchus. Next base: position 23,733,665 of record CM060264.1, on the reverse strand, counting down.
GAAAATATCAGTTTATCAGTATTTTAATACTGTATTAATGTATATCCTGAAAATCGACTTGTCCCATTTTATTTTAGCACCATGCTACTGGTAAAATATACTGGAAAAAATATTTCCCCTTTGTATTCATGATGTTCTATTTGATATTTTGGAGGAATAAATTATTCATTTTCATTTTCACCATTATTTATAGCAGAATTTAAGGGAAAATTAATACCATCTACCGTTTCAGAATATTTAATATCTTCCTTGTTTAATATCCTGTTGTTTCTGTTCTCTATAAATCTCTATTGCTGTTTCTGCTTAGATCATTATTACCAGACCTACTAACTAATGTCCTTTAAAAACTACCTGGGTCGGCTTCTGAAAACACTCCTAAAAGTTTTAGAAATTGTAGATGTACATACATACAACTGCCTCCACTATGTCCCCTTTGCAGGGGATTTCATTTTTCAGCAGGAGATAATTACAGCTGCAAATCTGTAGTGATCATTTTGTCAAACCACCACACTACAGAAATTGAGCTGTTAGAAGTGGATGAAAAAAGGGCATTTTTTAGTAGTCATGGCAAATAATTTAATAATCTGAACAGAAACAAGAATCTGATTGAGAGGACACAAAAAAGGATACTAAAGGCAAATGAAATATTATGAAAATATATACCATCCCAAGCAGTATGGTTTTGTACACCATCATCACCACCGACACTATCATCAAACTTGTAAAGCAAAACCGAGCAGCAATCACTGTGCTTATGCAGTGTGCAGAGTGGAAATATTGCTCCTGGTCTTCAGTGTTTAGCAGAGATCCCAGGGGAGAGACCTTCCAGATGGTCCCCTCGCTGCCTTTGGAGATGTCAGCTGACAGCAGCATTACAGCTTCCATCCCACTCACTGTATGTTTTTCAAGCCCATATTTTAACATCATAGCCTGGCAGTTGCCTCATTCACCACGGAGGGTAGTGCAGTTTTCTACATCAAGGAAAACTAGTTGTAACTATTATATAGCAAGATGTACAGCCGATGAGTTTTCATCAGAAAGCAAGTTACTTGTGCAGTAACAGCGTCACATACTCATCCCTGATCTTGCACAATTGATCCTGTCCAACTATGAGCAAAAATCACTTAGTTTGTTATAATTAACAGTTTTAATTGGGTTTAGTATCTAATGTACTGTATTAGCAGCAAAGCACTATCGTTGGACTTTTTGCGTTGATGTTGCAGAAAGAAAATTGGCTACAGATCAATGAGCTTTAGCTAGCGAAGGCTCCAAGTGAAGATTATCGGGCCATCACCACAGGTCACACAGCGCCCAGTAGCTGATTGTGCCAGTGGTAATGTGAGATATTAAAAATGAATCGTAATATACATGAGCAAAGCCGTGTTGAAAAATATTATGATTACCTGCCAATCCCAGATCTGAAAGGAAGGATCAGTAGTACTGTCACTGGACTGTAAATGATGCTGTGAATACATCGCTCACACCTACAACATGCAAAGAGGGAACATCAAAACTGGACACCTGGAAACAAGATTGAATGAGGGATGGAACGATCAAGTTAAAATACTTTATTAAGTGATACAAGCTCCATCATCAAGGAACCTTATTATCACGAAGATAAGTCTATATCGAGGGGGTGGTTATGTATATAGGTCCATGTGCCTGAGTGGGACAGGCCAACCAAAAGCTGCCTATGCACACGCGCCTATCTGTGAACAAAATAAGCAGGGAAAAATCTAGGGGTGCATGCGGTTATATTTGTGACAGTAATGGAGTCAGCCATGCAGTCAATCACTTTAGATCATGGAAAACCTAATGCATGTGCTGCAGATAACAATCGTACAGAACTTGACTGAGCCTGTGCAAGAATGGGAAGTATACGATTCTGGTCAGAGAAAGGTATTTCTATCTGCCCTCGGCTTTAGAGAATATCAGAAAAATGAAGGCACGTGAGCTACAGTGGTATTGGTTTCATGTCATAACCAGTTATCCTTGATTAAGTACCATAGGCCTTGATGCGTGGCTGAAAGTGCGTTTTTCTCCAAGTGTTTGTGATGCATTACTGTGAGTGAGTAAAATCAGTTTATACAGACCTTAGTTTCAAATTGAACAACTGCTGATGCGACAAGATAAAAATGTTCAATGTTATACTTTATTCAGAGGATGCCGCAGAAAGCTTTTATGATGTAAAATGTAATCAGTTTTACAAAATCACCCTTTGAAAAAGTGTAGAACTGAACAAGGTTGTGGTAGACAAGTGCTTAAAACTTTGATTAAAAACACGGTTTGAAATGCTTCATGCTCCAGAATATTTATTCAAAATTATTTACAAAAATAAACACCCTGAGCTTCATGTTTACTGTGGTGTCTTGGGGCTGTAAAACAGCCAAGCAATCCAAAAACCAAAAACAGTGACATTGAAAACAGCACTTACTACAGTCTTAGAAAATATAGCCAATGACATACACATGAACATAGTCATTTCTAACACTAACTTCTTCTATTTTAAGTTCCTTTTCACCCTAAAATCTGTTCACCAGTTCTGTATGAGTCCAAAGGCTCATTCAGCCTTTGTTTTATTATACTGATTAACTGGAAAAATACTTTGTGTGCCCAACCAAACCCACGCCCAAATATATTTCATTATACTCATCATCTAAGAAACTAATCATCAAAGAAACCAAATACAAACAGAAAACAGTATCTTCATACTAACAAAAATCTTTATATATATTACTATTATATTATACTATTATATTATATATATTACTATTATCAAGTCATAAAAAGAATCCAATGACAAGCTTTCAAAGATTTGAAGATTGTACAATACCTGACAGCCACACATGATAATTATTTTGTTATAACAATATATATAGTCTAAGCCTTCCAGAGAGCTGCCAATGCAATAATCTAAGCTTGATATAGAACTAAACAACTTACTTTAAAATGCATAACAAAGTGAAATATTATTATTATTTATTTCTTATCAGAAGCCCTTACAGGGATGTGTTCAGTAGATACTATCGCATAAATTGCAAATGATAAACGTAAATCAAATCATACAAAGTATATTTGGTTTTGAATAGCGGAACTGATTATTAATATTATAATTACCCCTACAGAAAATGTCATGGGGACATGAAATTGCCATTGAAGATAATTTGGTAAGAGTTAATAAATATTTAGGGTAAAATCTATGAAATCTAAATCGGTGGACTCTGAACCTTTTAAAGAAGTTTTACAACAGTATCCAAGGAGTTTAATTTGTAAGAATATCATATGCCCTTAGTTTAGGCTGGAAAGGAACAACGGTGTATTCTGAAGTAAGGTATCTCATTTCTTTAGATTAGTCAGATTTGATACGGTTAACATTTTCTATCACTGTCTGTGTAATGTAGCTGGGGGGAGGGCAGGTGAGACAGAGAAAGCAAATGAGGAGCTCTTTGACTCACAACCCGGGGTTAATGGAATCTCTGTCAGTCCGTAATAAGCTTTCACAATTTGCTACCCCTGTTATGCAAATCGTTTTTGTTTTTTAAAGCAGCTATTGTTATCGCAGAGAAACATTTCTATGCAAGATAGCGAAGGTTCTGAAGACTTGATTATCCCTACTCTTAAAACAAGTGAATTCAGTACAGTAATATAGAGTGCTGCATGGACACTTGTTTTTTTTATTATAAAGTAAGTAATTATGCTGTATATGTTAGTACAGGGTTAGCTTACCCACTGCAATGCACTGCCAGTTTCTTGAGGGACCACCCATGCAGTTTAGAGGTAAGAGGATATCTTAGGATTAATTACTATTGACCACCCAATTCAGTCCCAAATGAAACAACGGCTTTAATAGTTTTACTTTTCAAGTTGATTTTGTACTGAGCTGACTTCAACAGGATTCAATTTCCCACTATCTCTTATAAATGCCTGTTTTATGACATTTGAAAAAGGTTTCTGTTTCTTTGAATTTACTCAGATTTGTTCCTGAGCAGATCTTGTGATTGCCACGGTCTGCATACAGCTCCAGTTCCGTGAATGAAGTAATTGATGCACCAATATGAAATGTGAAATATGTGAAATCATTCACAAACTCTTTATTCTGCCTGTTCTTTCATGACATGGTCACTTCATTAGGAAAAGAAGTTTTTAATAGAGTTTCTACAGTAATTAGTTGCGCATCCGCTATAATGCGCTAAAGAGCATATAGACACTGAGAAACACTGAACGACACTTCTGCAATGTACATACAGTAATTCTTATGTGTTACCAGTAGGCGCCGTACTATTGTGGAATGTAGATGCGCGTTCTGCTGGTGATTGTACATGTAAGCAGGAGTTTTATTTCCTTATTGTGGGTAAGATATGAAACTTTATACCAGGAAATACAGAAGAAATAAAAAATGGATGAATTGTAATAGTTCAGCAAATGTGGTAAATCACAGGTACCCTGGTGTACCTGTGCAAATCTGCCATCTTTATCAAATGATTTATTTTTGATACTGGCTCCAAATACGTATCAGTTTCCTGCAAAACCATTATCAAAATACAGTAATCAATTTCCACTAGATTAAAATAAACTAACTATATTCCATTTAGTAGAGTTAGGCATAAAATGATAAAACATTGTATTATAGCTTTTATTAGGCAGCATTATAATAAAATCGTGATAAAGTTGACGTTTAAATATGAATAAAAAGGATGTTTCACTGACAGTAAAGGTAAACCTGTGCATATTTCCTTTTATTTTGCTCTTTTGTTATTTCATGATTTATCTTGTGGTATTACGGTTTTAATATTTTTAAAATATGTTATGTGGAACCAATGAGGAATATTTTCATAATGTAAAATGAATAAGAGAAACTGGGCTACAATGGTACCCTGGGGTGCCAAGTGGTGTCTCATGAGCTGACCTGTACATGGTTCACTCGTCCCCATTAGACTCAAGCAACTTTATTAGACTGTGGCCAGGGAGAAACTCGTCTCTCTCGATTCTATCTACAGCCTCCAGCTGACAACTTTTTAAGGATGCTTGAAAATCAATCTGATTAAGCATGTGAAGAATTCAGACATTGTTAATTTAGTCATTTCAGAATACTGCATTATAATTGTTATAATGAGTGTTATCATTATAAAGCATGACAAACTGTATGTTTATGTCTTTATGTTCCTAAAAACAGAATATTTTAGTAAGTTGGGCTTTACAGTAGAACCCGGAAATGACGAACACATCAAGAATGTTCACAAGACTCAAATAGTTTTTTCCTGCCATTCAAGGCTGTCTGTCAATTTGGTTACTTAGAGCTGAGCCATATATAGACAAGTACATTCTCTGTCTCCCCTTTCAATGCCAAAGCAAATTGTGCTATAAGAGAAAAGCACAGATCATGGTTATTGTGATGTGGTTTAATTCAGATCTTATTAAATACATCTGAGTTTTTAAACTTCATAGTTTGGTCTGCAGAAAAACGCCCTGACAAGACATTGAAAAAGAATCTCAAACCACACTGTGCTGACTTTTCCTCTGATTTAATTTATCTTTAAAATAATTTCCACAGGAAACCTTTTAAAAAATGAAAAAGAATACTAAACAAAACAATAGCATTATACATTCTGGGTGAGCATGGCCTGTGGGAAATATGATCAAAAACAGTAATAGAAAAATGAAATCTAGTGGTGAGTGAATACATTCACAGCCTGGCCCTACTCCAAGATATATTGTCACACTCTGAATTCCAATACAAGTACTATTTTAATCACAGATCACACTGTCTCTGAGTAACCTTATATCATTGATTGAACCCGAACCGCAAAACATTAATAATTTGCAGACTTAAATTGCTGGTAATTGTGCTAATTATAGTATTTATTACAAGATTTTTTTACTGCGTATACCATCTAATTTTGAGTTTATTGAAATTGCTAAAAAGAATGTGTGTTTCGATTATTATTTGTTGTACTGAACATACTGAAATAAGCATATTGTCACTGATAATCATGTTTCTGATAGTCATCTACAGCTGTCTTGATTCGTCACCAAGTACCACATTTGTTCTGTGTGGTATTACTGATGTGTTTCTTACATCCACTAAAAGCAGTTGCAGGGGGAAAGGTAAATGGTGATACTCTGTACCAGATGTACTTGGATGTTAGACCTGTTTCTGAGGCCTCAGAGGGGCTTTCAGCTTGTGAGTTTTATGGAATCATCAGGTTATGACTGAAATAGAAAAAAGATACAAAGTCTATATAAACAACAAGACAAACATTGTACAATAGTAACGCCTATGTTTCATACCATAACAAGGTTCTCTTTAAGGTTTCCTGTAGGGAGGAATACAGTAAAATATAATGCTGCTTCCTTCGACTAGTAGTTGCAGGGGGGTGCAGAAGAGTTAAAATCAATAACTTGCAAAATCTGACCACCTTTTAACCCCTGCGCGCCGGACCGCTCTAATTTGGGAGCTTAAGCACTGATGACATGAACACTTTTCCGGGATTTCTCATTATTTGTTTATTTGTTTATTTAGCAGACGCTTTTATCCAAGGCGACTTACAGAGACTAGGGTGTGTGAGAGTCACTTACAACTACGTCTCACCCGAAAGACAAGGAGGTTAAGTGACTTGCTCAGGGTCACACAATGAGTCAGTGGCTGAGGTGGGATTTGAACCGGGGATCTCCTAGTTACAAGCCCTTTTCTTTAACCACTGGACCACACAGCCTCCTATGCCTCCTCCTCATGGCAATAATAAGCTGTGGGGCAATCAGATCAGTCTTTATGAGCCTTGTCATTGAATAAGACTAGGCCCTAGGAACACAAAATATGGTATCCCTACATGCCAATTTTGATGGTACACTATAAAAACGCACACAGGAAACACGTCTACCAGCGTGGATTTAAAAGAGGAAGATAACAAGATCGAGAGGCTTGTACTTGACTTTGTAAACCACACTACATTGCTTTTATTTATTTATTTGTTTGTTTGTTTGTTTGTTTGTTTGTTTGCTTGCTTGCTTGCTTGCTTGCTTGCTTACACAGGTGGTCACATTTATTGCATTACCCCTTTATCTTTACGATTACTGCTTTTTATGATCACCATATAGTTTGTTTTTCTATAGACTTTCTTTTTGTTATTGTTGATTTGCCATTTGTGGTTATATTGCATTCTATAACTTTTGTATATAAATACGATTTTCTTTTCATACTGCAAAATTCTTGAAAGTCAGGAAATAAAATGTAATGCCTTTATTTAATTGTTTGTTTATTTGCTTTACAGTGATGCCCAGGTTTATTGCAGTACCCCAATACAATTAGGTTTACTGCTTTGTCGCCATTTATAGTTAGTTTTTCTATAGACTTTTTATATTTTTAAAATTTGCTTTTCATGGCGAGATTGGATTCTATAATGTTTGTATATAAATATGATTTTTCTTTTCATAATGCAAAAGTATTGAATAATTTTACAAAAACAACTGCATTTTGACTTGCATTTATTCATATATTTCAAGGTTAAAAGGTTTTACATATGATTTGGCAATGTACTTTGTGATGTTTTGCTTAGTCTGGACTACATTCATATAATAGCTGACAGTGCCTGTAAATAGGGCTGTTTTGTCATACCTTGGACAAAATCTTGTAGCTCCTCAACAGTAGAAGGTATTTGAAATCTGAATTTTGTAATTGAAATATATCTATTTTTCTATATCTATCTTAGAAAGGGGTTGAAATTGGCAGTTTTAAAAAATAATATTTATTATTATAAATTGTGTTTTGATTTTTTGGGGGTCATGGCTTATATACAAAAAATACATTCCACAACAAAAGACATTATGTCGTTGGAAACATCTACAATATATTGGATTTTAAATTCTGATTTAAGATTGCCAAACTATAAGTGCCGAAACACAAAGTGGTCATATTCATGTCTGTATGTGGTCATTCTATTTAGGCAGGAAAGGGTTAAGCCTCAGACTGTGCAAAACCTAGTTTAAAAAAAAAAGAATAAAAAAATAGCAAGCAGAGTAAGTCGAAAGCGATAAAGTGATTTGAAAAAATAAATAAATATACTTATTTTACTGCAGCTTTTTCTTCGAAATGTAGTAAGTGCAAAAGGATCAAATTAATACATTTTATTACTGACATTTATAATTAGATTCTGAAGGGAGCATCGCATTGGCCTTTGTGCTCCTGCAGGCTAGGGAGGCAAAACCGGAAGGTACTGTTTCTCTTTATTGCGCTGCAGCGGACACTACAGGCCAGGCGCTCAATCAGCTTGGCTGGGCACCTGCAGGGCTGGCCTTTGTCCTCCAGAGGCCTGTAGCTCGCTGACATCCACTTTCGAGGGTGTAGAGGAAACTGGCTTCGTCTTGGCATCAGTGGACGGCCACTGAACCTCCAGTTCTCTTGAGCTGTGTGGGGAATTGCTGCGGAGAGGGGAAAAATATATAATTGGACATTAAAAATTGGGGAGAAAATCAGGGGTAAAATTAAAAAAAATGTAAATAAAAAAGACTGAATAGCAGGCAAGGGGTGTTCAGAATTGAGGGGTGATGAGGGGTTCTTAAGGACTCTGTGACAAGTGCCATTATGTGTCAGTTTTTTTATGAAACTCTAAAAGCTAAAAGACGAACAAACAAACACGTTAACTATGTAAAGTGCAATCCATTATCTAAAGTTTAAGTTATCTGTTTGAGCACCTGAGACAACTGGCTCCTATTGGCTCTATATTGGAACTTAGCATCAGGAAGCCAACTGTTGTTGCTGTTAATAGATGTGTAATAAACCCCAGTCACGTGTAGGATTTCCTTGGGGTCTGCAGCTTGCATTTGAAATGTTTAATAAACTTAAAACTAGTGTGCATAGACATACAGTGTGCACTCAGATACTGGGCAGGATTCGTGTTAATACCGCATACATTGTTCAGGAGAAAAAAAAAAAATTACTTGACATATTGTTTGTGCATTAAATGGTGAATTTAATGGTGAACATCTTGCTATTTGCTATATATCCTCAGATTCTTAAAGAATCTCTTAACAAAGTTCCAAGAACCAGGTTCTTCAGAAAACGTAATGCTTGATATTCTTGCTTCTTCTAGCCTTGCCTGCTTATCTTAAACCCTGTAAGATGGACAGATTCATTGTAGTCGAGTCCTTTACATTCAGCTTTTCTATTCTGTAGTCTTATACAATTTACAGAGGCTGCTAGTTTACCTTCACATCTCTGTAATGAAGAGTCGTTAAACTGTCTAGATTCTGTATCACAGCTATCAAACCCTCTATTCATGGAGCTTGTACCACAGACTGGAGTAAAGAAAAGAGCTATTGTACTGTACCTGCAGCGGTTACTGAGTGTGTGTGAGGGAGCGAGAGGCTGGGGAGCAGAGAGAGAGAGAGAGAGAGAGAGAGAGAGAGAGAGAGAGAGAGAGAGAGAGAGATGTAAATAACATTGAAAAGAAAATCTAATATCTTACCATTGTTCAGGATAGTGATATATGGTAAGACCAAATTATCTGCAGAAGATCTTGCATGAAAAGGCTTGTTGTTGCTGAAGAGAAATTATGGCTGTGTTTGTAAATCGCTTTTTAGGCTTGATCCCTGTCTATGTGCTCTTAAATATGGGAAAGCTATGGTGTGATGGATGATAAATTGCAGCCTGTGGAAGCTCTTTTACCATGCTTATGTAAATTTTTATTATTTTTTTTTTTGCACAGTGATTTCTAAGCTTGTAAATCAACGTTTAATAGATAAAACGCTAAAACCTTTTGTGTTAAACGGTCTTTAACATTTAGACTAATAAATGATCGTACCCATTAAATTTAAAAGTAGATTTAGTATTCTAGTCCTTTTATAGTTTATTTAGAATTTTGCATTGATTTTCACACCCATTATCAATAAATCTTGAAATTGTAGCAAGGTCTGTGGGATGGATAAATGAAAAGATTCCATTTTGAGCTTATTTATTTGAGAACCATTGTCTAGATTCTTGAGATACTGTATATAATACTGCTTTTCCACGGTGGGTAAATTGCCTACATAATGCATTTACTATGGCGTAAGCAATGTGTCCACAGTGGAGTGGATAGTGTAACCCTACTATATCTGCCATTCAGTGCTTCAGATTGTTGTGTGACCCCTTTGTGTTGTTCTTTATTTCCATCTGCCACTTTGGATTGATAGTCATAATCAGACTGCCACCGTACCATGAGCATAGCAAAGGCATTGTTTATACCGTGTTAAGCACGCCATCTATTTTGAGCAAACTCAGCTGTTTGGATCTCGTTATGTGCCATTCACATAGATTTAAATAACAAACACATTGCTTATACTGTAGTAATAGCTCTTACTAATCCACCAATCAGCTGTTTTCACCTTGTTTCCTCTCTATTCACATAGATTTCAATACAAAAGGCAGCACTTTAGTAAAGGCTTGACAGATCGACCAATCAGCTGTTTGCACCTCGTTGACAACGTGTGTTTGTTTTGTTTATTGTACTGGTGATTGGGGTACATTTTGAATGTCAGGTTGTTGTGTGGCCGTTTTATACCGTCCATCGCTTACTGCGGGCGAATCATGTTAACACAAACACGCCCATGGTGACTGTATCATGAGTAGCCTATAAGCCAAATGTATACTGTATTCGTTCAAGCTCTCAAACAGAAAGCAGGCATTCTCCCCACCACAGAATTGGAAGGCTCTTTATTGTCCTGGCCAGTTGGGTTTAATATAGTGGCTTTGAGCACCTTACCAACCCTCTGCTGCTCCCCCCTGCTTGGTAATCACCCCATGTTGTTCTGCAGTAACCCTCCTTCTCTGTTACTACCAGTAAATTGTGCTGATGGTGTAGAGTGGGGGGTTGATGTCATGGGAATTCCTGATCCCTGAACTCACTCAGGTTTTCCAAAGTACTTTTTTCTCATTCAGCCCACATTGGAGTCCATTGATGATTCCCCATCATTTCTCGAAATCTCTTTCTGCAGTTTTTGCAGATCTTTACCGAAAATAAGTAGGTTTATCATAAACCATAACTGAGGCTTCTTTTTTTATCCAAAATGTGTCCACCTGAAATGTAAGAAAATAGCTTCCAAAATAACCCAACATTATACACCAATAAGACGCTGACCTAAATGCTATATTATGTCCTAAGATGCTTTCTTGCAAGTAACAGTGATTTGCAAATGGGGCGGATTTATCAAAGTAACTTGAATACCCTACGGGGTCAATTACGTTAAAGGTCCTACAAATTTACAAGGTTAGGCCCATTGTTTTAAAATGTTAGGTCCTCCTGGAACTTTGCTCTTGTGGTATATCATGTCACCAGAGCCCCTCACTGTAATTACAGTCCTTGTATCTATTCATGCTGAAACAGCACATGCTACGGGAGAAAAGAATGAGCTGTTATATTTGAAATATGTAGAAACTTGCGAGCCAGGCAGATTACCGTAAATTAAAAGCAACACTTTTAATTAAAGCAGTGCTTGTGAATCAAAGCTAAGACTAGATAATAGACCAATTTCCACAGCTATTTTTCATTATTGTCGTGCAGTTTATTAAATACAGAAGCAATTGCATGTTGGAGAACAAAATACATCATGATATATTAACATATTTATTATTACGGTACATTATTTTAAACTTGCATAAACTATTGATTTAAAGTTTGGTATTTATTCAATAATGAATAACTACTATTTGTCTGTCTTATTTGCCCTACATTTGAAATATGTTGTTGTGATGGTCCTGCATATACTGTATTGATTTAAACAGGATTTTTACTTTGCTAACTCGGCAATGTTAAATTGAAGAGAACTCCAACAATGACAGTCTCTCTCTCTCTCTCTCTGACAGAACTGCGATTCCTCTCTCGCCTTTAGGCTCTGACTTGAAGGAACATTTTTCTTTTCTTGTGTAAATCAGGAAAGCCTTCCAGCAAACACACTGCCATGAAATTCCACAGATGCTGCCCGCTGTACATAGTCAGCATTCAGATCACAGTGTCACAGATGTGCATTTCAGCAAAGCCTACCTCTCCCGCTTTCCCTTCTCTTTCTCAAGCCACAAGGGGCAAGTCTTTGGAAACGCCTGGCAGATGTTCCACACATTTCTGCATGCGACTGATGTTTAGTTTCATATGCTAACAAGAAATGTCAACACTTATCAAAAGATTTTTTTATAGAAAACACGTTATTACTTTTCATTTTAGCACTGGTGAATGAAAATGGTAACCCTGAGCTTCTATTGTATTTGTATTCTGTAATATCTGCATGATGGGTAAGACAGCAAATCTGACTTCACAGGGAAATACCAAGCGGATGGCTCCATAAACTAGATGTTTCACGCAGAAGTGAGCGACTGCCCTTTAGTCCTTTATAACAGTATTTGTCATAACTTTTTTGAAAACCTGAATATCTATATTGAAAAAGAAATACTGTTTTCTAGAGTGCAACTATAACTGCATGCTATTTTTGTAGTATGTACTATTTATGAAAATCATCCCACAGACGAGCTGGTGCTTAGTTTTGATGTGGGAGGCGAGAGAGGGAACAACGTTGCAAAGCGATTCTCTAATAGATTACAGGTTCCGGTGTCTTTATATTCTGTAGGTGAGGGAATGCAACCCCCCTAAGAGTCCATGCTCGCTGCCATGAGTAAGAGCTGCTTGCTTCTTCTTACCAGAATCCTACTGGAATAACGACGCTGTAGTGCTGTCACATAAACCTATATTGATGACGAGAATAGGCCATATGGCCCATCAATGCACATCCCTTCTTCCTGTCCTTTGTTGGCCCTGTCAAGAGTTGACATCTAAATTTATGTATAATAAAATCAGTACCTGAAACCGGGATTCAAGAGAGGGAACTAGAAACAAGTGCAGACTTCTTACAAAGATCATAATAGTTTGTGACAGATAGAAAAGGCAGCAATAGAGAACAGAGAAATTGGGTGAGAATATTATGTATTCTTGAATGCTGTGCTGTTGCTATACTTTTAACAAAGTAAGCACACAAATGACTGAGCAAGCAGATATACAATAAAATCTAAGAATAATCCACTCTAGTATAATGATATCTATAACTGGATTTTAATATGTTATCCCCAAAGTAACAAACAAATATGCTCCCATTGCCCATCATCCTTACCATAATGGATTCTCGCAGGGTGTGTTCATAAATAAAACAACAAGGCCGTTATTGCTTGTGATGCTCATTTTTAGCAGCAATTGAGCCTTTAGCACGGACATTTGGATTTGAATAACCTCCTGTGGTTTTTACAAGAATATTCCCCGTTATATTTTCAAAGTATATTGGAATTCACTAGGAAGCTGCATCCCATGTTATTTTCCTCCCTAGGGCCTACCGTTGCAGGAATGGAAAATGGAAAATACCATTGGGATGCAGTTAACCTTATGAAAGATTACCATAGGGTTTGTTTGCATTGTCATTTTGCAGTGCTTTTCCAAAGTTATAGTATTAATTTACAGTGCTTTAACATGGCTTTGACAATGCAGTAGTACAGTAGTATTTTAATTTATAAATTCCCACTGTTTGCTTGGCTTTGTATTTTTTAGATTAGCCATGAAAAGTGAGAGCTAAGCTATTTCTTTTTCTTTTTTTATTCATGAATAACCATGTAGTTACATTGTAATTATTTGGTTATAACCAAATGATTTCTGACTGTACATGGTAACTAACATCTAATTACAAGGAAATGGCCTTGTAAACAATCTGATGTAATCACATGGTAAATTGCCCATGTGATTACACACAGTGATGATGCGGTTTAGCCCCGACCTCATCACAGACATTTTTTCTGTTAAAAACATTTATATTGTTTGGGCAATTAAAACTATGGGGAAAAAAACAAAACAAAAATATGTTTAAACTTACTTGTGTGGTCTTTTCGTTCCCTCTGAGTTTCTTCTCTGCTGGGTTGCGGTGAAAAGAAAAAAAAAGAAAACGACATGTTTTTAAAAATAGTTATATGGCAATCTGCTTTCTTCTAGATGAGAAGAGATGAGCATCTGTTTTCAAAGAGAGAGTTTGTTCAGCTATTTAAACAGTAACAGTATTTTCTTTTTAGTTCTGTTCTCATTTAATCTATATTTAATACTTACCTGGGCAGAGAGGAGAGCTTCCTTGCTGGCGTGCGTTCATGCTGTTGATTTGTTGCGCGGATGCGTTGATAGTAGGGACGTGCACGCCACACGCATTCAGCTTTATATACGGAAGCGCGCCCAATGTTAGTCAATGGGGGAGTTTTTAACATTAAAGAGTTGTTCCTTAAAATGTTAATGAGATATTACGTTATATTGTAATGTAAATGTATGATATTGTATGAGTCTTATGGCCATACCTACCTGTTATATGTAGTGGTGGTTTCTCCTGAAAGGTGGAGTTTAATCAGGGTGATGGCTTTAAAAGTCCCTCCAGTGTTCAGTCTGGCGAGAGAGTTTAAGCCTCACGGTTGCTTATTGCTGATCTCTGTATCAAAGAGCTCTTATTAAGACTTTAACTCAGTTATGTGAGCTGCTTATTTATTTATTTATTTATTTATTTATTGCTGTTGTGAGTATATAAAGTGCTTCAGTTAAATATTGTGAAAATGGACTTGGCATTGTTTTGTGAGTGCTGTTTTGCTATACAACCTGTTTTTTTTTTGTGCGTTTGGAAATTACTATTTTTGTCTTCGATTTTTTTGGCGCGCTGAAACTGAACTGAACACGCTTATACAAAAAGTAGCCATTGTGTAAGAACAGAAAATGTTAACTAGTTAACTAGTTAACATTTATTATGTCTGCCCTTTAGTCTAAAGTGCTATTTTTAGTAGTTCAATATGTTTAACTAAATGACGTTATCTTTACAACAGGTACCAGTGCATGTCCTATCATGCAACATTTTCTTCAAATAAATATGTTGATGATAGATAAATGCAGATCAGTAAATTGGAACAGTACTGATTCCTCATTCAGGAGAGCAAAAGAAACGTACTTGAGGCTTTAGTCAAAGAGAAATTCTACGAGGTAGGAGCTGGATTCTTGACTATGCTAGGTTCAAGCAGCTGTAGTCTACACATATGGCTTAGCAGCCTCTTGCCAATGTAAATCAAATGAGATATTTTTAGACCTCGGTGAGGATTCTCACTGCTCATCAAGGAAATGATGCATGTTGAAAATGTGCCCATCAACTGTAACAAATTATAAACTTGGTCCCGAACGTCACAATGTGAGGGATAGGCGGTTACCGCCTTTAAATCTGCAAATAAGTCTGTTCTCTATTACTTTAGATGGTTACTATTTTGGCCAGTCTACTATGAGCCATCTATCACATTCTGTCAGATATGCTGCCTTTCCCACCGTGACTGACTAGCAATAGAAGATGGCTTTTATATATTCCCATTGAAGGAACAGTTAAGATGTGCAACATATGCAAGGCGTCTCCATTTGCACAGACTAAATCAAGTACCTGCCTGGCTGTATATAGCAGCTAACAGTATGGCTCCTGAGCTGCATATGTTCAAGACTGAAATGAAGTGCAGTGCAGCTTAGTGGACAGGAGTCTATGCAGACCACAGCTCTCTGGCTGGGAGGAAATAGCTTTCTGTGGGCTCGTCCAGCAGCTCAGCCCCTTTTCTCTTTAATTCAGCTTGACTGGTGCCTCTGCAGTGATCGGTCTTTGTGCAATTCGAGCTGGTAGGATTGTAGTAAGCCTTTTTTGGTATGCATCTGCACTCGTATTAATGCACGGCAGCTTCCGATTCTCTAACACCTAATTAAAATGCCCTGAAGGTCTGCTTTTGCCTACTGCAAGCTATTACAGACTTGTAATCTACAGCGTCTCTTAAGTGGATCCTTTCCAAAAGAGGGGTTTGGGAGGTTTCTCAGCGAATGCACTGCACACAGACTTCCATTATATTATGATTCCTAACTGCCAGCCGCAGTAACTGCTCAATTTTTTTGTTTTCACTTTTTTGTTTGAACTGTAAGCAATTACTGTCTTTTTGAGTGTAAAACAATGTTTTTTTTTTTTTAATGAAAAAGATATACAAACACAAATAGTGCGTTTCCAAGATCTGAAGGCATACTTGTTTTTTTTTTGTTGGTGTGTTGTACAGTTTACTACAGACTTGTGTTTGCATGTTAATTAAAATGACCTGTAAAGCAATAGCAATCAAAATACAGTACAGCAGCAATGCAGTTGCATTTTCCCTAAAAATGCCTTGCATAGTCTTTGTCTTATGATTCTGATCCTTAAATGTGATCAGAAATCAGTACATGAAACAGAAAGATCAACTCTACACTACAGCCCCGATTTCCAAACGCCCAGCAGGACCAAACAAAGTGCAATTGAGCTTGATTGAGTCAGCTGTTGCTGGTGCTACAGTACTTTGCGTTTCAGTCTCACTCTGAAGTGCCACCTTCAGCTTTGATTGCCGCTGTGTTTGATAGGCAGCTGCTGCACTGGCAACAGTGTCCTTATTCTGTCAGATTCAGGTGACTCATTCCGTGCTTCAGAGAATCCCCTGCCGCTCCTGTAGCTCGCCTCCACACTACACTTCACTGAAGAATACTTCAATTTAGCTCACAGACGACGTCACCCCTCAAGAGACCACACTGTCACGTAGCCCTTTGTTTTGGTCTACAGTCAAACCCATACTCAATCTTACATCTAAGAGAGGTGCTCTACAGTACACAGGTGCTTTCATGCAAGAAAGAAGTCAGTACTGGGAAATACCTGAAAAGGTTATAAATGAAGAAAGAAGGCATTTTGGTGGATTCTAGTGTTGCTTTTATGTTTTCCACTGTTAGTATTGTGAAGGTCTGGTATTGAATGTTTGATATATATATATATATATATATATATATATATATATATATATATATATATATATATATATATATATATATATATATATATATATATATATCAAACATATCAAACATAGATGATGATAGTTTCTCATTAGGTCTGGACTACTCACATGACCCACCCACACTCATCCACATACACAGGAGAGAAGGTTTGTGTCGTGTGGGAAGTTGTGAGGGTGGCTTGATTAGGGCGGGGTTTGATAAGTTAGCACCAGTAGGCTCTCTGGTGCAAAACTTTCAAAACAGGTTAGCACCAATTTTCAAAAGGATTTGCACCCCTGAGTTAGACTCACAACACTGGGGGCTCTCTGCACCCATTTATTATAATCTTGGGGTGCTCGGCATCTATGCATCTGGTCTTAGAGTTCTTGAAGTTTCCTCCCCCAGTAGTATTACCCTTAAGGGGTCAGAGAGCCGCCCTAATGCTAGTGGAGGTTTTGTCTAATGGACTTCCAACTGAAGCCTAAACCAGATTTGATACCAGGCTTCTAGTGGTGAGAGACTAGTGTATTTCCATTGCTACAGTTCTCCCGGACTCTTGGAGTGGCTTGATTTTTCACTTTGCAGAAATCAGTGTTACATTTAGCCCTCATTCTCATATTTGGAGTTCTCCCTTTGTCCTCTTATTTAAATGAATGCATTCGGGCAGGAAGTGTTTAAGAACGAGCAGGCAGGCTGATAGGGCTTCTACTAGATAAACGTTCATACAGCTCATTTGCCTCTTGTAGGTCCTCATTATAATCCGACGCCTGTATTAAAATGCACCGGCATTTCCCCATGTTCACGCACGCATGACATTCAATTTCACCAGAAGCCCTTGCCTCAGTTGTAAGGTTATGTCCTGCTTACTGTGGCAGAAGAAACACTTTTTCTAATGAATCATTTGAATATGAAATGCTCTTGTAAACATGGAGGGATAAATTAGAGTTATTTCTTTTCCGGTTTATTTCCGCCTGTTCCTGAAGAGCCTATTACAAACGGATTAAGTTATTTTTTTCCATATTTAGTACCTTCTCTTCAAAGCACTTCGAGTGCATTTCAGTCCTGATCTGAAGTCTTCATTATAAGCAGGGCTCCCACTTTATGCATAACAAACCTGTAGTAAATCATACCTTTTAGAGTAATTGAATCTGCATGAAACATGTTCCGTGTACAACAGGTTTTGTCAATTAAAGCGATAACTTTCAACAGTATAAGCACTGCAGTGATCGAATGAGAAGGAGATTTCCAAAATTAGCAAAGACGGCTGTGAGTTGGATGGAGTACACAGCTTTTGCCTGTTGTTGCTTGACCAGTAGGGGTCGTGGAATGAAGATTATCTAAGAGATCTACCCTCGGAAGTCCATAAAATTGAACAGCAATTACTACCCCACCACTTGTTTCAGACTGAGTAGGTTTATTAGAGCTCAACCCACGACTCCATTTGAAAATAAAAGCGTAACATTGGTTAGAAAGGAATGCTGCTGTGCACTGCTGCGAGCAGAAGTGGGGATCACAAAAAAAACTGTGTAATGACCCAATTGGGAATCAAACTAAATTGTAGCTTATATTAAAAGGGATGACATGATTAAAATACCAATGTTTGTAAAAGCTAGCAGAGTTCATATATTAATTGTGTCTCTTGGCATCACACAAGCATTGAAAAACACTAATTGTTTTACATGACACTCCAAATCATGGTCCCCTTTGACCTCAATATCCCTAATTACAGACATTGCTTCCATTCCAGCAGTGCAGTTTTAATCAGTAATGTGACATTTTGAATTGCTGGCTCGTTCTCCCTCGGCTGTTCCTGACAGGCAAAATGAAATGCTAAATCGTGTGAGTCGAATGGCTTGTGTTGGGCCAGTGCTTGATTGATGTGTCAAATGCAAAGCAACAATTGAGTATGTACGGCGCGCAGCGAAGGTTAATCTACATTATAATTTGAGGGCAGAAGAGCCCAGCCGGCTCCCAGCCTCTTTAGCATCACATTTTCTGCACTTAATGTGCAAGAACCAGCTTCATTAAAAAAAAGTAGTTGGTGTTCATAGAAAAGTTGATGAGATATAACTAATGCCTCCCTTGATTTGATTTGAATATATTGTAACACACTGTGGAGTAGAGTATATGTGCAGATCCAATTACAAAATGCCTCAAGATACTAGCCCCTTTCACACTGGCATACTCTACCATGCGGGTCGGCTAAGCGTTTTCACACTGGTTTTTGAAGAAGCAGGGTCAACCTAGGGTGACAGAAGCAAGTATACAATATACGCTTAAGTGGGATGCTGTGTTAATGTACAAGCTCGGATAATGTTAATTACTCATAATTCTTCTGTCAGGAATATTACAAAAAGAGGAAGCCAAAACACATTGTTTTATTTCCGTCGCCTTGTATGTTTCCATATGTATGTACTTATGTCACACTCACAGTACACTGACATGTATCTAAAGAGCTGCTCATCCAGTGCCCATTCCTGAGCACATGTACTTCAGGGCATCTGTATCTAACTTACTTGTTCATGGTCCTGACTCCTGCAGTGTGTTTTTCATGTCCTTAGTGTGGGGATTTTGGTCAAACGGGAGAAAGAGTTTCCTCACCTTGTCTTAAAATTGTTTGAATTAAAGTCGTAAGAAAACCGAAAATGCAAAATTAAGACCAAATTACAACAAATCTTTTAATGTCACTATCTTTACTTTGGCTTTAAATGTGTAGAAACAAGCGGCGATGTACTGACATTTAGCCTATAAGCAACTCGGTCCCCATTAGGTCTAATAACGAGTCCTGTCTAAACCAGTCCTGTAACAAATCTTTCTACATAAAAAGGTATTGATCACTTCAGCACACCTTCCCTCCTGAACAATTATTATAAGGAATAATACTTACTCTTTAAAGTTGCGGGTCCATTAATGCTGAGGATACAAAAAAGAATTTGATTTATACCACGTTCAATCGTACTGTCAAATCATACTATAGCAAGCGTTAATAAAGTCTGTCAAAATAAGCTACCTAATTTAACAGTGCTAAGGAAATCCCTGTTGTTCAAATGATCAGCAGGCTGATTTACTTTGATTATGTGTAAACATTGTGTGCCTGCCTGCTTTAAAATTTTACAAAGAGGAAAACATATACACTTGTACATGTTTTTGTTTTCCCACTTTTTTTCTAGTTTCCTATAGCAGAGAATGCTGCTATGGATAGATAAGAGTAAAGACTGTACTGCTTCTCAAGGGCAGTGACAGTTTATGTGTGTCTGCTCAATGTGTTAAACATTGTACCACTGCAAAGGCGAGTGCTGTTTAACTGAAACAAATGGAAGTGAATCCTTAGTGACTGTTGGCATGATGGCGAGGCCTCCTAATTGCTTCCCACAGTCTTGTTAAATTGTGTGAAAAATGGCAGTAACAAAAGCTTTAAAAAAACAAAAGGTTTACTTGACAGAAGGAATTCCAGTGCAAGAGATTTTCTGAAAGGTTTCCTGGCAATACAGTAAAGATTAAGAGAATATATATATAATAATATATATTACTGTACTTAACTTCTTTCACTTCAGGTTTGAACAATATTAAAAACCCTTTTAAACATGACTTGACAGATTCCAAATGTATTTAAACCAGATTGTTGGTCTGTCTTTTTATTGTTCTGGGAATCTTTTGCAGCTTTTTTTAATGTTAATTCGCAATATGCATATATTCAGGGGTTAAACACTGTAGATACAGCTCTGTATTCTTGTACCTTTATGGCTTGGCTGTAGCTAGACCATTGGAGTTTGAACCTCAACACAGGAAGTGATTTAGAAACAGGAAGCAGAAGCAATGTTTTTTTTTTGTTAACTTTATTTCTAATATCTTTACATTCCAGATTAAAGTATAAAAAAGCAGGTAAAAAACTAAATAAAACTACTAGCACACCAGTAGTACCAGAAGTGCAATACAGCACAGCAAATAGCTGTTTGAATATCAACAATTGCACAGCAGCATGTTCATTGTAAAGCATGGTTAAGTGCACCGACAACAGACAAAGAAACCTGCTGGAAGCTAAATAACCCTGTTCAGTTTTTCCCCCTATTGATGGATCTAATGCATCTTTTCCTTGTGTGCACTGTTATTAGCAATTCAATCTGATAGAATGATACATTGCGCCCGGGGATTATCCTTCATAGAAGGAGCAGGAGACATCAATTTACTCTGCAGCAAAAGGAAGGTCGATCGATGGGGGTGGAAAACTGGTGAAATTGGGGGGAAGCTTTATAAAGTGAAGCCGCAGTGGTCAAGTGGTCCCGTGGTGTCTGACTGTGACTAGAAAAGTCATCACTGATGCAGTGCAATCGGTATCCAAAACAGAATGGTGCCGCTACTGATGTCTGAAACCCAGACAGATGAGTTACTGTAACAGGCTCATTTAAACAGGGAGATTCTTACTGACATGAAGGTGCACCCTTTCTATTAATAGTTGCTTAGCTAATGGTTAATGGTTTAGAATCCTAGCAGGGGGCTAATTTTATAGCATTGTATTTGTCACATCTGGAAATCTGCACGATAATTAGGAAACATGCAATTATCAGGTAAATACTGTATTTAGCTACCATGCAGTAAGAAGTGCAGTAATACTCTTCGGGGTTTGTTAAGGTTTTAATTTGTATTATTATTATTTTTCTTAGTGCATTGTTGCTATGGGGACCAAATTCAAATAATCCTTTCCTTTACCTCTTGCGCATGAAGTTGTCATGGTGGAGAGCCAATCTGACAAATAATATGTAAAAGTCTCTCTGTTGCAAGTCAGTTTCAGTCCCAATGGTCAAGAAAGACAGCAGCTGATCTGACAGACTTATTTTCACACTTGGCTTCCAATATGCTAAGGAGAGCGGCCTCAGGCTAGACTCGCTACTGTTCGTCTTTCAACCAGAAGGGAAATCACGGAGCGAGTTCACCCGATTCCGGGATTAACTAATCCTTCCCCAGAGGGATTTTAGCTACTCAATTGATTACTAATAACTGGTAAGTATGGTGTGTGAATGCACTGGAATGCAGTGGCTGCAGTGTTCCATGCACGTTCCTCACTTCACACATAAACATCTGCTCCTTGTGCTGCTGCTCATGGTTGCTTTCTCAGTGTATTCTGAAGTAGGGTGAATTTAACAGGGTGAGGGCTTGAATGTGCTGATAAGTAATGGTAAATAAAGATTAAAGCATTGAAAAGTTGCCCTGCGTCAATATAAAGTACCTACAGGGAACCAGCAAACTTCAGCATTAACTAACAACTTACAACTATCCCTACCTCGGGTCCTGCTGCTTGGTTTCTGGTATTTGTACAGTCTAATACAGTGGTCTGTGTGTAAGCAAATCATTATTTTACTGAGCTGAGAGTTCTGGACTAGCTTCCTATTGTGAAGATAATGAGGACAGACTGTGCACTGATAAGCTGATGCAGTAAGTGAACTTCATGAATAAAGTGGTACTGTATGTGAAAATGATAGAATAGTAAGTGCTTGGTTAAAGGTTGCTTCTGTATCCAAAACACTAATCACTGATGTTTCTGGAGCAGTCCCAAGTGATGGCTCATTTTATTCTGGAGAACAGATTTGCAGCCCAAGGTCCCTGAAGGACTGTGAGTAGGTACAGCAATCGCTGCAGAACCATTTAAACACCTTGTAGACTGGACACTTCAAACTAGTGCCATCCTATCTGCTCACAATGGCCCAACACATTTGAAAATGCAGGTTTTTAATAGATTAACCCTTATAAAAGTTGACCATAGTAAAAGTACAGCAATGTGTAATAATGCACAGTGAAAGCATGGTAAGCATAGGCAAGCATTGTAAAGAATAGCAAGGTATGGTAAAGCATATTAACAAACATGGCAAACCAGGATAAATTAGGGTAAATGCAGAACATAACCATGGGGAAAGCATGGTAAAACTGCAAAAATACAGTGCTAAAAATACTTTGGTAAACTTTTATAAGGGAATACTTTATATTTGTTGAAACTTAAAACTATTTGCTTCCAGTATTTTTCACATCTTGGTTATGCTTCATTTTATATCCCATGCGTGTGCGTGCCTGTGTGCATGCATGCGTGTGTGTGTGTGTTCTGAACAGGAAGGATGCTGTACCTCATTTTTGCCGTTCATTTTTCTTTCTAACTGGATGGTTACAGTTGAACAATGAGCCGCCCAGCCTTTTGCTTTTTTTATAGCTATCTAAACGGTGTGAAAACTACCATGATAATATTCGTTGGCACAATTTATAGCCCTGTTTGTGCTGGAATCAATCAGGCCGTACCTTTATATACTGAGAAGGGGTTGGTTTCACAGAGAACTTCTCCAACCTAGCAGGGCTACCAGCTATATGATTAAAAGGTTTTTATTTTTACATTTTCTTCTATAGAAACAGACTGTATTTAACAGACTGCTAAGAGCTTTGTAGAAGTCGGAAACTGCATGCCTGCCTGCAGTCATTTTCATGACCTTTGCCCAGCTTGCAAAACAAGCTTTCTATGTGAAAAAGAATGTCTCTTTATTACTATGCATGCTGTGTGCGCAGTGACCCATGCTTTTATTACACTTCTTGAGTTTACTAATGTAGTTATCTGAGCCAATCATTTATCATGCATTACAGTGCTTTACTAGCTTTACAATGCATGGAATTGGCTTGGCTACACTATACTTCCCCAATGTCACAATAATGTTTTTACTTATATCTTGAGAACCACTTATTTAATTGTGATGAAACTTGGTATGGGCGTTCCTTAGCACAAGTTCTAAAGGTTTATATATTTAAATTTGAATCTACTATACAAATGTTAAAACAATAGAATACCTAGATCAATATAAAGAGCCGCAATATTTAGACAAAAAACAGTATTTTACTCTGGAAAAAAGTTGCTGAAAAATCTATTTTGTATGCAGTGTGCATCTTAATACTAACAACTTTATTAAAGCAAGACAGATCGTGCTGAGAGACACAACATGACAGCGGACACAATCAGAAGGAGATGTAAAATAAATACATGAATAAAAGCAGCCTTGGAATTGATTGCAGCCGTCAGCAGGCTCGTCAGTACCTAATAAATAAATTCAGCAGAGTCTATTAGATCAGGTTTGTCCTGAGCCCCTGAGCCTGTTTTCTCCAGCTGTGACCAAACTTTTCAATTCAAATGAAATGTATTGCATGTCTTATTAGATAAGGTTATCGTTCTGTTTTTTTTTTAAAGATGAAACATTATTCTCTCCCACCACCATCTGCATTTATTATTAGTTCCTTAAATAACATGTAGGTAATGGCAATGGTAGCAATGGAATGGGCCATTGATAGGATAGTACCATAGTGGTACCATTTCATAGTTTGACATACCAGCCCCATGGTATCTCAATGGTACTGTGCAAACCACTCCACAGACTGATGTATAGCGCAACCACTGTGCTACATTTGTTGCCAATTCTGGTAATGCAGAGGCTGATTGTTGTTTATTAATTCCATAGAGCTTTATATACTGTAGGTCTGCAGTTTTGAAAGGAACACATGTTATAGACACATTTAGTTTCATTTTAAAATATAATATATAAATATATATACATATATATATATATATATATATATATATATATATATATATATATATATATATATATACATGGTGAACCAAGGATTACCCTGCCGACCTGAGCCCTCCCTACCCGGCGGCGTCCGGCCAATTGTACGCCGCCCCCTGGGAACTCCCAGGCCGCATCCTGCACTCCATGTGTAGCTCCTTTACTGGATGCTCCACTCGGGAGCTAAAATATAATATCTTGTGCTAAACTAGGTTAAGGAAAATTCTGTTTCCTGCCTTTTTCTCTTAATAAATCTGTTGCAGTTGCAGTTTCTTAGGCCATTACAGCAGTGTCCTCTGGGTCAAGGCATGTTACTGTCTGAAAGCAGGTCAGTCAATAGGGAAAGTAGCTGTTGGAAAGAAGCCATTGAAAGGGTGGGGGCATTTTGACCCTCCAGATGAAATGGTCTAGGAAGTGCACCACTACCTGTAAACATGGCTTGCAAACATAGATTTATTTATGTAGAATCAGATATCGTGTTTTACAATACAAATACATGTTAACTGTAACACGTGTTTCTATCAAAACTGCACAATGGCAGTACACAACAGGCAATACATTGTTTTGTTAACTACAGCCTCCTTAATGGCTCTACTATGGGCTTCTTCAGCGCAATATACCAGGGTTTTAATGGTATTCCAATGATTTTCTTTCTGTTAGAATGAACAAGAAACCTTGTTGGGTGTTCTGCGGATTTATAAAATGTGTTTATACAGGCTCCTTCAGGCACTACTCTACTTTAACTACTGCGCTAGCATTCTCCATAGACCAAGCATTTTCTCATAGCTCACCAAGCCTACAACTCTTCACAGGAAGAGACAATTGCTATTGCTGAGAAAAGTAATATTGTGTTGTCTGTCATCCTAACAGCAGAAAGCAATATCACCCTCCCCATTGAGACTGTTTTAATAGTTTTTATTGTATTTTATTTGTTTTGTGAATGTTAATGGGAACAAACTGCCTTCTCTAATGAACAAACAGAAAACAAGAAATTTAAAAAAAAACAACAGAATGATTTACTGACTTCCAATTACTGTTCCATAAAAGCTGCAAATGATTAACTACACTGGCAGTTTTGTTCTGTGCCTAAATGAGAACAATAGTTTAACTAATCTCTGGGTATCCTTCAAATGGTAACACTATACGAATGCCGTTGTTAAGTTTTGTTTCGCTTCCTAGAGCTTAAATATCTTCTCTACTGCAGTTGTGTAATAAGAGTGTACCAGTTTGAATTTCAGAATGACAAAGTGGTGTTTGAAGGGTGAATTCTTACAATCCCTGTTGCTAAAACTGCCCCTAAACAACAAGGACTGCAAACAAGGCCCCCTTCTGATTTATTAAGTATACAAACTGTGGAGTAATAAGAAAGAATCCTATTTTTAATAGAACACAATAGTGTGCTTTGAATAGTTTAAAGTGGAACATACTGGATTTCTTACTTGGCTATCGTTTTGCATTGCTCACATTCTGTATTTATTCTTTTGCTCCATGTAAGATATACCAATCTTCCACCTACACACGTGCAGTACTGCTGTTTATAATTAGATTTGCACACCAGCAATAGATTGTTAAGAGCTGTCCACTCACTCCTTCCCTGGGGTGGCTACTCCTGCCAGATTCCTCATTCATCCAGTCACCATTATTGGCTAGCCAGCAGTAACAAAGACTCCTACTAAACTGTAATGTTATTGGCCGCAGTCATACAGCATTTAATAGCCATGATCATTATTTGGCAGTATATAGACAGGGGGCGAATCTGAGAACAATCACACAATATAATGTTTTCCAATGCTTTCATGCAGCGTGTTCTTGCATGTATTCTAAACCACTTGAAATTACAAATGTAGTGTTGTGTGCAGCCCAATCTGGGAGACAGAGATGAGCAGAGAAGAGATGAAGAGCATGGTGGAGTTTTTTTATATCGATATACCTTATGCACTGTTGAATGATTAACATGAAAAGAATACAAAGACTATAAACTGATAACACTTTTTTTCAGATTTAAGGAAATAGGTTACATTTTGAATTAATTCCTGCACATGCTCACAGAATAGGAAGGCTTTGGGTTGTATTATTCATCATGCTCTTAACAAATAAACCATCGAAATCTCCATTTTAAACACAAATTCAATGAAGAAATATTTTTATCTTTTCACCCTTGGTTAGTTAGATGCTTGATCTATAAGAGCAATAATAATAAATTGATCTGTCAGATTAATTAGTCCATTTTTTTTACATTACTTCTGTGTGAAATTGGGTTTGACCATAATTTCAGTAATCCATTTGTGAGGTAGAAATGAGGCTTTATGGAGTTTACCCTGAAATCAGAACTACTTAAAATACACCATCTGGACCCCTTAAAGTTCAATATCTAGTATACTGGACCATTTGCAACATTTGCTGAAGTTGAATAGGATTCATGGCTAACAGATTTGCATTTCAACTCAGAGGAAGCTTGTTTTGGTTTTTTTTTCTGATGGAGAGGAGAAACAGAGGCATCTTTGTTTGCTTGTCAGCCCATCCTTTTCCACAGATCTGGTGATTGTAAGCAGCAGACACCTGAGTTCTGAGTTCTCTTTCTTCTGCACTTCAGGAGAGGAGCCTTGAAACATGGTCTGTGGGAGAGTGGCAGGAGAGAGGAGGTCACCTCTACACCATAGTGAACTGCCAGCGTCAGATGTTCTGGCAGAAACTCTTATGGGGTAACAGTCTGTGAAAGAGTTTGACAAGCTGCAGTATCATTAAACATTAATTCTGTTTTAATTAGGATTCATTAAAAAATGTGCAGTCAAACGGTGTGGCTGATGTCATCCAATGATCTACACAGTGACATATCTAAATACAGCTGCTCAATAATTCAATATTAATCCAGCTGGGGTTTTCCCCCAGCGGTGATTTATTATTAACTATATACAGTACTATACATTAAAAAAGAAGTAAAGTAAGTTAAGTGAACCCAAATTGTAGCTCAACTACACACAGCTGTTTTGCTGACAGAACTTATATAGGCCGATGGCAAATCCCGCCTTTATCAGTAGTTAAGTTGCAGGCTACACTATGTGGCCATTTATAAACATCCAAATAATTTAAGAACTGTAGTATTTAAATAGGAAACATCCTACAAATACTGCTGTGAACTATTGAATGCACTGTTTAACTAGTATTACTGCAGAGTGGTAGTTTTACTTAGTCCTGTAACTATAAGTAGTAATAGCAGTGTAGTACTATTTGGTCAGGGTGATACCTCACTGACAGGCTTAGCTGAAAGTCAGCCCAGCACGTGGAACAACATTTTCTTGGCTTTCAAGTTTCTCGTCTATACAGCTGAGACCAGCCACAGGGCTGAGACCCCGGGACATATGGTATTTGTGACTTGATGGCAGTCGGATTAATCTGAGGTCAGCTCTCACTGCCACTGCTTCTAAAAACAGGCTAATTACAGAGTGGATCCGTGAGCAGCTTAAAGACAAACTCCCTAAAGCCGAAGAACACATATTTTGAAGGTTAAAGTGTTGTTGGTTTTCTTATCATCGTATTAGTCAAAGCTGCGTTACCATTGCAATACAGTAACTGTAGGTCCAGCATTAAAATCGTCCATCAGAACTGGAGATGCCAAACTCAATCAGTCTTACCGATTTTTGTTGATTATTTCTATTTTTAGAGGCTTGGCTATAGAATTGGTTATCAATGTATTGAACAGGAGCCCTTTTCTTAAATATTAACTGTTGTGCTCTTCTGTACACTATAAGGTCTCATTTGGCAGTTTTGAAGGAAACACATGTTATAGTGTTTTTATTTTAAAACGTGATATTTAATACGAAAAGTTCTCAATTTGCTTGCCTACACACCATGCATTAACTTAATATAAATCACGAAAACAAAGATTGTACTCAGGAACTAGTACTATACATAGAAGTGTTGTCATTTTTATAGCTATGTTCAAGACAGGAATTTAGATACATCCTTAACAGTGATTGGTTGATTTCTCATGCGTGATTTCTAGTAGATGAATCTGGATAGTGCTTGGTGAGGTTAGGCTGGAACACCTCACCTGTCACTGCAGCGGCTCTGACCCAGTTTAGTAGGTTTTGAAAAGGATTTGTCGGGGCAAATACTGATTTGGCATCTAATCAGTGACAGCTTATTACTCACGCATCTCTCAACCTGGCCTCTCTGTGCGTTTTTAGAGCAAATGCTTAAAATAGGGAGGGTAGTTTTTAACAAGCAAGGTACATGGTAAAACAGAAAATCTTAAAAAAGCAGTTTACTACTGACCACAATGTACAAACCCATGGAGTGTTGTACCATTCAAAAGGATTTAGATGGTCTTAGAAAGAAAATTGAGTGTGAAATATCATCTTTACTAATATGTGCATGTTGCTGTAGAGATTCATTTTCTATCCTTTTCTGCTGTAGTCACATCACATCACATCCTAGTGAATTTTTAAAGTGCCCCTGTGGCCTCAACATACCTCCTGTCTAACCTCCTATATCTGGTACACCAGAGTTTAACCATTAACCTGTCCCCGCCCCCAACCCCCAACACTCCCCGGTGGACCTGCTGTAAGGAGTAACGCTTTTGTTCTATGCAATATGTTGCAGGAGGAAAGGTTAATGGCCGTTTGTGACCGGATAGCGTCAGGAATTAGACTCCGAGTCAGGAAAGCTGCAGTGAAAGCTCTGGTTGCACACGTTTATTAACAAAAGAACAATAAATAAACAAACAGGGCGCAAGGGCAAAAATAAAAAGTTCAAACAAAACACAGCAATCACCTTTGTTCACAATCAATGCTTCCGCTTGTTCAGGCTGAGCAATTCCCACTGGCCCATCTCATCCAACTCCTTCCAAACACCTCCGACAAACAAAGGATTTTCTACCCTTTATATAGCACGTGGCTGGAGCCTAATTAACCATCAGTCATTCAATTCAGGCTCCAGCCACATTCTTACATCTATTCTTGCAGGGAGGAGTTTAACCCCCTCCCTGCCAACCCTGTATTCCCACACACACTATTTACAGAAGGTGGGAGTGCACATATTATAATAATTACAACACAAAATCAGTAGACAAAGACACTTTTTTTTTTTACTTACCAGGGGTACAATCGTTTTGAAAATTGGTTCTAAACTGAAAGTTTAGCACCTCCAATTTTTACGACCCGCTTCCGACCCGGACCCGTTACTGCAGGACCCGACCCGAACCTGCAACCCGCTGCAACACTGTCTTCTTACGGTGTCCAGCAATGCACGTAACAAAACTGTAAATCCACTGCAACTGTAAATTTCAAGAACTGTGAAACTGTATAAAGTCTCTAAAATGTAAACATCTAACATTATGTACATCCAGCTGTTCATCATTGTGATGCAGAGCACTTTCCATTGCGTGACAATGTTTCTATTTCTATTTTTTTTCAAAGCCATGTTGTTTGTACAGGTTGTACAGGTCACAGCGGTTAGCAAACTACAGTTGTGCAGACACTGCAGACCGAACTACTAATATCATTATTAAACTCCAGCCATGGGTAAATCTTCAGCCAGTTTTCCTGAAAATCTTATCTTTTTTAACTTTCCCTTCAGACATTGCTTATTTGGGCTTGTGGCAGGATGGTAGGAGAGAGCCCTGCACATATAAAAGGGGGCCAGGCTAATCGGGAGATGGTCACCAATATAAAACCCTGCAGCTTTGCACCCCAGTACTGCCTGTGTGTGTTCAGTTCCTGCTTCTGGTCTGATGTCACCACTCAGCCATCCCTGTCACAGTGCTGTTGTATCACTAAGTCTGTATTGTTTCACAGTGAGCATGGATTTCATGATTTCCATGAATTAGAACCAGTGCTGTGTAATAATAATATCCAATTCTCTGTGAAATCTAGATTTCTGAAAGAATACTATTTTTAACATTTAAAAATCCATTGATCAAACATTCGCTTCACCAGCAGACAACATGTTATATGAAATCCAGTTGAACTTGCTTACCCTAAATTATGAAACACATGGCATAGAGGGTTTTACAAAGGCTTTTATCACAGGACACACACAAGCGCTATATTTAGCTCTTGTTGACAGGTTGACCAAGTTTAGTAAAAATAACCTGAATATTTATTTTTTGCCAAATTACCCTTTATTTTTTCATTTCACTAAATGTTATACCATTTTATTTGTACAATGGAAAAGTGACAAAAGTTTATTTTTGTAACAATTAGTGTGTGAATCACTCAAAAAACATTGATTTGTGTTTGTTTGAATTCAGTAATAGGCTCTGTATTTCGTTCTTGTTGTTTTATGAATGAGTATGAAATTGCCTTGGTGCCCTTGGGTTGAATTTATGCTTTGCCTTTTTGACCCCTAGAAATGCCCCTGAATTTTCATGCCCAACGAAGGCAACATTGCCTTGCCCTTCATGACCTTAACTTCATTCTCTGTAAACATGTCTACTGGCACCAGAATTTATTGTTGCTAGTGCTATATGAGATACCCAGGTGTTAGAATCTAGCACCATAGCACCAAATGTGCACCCCTGTACATGATTCCCTTCAAGATCCTGGCCTTCAGTGCCTACATATACAGCGGTGACTATGTGGCAGCTTGTTGAAAGATCACACTAAGTGGAATGTACAGAGATATGAAAGATGAAGATGTATTTGCTTAGTGTAGCAGAGTTGGCTGCCCAAACTCCCCCTCTCCCTTTCCCATCCACATCGCTGCAGCAAGGCTGTCTGGCTGACAGCTGTGCTCAGCCGAGAGGTGTTTAGTTTCATCAGGGGAGACTAGTATCAATTGTATGACAGGGCACAGTAACATATGTGTTTTTGTGGCTGGCAGCCATCTTGGCTCAAGAGTGGGGGAACAGCGTGGAGCCAAGATGGCTACCCTTTGCACAGCCACGTGGTAATTAATTTGTGGGAAGAGAATTGGCTACAGCTGGATAATTGCCAACTAATTTAGGAATTAGGGGCCTAGCTGTAGCCTATATAAAGACAAAAAGGAGCTTCTTTTTCATGGGAGGAAAAGGCTGTGTTTGGGAGGTCATTTTTCCTTGATCTGAGTGCTTTTCTTTATTCTTCTGCTTACTAGTATTTTACTTTCTTTTGCATTTTTGGACTTGTGTGTTCACCGCTTTGTTTTGGAGGAAAAGGGATTAGCTCTCCTCAGTAGTTAGGGAAATGGTATTGTTTGGTCAGTGCCTTCCATGACAAGGGTCTATGGGAAAGTGATTTTTTGTTGCTTCCTGGAGCAGTGCACACTGTGTGCTATAATAAACAGGCGCAATAGCGTTTTCTGTAACATCTGTCTGCCTCCACCTGCACACATTAGGAGCTGGCTATTTCCCAATCCACTGGGATTAACTTGCTGCTACTAACTACCTTCTATTGGGAAATAGTCTGCTGTCAGTAGTCTGCTTGAATTGGGGATTTCAGCATTAGGATTGTGTCAATACTTGTATTTTCCAAGTCATTTTTGAAATTCTTAGGTATTAATTAAATAGAATAAAACATATTAATTACTCAACAAAAAACAATGCGGTCCCTCGGTCTCCCTTGTTTGCACAGTTATTGAGTATCAATCAATAATAATCTGACTGTTATATAATAACAGAAACTCAATTGATTATTTGTCTTACCTTCCTTTTATACTGTACTTTTGATTTGAAATCATTTTTAAGGTGATGGAGGGTCAACTCTTCTTGTTTTGAAATGAACAATGAATTGATTTATTTACTAACTGCTGACACATACATCTTAAAGGTAAGTACTGTACTCGGAAAATACAAGTATCGGCACACCCCTATTCAGCATACATATTCTACACTCCTGATTGCTCATTAAATGTCTTGTTGGAGGACAGGATCAGGGTGCATTGGAGTCTATTCAGCTTGAGGGTGTACTTTCTTTTTCCCGTTGTATGACAAACCCTGACTCGCTTAGCTCGCAAGGAGAACGCAATAAATACATTCTCAATTTGATTAGAGGTAAAAACATACAGTACAGTGGTTTTGGACAGCACTATAGTAGTATCTTTTTATCCGGGTAAATAGCTGGCAAAACAGATTTATAAAGAAAAGTAATCAGATACTGTGTCGAGCTTTGTTCACAAATTCATTCCACAGAGACTGTAGTCAGTGCTGACGTCACTTTAATGTGAATGCTGGATGAGCTGGTGCAAATTGAACTGGAATAGAATTTCATGATCGTCTACTGTGTGTTGAGGGTGAAAGAATCCTAGTCCAACTGAGGAACAACTTGAGGATTGTTTCATGCAGTAAAAACAAGGAATTTATTGGAAAGGTACGGGAATAGCTGCTGCACTGTACCGTCTTCTGGAATCAGGAAGAATCTGACTAATATTTTGTTAGACTGTGAACAGGAAGACGTCACTGGCAAGCTGTTTCTACCAGGAAGAGACTCAAACACACGAAAGCTGCAGGTTTAAATGCAAATGTGCATTTTAATTACAACTACAAAACACAGGAACAAAATAAACCTGCATGGTGGCCAAAATAAACATTCAAACAAAAATTAGATATATTTTAACTACCGCTTTTGTAGACCGAGCTGCTGCTTTAACATACACAATACACACGGCAACATGAACTCCCCTACACCCCAACCATAATTCTTTATATATACAGCATTTAAACAACACCTCAAAACACATGCCTTCACCAACTAACACCATTAATTCTCCACACTAATTCTAAATTATCACCCTTGAACACCTATTTTGCACACCCGTGGCTGTAGCCTTCATTTGCTATTTGATTTCTGGTTGTGCTCTATATAAAATAGAAAGTACAATATGTCAGTGTTACTTAAAGAGTAAGTAGCGGAGTTCTAAAAAATATAGCATTACACATCCCCCTTACCGTAGAACAGCGCCCCCTAAACTAACACGAATTCTGGGGCATTTGTTGAGCTCTGGCCCCTCTGGACCCTCTGGAAGACAACAGCACCTGATTTTAGTAATGGCCTAATCTTGCTGAGAGAGGATCTCCAAGCCGAAGCATTATAAACTTTAATGCCCATTTATTGAATAACAATTATTTCTAATTACACTTTATGAGCTCTGTATAACCAGCATTTAATCATAATAAGCACTAGCAAGCATTGCCTGCTGAGACAATTTAGGCCATAAATAGCATCTCATTCGTTATACTTGTGGTTTAATAGCGTACATTTTTACAGGGATAATTTGAACACCCACACTGAGAAAATCAATAGTTATATTGGGTTTGTGGACAGTAAAAAGTTTAAAAAATACGCTAAACAGACACCCAGGGATCATTGTTCAGTGTAAAATTTTAAAAAAATGTTTTAGTTAGCAAGCCTTTACTTTCCAATTTTTATCTCTAGAGGAAGAGCTGCCATTCCAAATGCTAGTAGCTTCTGAAGCCCTCGCTATCTCTGCCGTCCCAGTGGAATAATGTAGTCGCACAGGACTGGCTGGCAGTTGGAACAAACGCTGGTGTGACTGAAAGACACCAGCCTGTTCATTTTCTGATCATTGGAATACTTTAGCTGTCTGAATTGTACTGAATTGTAATTGGTTGCTATTATCTTTCATTGAAACGCTATAAATTGTGACGTGGTTGTGGAGTACGTACTGCAGCTTTGAAGATAGTGGCTCTTCCTGCTGCTACACTAATACTCTCATATTTGCTTTGTAAGGAAAGATTTAATAAAAGGATTTCTGCAGCCTTTAATTATTTGATTTGCTTCTCATGGGATGCCATGAAGTGAAGGGAGCTATATAAAAATACATTTGTATTGTATTGTTCATCTGTGGCTGTCTGAAGTCAAGCAGACAAATGTTCTAGTGTCTTCTTCAGTATATTGATCAGGAACGGAATCTTTTGCTATTTTTCAATCGGTTTGGATAGGGGAGCCCTGTGTGTGAACAGAACCCAGCCTTGTGATCAGCCAGTTAATGGGGGATGATCAGTACTGTGTGAAAGCTGGGTATAGTGGAAAGTGACGTGGCTAAATATACAGTAGAAAAGGAAAGAATTATGTGGGTAAAGAGTTCTATCTGTCTGTGCTACACCATGTTGACTTCTGTCACAAAACTAAAAACAAACATAATTTCACATTTGTTTTAGAAAAGATAATAAAGACATTTCTTTCTAATCCATACTCATAGTCAGATTGCCAGCACCAGATGTTATTTCTGCGCCTGTTTGCTTCACAGTAGGTAATACTGTGTCAACGCTTTGTGAGTAGGTCTGACTGTTTCGAAGGCTTGATGAGCAGCCATAAGCGATGGGGAAAAAAATATCTATTTCCAGCGACAAATTAAAAAACCTACGGAAAAGCGATCCACAGATAAGTAATAAGATCTCGACACAAAAAGTAGAGATCCTAAGATAATTCTGTATCTTCTGATGTTGACATAAGCAATTCTTTATTTTATTTTAATGCAGTACTGAACCACAGCTACACAGCCCTAGAGAAGCTATCATCATGTTCAGGGAATAGTAGAAAGACACTGATGTCCTCAATGAGAGATATTGGCGTCTAAAATATTAACACGCTAGTGGATGTAGACTGCTTGGGTACTTTATAAAATCACTGTCTGCTTTACATTATTGATATAAAACATTATCTTTTGAACAGTAAACAGACCACTGCTAATCATGTTGTGTGTTTGATCTTCAGATGGCGAGAAGCCGAACGAAGGGACTGATGGCGGTCGGAACAGAGACTCCCGCGCATCGTCCGATCACAGGAATCCTGGCGACTCACGCGACAGCAGAGAGGATGAGCAGGGGGTAAGGAAAAGAGACAGAAAGAAATTAGAACAGATTCTCTATTCACAAGCTGATTATTCTCTCTTTAAAACAACATCAACATGCTGGAAACTAGAGGAATCTGGTCACCCACAGGCTTGGCCATATGACACCACAAGTTATCTTCCAATTGTGTCTAGGTTGACTGTACCATTTAAGTTACACACATCTTGGTGTGAAAATGAAAGCTTTCTGTTCGTCTGGGATTTGGGGATTAGTTTTGTTTTGTTTTAAGTGTCAAGCTTAGAGGTGCATAAAATACCCTTTAAATTACAGCAAGCACTCAATGCTTTCATAACTAATTTTAGTTGATGTACTGTATGAACTGTAGCTAAACCTGTGTATCCAGTGTGCTGCCACATACAGTTGCAAGCCTCTTTCCATTGGAAACCCATAAAAAAGAGACTTGATTGTGGAAGGTGCAGGTTTTGGAGGTTGATCAAATGCATCTCATGTGTGTAAAATAATTGTGCATATGAAGCGAAAATTGTCAAAAATTATTTTTCAACAACTTTGAAAACAAATTGTCATAAACTGTTTTCTTTCATTTTTTGCATTATTACAGTGTTTATACCTACAGCACCTGAATTTAAAATAAATTTAAAAAATCAACCATGCTGCAAACTGAATTGGAGAATTTTGCATTGCAAAGATTGATGGGTATCAGTACTTTTGAGCACCTCTGTAAAAAACAGGGATTGGATAAAAATTAGACCATGTGTAGCAAACATGTTTGTGTAAAAGTTCTGTTTCTTATGTGACTGACTAAACCTACTGGGGATGCGTATGTTATTGAGAGTATCATAAACTGGGCATATTTGGAAGAACCTCTCCATCTGTCTATGTATGTGATACAGCAGATGATATTGATGTACTTTTTCCATGATACTAATAGCTTGAATTCTGTATTTACAGCCGTGGCGAGGGGTGTATGTTACTAACAAGGCATTCCTGACTTTTAAGTTAAGACAGGAGACTTGCATTAGGTGAAGCTGATAGAACTGAAGGAACCCCTGTTGGACAGAAGTCATGTACTCTGTCCCTGAGCTGTCTGATGGCTAGGCACAGTAAGATTGTGGACTGGCAGCAGGAGAAAGGCCGTTGGGACTAAGCTTGTATAATAATGCCATGCCCATCTGCCACTCAGCAGCAGGGCTGGAGAAAGGAACCATTTGTATTGACGTATGGTGCCGTAATGTGAATAGCACCCTTGTGTCCTGACTAGGGGCTCCTCCAACCTCCAATTAGTAAGATTCACTGAGCTCTTCTATTGCCATTCAGGAGGCCAGAATTCATCTGAATCACACCCACGTTTAGCAGGAGACGCAGGGGTAGCCTAATTAGGAAGAATCAGTGCAGGGCAGCATTTTAAGTGCTGTACTCACTGCTAGGGGGAAAAAAAACCAGGATGGCTGTTAAATGATTTGTAATCGTAAAAAAAGGCAAATCCATTAGCAATAGTAAGCAGGCCTTATTACCACAGCTGGAATTGATTGACTTGATGGGTTATTAATGGACCACAAGCTTGTCTGATTGGATGAGTGGTTACTAGGAATGGGGTGGTCATTAGATCAGCTGTTTCAACAAAACACATACTGTACTGTCATACGGATCAAACATAACACTGGGCTACTGTGACAGGGTAGCGTTGCGGGCCCAGATGGTATTCGGCAGGCAAAGAGACTCAGAGACAAGGAAACTGCAGTTAACGCGCTTCTGCGCTTTTTAATAAACAAAAGGAAAATCAAAAAGTCAAACAAAACACTGCTCACAGAGCAAAAATAAAACAGTTAAACAAAAACAAAACTGTTCAGGCTGGGCAGAGCCTTCACTGAAACTTGAACTCTTAACAACACACCACCAAACTGTTCACTCACCAACTCCCACCACCAAACAAAGGATTTTCTCTTTTTATAGCATGTGGCTGGAGCCTAATTATCAATGATTCAATTAGCTCCAGCCACATTCTCACATGTATTTTGGCAGGGATAGGAAATTAACCCCATCCCTGCCAACCACCACCAAATCACCCCACAACAACATTATTTACAGGCAGGGCCCTGCCCTGCTACAGCTACCTAATTAATTAAAGGTGTAAAAAACTAAGGCCTTAAGCGTCATTAGCATAACTCCATTCCCATTGTTTTGCAGTTGATCTTTTAATTTTCCTAATTTAGTTCTGACTGGTGATGACAATTCTTCCTGGCTCAACAATATACCACCACTTCCTGTACTACAGGTAATGATACCCACTTGCCCATTTTATGCTGTAGGTCAGAAGGAGTCTTATTACCTCTAACGCTTGAAATCAAATTCACAATATCATAGAAAAAATTCAAATAACTTTATAAACCCTGTGATACCGTGCAGACCTAATCCACAGAGCCTGCTAATGGTGTACTCAAAAATAGAAAACCTATAAAACTGTTCAGCCGGCCACACTCTTGATTCACACTTCACAGCAGCACAGCAAAATCACTCCTGTGTTGCTGTTTTGAATGTTTCAGCAGTTTCACTAGATCTGTGTGTTACCACCAGAAATAAGCAGAATGATATAGCAGTATAGGAAATCAGCCAATCCACATGTTCTATCAGATGCATGTATGAGGTCAGGGGCCTGGATTAAAACCAAGCCTGCTGGCATATGTGTTGTAGTGATTTAATCTAAGCCCAGGTTATGAAATAGACAAGCCCTACTGAAAAACATTGATATTAGAATCCTAGTTTATTACCCTGAATAAACCCCACTGAAGCATGTGCATATCACAGCATTACCAGTCAACACAATGGAATATAATATCAGAGCTAATTACTCCTCTTGGTCATTAGCACAATTTTCTTCTCAAAAGAAAAAACACCAATCACAGTTTAATAAGAATAAGAATATAACCTGAGGCGGTTTGCAGTTCCCAAAATAAATAGTTAAGTTGTTTATTTCTGGTATGATATTTGGTGCAGTTTTCCTTTCTGAAATGGTTTTGCTAAATAACAACAACTAGTCGTTTATAAAGATACATCGCAATGTTTTTTCTTTCAGGTTACATTTTAGATAGACAATGGTTTTATTGATTTAGCTGAATATAAAGTGCCTCAGAATGTTTTACCCAAAGAACAAATGTATAATTGTATTGTGATTATAATTTGTAACACCGTAAATGTTATGGCAACAGTATGCCAACATAAATTATTTTAAATTACTGTTACAATCTGCCACCTCGGAGCAATCTACAACTACACTTCTCCTCAGCAAATGAAATGCTGAATATGAATCCTGTTTCGGCTCCAGTAATACATTATTTTTGCTGTCATTCCTGGATTCCTTTTAGTATGTAATTTTTTTTTTTTGCAAGAAACATTCATTTATCAAAATAAATTCAAATTGCATTATTGACATCTGTAAACCAATACACATTTCTTGTCTTTAATTTAATTTGGCAACAGTGGAAAAATTATCCTGGAAAAATATATCTATATGAACGTGTTTCGATGGAATAGGCACAAGCATAAAGAGGAATGTTCTCAGGTGGTAATGGCCACATATGATAGCATGTTGGATTTACAGCAATAGTGGGTGGTGGAGACTTTCAGAAGACTCGTAAACATCTCACGGCTATTGAACGGCTTTAGCTACTGTGTTTCATTTGATACTCTTATACTCTTAAATCAGGACCGACCTAATGGTTATAACTAGAGCCTACAAGTCAGATTGCCTGTGCTAGTTCTGCTAAAATATTGTAGCAATGCAAGTTTGAGAGGATCCCAGAACAGAAATTTGAGGACATAATAATCCTATAAAACACCAGAAATACATACATGCGGTCGGCCTAAAGTTCCGCCCCGTCCCTTGATTTAGGAGAGTGAACAAATCTGAGCCACAGTAAAGGTGCCTTAATCGTGTCAGCGGGCTCAGAGCACCTCATAAAACGAAAGCAATCAGGCCGTGTTGTTAACCTCAGATTGGTTGTAAGTATCATCTCTTCAGCCTTGTGAATGCTTTACAGACGCTAAACCATCCGAAGAGCTAGCTTCAGATGACTGGGAAATACTGTATACAAAGGGGTTGCTGGAGATAATACATCTGCTGGGACTGCTGGAGCACTGTGTTTGTGCATCTGTATTGTGAAGTTCACTTACTATATGAGAACCAACTGAGACTACTGTAAATTGCTGTAAAAGTGCATACTATTACCAGCCTCATCATTTCCATACTATTAAACTATACAGAAAGATAACACTGACACAACTTAACCAACCTTGCCTGCTGTAAGTACTGATATCAAGGCCAAGAGTAATTTATCAATTGATGTTAATTATGAACTATGAAATGGTCTGTATACAAAGAAGTGTTGAAAACTACAATTAAATCTGTTTTGCATTTCAAGGTGGATAGGACAAGCTGTATGTGACACAGTTACCATACTGGACTGTCCAGTTAGATACTGGACACTTGACCCCCTGATGCTACATCTCTTATTGATACAGAAATTTGTATAGAAGTATAGAACTGAGCTTAAATTAATATCAAAGCTTAAATTAATATCAAAACTTGAATATTGGTTGTCTGTTTGAGTCTTTAGGAGAGCTATTATACAGTAGTTTTATCAGAGCTGTGCAAAGAGAATCATTTAGCAGTGAAAATGTATTGTTTTTGAAAAATTATTTATTGTATTTTATTAGTTTAAGCATACACTTACGAATCTCAACATCCCTATCATTATTCTGAGATATTAATGCAGGACCATCTTTCAGCTTGTACTGAAACTCAAACTAAAGAACATTGTTCTTTCCAGCGCACTGTCTAAGAGAATGTTTAAAAACAGTCTTGTGAATTTTGTGAATAGGGCCTTGATTACTCAGCTCCAAATTCACCTGGAGAATGTTTCCATGAAGATGCAGTAACTGATAACTAGAGCCAGTGTTTTCCCGAAATCAATAACTGTTTGAACATAAACAATAGCAACTCAGTGAAAAGCAATTTAAAAGCAGAGTAATTAGTTACAGTATTTTACAGGAATGTGACATATTAAGTGTTGTCTTTATGTACTGCTGTACATCTTGAAATAATAGTACAAATACAAAAATAACAAGGTCAAAGAAAGAATGGCCCTACAGATAACCAGATAAAAAATTGTTTTTGGGCTGAAGTATTCAAGTTTGTGTTTAAAGGTAGAGGTGGTAACTTTTTCACATCTTTCGACAAACAGACCTCGGTCACACTTGATTGGGCAGTCCTTTTGCTGATAAATGAGTTCTGGCATTCTGACAACAGAATTCCACCAGTGATTTCCATGCTCAGAAACCAGCAAGGTGCCTTCAAAGCCACAAGCCAGCATCCTGTGAAGAATGCTCTGTTATCCACTTAGATATTCCAGGCATGATCAATGCTGCTCAGTGAAGTAAATTTGTCACATTTTCCAAGACATGCTAATTGCATGACTCGTAGCCCTTCACAGGAGGAGGTGACTCTGATTGCCTACAGAATTCTGCTCTCACATCTTGCATGCTTTTTACTGCAAATGCAACAGGAATTTGTTTTTTAATTAATCTGACTTTCAGTTTAAAACAACGTTTGAATCAGGTTACAGGATATAGCACCACAGGCACAGCTGTGGATTAGAACTGCATTGGGCCTGTTCACATTTGGGTCCAGTATGCTAACAAAGCCTGGTGAAGACAGACTGAGAGAAAAAGGATAATAATTCAATATTAGAACAACAGAACCCAGAACCACTCAGAATGATCGCAAACTCCAGAAAGTAAAGGGAGTATAAAATGCTATGCAAATGGCATGTGAAGCTAATTCAATAAGGTGGTGAACAAGTCCTCCCAGAAGGATTAATGCAGTCAAAGGGGGTGGTATCTAGATCCATCGCTCTTTGTATCATTAAAATAGCAGCAGGAACATATCAATGTCAACCTCCGCTGTACTTATGAAATTATTGTTTTCAGTTACTTTCCAAAATTCTTGGGCGTTTTTGTCTGTCACAATATGTATAGTAACTCGACAGTACTTGCACACTAGTACTTTCTTTCCTTTGCTGTCTTCCACAACTAAATCCTTATGGTCATGGGCATATTCTTCTGGGGGGTTTGTGTGTTTCGGCTTTTTTTTTTTTACATTTCGCCACAATTTGCTTGTGTTTTAAATTCCACAAGCTTGTAAATCAGCCCTATCGTACTGTAATATAGCTTTAAGTCTTGCGAGCAAGAATAGTGCTCCGTGTTAAATTGTAATCTTGTTTTAAATCTTGCAAGCGTGTACAATCCTCCAATAGAAATGTAGGAATTTGCTGCCACTCAGTAGAGCAAATCAATTCAGAAAGGAGGGACAACAATGCCCAACTGCACTGAGAAAGTATATATATATTTTTTTTGTATTTTTTTTTTTATTTTTCCCGCTGGGAAAGGGGTGAAGTCAGCGTGAATTGAGTAACCATTTCCAGTGTTTTTCCGGTGCTTATTGGCTATACACCGATTTTTTTTTTGTATCAGGGTTGTTTTATCGTTTTTTATCGGTTATAATCGAAAATATGACATACCTTGAAGAAAGTACAAGGGGATCTACAGCTTCAAATGAACGCCGCTGATTTCATTCCTAAAATTGTCACTTTATTGAAACACATCAAAACCAGGGTTTGGAGGGGAGGGGCTGAAGGGGCCTCCAAGTGGAAATGACCACAAGAATCTAACTTTTCATCATGGCTTCACTGTGAAATGTCAGAATTTTCTTAAAAGCACACCAAAATATCCGGAGATTTGGCAAACTAGCAACGGGTGGAATTCTCTCCAGTTAATAATTGATGTGAAAACAGCACGTTTTTGTGACTCGTTTCAAGTCAAACTTGTGCTTTTGCCTGGTTCCCAGGGGCCCCAATAGTTTCATGTCAGACTTTTTAATTTTATTTTTCTGTGGGCTGTTTGTAAGTTGCATTGGCGTTCTGCATTAGCAGCTAAGAAATAATACTGGTGCTTTTTTTTTTTTTTTTAAATCCCCTAATATTGAAGCCTACTATCATAAATGAAACTGTCCGATCTGCTGCATTTATTGTCCATCAGAACATCAAAGACTAGCAACAGGGAGCTACAACTTCAACACAGCAAAGCCCGCTTAATATTATCAATTACTATCAACATTTAATTATGTCCTGATTTTTTTTGCATTAAAAAACATTCTGTTTTTCTGGGATCATCAGATCAGATCAGTATTCCCAGTTTTCTTCTCATTACGACTAGACTGTGCT
Source organism: Acipenser oxyrinchus oxyrinchus (assembly GCA_030684275.1). NCBI lineage: Eukaryota > Metazoa > Chordata > Actinopteri > Acipenseriformes > Acipenseridae > Acipenser > Acipenser oxyrinchus. The sequence continues at coordinate 23,691,211 of CM060264.1, read as the reverse complement.
TGGTTAGCGTGGGAGGTTTTTCCTCTGGCTGTGTCAGTGTAGGGATCTCCCTCACCTGGCAGTCTGGCTGGGTGGAGGAGCTGGCTGGCCCTGTCATTCCTCACTCCTTGTCTGTCACACTCTTGACACAGTGGGCCACTGTGCGCCAACACTCCCTGAAAAATGCCTCACCGGCTGACATCTTGCATTGATTTTAACCAGCCATCTGGGTGCATTATTAATTTCCCTGTGAAACATTGATTCCTTTTCTGAAGTGTTGCAAAGAGGGACTATCTTTTCAGAATGTGTGCAGAGTCTCTGCTCTGCACATGGGTGCACATGGGTTTGGATGTGTGGTGATGAAATTGTGTTTCATTGTTTAATTAAGGGATTGAGGTGTGATCGGAAAAGTGTGTAATGTGGCCAGGTGGCAATTGAATGATTGATTGTCAATTACCCCTGGTCACACCCTATAAAAGGTACAAAGGAATTCATGTTTGGTGTAGGTTGTGTAGGAGAGTGTGGAGCTGAGAAGGAGTGAAACAGTGAAAAGAGTGTGAAAGGTACTGTGATAGCTGTGCTTGAGTGCTGTTCTGTTTATTTGAAGAGTTCTGTGTGTGTGTGTGTGTGTGTGTGTGTGTGTGTGTGTGTGTGTGTGTGTGTGTGTGTGTGTGTGTGTGTAGTGTGTAGTGTGTAGTGTGTGTGTGTGTGTGTGTGTGTGTGTGTGTGTGTGTGTGTGTGTGTGTGTGTGTGTGTGTGTGTAGTGTTTTTGTTCAAACTGTTATTTTGTTCCTGTGTGTTTTGTAAATAATAAAAGTGCTCAAAAGCATTTAACTGCAGTTTCTGTGTCTTGGTTGCTATTTCTGCTGCTGGCCAGCCTTGACCGCCACCACAAATGTTTATAGGTGTATTTATTGCCTCCATCTCCCAGTCTCCCAGTGGTGGGATTGGGTGGTGCAGGTGCAGTATTTTGAGGTACTCGAGGTTCAAATCCAGCTTCTCAAGCTGTTTCTATTTGTCAAGCTTTTCATTCTCACACAACCACACATAGCTAATGATTACCAGCAATGGCAATAAAATGGATTTGGAGCCAATTAATGTTGGACTGTGGCACTAATACAGTAGCACACTGTTTGCTATTGGTATGCCATGGTACTGCAATGGATTTCCAATGTGTATTGGTTCATCATACCGCTGTGACACCAATGGTACTGTATGTCAAAATATTGGGGGCATGAGTTACACTGCTTTTACTTTGCATGAACACATTACCCACCCTAGCACTATTTTCTAATTCATATATGCAATTGAGATTGCACCCTCTCAGTCCCAGTTTGAGACCTCACCATAATACACTGCTAGTCCTGCGAGCTGTAATGAAGTACTGAACCACATTTCATTGTGAATTCTCCCTTGGACTTAAGGGGATTAGACAAACTCATTCTGAATGTCACCTGTTAGTTCTTATCAGCTCCAAACATAAACTGTAATATTGGCAATAAAAAACTAAAACTGCAGAAAGAATAGGTGATACAAATCTATCCTCCCTTAAAAGAGGACAAGCTGCTTAATCTAACCGTATTCAGTGTCGGTTACTCTGGGGAAGTTAAATTGGAGAGCTGTATTGATTTTTAAAGCAGTATGGTTAGCTAACCTTTCACTATGATAAAGGTTTTCGAATGTGCATCTGTAGTGTATGCGCGCCACAGGAGAACAGTGCAGCAGAGAACAATGAAGGGCAGGAAAATCGGAGTTTACAGCAGGAGTAACTCACAGCCAGTCATTCAGTGGTGAGCCCTCAGGTCAACAGAAAAAATCCATTTTGGAAGCTTGTTTCATGTTGAGATGCCTCAACGGTAAAATGTGTACACATTAAGCATTTAAAGGATTTAAGATTACACACTGTAAATATGACTTTAATAACAATGAACAGTGTCCTTCCTAGATATAATAATATTTCACTGATGTGTCTTTTTTCCTAATATGCATGCCTGGTTATTGTAATAAAACTTGTTTGTTAATAACATACACCACCCACCACGACTGTAAATGCAAAATTAGAGCTTTCACTGTCATAAAAAAGCTGACCATGACCTACAACCACTGCCTGTACATGTAAAGATGTAAGTGGGACATGCGCACAGATTCGGAAACGCTCAATAGCTGGTTATTACAATTGGATAAATGGTTCTTTAGATATAAATACAACGTAACGGCGCCCTAAGTACAGAGTTGCATTACACCATTGTTGTACAACTGCAAGCTTCCCTGATTCTGAAACTCTCAGCAAGTTCCATTTCAACTGAATAAGCAGCTCTCTAGATGTGATATATGTAAAACTTGCAATAATTGTGGGAGCTTATGCACCAAGGAGCATTGCTACAAAGCTATGTCCTATGTTGGAGCATAGTGTATACACCAGGTTCTAAATGCATTGTAACTACATTATAGCTGAACAGTACCGTAATATATATTTATATCAGCTACATTTGGTGCCAGTTAATTTCAGTGCACAGAACAATAATTGTGTTTGAGTTCGTGAAGGAGTAGCCCTAACTAGCAGGTGCAGCTGGCACTGAACACCATTGGGAAAGTGCTCCAGCCAGCTGTAAGTACAATATGAAAGGCAGCACTTGAATAAAACCAATCAATAACCTTTTATACAACTGTTTCAGTCATTAGCATCAAATTTCCCATTTGCTATTAAGTATAATAGTGTATGCAAGGTGGATCCTCCTGTAAACACTGGTTTTGTATGTGACTAGATGTATAAGTGAACACTGATATTTCTACTTGTCTCATACTGCAAGCTTTCTTTCTATCACATTCTGACCAGGATTCTCCGAACCCGCCAATGGAGGACGGGACAGCAGGGTTCTCATACCACTCTTTGCAGTCTCTATAACAAAAATCTGCCAAGATATTTGGCAAGCAAGGCGTCTCAGTACAGGTAAACAGGCAACAATGCCCCATCCCAGTCCTTCTCTATGTATTCATTTGTCACAATACTTGACAGAGGATAGTGCATATCAGATTTATCATTTAGATACAGTTAAGTGCTCTTGAGATCAGATCATGTGCCACAATAAAACTTGATCTCAACTGGGATTTATTTCATAAGTACACCACCAACACTGTAATGCAGTACCAGTTGTTAAGATGCTTAATGCTTGAGTAATTATCGTTTTTCAGAAGACCACAAAGCAAGATTAGAAACACGAAGTTACTGTAATTAACTGAAATTGAGCTTTGATATAAACTTCAAGAAAAATAACAATTTTAATATGGTATAGTACTTCAGTACATACCAGGGGTGTCCAGGCATGGCCCGGGGCCATTCCACTCCAGGTTTCACAGGTAAAGTGATATAATGAACTACTTCAGGGTCTGGGTGGAGATTTAATTGGTTCAATTAAACAATTTAGAACAGGATTGGAACAAAGAGCAGGACTGGAAAGGCCAACTTTGGCCACCCCTGGTATATAGTATTATGGTAAAAGAAATATGAATATTTACCAGTTAATAATTCCCTGATAAGCTCGAAATTCAGCCTTTTTATTCCCCTTGTTCCAGTTCCATGTGCCATTGAGGATAAATGCATTTTTTTATGTAATCAGATTAAATAGAGTACCTCCTGGCAACCACTGGTCAAAAAGCTTAATTTAGATACACCAGGACCCTGCTGTTGGGATTAGCGGTGTCTTGGAACAAAACCTTGCATATGTACACTAGATTGGGAAATGTGTTCAAATCATTCCTTTACAAGTCCTAAACCATGGTTTGAAAGATTTCAAATTAATACAATACAGCGTGAAATAAAACAACACCAGCATTGCAGAAAGCATCTAGGGTAATGCATTAGCTTGAACATGAGCAACAGCAGTGGAAGAATAATAAATGCTAGACTGTCAATGCCAGATTGCAGAAGGAGGTACATTTACATGTTATTGACACACAATTGAACACATCTTATAGCTACACAGAAATTTTGAAGAAGTTAATTTTTCCTTAACCAAAGGATCTTCAATGACTGTACAATGGTTCTGTACTAAGGAGCATTATAAACCTGCTTGGAAAAATCCTGTTTTCTGATATGTTAGCTGCCTTCTATCAGCCGTACGTTAATCCCATACAACCTTTCAACGCAGACGCATCACCAAAAGCTTTAAATTTAAATTCATATAACATTTAATATCTGTAAATTATCATTACTTAAAAAAAAATGACAGACCCCAAATCAAATTATTTAAAGAAAAAACTTTTGATGAATGGTATGAAGATCGATTTTACGAATCTGACAAAGTACCAGTACCAGTAATTAACTTTACTTTAAAAGAGAAACGGCACAGTGGAATAACAGAAACAGAACTAAATCAACTTGAACTTGAATGAAACGAAAAAACCACAATAAAAGCTTCCAGATGGGCTGTGAACATCATGCAAAACTGGCTTCAAGAAAAGGTAAACCTGTTACCTTTCATTTACTTTCTCAGGAAGAACTGAACAGTCTCCTTAGGGAATGTTATGCTTTCGTAAGAAATAAAGATGGAGAGCAGTACAGCATTTCCAGCTTTATCAGTCTACGAGCCGGTCTCATTCACTTTTCAACGATCCATTGTACAGCAGAAATTAATTTAGCGAAAGATGCTGCATTTAACACATCTAACAATGTATTTGTAGCAGTAATTAAAAAACTGAGATGAAGTGGAAGTGACAAAGCAACACACTATCCCCCAAAGCAACACACTATCCCCCAATAACACCTGCAGATCTGGGGAAGCTAAAAAAATCATGCTATACATGCTATATTTACAAATTAAACATATGTTATATATATATATATATATATATATATATATATATATATATATATATATATATATATATATATATATATATATATATACAGTACTGTGCAAAAGTTTTAGGCAGGTGTGAAAAAATGCTGTAAAGTAAGTATGCTTTCAAAAATAGACATGTTAATAGATTATATTTATCAATTAACTAAATGCAAAGTGAGTGAACAGAAGAAAAATCTAAATCAAATCCATATTTGGTGTGACCACCCTTTGCCTTCAAAACAGCATCAATTCTTCTAGGTACACTTGCACAAAGTCAGGGATTTTGTAGGCATATAGTCAGGTGTATGATTAAACAATTATACCAAACAGGTGCTAATGATCATCAATTCAATATGTAGGTTGAAACACAATCATTAACTGAAACAGAAACAGCTGTGTAGGAGGAATAAAACTGGGTGAGGAACAGCCAAACTCAGCTAACAAGGTGAGGTTGCTGAAGACAGTTTACTGTCAAAAGTCATACACCATGGCAAGACTGAGCACAGCAACAAGACACAAGGTAGTTATACTGCATCAGCAAGGTCTCTCCCAGGCAGAAATTTCAAGGCAGACAGGGGTTTCCAGATGTGCTGTCCAAGCTCTTTTGAAGAAGCACAAAGAAACGGGCAACGTTGAGGACCGTAGACGCAGTGGTCGGCCAAGGAAACTTACTGCAGCAGATGAAAGACACATCATGCTTACTTCCTTCGCAATCGGAAGATGTCCAGCAGTGCCATCAGCTCAGAACTGGCAGAAAACAGTGGGACCCTGGTACACCCATCTACTGTCCGGAGAAGTCTGGTCAGAAGTGGCCTTCATGGAAGACTTGCGGCCAAAAGCCATACCTCCGACGTGGAAACAAGGCCAAGCGACTCAACTCTGCACGAAAACACAGGAACTGGGGTGCAGAAAAATGGCAGCAGGTGCTCTAGACTGATGAGTCAAAATTTGAAATATTTGGCTGTAGCAGAAGGCAGTTTGTTCGCGAAGGGCTGAGAGCGCATACAGAATGAGTGTCTGCAGGCAACAGTGAAGCATGGTGGAGGTTCCTTGCAAGTTTGGGGCTGCATTTCTGCAAATGGAGTTGGGGATTTGGTCAGAATTAATGGTCTCCTCAATGCTGAGAAGTACAGGCAGATACTTATCCATCATGCAATACCATCAGGGAGGCATCTGATTGGCCCCAAATTTATTCTGCAGCATGACAACGACCCCAAACATACAGCTTAAAGTCATTAAGAACTATCTTCAGCGTAAAGAAGAACAAGGAGTCCTGGAAGTGATGGTATGGCCCCACAGAGCCCTGATCTCAACATCATCGAGTCTGTCTGGGATTACATGAAGAGAGAGAAGCAACTGAGGCTGCCTAAATCCACAGAAGAACTGTGGTTAGTTCTCCAAGATGTTTGGGTCAACCTACCTGCCGAAGTTCCTTCAAAACTGTGTGCAAGTGTACCTAGAAGAATTGATGCTTGATGCTGTTTTGAAGGCAAAGGGTGGTCACACCAAATATGGATTTGATTTAGATTTTTCTTCTGTTCTCTCACTTTGCATTTAGTTCATTGATAAATATAATCTATTAAGATGTCTATTTTTGAAAGCATTCTTACTTTACAGCATTTTTTCACACCTGCCTAAAACTTTTGCACAGTACATATATATATATATATATATATATATATATATATATATATATATATATATATATATATATATATATATATATTTTAATTTGCTGTGTTAATTTAAAAAGTAAATAAATATAGTCATTTTAAATTCGATTTATAATAGCATTAAGGCACTCCAGGGGGTGGGTTAACATGAGATAACCGTACACTGAGGGGTTAAAGGCCCTCCTCTTCGCCCTAAGTGTGCGGTTATCTCATGTAAACCCACCCCCTGTCATACCTTAATGCTTCAGTGTTATCACTAGGGTAGTTATAACGGTACCAGGTACCAGGTACCAGTGACATCATAAAGACATAAACCAATAAAACACTGGTGTCCACTGCAGTACTGTGGTACAATATGTGTTCCATATCCATTGTGTTGAGGTAATGCTGTGCTCTGATAATGGTTCTACTTGGGTTTGTAAAAAATGGTTTGTTCTTGTCTGTTTACTGAAGTTTTTCACAGCCTAGTTGACAGCCTAGTTCCCCGAAAGCAGATTCCACCCTGCATTGCATTCTGTCAGGCAAATCGACATACTTGAGCAAGTGACTTGCAGCAGTAGTAAGGGTAAGCTACTTTTCAAGCAAATCGCTGTAGTGGACATTTTCAAGCTGCTCCAAAAGAACCCTGTAAAGAAAACATTTAAAAAACAAGAAAATCCAGTGGAAGTTTGATTGATTTTTTTTTTTTCTTCTAAATGCTAACTACTGATTTGCCCTTTTACATTTTCTCGTTTAATTGATGTTCCTACTCCAGGAAAGAATTGTATTGTTGTTCAGAATTTTAATTAAGTCTTTGTGCACTAGGCGACACTCAACAGATTTAGAACTGTAGTTGCTACTCACTTTTATTAAAGTTGAAGTTGGGTGCTTCCTAATTACATTACTAGGATATACCAAATGACCCGTAAGTCAATTTGGCTCAAAGAGAAAAAGTGCATAAAAAATGATTGAACTTTATAAGAACAGTTAACAACAGCTTTGAAATACGAGCAGAGTGAAGCAGATTAACTGCAATTAAAGTTGTGAACAGTGGGCTGGATTTATAAAATGTACTGGCATCCTATTTTGTAGCCCTTATTTATAGTGCTATTCATAAAACTTTAGTGCCTATGCTGCCTGATGGCAACTATTCCCTCCCATTGTTTAATTAGCTCTAATCTGCACAGCAAATCAGTTGATTTCGGTATGTATCTGGAAAAAGAGTTTACTAGTGGGTGGCAGATTCAAGCTAGCCCAGATTCAGAAAGAATATACCTTACATATTCCAGCAATTTGCAAACTAAATGTATTTTTAGTGATAGAATGATTATCTTAAAAAATGCTTTTTAAAGTTGCGTAAGTTGTAAAAATAGGCTGACACAGTCTTTCACTATTGTCCCTTTCTATATGTTGACATCTAACCGGGACCCCGTTGATAATGAGATGCTGTATATCTCAAAGGGTCTTTATCCTGGTTAAATAAATGATAACAATACCTCATCTGTGCAATTTACAGGTGCAAAGAAATCCAACACGTGTAATGGTTAAAACTAGCAAGAAACAATTGCTTGCTAGATTTGTTCCGTTAATATTTTTTTATTGCATATTGCAGTAGCTGGCTCTTGAATTTGCCTGTGTGTTTAATAGTGCTGAAGTGCTGTGCTCTACAAATTTGATTTGCTGGCTTCGCCATTCCAGTATCCTGTGATAAAATTCCTGAACCTGTTTACATTTCCCTGCACCACCACACTATTTTAGAGCACCGGGCCCTACCTCTCTGCACTGGGTCGTTCTGCTTGCAGAGTCTTCCTCCCTGGGACCCAGACACAATCAAATATCCCTCAGCTTTAGTGCGCTTTTCATTTTTCTTATCGGATTTAAAAATAGGGCATTTACGCTTTGGTAAATTCTCATCCCAGGGGTGTATAAAAAAAAAATCAGGTTCCAAGCAGTAGGAATTGAAACTGGTTTGGGCATATTTTACAATATTTCATACATTTGTATTTGTTGACTGAAGAAGTGTAAACAGATTTGCACTTTACACAAGCTAAGCCACTGGGAATTATACAATACTAGCACAAGACAGTCCTTTGAGCTTCGAGACTGTTAACCAGACTTCTTCACATGCTGTTGGGGAGAACTGGAACTTTTATTGAAGGGTAATTAGTGTCTTTGACAGGTGCTCAATGACAAAATGATTTTCAATGGTATGCCGTTTCACCACAATTCAAAATGCAGTAGTTGCAGTGTGTACAGTACTGCTACTGGTGGCAAAATGGCAACTACAATGATATGTGGCTGCCATTGTTAGAATGAGTAACATTTTCAAATAATCATATACAATTGATATCATACTCTAGTATTATATTGTAGTTCCATGGTACCAGAATGAGTTCCAGCTAGCTACAGTATCACAACTGCCAATCCTTTGTATTGCTGTTGCTGGTAACACCGTGCCCTGATAATGGTTCTGGTAGGGGTCAGCCACAGGGCAACTTTGGGCTGTGTCTGTGCCAGCAGGGGTCACTGTGGTGCAATGTTAATACATCCTGAGAAGGCTGTAAAGTGACTGAATTATAAAGACTAGGGCTGCTTGTTTGTTGCTGGGGATACATATACTGCACCCAGTGACAGGGATACTGTGTAGATGGATGCACATATGTATTTCACACTTTGCTTTCACATTTAGTTTTGCAGATATCGCTAACCACTTGCACTGTTGTGATGAAACTTGGACCTTCTTTAGAACAAGCTATTAAGAGTGTCTGAATCTGGGGTTATATAAATGTGCCTTGTCTGCTCGCCCATATGTCATATTTTCACATTTATATACAGTATAGAGAGAAGCACTTTTCAGTTGTGATGGAACATGGTTAGCTCAAACCTGTTTTTTTCCTATAAACATCCTATAAAACTACTGCTTATTTTGTGTTCACTTACCCCCGTTCGTGGAGCACTTTATATGTTGCAATACATTGCCACACAGCGATTCCCACCTGATTTGAGCATTTCACAGGATGCCGCAACATATCAAAACTCCAAAAGAAGTGGTAGAATCATTAAACACCGAATCCTGACTGTCTGCAAAAAGCCTAATAATTTATTTTAAAAATCCCTAAGAACCTCTAACGATGGTGCAATATAAATATTGGCGAAAAAAGAAAAAAAAAACAGTGGTTGCCACGGCAGCAGAAGTGACACTGGAGCAATTAGAGTAGGCAATGAGGAGAGAGCTGATGGAATTTCATATCTCAGCTACACTGACAGACTGCACTATCCAGAAGTCCCCCAAGGCTCTGGCAGCAAGCCAGATCAATGTGTTTAAATTACAGTGAAAAAGAAATACCCCAGAAAAAAGGAACGCGCTTATTGTCCTAAAGGAGAAACAACAAGCAGCCAAAGGTTAGTGGTCCCTTTACCGAAAGTGCAGTGCTACGTGCAGTATGCAGCAGAGGCACAAGTATTCAAGACTAACCACAATGAAGCCTGCTCCAATGGCTTATTTTGTCACGTGCTTACAAAGTTCAATTTAGAGTTGCCAGCTGCCCAAAACAGTGTAACACAAGAAACCTATTAGCTTCACCTGAGTCAAAGCAAAAATAAAGATATCCAGGAAACCAACTTTTTAAAGCAGAGTGTAAAGGAGTTGTGTGGAGGTTGTTTAAGAAAATTATTTTTATAAGGCTTCTTATCACACCTTTGGGCTGGTGTGAAGTTGGGATGAAGCTGACCTGTGGTTACAGTGTATTTACTGGGATGGTAATCTCCATTTAGCCCTCTCTCCAGTAATACTCCAGGGTCTCTAAGCACTTGAGTTTTTTTAATAAAATACTGTTTGATATTCATAATACTATACTAGACTGTTGGTGGCTTCTTTAACAACAGCTTCATGAATATTAAACTTCATTTTATTCATAAAAACATTTTGAAAAGGCATTATGCTTTGTGATAAAGCCCTGCATCACAAAACCATTACGCAGTTTGCAGATAGTGTACCTTTGCATGCAGTCTCAAAAAGAAAAGCAAAGAATTGAGACTGAACAGCTTCCTCACCCCCTAAGGTCCCTTCTTATGCATGTCCAAGCCCGTTGTGTAATAAGTCAGTCCCCAGCATCCATCAACCCAACACTAAAAAAATGGTCAACAAATAAGAAAAGCACAGTGGACTCCAGTATGAGATTCTCAGCGCAATGCTTGGTGTGCTCGTGGCACTGGCTTCCATTCCAGCTGGTGAGTCACTCCTCAATAAGTACAATCTCTAGGCACTGACTAAAGCTGGTTAGAGGCTGTGTAATTCCCTGGCCTCTCTTCAAAAACTTGACAAGGCACAATCCTTTGTCACAAATGGATGAGCACATTTATGCTTCCAATGTTGTGATGCATGTCAGATAATTAACCGTGACACATAAAGTCACACAAACAAACAGGTCATATCCAGCAGGGGAAACTCTGAGATTAATCAGCATTAAAAATGAATAACACTGAAGAAGAATCAAGGAATACTGTGACTATAACTGTGTGCTGTGTATATACAGTATATACCTGGTGGGACATGAGTACCTCATCTTACCATAACAAATGGGTTTGTGCAATGCTGACAGCCAAGACTGGTATGGCATTCACTGGTATGTAAGGGGCTTGAGTGGGGTAAAGATTCCCCTTTGCCAGCTGTTCTGCATTCTGTATGTTCAAGTGTATTGTGATTGACATTAAGATAATATGCTCAAAAATAACTCAATAAGAACACAGCCTGTTTTTAAAACAGTAATCTAACAGAGAGGGCTACCCTTTTGATATTCTCTCTGTCGCTCTGCCCATAGCAATTCATTTTCTTCATTTAATGCACCATTAAAACCCAACTGACAGTGATGCTTACATCTTTTTAATTCATTTTAATTGTTCTGCTGAAACTGCTTCTGTTAGGGGCTCCCGAGTGAAAAGAAGTGGACGGCTGACGCATATGTTTCGAAAACGCCTGTGTCCGTCTTCGCTCTCCCAAGTCAGCTCGGGGGTGGCAGCGGTCAGCCGGGTTGAAATAAAAAAAAAAAAATTGGGCTTTCCAAATTGGGGAAAAAATGAGAAAAAAATAATTGGCGATTCCAAATTTTAAAAAGAAACTGCTTCTGTCAGGCATCAGTCTAAAACAAAGGAATCGGAAACAGGAATTCTGAATGTTTAAGTGGGTTTTGGCGTGATTTAAAAGTACTGTGCTTTAGGTTCTCTGTTTAAAAATGTTCATACAGTACCTTATACAGTATAAACCCAAGGAGAAAATCTTCAATATTTGATGCACTTAATTTAGAAGGAGACAGTGTAGTGTGGGCGATATCGTAGGCAGTTAATTATAATTAAAACAATAACTGCTTAGGAAAAGCATGCAGACGTCTTAAGGGAACCAGAGTGCGTGGAACACCAACTTGACAGCTTTGCAGCCATTTTGAAGGGATTATTGAGTAGTGGTACACCTTAATACAACTTGACAGTCATCTTGAAGGGGCAATTTTGGGAGGCCAAAGAGAGTTCCTGATTGGCTAGTATCAGAGCCTAGGCACTATCAGAGCCTAGACACTATTTGAAGTAGAGGGGTCAATCACTGTCTCCTGGTGGCCAGACTTTGAGTCAGCTACCTTGATTAATTGGTGATAACCCGTGTTTACGCATTCGCAGAGTTGAACTCATTACTGAGAATACCCATCTGTCTACAATATGACCTACAGTAGTCTTAAATGTGCTATCACGGTAATCTGTATTTCTCCCCAATTTGAATGCAACCTCACCGCTGCAGTGCACATGAGGACAGGGAGATTGAATATCAATGGATGATCAAAGTCTGCCTATAGCATCTTTTCACCTTGAGAATCTAAGCAACAGAGAGAATGCTGAACTACTCAACCCTGGGGTTGACTTGGTGAGGCGAACAAACCCCAGACACTTTTTCCCCTAGAGGGAGTGCAAATTTGAATGCAGTGCTTCCGATGAATGGATATGCCCAGCACTTTCCACAGTAGGGCCTTTACAGTTTTCAATTTGAATACATTCTGATGATTCAACTGTGGTTGGAGATGCCAATTTGTATGCTTTCTTTTATGAGTTCTTAATAGACATATTGATATTCAGTTAGCATCAATTCACTGTTATTTAATCAGGATGTAGCACATAGAGATGTTCCCTTTAAATCTAAATTCCAACTGCCTATCAAACAGGGATTTTTAATTAAAACCCAGTGAGTTATTGATTAAAATGCCACACATTTATTCACAACAGCATTTTAAAACTAATTTGTATGTGTATATGGATAAGTACATGTAGAATGTAAAGTATTGATATAACTTACCTAACTTAATGAGATCCCTGGGCTTGAATCTTCGCTGCCAGTTCATCAAGCAATGTTGTCATTTTGTGCATTGAAAGTTGCTGATGCTAAAGTTCACATTTAGATAAATGACACCTCAATTTTGCAGGTTTTAGAGCTTCATTTGACAAAATCTCCTGACAAATAACGCACTGGGGCTTTGGGTCGTCCTCGGATCCAGTACATGTAAATGCCAGTGCTAAATATTCTGATAGTATTTATGACACTGAGGCTTTCCTTTCTTAGACGGTGGCTGAAATTCGCCAATTAGTGTTTTGGTTAATGATGGTGTTAAGAACAGACTGTACACATTATTTCCAGAGGTAGTGTTAAGAGAATTTTCTTTTCACATATAGTCTTGTGAGATTAAACCTGGAAATTAAACCTGTAATAGATCATTCACACTAAAGTCAAGCAACAAATATAGCCTGTTTTTGTTTCACATGAACTTCTGTTACTATATGCAGCTAACCTCTCCAAAAACTTATAATATGGAAATAATAGGAATATTCATGTATCCCTAGCAACACTAGCACATATTTTATATTGTTGAAAATGAAAAGCACACAAACTGTGGTTTTAATGTTTTGTTTTTAAATGTATTTAGTCATTCCAACCGAGTTAGGAATATTGAATGCAGTGCGCTACTTTAATGCGGAGCAAAAAAGCTGGAGACGGATTCCATTTTTTTTTTTTTTAACAGTGAAAACAAGCAGTAGAATGAGAGCACAGATTAGACAGAGGTGCATTTAAGTGAATACTATTACTGGCTAAAAAATGAAGTCTGCAATTTTGACAAGACAAATCTGCCTTCATAATGTGCATTTGAATTGGACATGATGAATCATTCAGCACACCTTCATAAAGGCTACATAACACTGTATAACTGAGTGCATTATCCTCCAGAAATACTTTGACTTGAAGTGCAGAAAACAAAAGTACCGGAATCTAAAATGCATTTCGGTCACTTTTATAGCCATTACTTCTTGTTGCATTTTAGTAATAAGTGTTATGGCAACACATTTGACAAGAGTATAACAAATATTTGAATATATGCACACTATGTTATTTTTTTAATAAAGGATATACAGTGTTATGTAGACTTTATAAAGGTTTTGTGAATGGTAGCTATTGTCCAATTCAAAAGAGGATTACTGAATAGTCTAATATTTTCTGTTATGTTGTTTTTACCTAAAGCTGGTATGCAATCCTTATTAGAAATGAATCCGCAGTGATTAATTTCTAATATGTATACCTTGGTACATATCTGGGTCAGCAGTTATTAAAAAAAAAACATAAGAACATAAGGAAAGTTATGAACGAGAAGAGGCCATTCAGCCCTTGAATGAATGTCTGATTCCTAGAATCTGATTAATCCCAGAACTTTATCTATTCAGTTCTTAAAGGAACCCAATGATTCAGCATCAACATGGCTTGGAAACCCATTTTGGACAAACCCTCTTAAGTCTGTGTTCTCCCAGTTTCCAGCCATGGTCCTGTTCGCTTGTTTCTTCTTTAGATGCAGAACTAGGATACATCCATGAAGAAATGTAGCCTTATTGACCTGTGTTGGCATTTTGCCATGACACAGGGGTCAACACCTCTGCACATATTTCAAGAAAGAGAGCCATGGGGTCTTAGACAGGACCTTGGTTTAACCTTGGTCCTGTCTGAAGGTTTACCATGTGCTAAAACTACTCTGGGACATTGAGGTCTGTCTCAGAGGGAAGAAAGTAACCAATACCCCCTCATACACCTTTCTGAGGAGATACAAAGCTGATGAGGTCAGGCTCCAAGGTGGCCAGCTCTGGGTCCTGCACACCTCATTTGGCGATGCAGCCAACCTTCTTGTTGCATTAACAATATAAGCCCCCAACATACACAATTGGGACTGTGCCAGAATACATTCATATTTTATAGGCTCCGGCTTTGTCTAAAATGTTACTTTTTTAATTTAACGTATTTTTATGTTTCAGTCTGTGTGAGGCGCTGCATTGAGTACTGATCAATCACAATCTGACCGTGAGATTAAGTGTGTCTCTCTCGGGCAGCAGTGTGGCGTAGTGGTTAGGGCTCTGAGCTCTTGACCGGAGGGTCATGGGTTCAATCCCCAATTAGGGACACTGCTGCTGTACCCTTGAGCAAGGTACTTTACCTAAATTGTTCCAGTAAAAACCCAACTGTATAAATGGGTAATTGTATATAAAAATAATGTGATATCTTGTAACAATTGTAAGTTGCTCTGGATAAGGGCGTCTGCTAAGAAATAAGTTGAGGCTTAGTTAAGGCTAGAAATTAAAGGCTATGACTTTTTCAGAAAGACTGTTATGACCAAACCCAGTGGGGAGGGGAATGTGAAATGTTTTAATCCAGGTGGCTTATTAGCTCCAATGTATCATAAAAATGTGTTTATCTGTGTCGAACACACTCAGCTGTCCTTGTGCCTGGAGTTAAAGTGGAGCTGATGGCTGTAAGGGTTTGTGGAAATGTCTGTCTGTTGAGAAAAGAGGCACCAATGAAACAAGGACAGATATAACATTGAGTTGAATGACTAACTATGAATGAACTGAATGCTTATGAAATATGAATGCATGTATCTATAGAAAATTGATCGTCTTAATCCAAATTGACATAGAAACTTTAACAGGTATCGAATCAGTGTGTGCAAAATGTGACCTATCAAATTCAGAATTGTTTTAGAATTACTCATTACATTCAATAGCTGGTCTTAAAAATGTGGCATTTCCATAAATTGATGGCCAACATGCAAGAGACTGGCAACTTGAATGAAAACCTTAATTTGCCAAATCTCTGGCATAACCACAGCAGAAAATAACTCTAAAATAAGTATGTTTGTTCAAGTAGGGCACACAGAACATTGTTTCTACGTTGTTTATCTCTGGTTCTGTCTATTCCCACCCCCATATTCTAGCAAAGGCTGTTGCTAGGATATGACAGTCTTTTCCTGGGTTTATCATAAGTCATATTTCTAGCAAATGCCTTTGTAGCGGGATCTGGTGGTTGCAGAGATTGTGCACATCAGGCTTAAATTGCAGGATAGATCCATTGGGCACAGCTGTCTGTCTTGAACAATCACTCTGCACATATAACACCCAGCCCCTATCCTCACTGGAGAGCTGTTTTTTAAATTAACTTCACAGGCTCTTTTATTGGGTAAACACAACTCCAAATAAGGGTGTCTTCTGCATTATTAACCTTTGTTTTACAGGTTACAACATCCTACTGTATCTGTTCAGCCTGTGTCATCTACTTTTTAAACAAATACATCTCTTGCCACAGTTCTTAGTAATGTAGTTTAGATGTAAAGCAAGATGGATTCACCTGACATTTAAACTATTCTGATTTATTTTCTTTTCAAGTAAGATGCTTTATGTAACATGTGTTTTAATTGTAGGTTAACACATGCCTCCTGCCCCCAGTGGTTGTAAGAAATAGCACATTTGTTCAATGTCGTGTTTCTTATGTATTTCTTACATCCACTAGGGGCAGAGCATTGCAGGGGGACAGGTTAATGGTTACACTGTGGTGTACCATCTGAACTTAGAAAGACAACGTGTTTGAATGCCCTTTTGAAGCCACAGGTGTGTTTCAAACTTCTGAGTTTTAAAAAGACACCAGGATGTGATGACTAAAAAAGTGATGCAAACTGATTTTAAAGAAGAAGCAAAATACATTAGTAAAGACACGTGATAGTTCACTCACAAGTTGTTCTTTTAACAAAATGCCCTTTTAATTTCAGTAGAAAACATACCAATGAGGTAAATTCGTGTTTTGCTTTATCTGATTATTGATTGTCAGTGAGTAAGCATATATTGTATCAAGATTTCCAGGGAGATTTCAGTGGGGGGAGGGACGATTGTGTCCTTGGGGAATTTAAACAAACAAACTGTGAATTAAAATAGATTGTTGTGTAGTCTAAACTGTGACAGACTCTGGTAAACTGTATTTTAATGTAAATTCCTTCCTCCTAGAAAATGATAGATATTAAAAATATTACAAAAGCTTTCTCCCTGTAGTGCATTTCTCAGACAGGAGGAATCCCAAACACATGCACTTCATAATGCATGCCTTGCTGCACTAGTCAATTATAGGGTGTGCCTGGTGCATTATACACAGCCGAGCTACATGATATAGTCTTGCTTTATCTGCAGTAATTTGAATTTGAACATCTGTAACTGCACGCTACATAAACTCTTTTCCATACCGGCCTTAGGTCCCTTTGTATCCAGCACAATAACCAGCACACATGTGATCAAAAGTGGCTGGACAAAACAGGCATCTCTAACAACGTGTGTGAATCGCTTAAGTGTATTTGTGTAAGAAATATGACAGGTCGCTCAATAATACCGTGGGAGGATTTTTCTTCCTATGCAAAAAGAAATGATTGAATAAGCCATGTACTGTAAATAATAACTATAAAGCACTGTATGTAGAAATAACTCACTGACAAATGGTTCAATCACACTGACTTCTGCAGGTGCGCTTAACTCAAGAAACATTAATCAAGGTAAAGGGCAAAATTCAGCCGAGTGGCACAACGAAATTGACTGCTATACGGATGTATACAGGTTGCCAGCCATGTAACTTATCTATTCTTCTCTGAAGAAGCATGGCCAGCACAGCTCCTGTCTGAGAAAGGCACTTTGCATGTAATACAGGGATATCATTTACTTGCACAGACTTGTGCTTTTGATCAGTCGAAAGCAGAGTGCAGTAATCATGCACTGTATACTTCTAAGAGATTCCAGTGATGGAATGGACACAGTAATACAGTTAAAAATAGATTTAGGTAAAACAATGCTTTCTGCTCTTGCTGCATTGAGAAGTTATGATCGCAGGTTTGCATATCGTTGCATATTTAAATAATTTTCAAGCTTTGTTCAGCTGTCAATTAAGCATGTAAGAAGCCACTCGTAGAAAGTACCTGGCAAGCGCTCTGACAATCTGTTGAAAGTGATTTGTTTTATTTTCTTACCAAAATCTATACCAAACTGGTTTCTGCGACTTACTTACAGAGCAGAAATCTGTCTGAAGAAGTGACACAATGATCATTTGTATGCAAATGATTTACAGAGATGGGTTATCAAACATAAGCTGCTGATAGCTACCAGAAAAAAAACAAGACCAAGTTCCTCTCAGGCATATTTATTTCTATATCTATATCTTTGACCGTTTACATCTGGTCACATTTAAAACTGGAATAACAATCATGGACTTAAATAACATCTTTCACAAACAAAGCTGTCCTGATGCGCTTTCCAAAAGAACGACCTAAAAAGAAAATTAATTTGCAACTAAGTACTAAAAATGTCAGAGAGGCCAACTTAATAAAATCATATTTTTAAAAAATCCTTAAGTCTAGATTTAAAAATGCCCACTGAACCAGAATCCCTGATAAAGCCGGGAATTTAATTCCACAGCCTGGGAGCCTCGAAGCTGAAAGCCCTGTCTCTTTGAGTGTGCTCGATGGCGTACGTGGAAATACCATTTGTATCTCTAAACCATCGTCTTGACCACTTGCTGGAGCTAAACTCTGGAGAACAAGTATTGCTTTTTTTGTTTTCCATGAAATTCAGGGGGAAGTACTGTAGATCTGAGGCTCAATATAAATAAACAGACACCCTGTGCTGTGGGACTGTCAGTTCAACATGGATGCGATGATGCAAGGAGCTTCCAGACACACGTTAGCCAGCCTTTGTCACATGCGTCCAATTAAAGCCAGTCAAATTAGTGCTTTGTGTACGTAATACAAGCTGACAGGATACAAAGACGCTGCTATTAGTTTTACCTACTTTTAAAATATAATAAAAACTCAAACCATGTAAACTTGAAGTTTTTTCCTTCAAGTGCTGGCTGTACTGTGACGCTAGACTTTGGAATTCAATATGTCCATAGAGTCCTTCATTTATAGACTGTTCTCCCTACTGTATAAGGGAAATATCAGTATCTGCTGACAGCATTGATAAACCTCAGTAATTTCATACTTTCTTCTGCACTACAGTAAATGCAGATGTGGTACACAAATCTTTCATCTCTGCGTGATTGAGATGGGACAAGATTATATGACACATGAACGTGTGTCGTAGAATCATTAGCATGGAAATCTGCATTATATTGTATTGTATTGTATCATCAAGCTTCATATTAGCAAGGAAAGCAAAACAGTCATACAAAAGGGGATTGCTTTTTGGTGTGTTTTTGATATACAAATCACATTCTACAGAAACCACCAACTAGGTAACAATTAAACATGTAAATAACGGATATTGAAATTCAATACAAGTGGTCCTTGAGTGGCTCACCTTGTAAAGGCATGTCCATGTGGTGTTTAGGGTGAGTCATACAATCAGGGGAAAAGCCAGGGTAAAGTAATTTATTAATAGTGTATGATGCATTAATTAATTTAATGTGCATGTGTTTAAAAAAAAAAAAATTAAAACTGGAAATGTAATTATCCCAGGTTACCTGTCCTCGGTTTAGCGAGAGACTACTGTATTTTATATTTGTAACCAGCGAAATCTAAATGAGCAAACGCCACGATAATTGCAATTAGCCCAATTTTTTTATCCCGCAGTCATCTCAGAGGTTTTCAATATTGACCCAACCCTACCTAGAACCATTAGAAGACCGCAGCATTAGCAGCAATTCTGGTACAATAGATCTGGAACAAATCCTGCACAGTGGTTCTAATATGAAAGTATTGGTGTTGTGCTGTGACATCGTAATGTACTCATTTATGTTAGTTCATACCATTGCTATACTATTGACTTAGAAATGTGTTCCTCTAGACAATGTGGGGAAGCTATAAAAAAGGCCAACAAGATGCTCAGATATATTGTGAGGACTGTTGAATTTAAATCAAGGGAAGTAATGTTAAAACTTTACAATACATTTGTAAGACCTCACCTAGAATATTGTGTTCAGTTCTCGTCACCTTGTTACAAAAAGGATATTGCTGCTCTAGAAAGAGTGCAAAGAAGAGCAACCAGAATTATCCCGGGTTTAAAAGGCATGTCATATGCAGGCAGGCTAAAAGAATTGAATCTATTCAGTCTTGAACAAAGAAGACTACGCGGCGATCTAATTCAAACATTAAAAATCCTAAAAGGTACAGACAATGTCGAGCCTGGGGACTTCTTTGACCTGAAAAAAGAAACAAGGACCAGGGGTCACAAATGGAGATTAGATAAAGGGGCATTCAGAACAGAAAATAGGAGGCACTTTTTTACAGAGAATTGTGAGGGTCTGGAACCAACTCCCCAGTAATGTTGTTGAAGCTGACACCCTGGGATCCTTCAAGAAGCTGCTTGATGAGATTCTGGGATCAATAAGCTACTAACAACCAAACGAGCAAGATGAGCTGAATGGCCTCCTCTCGTTTGTAAACTTTCTTATGTTCTTATGTTCTTATTATGTCAAAATATGAAAACCATTGTACTTACCATTGTGATGCCACTGCCTGTACAGAACCAATGCCATTGTTTGTAATGCAACTGTATTGCCAAATTAATATGATCTATTAACCATCAAAGCTGGACGACATTTGTTTCTACCTTTTGCCTCTCACAATGTGTTTTAATAGTGAGTGTGGAGACTAGCACGGCTGTGACACACCACATTACTGTCCCAGTAATCGTAAATATGAAAAAAGGCTTATTTAGTGGTAATGTTTTGCAGAAGAAATTGTTGATTGTTAGTGAAAAATGCTCTATCCTCCCTCAACAAGGCCAAAGCACCACAAGGACCTTCAGCCTCACTAAAAAGGTACAATTCAAGTGAAATTGGGATCCTGAAGCAGAGAAGGTCACGCTCTTGCAGTTGCTAAACAACAGAGAACTCGGCTAACTACGGGAGGAGAGAAAAAAACGTAACTGCAGACCATGAAAATAGTGCAGGCCCAATGAATGTGCTTGATGTTTTATGGCATTGATTTGTTCTGCATTGATTGCTGCTGTCAAGGGGAGATTTACTTGGCTCCTTCTAAAGGATGCACAGAGTATGACCTTTTGATTCCAGTTAGCAGTTGCTCCTGCCTTCAGATCTCCCCTCAATGGTTTTTTGTTTTCTTTTCTTTTCTCGTTGTGTAAATCCGATGACTTTTGCGGAGTTGCTGGTTCAGTTTCAACATTGGGTTGGTAACGTCATGTTTACAGTTTGAAGCCTGGAGTACAGCGTAAAAAAGAGTTATGTTCATCTCAGCGCCAGTTTTTAGTTTTGGTATGAAACTCGCACTAGCCCAGCACCTTCCCATATACCTAAACAAGGGAAGTGTGAGGAGCTTGTGCAAATTTAAAACCCTGCTTATTAAACAAGAACTACGTGTTTCAAGTTATTCACAAAAGTGTAAAAGTCTCTGATAGACATGTTTCTCAACTCAGACTTGTTGTCATTGGCCAAAAAGATGTTTCAAACTAGATTTTAAAGCCCTTTTGGTTTTGAAGTTTCTGGTAAGGTCTGTCTGTCTACCTGTGTGGAATATGCCAGCATTGAAGCAAGCTGATGTCTTTAACTAGTGTTTCTTTTCTCCAATAGGTGAACGGACCAGACCAGTTTGGAGGACGAAATGGAGATGAGAGTAGAGATTTCATAGAAACAAACAAGTTCCTTAGCCTGAAACAGAACACGTTGCCATGGACACCAGAGGTAAGGAAGGCACATTCAACAAAAATGTGCCTCAATTCAGTAAATAGGTCAACTTATTTGGTAATTTCAAAGAGTCCTAGAAAAATAAATATGTACAACGTATTCAACAAGTGTGTGCTGTCCACAGTGGAGATGAACGAGAATAGATCATAAAGGCGATTATTAAGGGCTAATACATTTATATAACTGTAACTCGATTGTCAATAAAAGTCAAGGAAGTGAAATATCTACTTGGCCCCATGCTTTATAGAACATGTGTTTTAGTTTTATAATGGGGCTGGTATGACAGAGGAGGTGAATACCAAGCTAGAACCTGGAAGTATTAATACATTCTTTTGGGTCCATTATTTCAGAGAAGGTGGTTGTTGCAAACAGGCGTCACTCTGTCATTGAAGTCACATTTTCTTTCTGACAGCCATTAGCAGAAGGGTGAGATTGCTATGCAAATTGATAACCTGTGAATGTATTTTGTGATCAGCACCCCGACAGATTAAATGGCTTAATGTGCACAGCGGTGGAGGGGAGATGAATGTGTCTGTGGTGGGCGGGGTGCTGCTCACATCTCTGCATCAGCTTGAGGGCTGTTCAATTAAACGGCATCCTGATTAGAACTGATTTTAAACGATCAGCTTTAAAATGAGCATATTGTCAAATAAATAAATAAATAGAAGAGATGTTTTTTTATTGTAAATTCTCATACATTTTGATGAACTGCAATGCTGAATTCCCTGTGTATGCAGAGTTACACAAACATTAAAATGTATGATGTATGACAAATTGATTTAGGGGTCACCTCGAAATGAATTAAGATGGCTGTATTTCAATAGCTAGCACAAGCCCATGTTATCCTGTAAACAAGATATACAGCAGCTCTGTAGCTTGAAATAAGAGCAGAACATAGATTTTGTTCTAGCACTGGGGATTGATGTGGTACAAAACAGCATGCATTAATGCAATGCATTAATGTAACATAATTAACTTGAGTTTTATTATTTTGTCCCCTAATGCTTTTCGGTAAGTTACAATAACTTACTAGATTCTGTGGTTTTTAAATGAGATGCCCCTAGTAGGGGAGAATCGTGTGCTAACAAGGGATGAGCCTTGATGGGCCGAATGCCTTTTCTCGTTCCCTAACTTTTCTTGTGTTCTTACAAGATTTCGTTTTAATTTGCTGTTGGAAGTTGCGACCTACCTGTCAAAAGGTGAAATAAAACTTTATCTTTATAAACACCAGTGATTTCCAGTAGCATGACGCAAGTTTACACTAAATTACAGCTAAGAGAAAAACTGGAAAACACTGTAAATCCAATGTATTTGACTTATAGTTATATTAGAACATTTATTCTGTCTCATGGGTTTTAATATATATGTTTTTACAACATTTATAAATATCAAGAAACAAGTGGATATAAGCAGGTACTATTTCATGAACAAAATTTATCAGGTATGCTTTTTTTTCCTTATTACTGATAATAATGGAATAAAGAACTGTTATTTATACATATTTATTTTGAATAAGAATAAGAATTACAGGTGCCACTGGTATGGAAGCCCAAATACTGTATAATAAAGAAGGCTGGGTGGTACAAGTTCAGGTCACAAAAGGCTCCCAAGTGACGCATCCAGTAAAGGCACGCCACGTGAAGTGCACCTGGAGATCGCAGGTTTGAATCCAGGCTATGTCATTGCCGACCGTGACCGAGGGTTCCTAGGGGGCGGCGCACATTGGCCAGCGCGCCGGGTAGGGAGGTTTTAGGTCGGCAGAGCAATCCACGGTTAACCGCGCACAAGCGACCCCTGTGGTTGATAGGGCGCATGCGGGTCTGCAGTGGAGCCATTCAGATCTGTGCTGTCCTCTGGCACTATGGGTCTGGTGGCTTCGCTGTGGATCCGCAGTGCAAAAAATAACGGAATGGCAGGAACACGTTTCGGAGGATGCGTGTTTCAGCCTCCGTTTCCCGAGTCGCCGGGGGGTTGCAGCGGTGAACCGGGATAAAAATAAAAATTGGGCATTCCAAATTGGGGAGAAAACCAGGGTAAAAACCATTGGCGACGACTAAACTACAAAAAAAAAAAAAAAAATGTTCAGGTCACAAAATGAAATGAGCAGCCTGTGGATGTTACAAAAACATCACGTAATTACTGTCAGCCTCGAGGACTGAATGGCAGGGGTGTTCAATGGAGCTGAGAGGGGAAGCCAGCGCTACTGTGTGACATTAAAGAAAACTCTGTAGAGGTGCAATCAGCAACCAGTTTCCTAATCAAATATCAGACAGGTAATAATCAACAGTAATCAATGCATTGAGAACACTGTTATAAAAAGCAAATGTGAAGATTATTTACACAAGCCTTCAAATACAGCAAAAAACTGATTATTATTATGCATAAGAAATAGATATGCTTTGACAAAGTTATAAATGGAGGAGCTTAGTCTAGGAACATGCAAGAAAAGAATGTGCTACTACGTAAATAGTTATGTAAGGTATGACGCTGCAAGTAAGGCACCAGGTGTACATCGATCAAAAATCGCAAAATAAAAGATCAATAATTGATAAATCAATTAATTGTTGCATCTATAGATTGGTTTGTGCTAGAGTTGTTGATAAGTCACATCAGCAGAAGTTAGATAGTGGATGCAGCTTTCTGTAGATAATTTGCAAAAGATAACAAATGCATCTTTTTTTGTAAACAGGCACAGAATTCAATTCAATTCACAATCATTTTCCTTTCAGTAATTGTAAAAACAAATTATTGTCAATCAAAATTCAAAGCAAGGCAAAGTAAAGAATAAAAATAAAAATAAAAGTTTGGGGGGAAAATGTGTAAAAAACAAAGTCTCAATGTAATGGAACAGTAGCATTGTGTTTCTTCCTATTTTATTTATGCATCTATGTAAAAGGTATAAAGGGAAACAAATCACACTTACAGTTCAGCTGCGACCAACAGTGCTGGAGCCTTTCTAAAAGTGGGGGTGAGGGGTAGGGGTTATTTTGAGAATGCACCTTTATTTTCAAGCGAAGTAAAACTGTTAAAAAATAACCAGATTACAAAATTAAACCATAGCATAATATTGCACGTATTAAAAAAACCCCAAAAAAACAATTATGCAATTATTATGTTTTTTGTGTCCACCTTTTAAAAACATTCTATTTTCACCATCAGTGAATTATCGAACAAAATAAAAACATAAACAAGCACCTTTTTTCCCCACTGTGCACGTCCAAAAGTGAGGGGCATGGCCCCCTGACAACAACCCAGCACCTGTGGCTGCAACTTATACAACATTTTTTCTATACATGTTGATGGAAAATTGTTTGGCAGCCAAGTTGACAAGTTGACCTTTGTTTAGCTGTGTGATTTATGACTTTGTTAAATGTCCATTGAAGACCATTACAAGCTGTTTGGGAATATAGTACACAGCATACATCACTAAGACGCCCCTTCTGTGTCCTGGGAGCACGGCTAATGGAGAGGGATGTCCATTGGGTAATCCATTATTATCAGAAGGCACTGATACATCTTGGAACCATTAAGTTCTGAAAAGGCATTTTGAAGAGAGGTGCTCTTTTGCTGTAAGCAGTGGATCCATGTCTTCAACTCAAACATTGTGTTATGTTTATTGAGATTTATTATACTGTTAAATATTTACACCACGATTGAGAAACGAAACCATTAAAACATCTTTCACAGTTTGTTATTACATTAGAGGCACAAAATCAATTCTATACTGTGCAGTGTAAAATAAGCTTTGAAACAAAGCAGACGTTCGAAATCCCTAAGTGAAAGAGTGAAAGATTGGATTTTCTGTTACACAGTATGTGATAGAAGATAGATGTCCAGTTTCAGGTGCTGCTGTTCATCTACAAGTAGCTCTGTCTTTATTCAGCTCCTCTGGATGTTGGTATTCCACTTTTCTCACACCAAGCTCACTTCACTTGTTCTTCTGTGAGACAGATTTCACTGGAGCAGTCACGCTGTAATTCATATCGCCAGGAGCTATATATAGACCATTGCCTGGTGGGACTTGGAGGCGCTGGTTGGAATATGTACAGGCATACTCAATACAAATCATCTGAAGATTAAAAAAAACAGCGTATTGGAATAACAAAACACGTCTTCTTTAAACCTGTTTAGAAAATATGGCAAACTATACTGTACATTAACCCCTTTACAGCCAAGAAAAAAACTACTCATCCTTTCAAAAACTAATTGTAGTATTCCTACAGTAGGCAAACATAAGTATGTAGTAACTTTTCGGCTGATGCCTTCATCAGTGTTGCAGTTTCTTATTCATTTTACAGAGTTTTTGTGTGTGATTATCGTCCACCTTTAATATGCAGTGCATGTTGGAGGCATTCAGTACAGTACAGCTAAGGTACTATGGTAGGATGGACTGGGCTGTTCATCACAGTGTAGCTCTATAATACAGAGGAAGAGCTGACATCCTACAGAGACCTCTTTGAGAGGTTGTTTACATGGCAAACACTACAGATCTGCCTGACCTGTCTGCAGTGGAGAAGACTTTTAAACAATTCTTTATCCCATGTCAGAAATGAAAACAGAATCAACTGTTTGTCTATTTCAGCACGTCAACACTGAAGTGTTTGTTGCTAAAACTGACCAATTTAAACTATTTCTGAAAAGGGAACGCAATGAACACTGTTTATAAATATTTAAGAAAAGTTTGGATTTTGGAGCTGCTCAGTATTTTTTTTCTTCCAAATGATTACCTGGTAATGTGTGAAATAAATTATATTAAGTATTTTTAACAGTGGAATGAACTGCTGGAAAATCTCCAGATGCAACATTTTTGGCCATAGCACATTATATATATGTGTGTGTGTGTGTTGAAATATGAACTTCAATATATGTGTTGGTAACGCAAAAATAATCACAGAAAAACATGAAGGCGAAGTAATGGTCTTCACTCACAAAGTGATTATTTTTTAATCATTGTGATTTCTGTTTATCCCAGGGATAATTAATATTCACTTTTTCCGCCTTGAATCAAGTACAAGTGGTTAATGCATTTAAACTAGAAATAATGAGTCCCGTTGACATAAGTGACTGGACGCTCGTCTGGTTAGTGATTGTATTGCACTCGAGCAGGCCATTGAAATGTTGAAAGTAAATACGCTATCGAACACCCACACCTGTGCAATATATTTAGTTTTGCTTCTATGAGCTGCCATTCCTAACTTCCTGGTGCTTCAAGCATTTTCAATTCAGAATGGCACCAGGGTTTGTGATAGAAGTACAGTGCACTGAAGGCTAATCTACAGTAGAATGCAGGAAACAGTCACCCCAGGGTCATATTTTAATATAAAATGGAACATGATTATGGGACGCTGCTGCTGTCCTGTGATTGTGTTGCACTTTATAGTTAAAAAGCGTATCATTCCATGGTGTCTGCTTTGTGCATTCTTTCATAGTTCGCTTCTGTGTACTCGACTTCATCATTTTTTTCTGACTTGAAGGTGACTTCATCTGCAGGGAATCAGACCCCCTTCCATGAAACATGCTTGTCAGTACAGCCTCTCTCTTCCTATGAAGACATCCTGTTGCTCTTAGAGCTTTTTTAATGTCAGCTCTCTTTTTTTCCCCCATGTGAGTTTTTTTATTTTTACTCTACTTTTACAGGCAATTCCGCCGATTATTTTCACCCGGGACTGTCAAAATAACTACCTTCTTATGCTCTCAAGGCACACTTGCCTGTATGTCAAGAGGACGCACCAGTAATAGAACTCCAAGCATGACTGGTGTACTGTACTACATGCAAATGAGGAAAACCTTTAGGAAATCTTAAAGCTTTAGTTTTGTGATATTATTTTGTTATGCACAGACATGAGATTATGGACTCAATATTATTTTAATATTCATTTAAGCTATCAAAAGTATACAAATGTTATTTAGAAAATGATTCAGTACCGTCAGCCAATCAGCTTCCAGCTACCAGGCTCTAAAAGACGGTAGATGTCCACTTGAACATCTCAGCACCAACTGTGAATCAAATTTAAAATCAATCCGCGTGTATACCATTTTTTTTTTAATTTCATTAAATACCACCCTAAAATGCCTCCTAATCTAATCACCTGATCATTATGTTTCTACCTTCAGCCAAAGCCTTTCTCTCCTGAAAATGCTACCACACCTACTTGGTATACCTACAAACAACTGGGGAAAAAACACGCTTGGCAATTTAGTGAGACTGAATGGAAGTGCACACCAAATACAGCTTATGGAATTATTTAGTTACTGACAACCACTTTAAAGTGTTAGCTATCTGAACAATCGGGTTCTTACTGAGTTGAGTACATTGTGATCCAGGTAGTATAAAAGTCACACTTGTATAGTCTTTAATTGATTACCTTATAAATAATACCTGTGCAACCATGGAGGGAAAACAGTTTATCTCAACCAGTTTAGAATGGTCCGATCTACAGCAAATGATTTAAAGCCCTGTTTATTGCCCCTTATTAATAGATGTGTCTCACTTTAATGTTAAGCTGTCTTTTGTTGTTCTTCGGCCATCATTAATAAAAGCTCTGATGAATGTTTTCCAGATCACAGCTGTGCAGGTTGACATATTTAATGGACTGTAATAGGAAAGTTTGCTCCTCCAGTCTTGCCAACAGTGGCAGCAGGCCGTGTAGTTTAGCAGCCCTGGTTTCTAGTGAGAGCTAATTTAGAATTCCCTGGGAGGGAGTGGAGCCAGCCATACAAGTCAAGAGAGGAGGCTCTGTGGCCAGCTTAACTGAAACGAAGTAAAATGCCAGCTAAAAAAACAAGTTGCTGTTTGATGCCAGAACTTTGTCTACTCTTAAAGGATCCGAATGACAGCAGCAATATTCCAAACTGGCCACCCTCTGACCTGAGTATGTTCTCTGGTCCTAGTCTCTGTGCTGTGCTTGAAATAGTGACTAGAGTTAACTTTGTCATGACCTTTAGGGTTTTGAAAACTTTGATCAATTATCCCAAACCCCAATTTGTTCTAGGCTAATTAGGTTCAGTTCCATCAATCCATTCTAATAAATCATAGCATTTAGCCATGCGGGTAGTCTGGTGGCTCTTTGCTTAGGACTTTCTCCAAATATGTTCTTTTTGTAACTGACAAGACCTTTTATTCCTGTTGAAACTTCTATGGTGGAGACACAAACAATTTTTTTCTTGGCAACTCAAATTGAGAATAACAATTGACTGTGTGTCACTAATTAACAACTCGGGTTGTCAACGCGTTTTCGATTGGCAACCGAGTTGTTGAATAGACAACTGCTCTGTTTTTAGCAATTCAGTTTTTGTACGTGCCTGTGTGTGTTCAGCCAATGACATTGCGTTTTCTAATCACCTGATTTCACTCTCAGTTTGGCTAAATAGGAAATGTTGCAACTGATTTTTTTTTCATGATAGAAAATGTTTACTGGATGTTAGATGTGCAGAATATAAAGACTGCAATAAAAAGGAGACGCATTTAAGGAATTATCTAATATTTTCATGAAATCACCACTGGAGGTAAAAGACAAACTGAAGAACCTACAAACACAGTATTTTGCCTGTTTCTGCGGCACAGCCACTCTCTGGTCCACACTGAAGTTTTTCTAAGTCGATGTCTTTTTTAAAATATTCCAATTACTATCGCAGCTGCTGAAGCTGCAAACAGACACCATCTTAAAATTGCTTAAAATAATTGTACATTTTCCAGTGTGCATGTGGCAGCACCAATTCAGTTGTCAGTTTTTTGTTGTCAGCTAGAATTGACAAAAAATGCTTGTGTATCTCAGGTCTAAAAATTTCATAGATATTGAGTTACGTGAAAAATACTTTGCGATGACTGATTCAATTCTTCTTTTCCTTTAGGAGGTATATTGTGTGATTTGGGTGATTGAAGAGATTAAGTAGATGACGTGACTGGCTGATCAAGTGTCCTGGTTGTTTTAAAATTATTCCTGTACTGATGCGAACATTTTGTGGTGTGTACTAAGGGTCAAAGGGCACCTTCTTGTTGTTGTAGGGGTCCAAATGGCTTATCCCCAGGTCCTCATAAAGCTATTATTAAAAAAAGTAAAATAAGAGAGAAGTAAAAGATAGCTGGGTCCCACTGGAAATAAATAAAGCTGAATGCCCATGGAGAGACACTGCTCTGACAGTAAAAAGTTATTAATTTTCTTGGTTCACTGTCACCTTAGGTTTCTTGGGACCATGAGGGCTAAATTGAACTTCAGCCTCCTCACTAAGAATTGTCCTGAGGGGTAGGTTAGAACAAACACTGTCAGTATGAGCTTATATATGGTGAGAATATCAGAACATTTGGTATTTCTAGGTTAATTTTTAGTTTACAACCTTACTGTATAACAGTTGGAATGGAACATATAGGTGAGACTTAGTCCTAGTGTTAAGGTCTCCTCATTCTGTTAATGTTGGCAATGGAGAGAACCCTGTATTACATAACCCATATATCTCTCCACCTGGAATCCATACTAACAGCCTTCCTCCTCTGTTTGCTTTGCAGTATAAAGGGCAGGCTAATCTCCATGTGTTTGAAGACTGGTGTGGGTCATCCATTAATCAGCTGCGAAAGAACCTTCACTTCCCACTCTATCCACATGTGAGTCTGCAGGGAGCTGGGGCTGCTGGTCAGGAGATCTGGAGTCTTGGCTTGACTATCTTATGAAGTTTGTTCAATGTAGAATGAACCATACCTACAACAGGTCTTGATGTTAGTGATTCAATTTCAGAGCAGGCAAAGGGGATCTAGATGACTTAGTCATGCATAATATGTGCCTTGTGATGAATGTTTCATCTTGGGACCATTTGCCTTAATTTTATCAAATGCGTTTGTTAAGGGAAATTATTGCACAAACTGTCAGTGCAGATGACACCACATGCAACAGGGTCACTGATTTTTATCATGTGTTGCTTTATATCCTTTGCAGGTGATATGTGTGTTGTCTTTTTATTACAGACCAGGACCGTAGTTAAGAAACTTGCAGTGGCCCCAAAATGGAAAAACTATGGCCTGCGAATATTTGGATACATTCACCCTTACAGAGATGGTGAGTACCTCTGAAAAAAAAGTTTTCTTCAATTCGCTTCATTTAATTTCTAGCAAGACCACATTTCTCACCTCCACAACCATGCAATGTTTAAAATGTAATGAAATTCCAACCCCATTACATTCAGTGTATATATACAGTACAGGGTGATTCATAATTTGTGCAACATTATTGATTTGCATTGTTTTCAGTTTTACTTAGATGTCTCAAACATTGGCCAAATGGTATGTCACAGAGTGTCTCTGTCATAGACATTTTCCTTTTCATATTATCCTCCACGTATCCTAAATTTTTCCCCTGATTTGTCCAACAGTTGTGCAAATTATGAATCAGGAAAAAAAGGCACTATCTTGTAGCTTATCTACAGTAGTTAGATAAGCCATAGCATGTACTGTATACCCCAAACCAAGCCCTGTACGTTAAGAAAGAGAGTAAGAAGAGCATGCAAACCAGCAACTTTAATTGATCACCCTTGTAAGGCTCCATATAGGAATGACAGTACACATCAATGTCATGGCTGAAGCAGTTCTGGTCTGGCATGAATTGGCTTACAGAGTAGATGAAAACTTACTTCACCACCTTGGTCTGCCCAATCTCTGGATCTTAGTCTAGCTATAGCCCAATGGGATGAGCATGACCAACAACTTCGCCAAGGTTACCTCAAACACTTCAGGCAGGACATAGATTAATGCAGGCTTCTTCTTCTTGTTCTTTTGCGGCAGGTGATTTCCAGTTTGCAGTCTCCTCCGATGATAACTCAGAGTTTTGGCTGAGCTCTGATGAGAACCCTATCAATGCCAGGTTGCTGGTGTACGTTGGAAAGGTAGGAGGAAGATTTGAACAGTACACACTGAGGACTATACTATTGATTTAATCATCTTTGAACAGTTCAGTGTGAATGCTCATTGGGAATTCTCAGCAGGCTTGCAAATAGGAATTTAAGGCATTGTGTGAGCCAATCACTTAGATGAATTTAGATAAGTGGACAATGCTTGACTCTGATTCGCTGAACACAGACTTTCCAAGGTAGTTATGGACACTGAGGAAGAGGTGGGTCATAATAAAGGACTTAGCAATCGATTATGCTAGACAAATAAAGGACCAGTGATACAAATCATCATGGATTGTAGTAGTTATACAATCATTTCCTTCCATTTAAATTAATACCAGTCAGCTGAAAATGTCTTAAAGGGAAGACTTTAGAAATCCACGCTCTATTACAGGCAATTAATATTTTTTTCATCTGTGTAAACAAGATCATTGCTGTTTGTTGTGACTTCATATATGTCACAAAATCTCAACATACAAGCACTAAAATAAAGACAGCAGAGATGACATTTCTAAGATTTTCTTCGACGTTTGTCGACGTTTTGTGCTCTGTAGAAACCAGTGTCTTAAATTGGCTCACGTTATTTCCACCATAGCTTATTATTTGACTGACTTCTAATGAGCTGAAAGAAATCCAACCATGCTGTTCCAGGTGGGACCAGCACTGTGCTTAGTTTTATTCAGATCCAAGTAAAAACAGATGGAAAAAGTGACAAATACGATAAAGCTTGCCCTTCCCCTGGTCTTCAAACAGGTCATACAGCCTTTCCTTATCTTCTATTCCATTATTCTGGATATAAAGCTGTCTCTAAATTAAGCTGTCTGTAAATTAAACGGGCCTTGAAACGATCACAAGGGCCACAGTGACAGGCTGCACCTCTCTGTGCCACACAGACTTAGCTGTAGGCTCTTCTAGCATGAGTTTGAATCTCAAAGGGTTATATATAGCGCCCTGTGTAAATCGCGATTTCACTGGCTGCGCGGAAATCGTGAAATTAGCCCAATACCGCGATTTTTACAATATTTTTAAGAAATAAAAATTGTTTCATAATGATTTGTATTTAATACAAAAAAAATCACATAAACAAAACAGTACAGCTCTGATATGTGCCTGTGTGTAATATTTGCCATGCACACAGTGCTGTGCAGTGATTATGTCATGTGACTATATGCAGTCTAAGCGGAAAATTAAAATACTCCACACTGTAAACAAGAAAATTGATGTGTCTAAAAAGGCTAAAATTGTCTGCAGCAGATCACGTACAGCAGTAGGAGTTTACACAGCAATGGAGGTAAGCTCGTCTGTACGTTCTGCACCGTTACTGTAGATCACTACCGAAACTCATCTGTTGACAGCAAGTATTCACCGAAAGAGAAAGGCAAAAATCCACAGCAGTACTACGACTGCTTTACTTGCAAAGAAACAAAAAACGGTGACCTCCATATTCCAAAAGTCAACTTATTAAATTTTGACCTGACAGAGGTGTTTGTTTGCGCAAATATCCCTTTTGAAAAGCAAATGTGTAGCAAATGGTGGAGTGATTCCTTCATTAGCCCAGCTGAGACGTGAATACTTCATACTTACCTAAAGTTGCCGAGTATCACAAGCAGGAGATTATGGAATTGGTAAAACAGTCTGGTTGCTTGTCAGTGGTCACTGTCGAGTCGACTAATGATCAGTATGGGTTACACATTGTATTTGTTTTGCAAGACCTAAATGGTGAACATGCATCTGACGTACTAGAACTGAAAGCTGTCCGTGCAGATACACTTAACCTACAGGCTGTTAATTACAACACCGTTTCACAAGCTGTTGTAAAGTGCTTGAATTACTTTGACGTTGATTTAGTCAGTGTCAGTGCATTTATCTGTATATTTGCTGTTTAAAAAAAATTATAATAATCTGTACACATAATTTATAACATATTTCCGTGCACATTCTGCGAAATACGATACTTTACCCGTGACACTGCTGTGAACTGGTGGTGATGTAATTACCCTGTGGACCGGCAGCCACCCAGCCTACATTTAGACCTGCTTCTCGGCTGAGTCAACCTGTTTGAAAAAATAGAACTGACCAACATTAGGTATGCATTCCATAGGATTTTGGCTAAATTATAATGTTTTTCACATGGGAACAGCCCAATGCAGTGGAATCTTTGCTAAATATGTTCTAAACACAAAAGGCATTGGCCTTGAGATTGAGATTGACCAAATGTTCATGTAAAAACAACAAAAAAATGTTTGGAACGAGAAGAGGCTGTTTGACCCAGCAAGGCTGGTGCTGTGCTATTTATTTAAATCTAATGTCAAATGTTCAGTGTGTTCTGGATGTTACTACTTCATATGGTAAACCATCCCTTATAAAAGTTTACCATAGTAAAAGCATAGCAAAGCATAATAAAGCATAGTGAAAGCATGGTAAAGCATAGGAAAGCAATGTAAAGAACAGTGAGGTATGGTAAAGCATATTAATAAACATGGTAAGCCAGGGTAAATTATGGTTAATACATGGCAAAAGCGTGGTAAAAGTGCAAAAATACTGTGCAAAAATGTCATGGTAAACTTGTATAAGGGATTCATTTTTTACTCTGCATAAAGAAAAAAAACACTTGTTATGCTCTTTTCTGAAATTTATTTTATTGAGCTTTTTGTGCCTTCCAGTAAATACTCTATGTTAATTTTGAAGTAGAACATTTAGGATTTTGTAAACTTCAGCCCTCCTTATCTTTTTTTATTTGTACCTTCCCAAAGGTAGTAATATATTTTAGACCAGAAATGGGCACAGTACAAAAAAAAAAAAATGTTTACTGTGTGGAGTCGCTAGCTTGGATTTTCCAAGATCACACCAGCATGGCAACACACTGCCTCTGATAAATTTGCACTGAGGCCCTTTATTTGAGAGCTTAAACTTTGCCGGAAAGCAACTCTGATTTAGAGTGGCGGCCATCAAGAGCTTTTCACTGGAATTGCATGTAGGCATGTAGAGGGAATTAGGGAATATTTTTTATTGATTCACTCGACCCTAGTCTAGTCTTACTGCACAGACACAAGCAGCCCAGACTTTAATGGAGCTCTGACCAAAATAGCACAGACAGATTGTCTTCTTTAGAAACAAAATACGCTGTTTCAGTAACAGAGATTGGAAGTGAGGGACTCCACTGCTCTTAACTCCTAACCTGCCAATTTGTTACTCTGATACCTACCTCCTTTCTGTGTACTTGGCTGAGGAAATCCTATGTTGTTCCAAATCCACATTTGTTTAATGTATTACAAAAAGGTAACAGTTTGTAATACAGGTTAGTTGTTGACATAGCAGGTGTGATAACTATACAAAGACATTAAACTAATGAATTCCTAACTTAGACATTAGACATTTTTTAAATTGTTTTAAAGTGGCAGGGCAGAGGCCCTGCACAAGTGAAATGTGGGTGTTTGTGGGTGGCACCCATCTTGGCTCAAGAGTGGGTGAACAGCGTGGAGCCAAGATGGCTACCTTTGCACAGGCACATGGTTTAATTGGTTTATTAGAAAAGTGTGGAGCGTGGCCAGGTGGTAAGTAATTTACTGTTTGTTAATTAACCCCTGGCCACATGCTATTTAAAGAGTACAAATAAATGTTTGTTGGCAGCGGCAGTGGAGAGATGAAGGAGTTGCTAAACCTGAGCAGTGTGGAAAGTAAGAGAGAGAGAAGACTGGGAGCAGCAGGTGTATGCACTGAGATAGCCGAAGCTGTTTGTTTTGATGTGTTTGTTTAAACCTTTTGTCTTGTTTGTAAAGAATACAAGTGTACGAAAGCACTGAACTGCAGTCTGGGTTGCTAGTCTTGCTGCTGACTAGCCTTGACCCGGACGCTAAGAAAAGCCAAATTAGATGCCTATTAGATGTAACATAAAATGTCAATACATGTGCTTCTGTTTTGTGTGTATTCATAAAGCCTGATTTAATCCACTTTGTAAAACTAGTATAAACACAATTTTAAATCCAAAGAGAGTAAAAAAATAAAGCCCACACAATCTAAAACAAAAACATTAGTTAGCTTTCTGACTGCAATCCTAGTTCTTGCGCTAACATCCAGTTAGACCTGTAGGAGGTGAATAATGTCATTTGTAATTGAACGGTTCAGGAATACAGCACAAATATATGTTGTGAAGGGCACTTCCATTAGAGTAATGTAAGTAATAGTAGAGTTATATAGATTGTGATTATGTACTGTGCGTACTCAGCATCTATCTATTTGGCAATAGAAATTTAATGTGTTGCTACGCTATCCATTATCTCTTTGAGTTAGAGGTTTGGTAAAGCAAATTGTATAGCGAGACAGAGAGTCCTGTCTTAACTATTTCGCTATTTTGATGAAGCTTCCCACTAAACCCGGAGAAGGCAAATGCAGAAATATATATTTTTTATATTGCTGTTCATTAAATGTGACAGCACTGTAACTTTTTAAATATATCATTTGATATATTTCTACCCAATTTGAAATGCCCAGTTGGAATATTTCCTCACCACTGAAGCTGACTTACTGACCAGTGGCACCCATTCAATTCCATTCCATTCAGTCGCCTCTTTTTATATGTCAAACCTAAGCAACAGTTGCTGCTAAGACACTGAACCCGGGAGGGGAGTCCAGCCTGGGACATCGCTGCCTGGACACTTCAGACAATTTTCTTCCCTAACCCCAGCAAGATTGGCAACTGAACTCCAAGTGACAGGGCTTTTACTAGTAGAGTCACTGGGGACCCATTTTTAAATACAACATTTGTGAAATCAATGCTCATGAAAGGTGAGTTTACAGCAGGCACCAAGAGTTGTAGCCAAATTACTTCAAACTAAATTTAGACCAGTAGCACAGAGGATTGGTATTTCCACTCTTAAAAAGCTCTCAAAAGCAGGTCTGAAATACATGAATGAACTGTAAGAGATTTGCATTAGCAGTATAAGGCCTGGTTTAGTTAATATTCATTTGAAGTCGACCTTTAGATAGCTAGAAACATGTTTTTTTTTTTTCTCATTTAAGAGCGAAAACAAATGTTTTTGAAAGTCAAACCATGTTTCAGGAGACGAAAGGCAAACTTGTCTTGAAAGTAATCGAGTTGGCAGGTCATAAAACATATATATATGGATGGAGCCATGCCAAAGAACATTGATAGGAAAATAGGGCAGGTTCTGAGGTCTCTGAAACAAAGGCTTGGCACAACATGAAAAACGTGTTTATTTGTAAGTTGTTTGTCTTTGAGAAGAGTATGGGCTTTGGGGTAAATAAAGCATGTTTGCAAGTGCAACCGTATAAATTGGATTTGTGCAGTAATACATGAATTATACAAACCATTTAATAGAAACTGCTGATTAGGACTTCTGGTTTGTGTTTGTATAGCATGTTAGCAGCCCTGGAGAATGTTATTATTGTATTATGCCTTCTTTTATTATACAGTACCCTAGATACTTGTATCTGTTTGGATATTAGGGGTCAGCACGGGCAGAAAATCCAGAACTGGGTGCCCGCCGTGAAAAATACCCGGGTACCTGGATCTTTTTTGGTTAATGATTAAAAAAAAAAGAAAAAAATCACATTAATGTTTTAAGTGCATGATACATATTTAAATACTCTATAGTACACATACATTAAGTCCTTTCAGATCTGTAGACTTGTGTAACCTTTTTCATAATAATAATAATAATAATAATAATAATAATAATAATAATAATAATAATAATATTCGTTTAAATACAGTTATTCTTGTTAAATGCACTTCATGCTGTGGGATTCTTTGCGATATATATTGGCCATATTCCACTGTTGTTGTTGTTAACATGGCTGTTATGTTCACTTATAAAACTAATGCAGTAGTACAGCACTGCTATTACGTTATGGACTGTGGCAATAGCTACGGTAAATTGAGCCAGCTGGGTTTTGACGGCAGTCGTAAAAGAGTTAGTGGGACATGTGCGTCTTTTTTGGTTGTAACAATAAAGTGCCATTCCTGATCACTAAATTCTGTCCTGTGAATACATAATAATGGCATCCAAGCAAAGCAGTGTGTGGAATCTCTTTACCAAGTAGGAGAATACAGAATTTGCAAACTGCCAAGGAAATATTTCATTCAATGGAGGATGCACACTTACTTAATGTGCTCCACATTGTTTTATTTTTATTTTATTTATGTGCTTATTTATTTTTAAATAAAGGCTACTTATTTGATATTTTTGGTAAGAAATTATACCTGCGTAATAACTGTAGATAAAGCATTCCGTATTGGAAGCCACACGGTTATTATTATTAATGGATCACAGAGTTATCATTGACATAAACCCAACAGGATGTTGTTATGTTGTTTTCTTTCTGATTTAGTTCCTGAGAAGAATAGTCGCCACAGTTATTATTATTGAGGTTTAGCCACTCGCTGTGTGTGATTGTTTTCTGTAAAACATTGATATCCTGTCAGTTAAGAAAAGGCTAAATGCAAAGCTTTTCTTTGACAACCTCTAATATATGTGTGTGTATATATATATATATATATATATATATATATATATATATATATATATATATATATATATATATATATATATACAGTACTGTGCAAAAGTTTTAGGCAGGTGTGAAAAATGCTGTAAAGTAAGAATGCTTTCAAAAATAGACATGTTAATAGATTATATTTATCAATTAACTAAATGCAAAGTGAGTGAACAGAAGAAAAATCTAAATCAAATCCATATTTGGTGTGACCACCCTTTGCCTTCAAAACAGCATCAAGCATCAATTCTTCTAGGTACACTTGCACACAGTTTTTGAAGGAACTCGGCAGGTAGGTTGGCCCAAACATCTTGGAGAACTAACCACAGTTCTTCTGTGGATTTAGGCAGCCTCAGTTGCTTCTCTCTCTTCATGTAATCCCAGACAGACTCGATGATGTTGAGATCAGGGCTCTGTGGGGGCCATACCATCACTTCCAGGACTCCTTGTTCTTCTTTACGCTGAAGATAGTTCTTAATGACTTTTGCTGTATGTTTGGGGTCGTTGTCATGCTGCAGAATTAATTTGGGGCCAATCAGATGCCTCCCTGATGGTATTGCATGATGGATAAGTATCTGCCTGTACTTCTCAGCATTGAGGAGACCATTAATTCTGACCAAATCCCCAACTCCATTTGCAGAAATGCAGCCCCAAACTTGCAAGGAACCTCCACCATGCTTCACTGTTGCCTGCAGACACTCATTCGTGTACGCTCTCCAGCCCTTCGGCGAACAAACTGCCTTTGCTACAGCCAAATATTTCAAATTTTGACCCATCAGTCCAGAGCACCTGCTGCCATTTTTCTGCACCCCAGTTCCTGTGTTTTCGTGCATAGTTGAGTCGCTTGGCCTTGTTTCCACGTCGGAGGTATGGCTTTTTGGCCGTAAGTCTTCCATGAAGGCCACTTCTGACCAGACTTCTCTGGACAGTAGATGGGTGTACCAGGGTCCCACTGTTTTCTGCCAGTTCTGAGCTGATGGCACTGCTGGACATCTTCCGATTGCAAAGGGAAGTAAGCATGATGTGTCTTTCATCTGCTGCAGTAAGTTTCCTTGGCCGACCACTGCGTCTACGGTCCTCAACGCTGTCTGTTTCTTTTGTGCTTCTTCAAAGAGCTTGGACAGCACATCTGGAAACCCCTGTCTGCCTTGAAATTTCTGCCTGGGAGAGACCTTGCTGATGCAGTATAACTACCTTGTGTCTTGTTGCTGTGCTCAGTCTTGCCATGGTGTATGACTTTTGACAGTAAACTGTCTTCAGCAACCTCACCTTGTTAGCTGAGTTTGGCTGTTCCTCACCCAGTTTTATTCCTCCTACACAGCTGTTTCTGTTTCAGTTAATGATTGTGTTTCAACCTACATATTGAATTGATGATCATTAGCACCTGTTTGGTATAATTGTTTAATCATACACCTGACTATATGCCTACAAAATCCCTGACTTTGTGCAAGTGTACCTAGAAGAATTGACGCTGTTTTGAAGGCAAAGGGTGGTCACACCAAATATGGATTTGATTTAGATTTTCTTCTGTTCACTCACTTTGCATTTAGTTAATTGATAAATATAATCTATTAACATGTCTATTTTGAAAGCATTCTTACTTTACAGCATTTTTTCACACCTGCCTAAAACTTTTGCACAGTACTGTATATATATATATATATATATATATATATATATATATATATATATATATATATATATATATATATACAGTATATATATAAAACCAATATACACCTAGTGACAGTTCTAAAGCAGAAACCGAAAATACATACTGTATTATTCTTAATATGACAGACTGTATAGCGATCACTGTATAGCGTGGGCCAATCTTCAGCTCAAGATATTGACTGTACATGTGCATAACATGTGTAACATGCATGACTGAATACAGTACACACCTCTTATATAACATGCAAGTCTTGTATACAGCTGTATACAAACACCAGGGTATACTCTACGGAATACTTGTACACAAGCATTTTACGCACATTGTATGTAACACACAACCTGTACATAATGAAGATATTAAAGTGTGCGTGATATATGCTGAAATGTACTGTATGTTGCTGACATACTTGTTGAACTTGTCTTTCGTTCTATGCCTTTGTCTGAGGCAGTTATCTCATAGATAATTTCAGTAAATTGGTGCTCCATTTCTCAGATATGCCTGACTACCAGCAAAGCAGCAGGTACTAAAATGTCTTGCTGGGTGGAACAGTGAAGGGATTGCAGAATGAACATGGAAATGTGGTCTTTGTTGAGCATACTGACACACTTTTTGTAGTTCACTCAAAGTCGCCGTGCCACAAGGGGATCCTCCTGTGTTTGCAAATGCCCTACATCCTCTTCCCACTAAGTGAAGCACAGCACAACAATACCAGTGCTGTCACAAAGGAAAAACCGCTGTTGCCCTGTCTTTTTTCCAGTCAGTATCCCATTATGTGCCTCTTTTTAGTTTTGTGTTTACCAGCAGACTTGATTTGGAGCTGCCATTGAGGACAGCCTGAGTGCTATCCTTTTCATGTTCTCTAACCACTCGTTTGTGTGAAAGCTGTCTCAGCAGACTACATGAAGTGCAAGATTATCTTTTACACTCTTTTCAGCAGCGTTACTGCTTGAATTTACTACCAGATGCATACAATAGTCCCAGATACACTTCTGTTGTGAGAAGGTAACCAGCACAACTGTGCCAACATGAAAAGGTCATTTCTTTCTTTCTTTCTTTCTTTCTTTCTTTCTTGCTTTCTTTCCATAACAGACTGCTTGTCAAAACATCCCATTTTAAAAGTGATTATAAAGTATTATTTTGAAGGTCAAACTTCTAAGAAGCTAAGTCAAGTAGACAAATGTTCACAAGATACGTACTAACATTCTATTTTATTAAGAGAACAATAAAAAAACTAAACTAAGCTCTTTTCAGACAACTATAATGAGTGACCTTCAGTCTTGTGGTTTATGCCGTCTCTGAAACCCACTTGCTATTTTATTATTCTCCTAACATATACTCCGAGCTATCCATTATACAATATATAATGACCCCTGTAATGACTACTTTAATAAGCAGTCCATATATATCACGGCATAATTGCCTGAAGACAGGATAATATCATTGTGTTGCCCGAAGACAATTGTGTCATTAATCACAAACAAACAGAGGCCAGGCAGCCCTTTCAAATATATCTATCTATCAATACAGATTTGGAATAATTAGCATAATGAATGCATCCACTGTCTACAATATTTCTAGCTATTAGCTAATCACAAAACTTTAACTCCTTTTAAATTCAGATTTTCTAAGGTATACAATACTATAAAATCCAATATAACTAATTTCATAAATAATATACAGACAAAAAAAAAAAAAAACTGCAAACTTTTGTGGAAATGGGCTGACCCTTACTTGACACATGGCTGATTATTTTGTTAAGCAAATGGAATCCATGACATTCATATAGAAATATATAAAAGCGACATCTCCCTGTTGAAGGCCATGCCAGGTAGCCATTCTAATGACCAATGACCAATAAACAATACATCTCCTTATACAACCATATACCATAATGAAGGACACATCATGAATGTGCATAGAGTACTGTAGATATTCCATGAATGAGGAGAGCAGAATAACCCGGATGAGTCTCCAAGGGGTCGAGTGGGTTCATGAGTGAAATATCCACCGCAATTTAAGAAAGTATTCTGTTTATATAACAAGGATCATTATGGAAAAACCTGTGTTTAAACAGCTGATATTTGAGAATTCCTTAGCTCAAGCTCTGCATCTGCTTAGCAATGCCTCCTAATTTGGAACAGTGCGATTCGCTATAAGCCAATACAATACAATTTCGCATAGCTGGTGCAAGGTTTATAGAAAGAGGAGGTTTTGCAAGCACAAGGAGTTTTTGTGGCCATCATTTTAGATCAACGACCACTTACACACTGCTCCAAATTCAACCACATAAATACAGACTATATCTAAAAATGAGAGAGTAACGCAACAGCAATAGCAGCACTGACCTCTTGTATGTTTTGTTTTTCAGCTGGGCTCTGAGTGGACAGCTCCAGGGGAGTTCACCAAGTTTCGATCTCAAGTTTCCAAGTCTGTCCAGTAAGTTACTCTGTTAATTAAAGACCATTTCAAAAGAGGCGCAAATATTCAAACAGAAAAAAATACAATATATACACACACACCAGGAAACAACATTAGTGCAGTTATGATTAAAGTTTCTTATTTTGTTAGCATTATTGAACTGCATAACGTTCTGGTGTACTTAGCCCTTGGAACGTGTGGTGGATTGGTGTAAGCTGTTCTAGCAGCCTGCATTGAGCAGAATGACTTTGTGTGTGAGAAGCCTATCTAAAAGGCTTTTGGTAATCAGGTTATTCTCTTTAATAACTTGCAGATGTTCATCCTAAAGGGTTGATTAGTATCCGGCAAATAGCTGGTTTCTTTAATTCAAACGGAGGAGAGGAGCAGGTTTATAGATTACTACACGGCTGTGATGGATTACGGGCTCAGCAGGTGTTTTGAGGACAGTGCTGCTGTTAGCTAGGAGGTGACTTTAGGGACCCGTAGTTCATTGATAGATGTGGAATTGATTTTTTTAATGTTGTTTCATATTTTCAACTGTATTGCAACCAATTTTTTTTCCTGATATTTTCCAACTTATGTATAACAGTGCAATATAAAGTAAAGCATACATAGGAAACTGTGCTGTACTTTATTTTGCTATAAACAATATAGCATGACTTTATCGATATCCCACAAGCACACACTTCCTGGATTGCCATATTGCAATATCACAATGGCTATGAGGTCATTTGAAATTAAAAAACAACCATGACATCACATAGCCCATTAAAATGAATAGGAGTTTGATCTTTGCCATTGTATAATGTATGCTGGCAAGGGGACACAGGGCATCCTAATCGAATGATAATACTTCTGTGACTGGATCTGTTCAGTGCCATCACTTAGCATCTGTAGCTTCAACTCAAAGCAGAGCAAAGCTAAGTGATAGTAACTCAATTTTCGAGCAGAAGAGCACAGAACCACTCAGAATAATGGAAGGAGTATTCTGATACTTGCCAGGAAATCTCAGTGTAGTAGAGCAGAGAAGAAGGCTCTACCGCTGCTATTATTCAGCACACATGAGATGTATTGTTTAATCGTAGGGTTGGTTTTAAATTGCGGATGTATTAACACGGCACTGTGCAATGTGTGATCATCTTTACAGACTCTGGATTAGCCAAGCAAATTTGACTTTGCCCTTTACATCAAAACAAGACACCCATGATTATCAGAACAGCAAGTGTGCCACCAGAGGAGTTTGATAATTGAGTGTCGGTTTCCACAGTTTATTAAGTCATACGTTGAAATGCAGTGTATTAACCACATTATTGGGAAGCCTCGATGGTCAATTTGAATCTGCGCATCGGCATCTTCAGTGTAACCTCGTTAATATAATCAGAAAAGGTTTTATTTTAACATGTATGTATATGTGTAGAGAAGAGCTTGTTCAATTGTGTTGAATCTTGTTAAGTACTTTCTATAGCATAAGTTATTGACCATAGCATAAAAAGAGACAAACAAAATGGACTAACATTTAAACAAATGGTGGATGAACAGACAAAAAAACACGGTGAGTTTAAACACTTATTATTATTATTATTATTATTATTATTATTATTATTATTATTATTATTATTATTATACTTTTTGTTTATTTTACCTCCTCTCCACACCCGTTCTCTACTCACCGAACACACAACCCCGAGTGAATGAAATGTGCATCTATATATACTGTTGTGCCGGGATTCAATTACTAATTAATTATTCACTTGAATCCCAGCACGTGAATTAATTATGTGCAACCTTGTGCTCGCATATTAAATACTTTAAATGCACGTGAAGTGAAGTGCATTCCTCGTGCCTAAATACAATTATACATTTTAAATAACTCATGCTGCGCACACCCATTTATATCCCGTGCAGCCATATCTATACACCAACATTAACACACGCAACATAAAACACAAAAATACACACAGGGGCGGGGCAATTACCATAATGGCACATCTACATTTTTACATATATCTAAAATAAATTATTCAGTCATTCAGTCATAAAACTGGACAAAATTATAAGTTATATGAAAGCAAAATTATAGTCACCAGTAAAGTGAAAAAAAATGGTATATG
Source organism: Acipenser oxyrinchus oxyrinchus (assembly GCA_030684275.1). NCBI lineage: Eukaryota > Metazoa > Chordata > Actinopteri > Acipenseriformes > Acipenseridae > Acipenser > Acipenser oxyrinchus. The sequence continues at coordinate 23,647,124 of CM060264.1, read as the reverse complement.
AATTTCACTGACATGCTTTCTTATGCCACAGTGCCTTTGTTAAACCTTGAGATGCTTGTACATGAAATGAGCTCTTGAAAAATGTGCTGTTCTGCAAATAACTATTGCATCTTAAAACCAGAAACCCTAAAAATACAAGGTTTCTCATGCTAGATTTCTCGTGTGCGATTCAAGAGCTGTGTGATATACAGAATCTCTGAAGCCAACAATGACTCAGTGAGTTGACCTTTTAAAAACAGAGGTTTATCTCAGAATCAGGTGTGCTACATTTTAATTGTGAAGCCAAAATCATGTTCAGTGGCCTAGTTTATCTGCTAATTATTTTGTAGCCTATTGTGACTTGATACTGTACAAAAAAAAGAAATAATCTGACCCTTCCTGTTTTTGCATCTGCAAAGAGGAAGTTTCACTTTTCCTAAATAATTAATGGCGATACTGGATGGATGGATGGATGGATGTTTTCAGCTAACTGAAACTAATCTACTAATATATTTTGATGTAAATGAGAAGCTGGATTTTTGCAAGCTATATCTTCAATGGCTCTACAATGGAAATATAAATGGTTCTTTACCAACGGGCAATTGTAGCTACAATGCTATGGCTTATTGGAAAAATGGCATCACAGCTGTGCATTTTCAAATGTTCACTAAATAGTTATATTGCAATGGTATAAAATATGGTTCTATTCCTTTAATATTCACTGGTTATCCATTGCAAAACCACGATAGTACCAATGTCCAAAAGTTTCATCAGAGTAATATATTCAAAGATCGAAGCTCAGCATTGTAAGATGTAAAGTGTAGTGTGAGATGATTCACTGTTTGGCCCAGGATCTCGTCTTCTGGACTGACAGGAGCCGCCCTGGTTTGAGGTGTGACCTCCAACGTCGGTCAGAGGTCACCAAGGCCGGGTGAAGGAGGACCACTGACCCCCAGAAGGGAGGTACAGCTGCAAAGGAGGCGGTGGGGAGGTGGAAGAGAAAGGCTTACAGAACAAGTACTGGGAGGTGAGCCTGGACTATATAGGTTGAGGAACCAATAGGATTAGCGTTCCGAGCTGAGCCTCGCTCCTAGAACTACAGCAAGCCTCTGTGTATATATTACTCTAATGAAACTTTTGGCCATTGCTACTACCATGATTTTACACTAATGTTATAATAATAATTTAGCATGTAGTTGCTATTGTTCAAATAATATAAAGCATGACCGAAATGTGTAATATTATTATTTATTTTTTTAAGTGTCATACGTGTAGTCTTTTCCCCAGACAGCAGAGTTGTAGTTATTGGGTATATGCACTTAACTGGTTTATTTGAAGATATAAAACCCACTTTTATAGAATATAGAGAATCCACAAGTGTGAAAGATAGCCATTAGATTTAGCTGGCTCTACAGGGATAACATCAGGTGGTCAGAGTGGCAAGCAGCCATCCGGCTAACTAGAGTGACTCATTTAACAGCAAAGTCACTGATAGCATCGAGTGGACAGGTTTGAAAGATATCATTAAAAGTGTCCCTGTAACGTTCTGTCCCTTTACTTTCAAAGCCAGTGCCTGAGGCACCAGTGTCACCAGAAGAAAAGTATTTGCTTTATAAAATTCTCATTCCAGTACTGTTTCAGCTCTCACCTGAAACTGTACGCCTATTTACAGAGATACTCAATGGCCTTTATTTTCCCCTATGGGCAAATCGCAGGAAAATTTAAAACATGGTCACACTATTTTAGAAATGGGATGTATGATAATGTATCTCATGGAACATAGAAAATTTGAATAAAGCAATTTAGATCAAAAGAGAAAGGTTAATTAAAAGGTTATATTTAAAACCTGTACCAGGCGAGTAAACCTCAGAACAGATATTCTATATTCATTACAGATTATAATGTACTGCACCCTCCTATTTAGGCCTACACAGCTTATTTTTAACTAAATGCGCAGATGTTTCTGTTTGAACACTTAGCCCAGTATATCTACACTGTCTGTCAAGAAAGCTGCGAAGCAACAAATACCATCACACATTGCAAGTTTCTGTGAAGCCACCCCTGCTTACGGATACAAAGTTACACAGTTCAATCAGCCTAATGGTATTGCAGTGCTTTTGGTTTATGAAGCGTGCTTCCTGGTTGTGCAGTGTTATCAAGGCAAAGTTCATAAGAGAGATACCCTTTCATTTCTGGGCTTCAGGGATCGCTCGAGGTAGCAGCCAATTATAGCGGTTGCCGTGGCAACTGGAGAGACAACCTCTGGGCATCTGTATGGATGAGGAGCGACAGCTTGGATTGATATATCAGTGTGCTCTACGTAAACCCACTGCGCCCACGGCTGGTCTGTTCAGCCTTGCCAGAGCGGACCTGACGGCTTACAGACACAGCTGCCAGCCTCCCAGAAAACTGACAACGCAGACAACGCAGGGCAGAACCTTGTCCCCATGCAAGGGACTGCAGCTGCAGAGCTGAACAGTTTACCTCAGACACATCCTGGCGATTTGACTTTAACCATAAACTGCTTTCTCTACCGTAATGACTGACACAGTTTTCAACCAATGACATGTTTTGGCCCAAAGACACGGCCGAGGTGAAATGACCTAGGAAGTGGTGCAGTAACAGACTACCTGAAAGTAAGGAATATAACTCTAATATGGAACTATAAATCTTCTATGGTGTGTGTATATATATATATATATATATATATATATATATATATATATATATATATATATATGCCCGAAAAATCAGAAATGCCAGATTTGTCATAAAAGAATATGATTGGTTTTAGTTTTTCTTGTTTAATAGAGCCCCTGTTTAATTAATGCTTCATTCGGAGAAGCAGTTCAGTAAATAATCTGCAGGATATAACGTATTGCTTGTTGTGGACGATGGGGTGTTGTAGTGCTCATTATAAGGTGCAGACTGTCAGAGCTGAGAGTGGAGTGTGCATTATTATGGCCTCATGACAGCAGACTACTTTTTGTCATTGTTATTCTAGCAGCTCAAAACTGCTCCCTGCAGATATTGGAATGTGACACTGATGAAAGAAAAGAAAATTGAGATTTGAAGGTGATAGGCATTTGTTGACCTATAAATCTGCGGAATGCGTTGCTTCATCCTGCACTTGAAAGAGGCATACAGAAGACTTATAAAAACACATTCACTTGTGATGATTTATTGTGCCAGTCAGTCAGAGATACGGACACTAATAAATATGTGTAATAACGTCTATAGTTAATGTAGTTATAGTCCACTGGGGGCTAAGACCACTACAACTCATTTCCTTTTAGAACTGGTATCCTGGGCAGAGTGGCGATCAAATATTTTTAAAAGATAGATAACAAAGTAGTTCTGTTTATTTTAAATGGCTATTAAGGTACAGTTGATAATAGAGAGGTGTTAAGTTTGTTATGTTTTGCTCATTTAAATCCATATCACTACCTCTGATTATCACAGCACTTTTTTGCTATATATAGGCTAATAATTGATTATTTGGCTATATATTATAAAATTATTCTTTGGAGATGGTCCCTTAATCTCTTAATCATCACTGGTGATTCTGCCTGTTCTCTCTCTCTCTCTCTCTCTCTCTCTCTCTCTCTCTCTCTCTCTCTCTCTCTGTCTGTGTCTCTCTCTCTCTCTCTCTCTCTCTCTCTGTCTCTCTCTCTCAAGAGTTACCTTTGTTCTTTTCTTTCCACGAATGATTGCTCGTATATCTTTATATTTTTAAATTTCATATTCCGGATCAAAGATTATTTTTAGGGAGAAAGATAAATACATAATGAATTATGTTGTGATATTAAAAGAAAATGGAAATAAAGGAGACACATGTTTCAGTGCAAAGTGATCAATTACCATACCTCCATGTGCTTTAATTTAAAAAAAAAAATTGATTGGCAGTACACATTTCCATTTAAAGGACAGCGAAAATCTCTACTGGATTTGTACACAAAATAAATAAAATAAATGCCTCATTTGGCTAGCCTCTTGAAGCCAATGTATATCTTGATCACTGCCAATGGTTTTGGGAGAAATGCTTAAAAAAATGTGATACATACAAGTGATCGGATTGTCGATTGTACACTGCAGATGGAACTGGCTGCAGCCCCAGTTTGATATTGGAACAAGATTGTGTTGTACAGACTGGTTTCGTGTTGCAGATTGAAATGTGACATTAGACACCTAGCCACCTGTTGAGCAGTTTAAACAATGCCGCCTTCTGTGTGCAATCTATACTGAACTCCAGTCTCTCTAATTGAATTTCACACATACACATGAACTGCTTCAAGCGAGAGGTCAGGGTTTTATGTGTTTCTAAATTCCAGAAAAGCTGTGCATTCAGACATCTTACATAATCTGCTGTTACATTTCAGTTTCTCATTTTGATTCCTTGCTTTCATTTGAGGTGGTGGCCCCTCTACTTTACAGCTGTGCGATCTGCCGTGTATCGCATCATGCCCAAAAACAACCCGAAAGAGCTATAGGAGGCTCTGAGTCTATGATTTGCTTTATCTTCACGTATGGGTTCTCTAACAGCAGCTGTTCTGTGCCGCTCGGCATGACATTTTGCACAATGGAGTTAAAACAGAGATTCAGCCCAGCTGGTAATGTATTAGCCTCGTGCCGGCTTATTGTCTGAATCGCTCAAAAATAAAAGCCTGTACTTTTCAGGAGCAGAGAACAACATCTTGAGAGCAACAAGTGGTTTGAGATCACTGTTGAGTGTGACTGACGCACACGATCAGTGATAAGGGTCCACATTTTGAATTAACCTGTTCTGGATCTTACATCCTGTACCTGATGTGACAGTGTAAGTGCTGTCATTTTTTTATTACTTTGAAACTTTGAGATTAAGAATTACATTTTTTTTTAAAACAACCAGTTCCAAAAAGTTTTAAGGAGATAAGAATATACTAGAGTTATTTAAAGTTAAATGTATTGCATATAGAACATAAACATCATGTAGGTTGCATCCTAACAATTACAACAACATTTTGTTCAGGGTCAAGGGGTCATTCTCTACCTGTAACTCCAATTAGCCTCCTGTTTGAACAGAGATAAGTGAAAACGTTTCTTTGCAAGGCCATACTGTGTGTGGCCCATTTCATCAAAACATATCACATGACAGCCAAATAATTGCACTGTTGGACTATTTGAGATAAGGGGGTCTGTTCAGTTGATCCCAGAGAATCTACCTGGAAACACCCCACCAAAAATAATAATCAGTGGCTGGATTGAATAAGTAAAGATGTGAGATGAGTTTCAAGGGAATTTGTCATGGTGCCTGCCTGCCTTACAGAACTGTGTAGCCAGTGCCATTGTACATCACTTTCATGAGCACTAAATTCACACTCGCCAAAAAACAAACAATACATAAATAAAAAATCCAATGTTTCCATCTCATCACCATCGGATGGGAACAATAACGGCCGATGTCTGTGATTGGGATTCATGTATTCAGCTCACTGCTATTAGGGCGAGTAGAGGGAGCTTCTCAGTAACCTTCTGTATTTAGAGCAGTGAAATCCGGGAGCGCGTTCCTCAGCTAGAGCTCACAAGAGCAATGCGAGAGAGCCATCGTGGCCTTGGGCTGTGCTTAACACTCCATTGATTAACACCGGGCCCAGATCTTTAACAGCCTCATTTATTTATAGACAACTTGCAGATCAACTGGAGAAACGAGGTAATTCCACACACTCTTAACTCATTCAACACAAGACCGATAGACTGCACTGCATCATTATGTAAATACTTCAGTTTCAGGTTTTCTCACATACAATACAAGTGGAAAGACAACCTTGTATTTAGTGAATATTTTCCCTTAAAAGATGACCAGGGTTAATAGTGCTGGGTACAGTCAGGCACGGTGATGGCAGCTCTCATGGCAGTGTCCCTTCACAGCTCTTCAAGTGAGCGTACCTCAATCCTGACCTGTCATTCAGTCCCGGGTCTCTCTCAAGTAGAAACTGGCAACCGTGTGGTGGTTTTATGATGCTTTTTACACAAAGATGAAGGACGTGATAGTCTAGATTACCACGTCGTTAAAATAACTAGTGGGACACATCAACAGTAACTGGCAAGTATTCATAATTCTACAAGCATTGCTTGGTGATTAATCAGACATGTTGATTTGTTCATGTGGTATTTTTTCATATGTATCTTAACTTAGTTCAATCTGAGAGCAGCATATAACTGCTGCTACAGTATCACAGTGCTTATGTTACTACATTTTTCTTCTCCACTCTGCAATGTACCATGCGGTAGATTGTATTTAATTCCATCCCTGCTGAATACACGTGTGGAATGTGGCTGGGTCTTGCTTGAATGAGTGATCGGCAATCAAGTCTCAGCCTCATGGTATAAAAGCAAGGAGAAAGCCTTTGTTAGCTGGAGGCAGTAGAGGTAAAGGCTGTGAGTAGCATGGTGGCTCACAGCTAAAGCACTGGAATAGTGGTTACTTGGGTGCATGTTTCTTTTTGTTTGTATAGTTCTTTTGTTTGTTTAACCCTTTTTTGTTCTTGTTAATAAATACATGCTCTTGTGCTTATACTGCACAACTCCTGTTTCTGAGTCTGCTTCCTGAGGGTAACCAGCCTGGGCCGTGACGCTACCCTTTTACAAATAGAAGAGCATAGCTATACTGTTTATCACAGCGAAAGTACATTTAAAGAGTAAATTACCAAAATCTTTACATTTAAGTCTCTTGTCTTGTTTGCAGCGGGTATTAGTTCCCCACCTGATCCTATATCCTACAGTTTTCATCCCACAGTGCACCTTTTTGACTGGACTTCAGTTCAGAACTTCACTCCCTCTGGTACAGATGTTCTTTGGTCTGGCAGCAGCAGATGTTTTCACCTTGTCCTTCCTCTGCAGTATGACACTCCAGACAGTAGTCTTGGGTGTCTGGTTAGCTGACTGGGCCATATCGCGCTTCCCACGAATGTGGCACCCGACTACACAACTTTGCTCAGCTCTCTCCTTTGAAAAAACTCTAATGGGAAATTGAGAAGGAAAAAAAACTGTAATTGAGTCTCTGGTTGTGGTGCGCAGAGAGACTCTGGGGCTGCTTTATTGCAACAACCTGAAGAACAATTAGTTGCGGATGAGTTAGCTTGACGTTAAGCCCAGCATAGGGATCCCCACATGATCGCTCCATGCACCTGCCTGTGCGTCGGATGCAGCTCAGGCACTAGCAGAAGGAAGCGTGTGACCAGATTGATATTAATAACACTTTATATTATTTATCAAGTACATCAGCTCATGGTGCAGTGTTGGGGGTGCTGCTTGTGTTGATATGAATGACACCATTTACCATTCACTGGCTCAGTCCTGGTTTCATTTCTTATTTTGTGATTTTAACAATGAACGCGGCAGTTTCTTTCTTTCCTAATTTCTTTACTTGCTCTGAGCAACTGTGTGCAACCATGGGATTTTTGAATAGCACATGGCTTCACCTCAGTGGCTAGGATGTTAGTAGGGAAATTAAATCCAGATCTCCCTCACGCTGTTATAGTTACTGGAATTAAATGAGATATGAGAATATCACAGGAGGTATACTCTCAGAGCCTCATTTATTTAATGAGGTAGCGAGAACAGATTCTTATTAAAACTGGCGATATGCAGAGCTGGAGACAATCAGAATTACTGAAGAGGGTACAGAAGAGCTTTATTGAGCATATTAGGATTAGGATTCCTATCGTATTAGGATTTGGCCAGGACACTTTGACAGAGTGAGATGGGATATTTAACCTCCTACAGAACTGTGCCACCTAACACTGTGGCAGGATATCTTCTGATCTCTGTGCTAGAGGGAAGCGAGGCTGCATCCTGCAGATGGTGCGACTGGTTAAATAAATATAGAGTAATCCGTTATTATTACCCTATTTAAACCAGCCTCCTGCAGGTTGTGTTGATTCGCTAAGCCTCACAGTCCTGTTTTGTCTGATCTTCTAATAAATAGCAGTTTCAGGACTGGCATTGCCTGCCTGCAGTCAAATAGACATTACCACACAGTGCTGACGCTTTATTACTATTGGTATTTTGCAAAAAGTAATGATGTGTGAACTGTAGCTGGAGACCAATAACCTGGAATAGCAGATGTGAAGCAATTCTGTATTATATACTGTAGATCTGTTTTTGATAAGTGTGTGAGTGTGTTTGCCTCCAAACACAAAACAGTTTGATTAATCTAGCTAAAAAAAGACACAATATATTTATAGGTGTTAACAATAAACAACATATGCAGGTCCCGCATTGAGATGCATGTGATTGTACAGATGAACTCCTTTATTACGATTGGTAATAAGATCATTAATGATGCGTAATTCATGTATTGTTAAAAATAGAAAGGAGATATAGTAAGAGGAAACATGAATTCATGTATTCAGCAACCTTTATCCACCTCTGTTTGAGGGGTGTAACAATTCATTGTGTATCCTGTGATATATATTATATCATAATCGAGATGTGTATCGTGTGTATCATGGTAATGGTCAGGAATGAAACAAAGTCCCCTCCCCTGTGTGTGACTTCACCGTGTGGCTGGATCAAAGCTTATCAAAATGGCTTGTCAGTTGTAAAAAGAAGCCAGTCATTGGTCATCCTGGTGATTTGCTTCTGTCTCTCTGTCCTGTCTGGCAGTTGGTAGGGGAGTCTAACTGTTATTTGTGCAGTAGTTGTGCTGTTTCCCCATGCTTCTTCCCATGGCTAAACTATGCATTTACAATGGTTTGCTAGTCTTTTTTAATATGTTTTACTATACCTCTTGGCATTATAATGCTTTGCCATGCGTTTACTGTACTATTCTTTTTCTATGATAAACTTTTACAAGGGATCACATTCGCTGTCTACTAAGATACTACATTATCTGCCTTTGAGTATGAAGTAATATACACCGCAATCAGGAAATTGGGATGTAAAGGGGAAATGTTTAGAAAACTAAATTCTCTGACGTGTTTCTCTTTCCTTCCAGCCTCATTTTTGCAAGACGCTACTACTTTGAAGTTCTTCACAAACAGGACGACAAGGGCTCTGACCACATTGAGGTTGGGGTGAGTATTCTGGCATGCTCTAGACATGAAAACCTCTATGTAGAGTAGGTTGACTGTTTCCCTCTCTCAGCTAGCACAGCGAGGTGGACAATTTGAGAAAGTGTCATGAAAAATTCAACAAAGTATAAATGAATAAAGTAATCTTCAAAAAGGTACAGAGGAATTAAATAAAAGATAAGCCACTTTGTATCAAATCTGCCTTACAGATTTTTGTTAGTGCTGCTTTGGGGTATAAGTTTTTTTTTTGTTGTAGAAAGAAACTGTTATTTGCTTGTTTCTTTTTCCCCACGCAGCTTGGAAACTAGCGATGCTGAGGTATCAAAATGAAAGAGAAAAACATTTTTCTGTCTTTTTTGAGAATATATTTAGGCGCAGTAGCCCTCTTGAGTTTGCCTTCTCAATACTGAAGCTCCCCGTTGCCACTGAAGCTGAAATAGAATTAAAGACTTTGCTACTGTGTACAGGGTTGCTCTTTTATAATTGTTATATATTTTTTATAGATACAGACTAGGGCTGGTGCCACAGCTTGCATCTAAAGATGGGAAACAAAGTATTTTAAAAATTAAATACCACAAATATCCAGCCATTTATATCCCAACTTATGTTTACCCAATATCCAGGTAATTGGAAGACAATGTGTGCTTAAATATATCATACGCAATTAAAAAAGTATTATCTCTCTAACTGATGTTAGCATCAAAATGCTTTTGTTACACTGTATTCCCTAATCACACAACAGCCAGGCTGTTCTAACATTATTAGCAACCAAAGCCACAGGTGCAAGTAGCTTTGTGTATGGAAGCGACTTCAGTGTGATTTGTATAAAACCTAGACAGAGAAAAAAAAACATATTGATTGCTTTTACAATCACAGAATGTACAGAACTTCAAACGTGTTAATCAGTTACAAAAAAGTGGGACTGATCAAGTTATTGCACTGGTGTCTTTACAATCTCAGGAGTTTATAAATCATAACTAAGGCTGTATTTTTTTTTTTTTTTACAGATTTCTGTGAAATGTACCCATTGCCGTGTAATATGTAGTTCCTTGTAAATATACTTATTTTTTATCACTTAAAAGTATTTTTCACATTTTGGTAGTCCGTGTTAGGGGGATTTGTCCTGAGGTCCGATGCTGCTCTTCAGTTATAGTTGCCAGCCATAGAAATGTGTAACACAAGACAGATCTATCAAAGTGCATGTAAAGTAGTTAGTGTCGGTGCTGTCTTGTGAATAGTTACAGTGGATCAAGTTTCCATTTTTATTGCTGGCTGTGCTCAGCAGTAGCCTGTGTTATATATTTCTATGACTGCCAACTTGAACTGAAGAGCAGATTCTGAACTTAAAGCACCTTACCACAGACTACAAGAACCACAGCAATCATAACAGGGAAGGGTACAGTAAGAAACTGAATTGGAAAACACATAAAACTGCAGAATGTGGAGGCATCTATTTTTCTATGCCGTCTTATCATTGGGGGGAGGGGGGGGGGTCTCTACGTTAATGCTACCTTTTGAGAGAGGTTGAGTCTAAAGTGATGAAGTGATCGACGGAGGAGAAGAAGTTCCAGCAAATAAGACCTCTAAATCAGGACTGACAGCTTCCGAGAGGTCTATCAGTTCTGGATTAACATACTGAGATGTAATGGCATGTTTTATTCCTCTTTCTGTGGCACTCCTAAAACCACAGTGCCAAGCAGAGAAGCCTGCTGTAGAGGCTGGAGCAGCTGTGGTGCCCTCCTCCATAAGCACTACTACTGCAAAAAAAACTCCATGTTGTGGCTAAAATGGCCTCCCCTCTAAGCTAAGCTAAAGTAACCTCCCATGTATTATTTAAATTGTGAACGGTGAGGGACAACGGCACTGGTTACAATCAGGCATAGGGACACAAGGCACCATCTCGCTTTCAAATATCATTACTATTGTAAAGCATTCAAAATATACAGATCCGCACTACAGCATTATAAATAATGAGTACTGTATTCTGAAAGAGAACATCAGATAGCTTAAAGAAAGCTGTGCTCTGTTTTCCCTCCATTTTCAGCTCCTTATCACCTAGGAAGACAACCCTGGATTATAAAGACCCTTACAGTGTGTGCAGTACCTTGTTATTACTAACTAATGCAGACGGTCCTTCCCCGTTGCGTTTGGTGCATTGCTTCAGAGCACAAGGACTCCGTAGGGACAGACTGATGCAACACGAAAAGCATCGCTTCATTTCATAACCATTCCCAGCTAAACTTCTAACTGGTGCACAGCCTTGTGATTCGCATGCATCATTCAAAGGGGACTGTGCTCTTGTGTACTCTGGTTACTGTAGCATAGAGCCTGTGTGCCCCTGTGTGTGGACTAAAAAAATAAATACTATAGTCTATAGTGCTGCATAAACAGGTCACTGTTTGCAAAAATGTTTACTGCAGTTTCAATAATGTGTAACACTGACAAAGTGTACAAAAATGTACTTAATCGTCCGTGTGACAACAGAAGATACTGTAAGGGGTGATAAAATAAATTAGATGTAGATTTCTGATAAGTGTGATGAAAGTTCTTCCAGGTTTCTTTGTATCTTGTGGAATGGGTGGTACATGCACATACTGTAACTGAGTATTATTTGTATGCCAGTGCTGGAGTGTTTGGGTAAATTACGAAATGGCTTCCTGTGTTTGCTCCCCAAATTAAATTTTCTCTCCCTGCCCGTGTTTGAACTGACTTGACTGAGCGCTCTTTGTGCTGCTGTTGTTGGAGGTGGGAGGAGGACACAGAGTTATCACTGGCTCAGAGTGCGACCTGGCTGTGCTTTTGGAATACCTGGGCGCTTTCCTTCTCAAATTGGTGCTCATTCAATTCTCATTATGTTTGGTTGTATACTGCTTGTGGACTGCTTAGGTTCAGACTGTTTGAACAGTACACGTTTAATTTTCAGAACCTTGATATACAGTACAAAGGGCTCTGTACTGATAATACCAACAGTGGCTCACTGTCTGAGCCACGCCTGTTCTTCTGGCATTTGAAATCCTCCCTTTAGCGTGGACCCTTTATTCTATCATTATGGTTAGATATGTGCATAACGTGCCCTAAATGTGTCTACCCCAAGGCTCATTTGGGTTTATTTTAATGATCTGAAGTGGTGGGTCGAAAATCGAACACTCTTTAAGATGGGATTAAGATCTTCTACATTTTAAATCATTAATATAAACCCCATCAAGCTAGACCCAATGCTGTTGTATTGCGTAGTATTCATTACAGCCAAATTAGCAGAGATTTTAAGTTTGCGGTTAAACAGACATAAGCTAAAATGAATGATGTGCTTATAAAAGAAGATTTACAGGATGTGTTTAAGTTTAGCTTGTCTGCTTATTGCATGATCAAATAGATTATAGCCTTCAATGAAACCTTGCAGAGCTGATAGAGTGGCAATCAAAGCCATAAACACACACTGGAATTCATGCAATTATGATTTGTTTACTGCTAACTCCCTACCAGCCTGGATTGTATCCCAGGCACTCAATATACACTGTTTATGGTTTGTAAGTGTTGCAGCTTCATCCATTGATCCCAATCATTTTGTTGGAACTGTATTTATTGATCTCTTGAATTTCACCTTGAGCAACACAGTCAGTTGCTGACTGAACTGAATAATAGAAATGAAGGGTTTTTAACATCAGTCTTGAGTCCTGCATGAGAACCCTCTGCCTTGACAATATTGTGAAGGGCCACCATGCGGTTAGAGTAAGAGTAAGGCAACTCCAGTCCTGGAGCATCATGTGCAAGCACAGGTCTACAGGTCTCATTAAAAGTGCTTTTAGACCTGGTTTGATTTAATAATTAAAGACAAGGTTGAAACAAAGACCTGGACCGGAAGGGCCGATGTGGAGTAAAAGACTGAGAGTCAGGAGGTCGCGGATTGAAGATTCCAATCCAAGCTCAACCACAGGTTGGACGTGTTAGCATGCAGGCAGACATGACCGTTCAGCAACACTGAATGAGCAAAACCAACATTCCATCTACTTTGTACAGGTTTCTTCTCTCAAGCCCTCAAGCCTTCTGCTGTGTGGCTGCAGTATTTAAATTTTTACTTGCCTCATAAATAGCTTAACAGTTTATTCAATTGACACAAATTGTTCATTAATACCAGTTTAGAGATGCCAAATAAACTGTCAGAATCATCAAAATCAATTTTGGTTTCTCCATTGTATTTTGTTTAATATTTGTCAGATGTTTTAAAAGACACATTTTGAATATGTACTGTATAATAGACCAACATATCAAAAAGCATATAATTTTATGTATATATATATATATATATATATATATATACACACACACACACACACACACACACACACAGATGAACCCACTTTATATCATAATTGATATAATATGATATAAATCGGGTCATGATATGAACCAGGTTTCACATTTGAATATGACAGCACATTATAAGCAGTGTTTTAATACTGTACATTTAGTCATTCTTTACATTTAAACAAATGAATGTAGTTTACAACAGGACAAATATGTTTTGTATCATTAACTGGAACGAAACAGTTTGTGTCATTATCTCAAAAAGGCATGAGAGCTTTAGCATTGAACTTGGTGTTTTATTGTGTGCAAGACTGACTGTTTAAGAAGAAAAATTTTATGACATTGGTGTTTTGTAACTGAAATGTATCCCTTTAAGACCGCCCATGCAGCATTTGACAGGCTGCACAAAATGTCAGTTTATCAGCCGAGATGATTATTGGTTGTTAATTGCGTTGAAAATTAATGATGTCGTGTGGTTACTTAGTAAAGCCCAGCCACGCAGCATTTGACAGGCTGCACAAAACGTGACAGTAAGCAGGTTTGTGTGATGATATTAAGAGAGGTAATTTCTCAAAGAACCTACAGTGAAATAAATACAGAATACAGGAAAATAAAAATCTGTAAAAGCTTTACTGATTCCAATTTGCTTGCAGCCCATGCGTTGATTTAATTGATATACACTCAATATTATTGATATAAAGAAACACTGTCTCTGAGACAAGCACTTTCCTAAAATGAGCTGCCCTGAGTGATTATGTCTGGAACAATGAGAAGTGAAACTGTAACTGCAGAGCCGATTTGGAAAATGATGTTATGTGAGGTGATACTATTAACACTTGCATTGCTTAGTGAGTACTTTTCGAAGCTCCCTTCACTTGCGCTTGGGGAGGGAGAGGTAATGCTTTCAATTAGCAAGCCTCTGTCATTTCTGCATGACACACTCCCTGGGGATGTGATGTTCATAAAGATGTTTTCTAATTCAGGACTGTGTTTTCATTTTGTGGAGACTGTGGTGTTTATTAAGATGTTTTCTAATCACCTAATTGATTTTCGGTTCTTTTCACTTTTCGCTCACATTCTTTTTTTTTGTTCTTTTCTGTTTTTTGTTTCAGTGGCGTCCTTTTCTCCCAGGGCTGAAGTTTGAAGTTATTGATTCCCCCTACATCTCACTATATACAGGTAAAGCCAAAACTGCTGGCCCTCTTGGGTGAGGGGGGGGGTTTGGGTTGAGGGAGAGATTGTGTTGGGGATGTTGGGGAGGTGGGGGAGGTAGGTGAGTGGGACAGCAGTGTTTCCATTTTGGGTGTAGTGAAATGGAAATGTTTCAAAACATAAGTAGAAGTTAAGTTTGAATTGTCTGATTATTATAAATTCTTAATATGATATTTCCAACAGAAAAACCTTGAAAAATTCAAACTCTACCCCTCAATTTCTGTGCCAACAAGGCAGAAGAGCATTACACAGGTTACCATGGGGCATCTGTTTTGATATTATTTTAGTAGTTTAGACTTTTATTAGAAACTTAGATTATATATATGAAATTACATGTTTTGTTGGGAGATATATGTAAAATCATAAAGCACCTGGGGCATTCCAATAAACAGATCAGATTTGAACGGTTGTAGGTGTTAGCGAGTATCAAAAAATATGCAGCCACGCTCAAATGTTAGTAATTTGCTAATGTTTTGGTTCAACGAGCATCATTTCCCCCCAGGCAGCTACTGTTAGCTTACATTGAAACTAAATTACATGCCAGCAGAAAAAAAAATTATAATCGCCACAAGTACTTTTATTTTAATAAGGCACGTATCAGATGAAGGAGAGTGGTTCAGTATTAAAATGAGTTTCAGCTCATTTTAATACTGATCTTCTGCTCCGTCTTTCAGATGAGACGTTGTTGTGTTTTACTCTGCAGCTGATGCATAGTTCACACACCCTAGTCTCTGCAAGTCGCCTTGGATAAAGTTGTCTGCTAAATAAACAAATAATAATAATCAAGAACCTGTATGGTTACTATAATAGAAAATGTTACTTACTCTATTCATTTAAAAATAATTCCCTGCGAATAGCAATAAATGTTGATTTTGATTACACGTTTTAACACTGGGGTTAAAACATGTCGTCAAGATTGTAAGACATCAAGGTCCACAGCCCAGAATATCCGGTTCTGAATTGAATATTCCATTCCTGGGTCGAGTTGAAGGGGCTGGTTAAAGGAAGACAGTCTTCAAGTACTGAGCAGTTGAAACTGATCTGTTTGAAATATCCCTATGACAGCGTAACCTTATGGGCCAAGCCAGTTTCCTGCAGGAGGAAGATTCAAACAAATAAACATGACACAAGGGCCAAAATAAACAGTTCACACAAAAAACATAGCTGCTTCAGGTGGGCATTAACTTTCACTAATACAGCCCAAAAACACACAGTGTACCCACAGTTACAGTCACCAACTCCTTCAACCAGACAAAAGATTTCTCCTCTCCTATGTACCGTGTGGCTGGAGCCTAATTAACCATCAATCATTCAATTAAGGCTCCAGACACATTCTCACATGTATTCTGGCAGGAAGGAATTTAACCCCCTCCCTGCCAGCCCAATATTCCCCCCACACGAACATTACACCGGCAGGGCTTCCACCCTGCCACAATCCCTCAGACTTGTTAAAAAAAGCTTGCACTGCACAAACTATGACAAGCCATTTTAACAATTTGCTGGGATAATTCAAACAAGTTTGTTTTTTTTTTTCTACTATTATTTTTTAGTATTATAATTTTTTCAGACAATAGGTATTGGTAATAGTATTGCTATGTTATGGTATTGAAAGTGAAATAGGTATTTAATTAAAGTGGTTTTAGCTAACACTTCCAATCTCTATAATTATATGATAGGTCTCAAATGCTCAGTTTGCAGTTTGCTTGCCCTGCAGTCAGGAAAGCTGTTACTGTTTCATATCTTACAGTATGTCATTTCCCCTTAGCATTGTCTTCAGGGTCAAAACATGTGGCTGCATTAGGAGTTAATGGCAGGGTGGAAGGTACTGCAAAGATGGGGACAATTCCACCCTCTAGGTGAAATGAACAAGTGCAGTACCAGACATCATGTCGTTAAAATGAAAATATGGGTTTGCTATAAGAAAACTACACATCTGAGAGCTATATAGTCAATACAAGTGAACCACAGATTTGTGGAATTAGTTTGCTAGCTGCAACCACTCTAACAAATAATGGGACAATCAGACAGCAACATGATTGATTGATTCTGTAACCTCAAGGTATCAATGCTTCTGGGAACCACTGGAAATGCAGTTTAATGTTTAAGGGATAAAACAGAACATGCTGTCTCTGATCCCTACACAGGGCTCTGCTGTGGATTAGGAATTCTTCCAACAGATCTGTATAAATCCTTGTGTGAAAATGCACAATGCTCCAGAGAGACCTTTAAAATCATTTTAATTATAGAAAAGGCACAGTGATGTTTGGATTTCTACTAATGCCCTTCTTTTAATTTAAACCTGAATTAACAAGCTCTGGGGTGGAGGGATGCATTACAGTTTGAAACATTTGTGTGCACTCCCCAGGTCATTCCTTTACTGCGCAGCTATCGGCAGCATGTACACATCATGAATCATTCCCTGCGTATCGGCCTCTGAAGATTAGATTCCCTTACCTGCCTAACCAGCACTTAACACGTACTGCACAGTGCATGGAGAGCTGGGAGACCCGGGTTCAAATCCTGCAGTCTCCTTGCTGTGTTTATAGTTTTGTGGGAGAGGTTTAAAAACGATTGAACCATCATTGTCCTGAACTATGTAAATGAACAGATGTACTAATCCTGCAGTAATGGTGCAGTAAATTGTTTTTGTTGGACAGTGAAAATAACGATATGTTGGAGGTGCCGGTACATATCTATATTAAGCCACACTTACATTGCTAGCTCAATGTCCATTTGTTATGAAATTTGTATTGGATGTTCCTTGGCTTGGAAGTTCTTTTGGAGCAGTACCTTGCTTCAGGATTCTTCTAACATGCTTTCATATGGAAAAAAAGCAGCAAAACAGCCTGGCTTTTCTTTGTCTTTTATCTTTTTATTTACCCTGCTGTTTCTTTTCATATTGGAAGTGCTTTAATCCCCAATTAAAACGTACATCACACTCTTTATTATGTTGTTCTTTAGTGACATTTAATTAAGTTTAAGCCAGCACTGTTTGTATAATTAAGTGCTTAATAAATGTTAGCGCCAGTTCAGGTTGGGTCAGAAAGCGGAACAGCTTTGTCTGTATAGTTGTAGCTGACAGCGCCATCTATTGAACAGTTACTGTCAACACCATCAACAGGTATTTTGTATTGACAACAATGCAACTTGATTCCCAAGAATACTCATTGCTGATCTAACCTGTGTTATGTATATATAAACTGTGTTTAATTTGCATGGAGTCGGGACCGGACAGACACCATGCAATTACCCAAAGTTATACTTATGTTAGTTCATTAGTAACTATATTTATAACAAACTAACAATATATATGTATTACTTCAGAAATACATAAAACATAACACACAGTATATACAGTATGGACAGTATATATGTATTACTTCAGGACTACATAAAGCACAGTATATACAAACAGTGTATATCTATTACTTCAGGACTGCATAAAGCATTAACAGAGTATATACGAACAGTATATATGTACTACTTCAGGACTTCTTAACTAGTGGTATCGGTAGTGGCCCTCCATGGCTTTTGCTTTCCCAGATCTGTGTTGTGTTCTGCCTGGATTCCTGCTGTTCTGCTATACGTCAAGAATCTTCTCCCTGTTCTTTTGAATTCGAGAAATTGCGCTCTGATCAACATCAAACTCAGCTGCAATTGACTTCTGACTTTGCTTATTTTCTAACTTTTTTAAAACTTCAACTCATTGAGCTAAAATAAGTGTGGTATACTTCCTCTTAGAAGCTGCCATAGCTGCAAGTCAAATGGTTTGTGGTCACGCGGTCAACTCCTCAACCAATGCAATTATCAGAACTAATTAGACAGTTGTGAACAAAAGCAACTTTCATGCAATTAAGCAAATTAAGCAATTATCAGATATGCATTTTGGCAGAGTGCAATACCATGTAAACAAATAGCAGATATTTGGTACTGAGAAATTGCAGTGCATTTAAATGGTGGATGCTGCTATCTGATAGGCAATTAAGTGGAGTGCTCTGTATATCCAAGATCTGCTTCTGAATTCAGGTCACCTTAAAAAAAAGGTTTGAGTAATTACAATAAGAACGCCACAAACAGTAGGAGCACACTAAATTTAAAAATAAATAAATAAGGAAACGTAAATTGAAGCTACTTTCTCTCTGAAAACAAGCCAGTAATGGGACTGAACCGAGAGATTTGAACCCAGGCTACATCAGCTGAGTCTGGTTCCCAGCTCCTGTGGGGGAGCTTACCACAATATCAATCCCAGTACAACACAATCCGAACCCAGGAAGCTGAAATCAATATGTGGACACCCTGCAGAGCAAAGCTGATCATTCTTTATCAGAATTTCACACCACATCAGGTTTCCTGCCCCTACTGTCAGTTTCTGAAGCTATTTCCTCCACACCTCCTGTACAGAATCAATCTCCGCTCAGCATAAAAGACTCTTCGACCCTTTCTTTCGCTTGACCCTCGACCTCATTCAATACGCCGCTCCGCCGCCGCTTCAAAGTTTCTTAATTATACACATCTTCCCCATCAGGTTCTAGTCTCAGATGTATAAATCATGCTTCTGTTAATGTAACTCAGAGGCCTCTGGTCAATCAATAATATTAATTAAACACTGCTTCATCTGGCCAAGCCTACAAGACAGTTTTGATAGCTTTTCATAACTGGGAGATAAGCTTTAATGAATGAGCACAGCTCAGAGTCACACTTTAACAGGTTGCATTGGAATGAGGAAAATGAGTTATTGTGGGCCTTTCCTAACACATGAGACATGGGGTCCATGTGGAAAGAATGGTTCTTGCTGCTCTCCGATGCTTGTTTGTGGTGTCACAAAAGAAGAATCAGCACTTGGAGCAGTGGTTTTCTCACTAGATAATTAATCTCACCTATCTCAACTGTTAATTAATTAATCCATAACTTAAGCCGTGAACGCTCAATGAAAAACAAAAGCCGTCACAAATGTGTTTTCAACAAAATGTCTTTTTCAGCATGTTTCGGTTTTATTCAGTTAAACCTGATTCCCATGCATTTTCTTATTAAACCTCATTCCCGTGCATTTTCTTATTAAACCTCATTCCCATGCATTTTCTTATTAAACCTCATTCCGTGCATTTTCTTGCCAGTGATGATTGGGTTCAACACAGGTGTACTCCCAGGAATAATGTTTGTTGTTCATGGAAGCATAGACAAATCCAGATGCATAATACAACTTAGTTAGGACATTCATTACTTATCAGAATCTGGGTATATAAGGAGTAATCATGCATAACTATAAAACACCCAACGTTAGAATATGCTGTAACAGACAAATGTTTCTTTTAGTATTACTATATATATGGAGGAACATGTTAATCTGTCCATCTGTCACATGCATATTTACTGTACATGTACATTCAGTGGATGTATGTCCTGGTGATCTACTTTGCCATTACACTAGTCACTCTTACTTTGTATTTGCAGCCATGGCAGTAGGTTACTAATATGCTTCTTATTAGTCTTATTTTGGCTTTGAAATATTTTTTTCAAGGTTAAAAGTTTGTTGCTTCTCTGAGACAAATGTTTTGTGTTAGCTGGCTAACTTTAGCTTTTTCCAAGACTTGAAAAGTGAGTCCGGGACCCCTTTGAAATGCAGTGTTGCTTGTGACTTGGTTTCAGAGGAGGCCTCTTTGAAGATGAACAGCGTAGACCACATCCCACAGACCCACGCAAGCCACGCCAGGCCACGACATGGGGTGTCACAAACTGGGCAGCACGGAGCCGACATGCTGAAACCAGATGCCAGGGACACCTTCTTCCTCAGTGAGTCTCTTCAGCTTCTGACAGCCAGCACACAAATAACCATCCACTTTTATCATTATCACTGCACTGTAATTATTCACATAAGTGAGTCAGTTGATAGCTGATAAGGAAAGGGTTTAATCAAACCCTGAGGGGCTGTGTTGCCTTTGACTAAATACTGACAGCATAGAATGAATGTGTGAGAAACAGCACTAATTTTCCAGACTGGAAGTGTATATTAAAGAAAATCTGAACTGGGTTTAAAATCTTTTCATGTACAGTAGAATAACAAATGTGCTGTTTCCATGCCAACCACACTGGAATTTGAATTCAGTGCATGATCCTCAAAGCAGCAGGGAAAGGATAAAGTTTGACCTTTCTATAGAAAATAAAGAGTGTATTGAGAGAGAACAGGTTTGACTGGCAGGCTCAATTCACTGACATATTTCAATGCACTACTAGATTCTAGACTGTGGGCACCTGTATTATTTTCTACATTCTGTATTTCTCTCCGGTTGGGTGCTACTCCAAAGCCTGGTCTCAACAATGCAAATCCTTTGATATGGTTGTACATTCTGCCCTAAGGGCAGTCTTAGTGGTTGTTTAGACATCCTCCACTCACGGAGTATGGTGTTTTGTTTTTTTTCTGCAGCTCCAATGATAGAGCCGTCTCGTCTGGAGAATTTGCTGCCGGCCTGCCTGTACTCTCCCACCTATGTTGTGAAGGATTTCCCCATCGCTCGCTACCAGGGCCTGCAGTTTGTAAGTGCGGCTTATTGATTACATTGTGTTATGCTATGGTAAATACATAGCAAATTAGAAAGGATCAATGGAAAGCACAGTACCACCTGGTAATTGTTCAGCATACACATGGGAAATGTATGGTAAACTGCAAAAACAAAAGCTAATTTCACAACCAGTTTCAATCCCAGCACCCCATGTGATTGTTCAAGACTGCTATTGCCTGCTTTAACAACAGTTTACTGTATGCAAGTTTCATCAATATCAAACTTTAATTCATAATAAACATTCCTTATATAAATCATGAGTTATAAATAGAGCCCAGTATTCCAAGCTTTTGTGAGAGTTTGGTGCTGTATTATTCACTCTGTCTGAGTCCGTGTGTTCAGAATTGTAAAGATCCATGTCTTCTTTGTGTGTTTAAACAAAGCAACACATCCCTTGCAGAAATGTTCTAAAAAAATTCCATTGGTGTATTCCATTATAGGACCTATTTTACTTTGGCATATCATTCTGTCAAAAGCATGTACCATTGTGGCTGCCCTTGTGCTATAATTTCCCCTCGGTATCGAATCATTTCATTGTGTTTGTAGTTTCTTGTAATTCTTTTGTAGTATTTTGTTCTGTTTTGTTGACCTGACAGCCTGCCTGCTAGCCCAGACTCCTTCCTTTATCTGGATTTACTTGCTGCTGTGTATCTGTGCTTAGCTTCATTCAGATTAGTCAAGCAAGGCATTCTGAGTCTGACTCAGGGTGCACTTTGGCCAGTCCAAAAGCGGCCAGCGAATAAAGAATCAAGGATAGTTGTCTAAAGCGAGCAAGGCAAGATTCAGAATACAAGGGTAATTACACAGATGCATTGGCAGACAGAGCTCCAGGCATACTAACAGTTCACAAAAACACAGGATAGTTAGAAAGCTAGTTATCCACGGCCATGCTGTTGTTGTGAGCAGCATAATTTTAAAAGGATGAGCAACATCTTAGCTCTACCCACTCGGGTTATAGAGCACACTGTAGTGCAGGATGCGCCCTATAGCCTGGGTGTCGCTGGTTTGAGTACAGGCTATTCCATTGCCGACCGTGGACAGGAGTTCCCAGGAGGCCGAGCGCCACCCAGTGGGGGGGGGAATTAGGTCGGCCAGGGTGTCCTCGTAGGACAGCGTGCGTTCGTCTTCGCCGCTCCCGAGTCAGCACAGGGGTGTTAGTGGTGAGCTGAGCCTAAATAATAATTGGATACTCTAAATTGGGAGAACATAATAAAAAATAATTGACTACTAAATTAAAAACAAAACAAAAAAAATGACTTTTTTTTTTTTTTAAGTGTTGTTCTTAACTGTTTAACTGTGTAAAATTGCTAGAAAAGTGTGCCATGTTTGTTTATGTACCGTAAGCTGTATTGCACTTTTAAAACCAAGGTGTGTACCATATCCCAGCGGTATGTGGCTGGCTGGGTGATGATAAAAAGGAATTGGAGGTTGGCTGCCTGTACTATAAATAAAGGGATCTGTTTGGCACCTTTTATGAGCAGTACATTCTCCACGGAACAAAAGAAAGACATGCATTATAGACAGTGAGCTGATGATCACATCACCTGAAGGAAAAAACGAACATAAACAAGATGCTGCAGCTTATCCAGTCAGCTGGGGGTAGATAAGGTTTTAAAGTGCACCCTCTGGGTTTTTTTGGAAGAGTTGAGCACTTTGCCATCTGATTTATTACCGGCGCTTTGCTGCCACCTTCTGTCAGTTTGTGAGTATGGTACAGTAATACATTTTGAAAAGGAATCTATGTAATACCTGTTATACAGTGGTTTTTGGTTTTTAACCCTGGTCCTCAAGGAACCCAATGAGTTTTGTTTCAGCCAGTTCTCCTTTTTACTTTCTTGAATTTGTATTGCAGTCTGAGGTGATGGACACTGAATCTAAGACACTCACTGTAGCTAAGTATTCTAAAGAGCAAGACATCTCACAAGTAGAATGGTACCCCAAAATGTTCTCCTTTTTCTAGGAAAGCAGTACAACTGGGGATGGGGAGTTTGTCATCGGATAACTTCACTCGCTAAATATATTGGTATCCCTGAAGAGATAATTGTTTATAAATATGCTAAGGATTTTAATGAGCAATCTGTCTCACAAACTCAGCAGTACTCTAAATAGGATAAATTTACTAACAATGCTGAGTGACTGGGTGGAGCATTTGTTCTCCATTTTACCCCAAAAATGAATTTCCTGAGTGGTGATTCAATGTCGTGTTGTCCTTGGCAGTCCTTAGTAGGAAACCTGTTTTTGAGGGTAGAATGTCATACCGCATTGGTAGCACTTGTGGGAGAGACTATTCATTAAAATCTCTTGCATATTTTTAAAGAGGAGACGAATTTAGGGATACCAAGATACTCAGTGAGCAAGCAGTCTGAGTGAAGTTATCCTGGACTTGCATTATAGCATACAACTGGGGCTAACACAGCAATTTGTTATGTCCATCTTTTAATAAGTACATGTGGAATTGTTTTGTTGAGATACATTCTAATTACTGTGTGTTCCGTGCTCAGGTTTACCTGTCGTTTGTGTATCCCAATGACTTCACCAGACTGACCCACATGGAAACAGAGAACAGGTGTTTCTACAGAGAATCTCCCATCTACCTGGAAAAGTAAGTAAAGGGATAATGGTGTGGTACATGAGAAAAAATGAAGTACAGAGAAACAACTGTAATGATGTTTTTGTTACTTGCTGGGCTGCAGTGGTCAGCTAAGTGGTTAGAGTGCTGGGCTGCAGTGTGGAAGGCAGTGGATTTGAATAGCAGTGGTTAGAGAACTGAGCTGCAGTATGGAAGGTAGTGGGTTTCAGTAGCTCAGTGGTTAGAGTGCTGGGCTGCAATGTGGAAGGCAGTAGGTTTGAGTAGCTCAGTGGTTAGAGAACTGAGCTGCAGTGTGGAAGGCAGTGGGTTTCAGTAGCTCAGTGGTTAGAGTGCTGGGCTGCAATGTGAAAGGCAGTGGGTTTGAGTAGCTCAGTGGTTAGAGGACTGCAGTGTGAAGGCAGTGGGCTTTAGTAGCTCAATGATTAGAATGCTGGGCCTCAGCAGAAAATGAGAGTTCTAATCTGCGCTCCAGATAAGATGCGTAAAGGGTGTTTTACGCATTGAAAAAATATGAATAATGTATGATATTTAAATTGAATGCATAACCAAAAGAATCAGTTGAATCCAATCACTTGCAATGCGTGTTTGTGACGGGTGAATAAGAAATCCTTAGGATTTCTCGATGCCGCCTTAGTCCCCTTCAACCTATTCTACCAATTTACCTATCTATATAATACAATATTCTGTGTTTGGAGAGAGTCAGGATGCTTTATATTTAGGGCTTCTAGTTTTCGGGTTTTATTTTTGATCACGTGATGTCCCTTTAAACATATTTTGATCTGATTCGCTTTCTTAATCAAACACTAATTACCAAAGGAAGTTGTTTCTTTTTACCCTCATATCACCTGATTCTATTTGAACCTGCATTTCGTTCTGGCTCTAATCCCCAAATTTAGCTTATTAATTTCCACTGCATTAGTTTCTAGTACTGCGTTGCTAATTTAAACAATCTGGTATTCAGTTAAGACTTACAGTGCCTTGCATAAGTATTCACCCCCCTTGGACTTTTCCACATTTTGTAGTGTTACTACAAGATGGATGGAGCCAAATACTGGGAAATTCTAGAGGAAAACCTGTTTCAGTCTGCAAGAGACCTGGGACTGGGGCGGAGGTTCACCTTCCAGCAGGACAATGACCCTAAACACACAGCCAAAGCTACACACACTGGAGTGGTTTAAAAACAAGAACCTGAATGTCTTAGAATGGCCCAGTCAAAGCCCAGACCTCAATCCGATTGAGAATCTGTGGCAAGACTTGAAAATTGCTGTTCACCAACGGTACCCATCCAACTTGACAGAGCTTGAGCAATTTTGCCAAGAAGAATGGGCAAAAATTGCAGGATCCAGATGTGGAAAGCTGGTAGAGACTTACCCAAAAATACTCACAGCTGTAATTGCTGCCAAAGGTGCTTCTACCAAGTATTGACTCAGGGGGGTGAATACTTATGCAACCAACAAATGTCTTTTTTTTTTTTGTTTAATTAACTTTTGTGTCACAATAAAAAAATATTTTGCACCTTCAAAGGGTTAAGTATGTTGTGTAAATCAAATGGTAAAAATCCCAATTAAATCCATTTTAATTCCAGGTTGTAACACTACAAAATGTGGAAAAGTCCAAGGGGGGTGAATACTTATGCAAGGCACGGTAACAAATTATTAATTAAGGTTTGAAGGGAGGGAGAGAGATGGAAAATAAAAGCAGAAAACTAGAAGCCCTCTTTATATTGCTGTAGCAAGGCAATTAATAAGGAATACCATATATCATTTCATTTCTTTATAAATATATAGTACTCTATGTGCATGCAGGCCGTTTGTTAAGTATATTCCATCTGCAGCGTTGTGTTTATTTGCTTCACAGGCATATTGTTTATGGTCAATAAAGTAAATAAGAATACTTGTTTATTTGTTTTTATTGTAAGACCAAGTATTTGTACAGTAGTTCAAAGTAAAAGTACAATTAAAATATGAGGTTGTAGTTAATGCATACCCCATAATTTAGCATTAAAGTATATACAGTATTTATTGAAAGTACTCATGACTTCAAGGTAATGCTGCATTCTACTCACCCACAATACATGTTACACACATAGTGTTCACATTGGAGAATAAGTTACTGATCCAAAACCTTATCTGGAGCACCGGTTCCAGTTGTGCACATTCACTCTGGAAGGACGTCTGTTCCACATCAAAGATCATGTGTGTGTCTTTACAGGTTTGGCTTCTACAAATACATGAAGATGGATGAGGAAGAGGATGACAGCCCTTTCTTCTTTCCAAATCCAGAAGGTGAGCGCTCACTGCACTTGGCACAAGATCACAGCAGATTTTTCAACAAATCCGCAATGCCTTTTGTCACTGTGATGTGACTTCTGTTTCTTTCAGTGCATTTCTTTACATCACCACTAGGGGGTGTATCACTATTGCATTTAACCAGTGTTACATTTGTTTTCCAGCAATTAGTATTATTAATTGCTGAACCTTTATGTATTGCAATTCAAGCAGTGCTGATGTCTAAAGCCAATGTTGTCACTATAATTATAATTTTATAAGCTAATTTAGGTCCTGAATGTACTTTGTTACTGATATTATGGACATGTTGCTTATAGACAAATTATTTCAGCAATAATTGTTTTTATCAGTGTATCTTAGTACAAGGAACACAACTAAAAGAAAAGCAAAATGAATATATTAACTTGACTATCATCATTTTATTTGCCTAATCTGCAATGTCTGAAATGTCTAACCTGTTTTATATGAGTATAACTTTCTGTGTCTGTGTTGTTCTGTGTAGATTTCCCTGATGAGGAGGAAGGAGTGGACCCTGAAGATGAATCTTTACCTACTGAGAGCCATCCAATCAGAAACGAGACCAACGCCAGCCTGTCCGACCCGCGCTTGACTTCCATGGTTAAAGGGAAGCCCGACCCTCTCACAGCCATCGACTACGGGGATGACTACGCGTTCAGACACAGGCAGAAGGTGTTCCGGGCTGAGGAAACGCAAGACAAAGAGACCCAGAGAACTAACACCAAAGACCCCGCTGCAGCAACCGATCTCCACGGCAACCAGGAAGTGGTGGACTTCAATGAGCCCATCATCATCCGGGGGAAATCCCTTTCCTGGATCCGGATTGGCCCGGAGGAGCTGAGCAAAAAGGGGGGCGACGAATCAGCGATGCCAAAACACAACATGCCCAGCCTCTTCCTGACTAGCAGGGCCAAGCAGATTGTGAGCAACTCGGCCCACGCTGCCGCAGACACCAACAACAACAGCAAGGACCACAAGAAAGACCAGAACAAAACCTACATCACCAGGCCCCGGCCAAACAGGAAGACCACATTGCCCAGGCAACCCAGAGAGGTCTTCCCAGGTGTTTTCTTGTACCAGAACGGCAAAACCACCAAGCTTGTGAACCTCAACACCAAGCTCAATGGCAAGGGGTTCATAAGTGCTTCCCAGTTGAGGACCCTTTTCAAGGACAGCCATGCACCCTGGCTGGGCAGCAACATCACCAAGGAGGCTGTTCAGGGACGGAAGGCCTCTGCAAGGAAATGGGTCTCTTTGCACAAGAAAGAGGTGGGCAAGGAAAGAGGTGGGCAAGGAAAAACTTCCACTCCAGCACCCTCTAGTGCCATCAAGGAGGTCCCACCACCCACCACTTTGACAGTAAAAAAGCCAGAGACAGACTTGAATTCCTCGGAGAACACCCTACCCTTGGAGGCCAGGGTGACATCCTACATGAAGACCTCAGAGATCACCGAGACGCAGCTATTGGAGGCAGAGCCGGTGGATGAGGCCGAGGAGGGAGGGCTGTCTGACTACAGCTATGAGGACTCGAACCCTCGGCCGGGCTGGGCTGAGGAGTCCATTAACTGGCAGCGCACCTTTACTGTGAACACCATGGACTTTGAGCTGCTGCGTTCCGACTGGAACGACCTGCGCTGCAACGTGTCGGGAAACCTGCAGCTCAGCGAGGCCGAGGTGGTGGATGTGCTGGCGCAGTACATGGAGAAACTCAACGAGAGGAACGGAGGGTGAGGCGGCTGGAGAGCTAGGCTCAAATCACAGATACTGGGACTATTTCATTAAGTAGAAATGTCATTTTAAATTCAGGAACACATTGATCCACATGTATGCACAAACCAGCCACCCTCCCTAACCCCGGACCGACCCTGTGCTTTTCTTGGTTTAATTTTTTTTCCATGTTATTGGCACTGTTAAGATTACCACTGGCCCCCGTTTTCTTAAGCAGAAGCTCTGTTGGTTCTTTATGCACAATAGTAAAAAAAGTAATACAGTAAGGCGCTGCAGGTTAAAAATGTCTGCTGATTCTTGGGACCTGATACCTTTCTGTGCTGTTTAGCCTTAGTATTTATTCTGTATGTGCCTTAGAGAAACAGTTTGCGATGTGTGCGATTGCCACAGATTATCGGCAGCCTCAACAATAAAGATAAACCTTCTCTCACCCCAGGATTTACACTCTGCTGCGGATCATCAACATGGAGAAGCGGCGGGACTCTGCGCGGGGAAACCGCTACCTCATCGAGCTGGAGCTGATGGAGCGGGGGAGGAGGGTGGTGCGGCTCTCCCAGTACATCTACCTGCTCTTGCACCGCAGCCGTCACGAAGACAGCCTGGAGAACAGAGAAGGCACCCCCCCTTCCACCACCAGCACCAGCACACTCCCACACACCCCACCCCAGTGGGGCACCTCCTACAGCAAGCCCCTGCTGTGCCAGCCCCTCGGCCTGCAGTGGAGACACAACGTCATGGTGCACTTTGTGGTGCCAGGTGAGTGCTGGGCTGTGCCATAGCAATTCTAAATTATGTTGGCTCCAACTGGTTCAAAATGCTGCAGACAGTGCTGACTCACACCCGTCATTCACAACATATTGCTCTGGTTCTTAAATCACTGCAATGGTTTCCTGTTAAATTCTGAATTGATTTTAAAATTCTGCTTACTACTTATAAGGCCCTTCATGGTTTTGGGTCTTTATATTTACAGGAACTGTTGGCACCTTATGCTCTAATTCGCACCTTAAGATCAGCGAATGCTGAACTTTTGGTAGTTCCCAGAAGTCATCTAGAATCAGGAGGGACGAGGACCTTTAGTTGTTATGCTCCTTGCCATCAAGTCAAATCAGGAATGCTGGCACAGTCAAATCTTTTAAATCAAATTTAAAAGCGTATTTATTTGAGTTATCTTCATTTTTAGCTAGGTTGATTGGCCAATGGTTTTTTGAGTTTTTATTGTAAAGCACCCTGGGAAGAGCGTGATACAAATGTAAATTTTTCTAGCCAATGCTTTCAAATCCTTTTTCTTACCTCTGATTGACTTTATCGTAGGCCCCTGTGCTTTTAATCTTTTGGTCCTTTGTTTGTTTTGTTTTCTTTGCATTAATTCTAAAAATGTGTTCTGAAATGTGTTTGATACTAAAAGGGTGATACTTAAGTCATATTTTCTGAAGCAGATTCCTGAAACATTAAACCTAAATTTAACATTACAGTAATCTACATAAAATTAGACTTCACAAGCTACTTTTTCAAGAAGATCAAACGATGTCCCACGAGTACAGAATAAGGCAGCGTTTTATGCTTTAGCACCATTTCTACTTCTTTGTCATTTGCTCGCTATTGTTTATCAAACAGTGGAAGAAATGTTTCCATGGTTTTTGTTATGTATTATGAAAGGGTAAAGCTCAAAGCAATGTGCTTGCACTGTCTGCAGTAAAGAACCAGGCTCGCTGGGTCCAGCAGTTCATCACTGACATGGAGTTCCTGCACCAGGAAACCAAAGACGACAACTTCAGTGTCATCATCGTGGACTATGAGAGCGAGGACATGGATGTGGAGAAGGCACTGAGGGACAGCAAGCTGCCCAGGTAACCAGGGGTGAGGGGAAACAGCCGGGGTGCACTCTCCGTCTGCTGTCATTTGCTCTTTCCTGTATAGTGTGTGTAAGATGTGAGAGACAAGCCATTTAACTTTTGAATTACTGGTATTAAAAACGAGTAGAAATATTATACTTTGTTAACAGATAATCATACTGGGATATCAATTTGTTTCCAGGATATCCCTAGAAGGCTATTTACAAACTAAATAATATGATTTTTAAAATAATACCCCCTTGTTAAAAAAAAAAAAGGTCATGCAATTGCAGGGATTTTGTACTTTTTGTCTGTTTCGGGTAGGTTTGACAGGCAGTTTCATTCTTCATTTTTCCCCTTGTGTCTTGTTAGGTATCAATACATGAGGCGTGAAGGGAACTTTGAGCGCTCTGCTGGGCTGCAGGCTGGAGTCGACTCTGTTGAGGTAAAGGTTTCTGCTGTGGCAATAGGGGGTTTGTTGCATATTCTCAGCAGCAAGGGTACAAGAGGGGCACTTACATATATTGTATTATATTAAGTATTGATACCCTCTGTGTTGATTTTGAATGAATTTAGTTGCTGTGTTTCCAAGTTTTAGTACAGATACTGTACAGTGAATTTTTTGAACAGACAAATGAAAAAAGGTACTGTCATTGATTCAAGTACTTAATGTTAAAATCTTGGTTGTTGGGGACGGGGGGCGGGGGGGGTCTCCGCGTGGCTCACCTGGTAAAAGCACGGCCTGTGGTCTGCAGGGTGAGTCGAACAGTCAAGGGAGTGCAGGTTCGCGTCCTGGCTGTGCGAAATCGGCGGTCTTTGCTGGGGATACCTAAGGAACATCTGATTGGCTGTGGTGCTCCTGCGAGGCAAAACCGTCAGGGACCGTTTCTCCTTGTCGCGGTTCAGCAGACCCTATTGATAATGGTGACCTGTGTTCCGTCTTGTGGTTAAGATAATGAAGGTTATCTCAATATAGCTTTTTCCATACATAGACTGGTTCTGTTTTTATTTTATTGCTGTGTGTTATGAATAGCCCTGGTGGACTCCCCTGTCAGGAATACAGTGAAGGGTGACTTGTCTTGTGCTGGGTGTTTCTTACAGGACAGTCACAGCATTGTGTTCCTGTGTGACCTGCACATCCACTTCCCTCTCAACATCGTGGAGAGTGTCCGGAAGCACTGCGTGGAGGGGAGGCTGGCCTACGCCCCCATCGTCATGAGGCTGGCCTGTGGAAGCTCTCCACGGGAGCCCAACGGTAACAGCCTTTCACTTCTGAAACCTACTGGGAGGTTCCTTGCCAGGGTAATGCTGGGTAGAATAGTGTTTCATTCCATTACCCCTTCACATTCACTTACACAAGCCAAAGAGAGTCAGGTACAGCATCACTGCCTAACCAGTAGGGGTCACTGAAGCAGGTGTTCTATCCCCATATGATTTTCTTCCCTAACCCACAAGAGTACACAAGGCCAATGCAACACTCCCTGTGGGTCCCCTGTCAACTCGGCACGCAATCTCCTACAGTGTCTTTACCAGATGAACCACTGTCGGCTTCCCTTTGGAAATTGTTTTTTGTTTTTCAACCTTGTGATCGCTTTTCATTTCAGTCTGTATTGAGTTGACAGGCTGCTTCCCACAAGCAATTCAAATGTTTTAACAGCCTGCTTTCCTCTGTTGTTGCTCGTAGGGTATTGGGAGGTAAACGGTTTTGGCTTGTTTGGCATTTACAAGTCCGACTTCGACAAGATCGGAGGGATGAACACAGAGGAATTCCGGGATCGATGGGGAGGCGAGGACTGGGAATTACTGGACAGGTAAGTCAGAGAAACCTCCGAGAAATTGATTTTTAAATCACACCTAAACTGTGGGGAGTACTGCTTAATGGGTCAAGCATTTCATTCCATTTGGTCTTTTTTAGCAGCCCTGTATCAGGGCCACAGTAATCTGATAGAAATCTGTTGTTACTATTGCCAGGAATGCTGTGGTCTGCTAATGGCTAGGTATTATAATGGTATTCCACTAGGATTTATCATACATTTCTGTATGGGTTATGTAAAATACCAAAACAATGGTTGCTTTTAAAATGAAATGTGCAACAATATGTGGGGTTTAGCATGACAATGTGTGTGATTGTAGCATGTGTATGTGTTTATTTACTATAGAAAAAACTGTATATGAATGCATATGAATCCTTATTAGGCTAACTGCCGTGTAAACATTTTTTTTCTTTCATTCAGAGTTCTTCAGAATGGTTTGGAGGTGGAGCGATTAAGACTTAGGAACTTTTTCCATTACTATCACTCTAAACGAGGCATGTGGAATTCGAAGAAATCCCCCAAAGGATAGCAGAAGGCTAAAAAAGCAAAAGCCTGCTAAGTGCGTGCTGCAAAGGCATTCTTGAAGGACTACCAAGTCACTTAAAGGACCCCTTTATCGAGACAAAAAAAGGGAGAGTGCAGCCATCTTGTTCGCTGTCCTGAAATCAAAGACTTAATAAATCTGTCGTAGCTGCTTTAAGTAATTTAACAAGTACTCAAGGAAGTGTGTGGTTTTTTTAGGATAATTATTTAAAAAAGGGAGAGTTTTGTTGTATTTGTCAATAGGAATAACAGCTTTTGTTATAACAAAACAATGTCTGCACTATTTATAAACTAGGTTGATATGACATGTTGAGAGTTTTATTGCTGGTAGTCCAGTGAAAACAATGTGTATTTGAATGGATGTCTGGGATAAACAGGTCAGACCCACAGATTTCTATAGATGGGGATTTCAGACTTAAAAATTACTTTTCCAGTATGTATTGTTAGTACCAATATAGAAGCTCCCATACATAATACTGCTCTGTAAAAGTGAGCATATAGTATTATGTGAATTTCACATATGGACACATAGAAAAATATTTGGAAAGAGAAATACCTAACATAGATTTGAAGCCTGCTAATTGTTTGGGTTCTAGAAGTTTATTTAATCCAGACACTAAAAAATATGCTCCTTGAATGCATTTCACAGTATGTGACTCTTTTCATGAGAGCCAGAGCGTTGCGTGGGATGGATAATGGGAGCTAAAGTTCACAATATGAAAGGAAATTTAAAAATACACACAAAAACTGTAGAATATTCCTCTGCAAAAATCAACTTTAATGATGAATTAAAACACCTTTGAAAACTGGAGAACTTCAAAATGAGTTGCTACAGGCTCCAGATGAGAATCTTAAGTGCATAGGAATACAGTTTCCAATTCTTCATTTTCAGCATTACATTACTTTTATTTCAAAGGTTTTTTTTTTAGTCAATCAGTGCTGTATGTCTCAAAAAACAAAAAAAAAACTTTTTTAAAATGAAATGTGGAAAGCTATGACGTGACTGTGTACTGTTGTAGAACTGTTTATATAAAATTGGATTCACACACAGAATATTAAGTTTACACCATGAGAAAATACTTGACCTGACAGATATGTTTGTTCTTTTTGTGTTCTTTGTGGGACTGGGACCTGGAAATATATTGGTGTGTCACAAGGAGGGAGCAGCTGCTCCAGTCTGGTCTCTTGTTTGCATTCTTACCGAGATTATCGCCTCTCTTCACATATTTATATCAGGATGATGTAACAGTTCCTTCCGTTAGGTGTTTTTTCACCTACTCCCCTCCTGCTCCTCCTCTAGAGCAGGCCTTTGAAAGGACTTCCCAAGGGCTGAATCTTATCTGCAGAGATCTCAAGACAGCCGTAGCCTCCCCCAGCACTGACATGTCAGTGGTTTGTCCCAGCCCCGTCTCATTTGCTGGACCCTGCCTTACAGAAAGCCAGGGATATACATTCCAAGAATGATTTCTGTGAAATTATTTTGTAGAATGAGTTTTCAGAATGTACTGTAGTATGTTTTTTTTCTTTGTTTTTTTTAAATAAAACTTTAAACATAAAGCCTGATTTGGTTTGCAATAATGTTTATTTCTTTATTTATTTTGTGGGTAACAAGATTCTAGGACTGGCTTCGGTAAGTCTTATTGCATGAACTGCTATTTGGAGTTTTATTTTTAGTGAATTGCTATGTTTAATAAAGCTGTTTGGACTCGTATAGGGCTGTAGTAGCAACCATTCACATCCTGACTCTTGGTGCCTACAAATGTCAAATGCTACAAGTAATTCTGGATTACTAAAAAAAACACTAGGTAGCTGGGAGCATATTAAACACCAACAGATGGCGCTACAGTTCTTTGAAGAGGTAACAATATTTTACTATATTTTTAGCTCGTTTCATTTAGTGCGCATTTTGCTATTTTGAAATTCCACAAGCAGAACAGCAATGACCTAAAGAAACCTACACATTTATCCTTTGAAATGTGCAATGCTTGTGAAAGTGAATTCACAAAGCTAGTAAACAATAACCCTATTTTTTTTGTCTTTGCATGCTGCTGAAATGCTTAAAACATTACACATTGTGAAGCAAGTTAAACATGCCAAATTATTAACTTTCATATATTTACATTAAATGCATGCGTTAATACATGAAACATTAAAACATTGGCTGCGTGGTTAACCCTTTCATGCATGACTTATTTTTTTAAATAGCTTAAAAACGTAGTTTTGGACACAATGGATATATTTTTCACTGAATTGTTTTTGTATTTTTTCTATTGCTTTATATATAAACAAAAAGGCAGGCTAATATAAGGTTATCATTCAATTGCGTCTTCTTGCGTCTTCCATATGTCCCCATATAAAGACTAGAAGAGTTTTTTTATTATTATTATTATCCGTATCTATATTTGGTCGCCATGCATGAAATGATTAATAAGTTAAATTTCGTGTAAACATTAAACACTTTCATTTTATTCAGAGATCCTTACAAATAAAAAACAACCTCTGCAGTAAACACATCAAAGAATACAGATCTGGGTAATATTGATGTATCATAATGTCTGGTTTATCAGTGTAGGCTTACTGCCTTCCCTCGGTCATTATGTTATTATTTGTTAGAATTAAACAAATGTAGAATAATTAGGTTGCTATTTAATGTGTTATTGTATTCTGAATACAGCAAAAATGACGCTACTCTGTTGTGTACTGCGCAGCTAACGTGGTACAGATTTAATTGGAAGACCGACGCGATGGGGTCATTATTAGCAAGACAACCCCACCCCGAATACGAAAAGATGGGGGCGTATTTTGCGTTGGGGTCTTGACATATTAATTTGACCCTTGCCCAGTTCTACTAATTACCACAAAGTACCACAAAATACCCAAAAGTAGCACAAAGTACTACAAAGTTACCACAACCTTTAAATAACAAACAACAGTGCATGTTACTCTTAGAAAAGCATTCATGCAAAATAAAAAAACAAACATGTATAATTTGAGGCGATATACTTCATTACCTTGCAGTGTAGTACTTTACAATAAGAACACTTTTAAAAAAACATGTTTATATAAATGAGGATAACTAAAGGTAACTTTATTACTGTTATATACATTATATATAGTATATATAGTAGCAAAAGACTCCGACACTGTTTACTAGAAGGCTGGTTTACAGCCGGGTTCCTGTCATGCAAGGGAGATGCAGGCGAGAAGAGAGAAGAAATACGTGGACGAAGGATAGATCGGATCGTGACGTGATAAGTTCTCCTAAATGCTTATTTCCATTACCTGTGTTGTATACAAATCCATTTGTTAAGTTTAGTTATCCTCATTTTTATAAACATGTTAAAAAAAAAACTTCGTGTGGAGCACTGCACTGAAACGCTATAAAGTACATCGGCCCAAATGATATACATGCATTGTTATTTATGCTATTGTTTATGGTAGTATGTGGTTTTTACTTTGCGGTAACTGTGGGAACTTTGTGGTAACTTCGTGGTACTTTGGGGTACTTTGGGGGTAACTTTGTGGTAACTGGTGGTAATTAGGACAGTCCTTTGCCCCTTCCAACGATGGAACCGCTGTTTCTTTTGGTTGTAATAAAAATCGGTTTCCATCAGAATCAGTAACTGTATGAAATAATGTCTGAAATAATGAAGGAAAGTAAGTTGTTGCTTACCAAATATGAAAGTTGGCACCGCCTCAGTAATTCCTACCCACCTTTCACCTTTGTGTCTATCAGATTGCCGTACCTGATTGGGAACTTCCTGTCGTGTAATAACTATTATAATTGACTTGTTATATTTAGAACATCTACTGACAGCACCCTACTGGAGGAATGAACCCCCCGAAACTACGGCTTACACACTCATTTAACAGTAGAGGCTAAAGAAAGATACATATCCTGTTTGAATGGCCTGATGTTTGGAGAAATTGAGGCATGAGGAGTAGTTATATTATTATTATTATTATTTATTTCTTAGCAGACGCCCTTATCCAGGGCGACTTACAATTGTAAGCAAATACATTTCAAGTGTTATATATTAATTTGTTTTGTGCAGCTAGAGGCAGCAGCAAAATCAGTAGCCTTAGTGTCTGAAAAAATCATTTACCGCTTGTAATTAGTTATTTGTATTTATTTATTTTTCATCATTTGAAGCTAAGAACTGTTTATACAATGTTGAATAGAAGAATAGGAGACATTCACACCATCTGCTCTTGGGCAAATAGTACACAAAAAATTAATTTGATGTACTGTTTAGTCATTTCTTGTGCACCCAGCTCACGCTTCCAAGGTCAAGTCTGTCTGGCTCTGGACAAAGATTCTTTTCACCATCATGCATGAAAATAACGTGGCGCGGAGACTCGCATCCATCACTTTGAGTGGCCCCTCGCTCTGAGACTGCCGATTTATTTTACTATTAAAAGAAGAATTGGTCCCTTAATGAACTGCCTGCTACAATATTTACTAGAGTCAGCTCCCAACCCGATATTTGCTGTAATTTAAGGGTCCCTATCTGCTGAAGTTCTGTAAAACTATTTTTCTTATGTATGCATATGACAATGCTGCATACATGCCTTTGCACTAGAGCAAAAATATAAAAAAAAATATAGTAAAAAAATAAAACAAAAACGAAAACTACAAGTTCTGTAGATAATAATAATAATAATAATAATAATAATAATAATAATAATAATAATAATAATGCTTTTGTTGTTGTTATTATTCATAATAACAGCCTTAAATTAAATTGACAGTTTAATTAGCCAACACTTTAGCATTATCAATACTGTCGTGTATTTTATACTTTTTTATACACAATATATTGTACTGTACTGTACTCGATTATTAGTATGTATTTACTGTAATTCCATCAGGTTTACCTGTTGATCTTTATGGTAGTACACTTTTTACTTTTTATATTATATTAAAAGCAGCGTATGCTGTCCATTCCAGTAACTGCAGTCAATTGGGGACACTTGACCAGAAAAAAAAATAATATGCCTATTTGAATGCCACTCCCCACTCCCCATTTGATTGGCTGCAAATAGCTACTGTGGGCTGCTGATTGGGCAACATCAAGCATTGCATTAAAATACTAGCAGGCCAGTGTTTGCTCTGTGCATTGCGTTAAAAAAGTCCTGGGAGTTACAGACTCAGGCAGTGTGTGCCGCACGGTAACTTTTGTTTTCAAAAGCTGTCAAAAAAATAAAAAATAAATATGGATTTGTCTACGAGGAAGGAGTCGGCGTTCTTCAATAAAAGTGTCAATATTGATTTTCACGGAGGAAGTAATTAGCGTGTGTTTATAAAAAGTTCCATTCAATTTATTGAAAAGCCGGGAATGGCAGTCTGACGGAATTTGGGATAAACAAAAACAATTTGTGAAAGAAGGAAGGGACCTTTCCAAAACTGGACGGGACGTGCATGCATGAATGTAGTTTCTAAAAATGAAACACGCTGCTGTCTGTGTTCACGCAAAATCTTTATTTTTGGTCGTATTGCATCATAAAAAATATTTATAGCACTACTATTATAATACAGTGGGTATTATTTTATCCAGGCCGATACAGTAAACCGATAGGTTGCGGATGCAACTTTCTTTAAAGAGTGCTAAAGTGCTTAAACACCTGTGTGCATCAGTTTTTTCTTTACTTGCACGCTGTACAAAGTTTGGTATTGCAGCTTGACCGATGCGCACAGTCGTTGGCTACTAAGTACAACCACCATAAGCAAACCATGGCAGGGGTGTACAACTCGACCATGAAGACGCTTGAGGACTTGACCCTGGACTCTGGCTATGGGGCAGGTGACTCCTGCAACTCCCTGAGCCTCTCCTCCTCCAAGTCCAACTTCATCAGCGCTCCGCACAGGGGCAACTGGTGGTACTACTCGGGGTCTATGAACAGCAGAAACAACAGCTGGGATACAGTTAACACTGTCCTACCAGAGGACCCGGAGGACATCTTCTCAAAGTGCCCCAGGCTTCTGGAATTGGAGGAATTTCCCTGGACCGACGAAGAGGTGGGCAAGGTTTTGCGCAAAGGAGCAGGGAAGGGTGCTGTGTTTTCCCAAGAAGCTATCCGGAGGCTCTCCCTGCTGATGAGGAGGGCTCTCATTCGAATTTCCAGGGAAGCCCAGCGTCTTAGCGTCATGCACTCCCGGTGCACCCGCTTCGAGGTCCAGAGCGCCATCCGACTGGTGCTCAGCTGGGCGCTCTCTGAAAGCTGCATGTCAGCCACGGTCAAGGCTATCTCGCTCTACAGCATGAGCGCTGGAGAGTGGCTCCGCAAGGGAAAGTCGTCCCGTTGCGGGCTCGCCTTTTCTGTTGGCCGCTTCTTCCGCTGGATGGTTGACACCCGCATCTCTGTGCGCATCCACGAGTACGCTGCTATTTGTCTGACTGCCTGCATGGAGGGGCTGGTGGATGAGGTGAGGTCGCGGGTGCTGGCTGGACAGCAGCCACAGCACCATGACGGAGGTAGCGTGATCACAGGAGAAGCGTTGGAGATTGTTGTCAACAACGACGCAGAACTTTGGGGGGTCTTTCAGCCTTATGAGCACCTAATCTGCGGAAAGAACGCCAATGGTAAGTACAGCCTGTCTTGGGTGTAGCAATACGGGGATGGGGGTATTTGAACCAGGGATCTTGCCGTCCTTAGTACAAGTGTTTTAGTGGTGTTTCAAACCGAAGGATGCTCACTTCAAGTTACTGCTGTCAGTGCATCACTACTGTACTCTTCAAAATAATTTATGGGCAGATTACTATGGTGAGTTAAAATCCACCAAAGTAAACTAGTAACTAAGAAGGTTAAATCAGGGACTCAAAGTGTGTCTTAGTTGTTAACAAGTTAAGACGTTTTGTTACATTAAGAGTTTACATTTCTTCTGACAAAAAAAAAATATATACAGTACTGTGCAAAAGTTTTAGGCAGGTGTGAAAAAATGCTGTAAAGTAAGAATGCTTTCAAAAATAGACATGTTAATAGATTATATTTATCAATTAACTAAATGCAAAGTGAGTGAACAGAAGAAAAATCTAAATCAAATCCATATTTGGTGTGACCACCCTTTGCCTTCAAAACAGCATCAATTCTTCTAGGTACACTTGCACAAAGTCAGGGATTTTGTAGGCATATAGTCAGGTGTATGATTAAACAATTATACCAAACAGGTGCTAATGATCATCAATTCAATATGTAGGTTGAAACACAATCATTAACTGAAACAGAAACAGCTGTGTAGGAGGAATAAAACTGGGTGAGGAACAGCCAAACTCAGCTAACAAGGTGAGGTTGCTGAAGACAGTTTACTGTCAAAGTCAAACACCATGGCAAGACTGAGCACAGCAACAAGACACAAGGTAGTTATACTGCATCAGCAAGGTCTCTCCCAGGCAGAAATTTCAAGGCAGACAGGGGTTTCCAGATGTGCTGTCCAAGCTCTTTGAAGAAGCACAAAGAAACGGGCAACCTTGAGGACTGTAGGCGCAGTGGTCGGCCAAGGAAACTTACCTCAGCAGATGAAAGACACATCATGCTTACTTCCCTTCGCAATCGGAAGATGTCCAG
The DNA here is from genome assembly GCA_030684275.1 of Acipenser oxyrinchus oxyrinchus. NCBI lineage: Eukaryota > Metazoa > Chordata > Actinopteri > Acipenseriformes > Acipenseridae > Acipenser > Acipenser oxyrinchus. Next base: position 23,607,639 of record CM060264.1, on the reverse strand, counting down.
CAGTGCCATCAGCTCAGAACTGGCAGAAAACAGTGAGACCCTGGTACACCCATCTACTGTCCGGAGAAGTCTGGTCAGAAGTGGCCTTCATGGAAGACTTGCGGCCAAAAGCCATACCTCCGGCGTGGAAACAAGGCCAGCGACTCAACTATGCACGAAAACACAGGAACTGGGGTGCAGAAAAATGGCAGCAGGTGCTCTGGACTGATGAGTCAAAATTTGAAATATTTGGCTGTAGCAGAAGGCAGTTTGTTGGCGAAGGGCTGGAGAGCGTACAGAATGAGTGTCTGCAGGCAACAGTGAAGCATGGTGGAGGTTCCTTGCAAGTTTGGGGCTGCATTTCTGCAAATGGAGTTGGGGATTTGGTTAGAATTAATGGTCTCCTCAATGCTGAGAAGTACAGGCAGATACTTATCCATCATGCAATACCACCAGGGAGGCATCTGATTGGCCCCAAATTTATTCTGCAGCATGACAACGACCCCAAACATACAGCGAAAGTCATTAAGAACTATCTTCAGCGTAAAGAAGAACAAGGAGTACTGGAAGTGATGGTATGGCCCCACAGAGCCCTGATCTCAACATCATCGAGTCTGTCTGGGATTACATGAAGAGAAAGCAACTGAGGCTGCCTAAATCCACAGAAGAACTGTGGTTAGTTCTCCAAGATGTTTGGGCCAACCTACCTGCCGAGTTCCTTCAAAAACTGTGTGTGCCTAGAAGAATTGATGCTTGATGCTGTTTTGAAGGCAAAGGGTGGTCACACCAAATATGGATTTGATTTAGATTTTTCTTCTGTTCACTCACTTTGCATTTAGTTAATTGATAAATATAATCTATTAACATGTCTATTTTTGAAAGCATTCTTACTTTACAGCATTTTTTCACACCTGCCTAAAACTTTTGCACAGTACTGTATATACTGTATATAAAATAACAAATTGTACCTTGATCACCACTCTTTTGCCACACTACTGAAAATACTGCAGTCCAGAGAAACATGACATTTATTGAGAGCATCTAATGATTCCAAAAAAGTAGCATGGTTTCTGATGTATGGCTTGCTATTGCATTGCAGAATTCCATCCTATAACTTTAAACAGATGCTGCCACAATTCCTTACTGCAGTAAACACCATTGTGTTGGCTAAAGTCCATCTTTCAAGTTCTGGCTTTGCAAATATAATAAAAAGGGTTTCCCTTGAGCTGCCTAGCTCTCCTTCTTTTATATCTCAATCACAAAGTAAAGAGAAATGTTCTGCTTCTATTGAGAAGGCAGTCCTGCAGTAACAGGATAATTGATCTTCTGCGTCTTAATCGCTCAGTTTGGCAATACAACCTGCCATACTGTGTTCTCTGTTAGAGACTTTGAATGATGACTGGCTAGTGAGGAAAACTTTACACTAGCTAGTGTCCAGACTGACATAGCTTCAGAATGCAGGACCCAGCTTGCAGGATCTGTTATAACTTCAAGCAACAATCCAGCAGTATAAATGTAATAACAGTGATGTGCAGAAAGTCAGAATACAATATGCACTGTTAGTGCAAACACTCAGCAAATGAACACATTTGTATCCAGATCATCTTTCTACATAACTTTCCCTAGGGGAGGGGGGGAATACAGTTTATTAGGAACTATTTAAAATGTACTTCATAATACTGTCCAACTACATAGTGTCACATGATCAGTTGTAGACATGTTGTATATTAGACCCAGAGCAGTTAGCTGTAAGTTAGAACCAAGTAAAATTGGTCAAGTTGGATGGTTGGTGTTCAGCTACTGTCGAATTTCCCTATCCCAGTCAGAAACTGCATAAGGCCAATTAAGGAGCACTTTAAGGAATAGTAAAACTGAATCTGCACAATAGCCTATTGTGTAATGATTTACACAGGATCATGGAGCGTGTGGGGCTGCATTATTAAGAACACACCCTGGGCTTATCAAAAACGTTCTTCTGGTTTGACGTAGTCTTTAGTGTGAAGCTGATAATCTCTTGGCAATCGGCTGGTTCTTTTTTGCAGAGCTTGTTGATTGCTACGCAGTGCATTGTAACCGGGGCTTGTTTTGTGGTTCACCAGCACCCGACTAAACAAAGGTTTTCACAGGCAGACAATAGCCCTTTGCACTTCTCTGAACATTTTAAACAGACTGAAAGAGCTTTTATCTTTTATGTTTCTTAAAACTGTGTTTGTACCAGAAACTCTATTTAAGGAACAGTCAATGCTTGAAAAGCTGTCTGAAATCAAATAGAAAAAGAATATGCATTTTCATTTAAATAATTGTCTGTCTGTGTCTATGTCATCCACTAAAAACAAATTGATTTTATTCGTCTTCAGGCCTTTTTGCCTGGAAAGTCTAAAAATCTTGTCTACTGTACAGTATAAAAACACCACTTTCACAAGTATAGAGCTTGACACCTGAGACTCTTTAACTCAAAAATTACATCTACAGCTCCAATAACCCGGTATATTATTTTCTCTGCTTTTTTTTGCAAATCGCTTAATAAATTCAGCAATAATTTTAGAGCTACAATTGGACCCCATGGAAAGCCAAATTATAATGAGTGGTTGGAACAATCAGTCATATGGCTGGGCTGCAGTGTGGAAGATAGTGGGTTTGAGTAGCTCAATTGTAAGGGTGCTGGGCTGCAGTGTGGAAGATAGTGGGTTAGAGTAGCTTAACTGTAAGAGTGCTGGGCTGCAGTGTGGAAGATAGTGGGTTTGAGTAGCTCAATTGTAAGAGTGCTGGGCTGCAGTTTGGAAGGTAGTGGGTTTTAGTAACTCAGTTGTAAGAGTGCTGTTTGCTGCAGTTTGGGAGATAGTGGGTTTAAGAAGCTCAGTGGTTAGTGATTACATGCAATCATTTGGACCTTTTACACATGAAACAGAAGTAGCCCCTCAGGATGACTAGATTGTATCGGGGTTAGAATAGTATTGTGATCTGCATATTGTGTATCATGACTTTACTGTAGTTACACCCCTAGAGACAGTTATGCCCATAAAAGGGCTTCATGCACGTTGAAGATTTTAAAGCAGTGAAGTAAACCACTTGGTTTGAACAGACAAATAGGGCAGTTTCTGATAGAAGCAAGATTCGATGTTATCTTAGCATACTCCTGATTGAGCTTATTTTCCCCCCAAAAAATCCCCAGCCCCTTTCACGCTCCACGTTTCCTGAACTCTAAACACAGACATGAGTCATTACTTTAGCAAATATAAACTGAGAGATTATCTTTTCTGTGAGCGTAGCTGCATATTTTCTGCTGTACGCTGTGTTTACTGCATGTCCAAGATATCGGTTCCAAAGAACTCAAAGTTTTGGAGTCAGACTATTACATTATATATTACACCCATATATGCATATAGAAATCAGAGCATTGGAGAGATAATTGTGCAAGATTGTTTGGTTATAGTTTTTAATTCATTTAAAAAATTGGATGGCACCATCCATGTAAATATGAAACAGAGTAGTACTTAGTAAGATCATTAGACATAGGTTTGACCATGTCTATCTGTAACAATTTGTTCTTCTTTTAAGTTCTCTGTGCTAGTTTGTTACCTTTCATTAAACACTTCTGAGTTTTCTGGGCATCAGAAAATACAGTGGTGAAACTGGGAAGAGGAGGAGAGGGGAATGATGTAGTGAAATAGTGGAGTAGGGGGGAATGTGAGGATAAAAGATAGGGGTTGGAGTAGTGGTAGGTTTTCTGGAAAACTTATGTTGTTTTGTGCTGAAAGTGTCCAGAATTTTTTGTTTGCAAAGCCAGCATCTGGACTTGAGAGGAACAAAGAGCAGTTTATGTACCAAACAGGATAGGAAGAGGAAAGAATTCTGCACACTAAATATCAAAACAACTGGCAAGTGAAACCAAACAGATAAAGGAAAGAAAGCAGGAAAGCGAGAGTTTTTGTTTACAGAGGGATTCTGCAAAGAGGCAATGAGGCCTGGAGTTAGAGCTGATGGCAGTGAGCCAGGAGATCCCTGTTTCATCTCCCAGCTCAGTCACTGTCTTGAGGGCCTTCAGTCTAGCCTTGTTGTTAAGATAGGCACATAGTGGCATCTCTGTTGGGTTAAAGCACTGTTGTAATTTTAGTGACACAATGTTGTTTCATTCATTAAAAAACAACAACAAAACACAACACCCTAAATGTGTCTTTATGACAAGCAGGAAAGCGTCAAATGCATTTAGTGGATATGTCTTTACTGAATAATTGTGCGGGTAATGTGTCCGTATCCACCTGTCCATATTCCAAGGGTGTAATAGGGCTTCTTTCACCAGCTGTTGAATAACATATGGGAGTGAGATGTGGCTGCCTCTCCCTTGCAATTAATTCTTGAAAGGGCGCGCAATCACAAATGGTGCTCTGTAGGAAACGAGTTGGCAGAGAGTGTTGCTGATCAGCTGTTTTGATTTTAAAGAGTATGTTGGTTTAGTTGCGTTGTGTCTTATTTTTTTTTTTTTTTGTTCCAATGCAACATCTTCTGTGCAAGCAGCCTGCAACAATATTCTTGTTTTTTGTAACCCCTTTAAAAAAATGTACATTTGAGCTGCAAACCACTTATAGAAGAACTTGAAGAAGATGGTGTTGTGAATTTCATTTTCCTGTGCAATATTCTATTGGCTGTACAGGTCCTAGTTTTAAGGTTTTGTTTTTTTTCTGAAAACCAATTGCACTGCAGTCTCACAGCCACCTGCAGTTCTTCTGATGATTGGTAACCCTGATGTTTAGGCAGAAAAAAATGTGAGGAAAATCCAGACTTTGTATCTTTCCTCAATTATTGACTATTTTCCTCTATAACTTGTCTGGACTAACCAACTTGACATTGTATAAATATACTGTATTTTATTCCATTTAAAGCACATGCTGTTTGAATTACAAAGGGCTGAGGTTGTTACTAAATGTATTTAAAGGGCCTAAGTTAAAGCCAGTGTGCTAGATACTGTGTCTGTTTGGAGGATGACCTACATGTGGCACCAGGCTTTAGGGTTTGGGCTTTGGGCCTAGGCCTACCAGCTGCAGAAGCCTCCATATGCTGCAGTTCCTATCGTCTCTATGGAAACCAGACCCAGACAGGAAATCAGGGGTAGGGTGGGAAAACTGGCCAACAATTACACAACTGGCTTAAAGTTTGACAAATCCTATAATAAGTAGAAAAGGCTATCTGTTCTACTGAAAAGTGGAAATAAGAAAAAAAGAGAAAATAAATTAACCGGCTCTATGAATGGCTTTTTTTATTTTGCCATTTCTTTCAACTACAATGTAAGCAAAACCACAGGGGGTGCTTGTGTTTATTTTACATTAGCCAGGTGTGTGTGAGTTTCATTAGTAGAGTGCACATAAAGCTAGAACGATGCATGGAAAACTTTGGTGAACAGCTACCATACCAGTATTAAATCGAACATGGAACACTGTAGCTTTGACATTCTGAGTTGTTTATTGTTTTTTTGAAAACAACAACAGAACTGTCCCTTTTGAAAAGGGGGAAAACCGGAAACAAGTCGCCTATCTGTGTTTTACACAGGGGTAGTCTAAGACTTAGTTGTAATTATGTATTTGATATTTAGCAGGGTTCATTAAATAATTATTTTAAGTGTTTGGAACAAAGTCCTACAATGGACCGGACTGGAAGAGCCAAGGTCTTTGAAGACTGCACTAAACCTCTGCTTTCATTTTCTGGTCGTCTTTTCATCAAAGGTTGTCCGGGTGCTACAGATACTGGTCTTAAAGGGTCCCAGTGTTTCAGTATCTATATTATGACTATAAGGAACCCATCCCATCCCATCACCACTGTGTAAAGAAGTCTCCTTCCCTTTGTCCTACGTCTGTCTCCACTTAATACCCAACTGTGTCATCTGGTCCTGATTTCTGTGCTATGCTTCAAGTATTCGCTAGGGTTTGTGTTTAATATTTTGAAGATATCCCCTCCATATCCCCTCTAATTCTTATTTGTTCTTGGATAAGCACATTCAGGTCTCTCAAACTGTCTTTATAGTTTAATTCTTTAAGCCCTGGTATTAGTCTGGTTGCTCTTCAATGGAGCCACTCCAGGCCAGAAAAATATATGAAATGATTTCTGTTTTTAAATTGTCCAAGAGTCCCATCAATAGTGAGTTTCTGTCCATTCCACTCATGGCCAAGATTCCGTAATTCTAAATTGGAATGAAAAATAAAACAACTTCACTTTTTTGCCATGGGATGATTTGAATTATTATTTATTCTGAATAGAGAAATGATGAGATCATTTCAAAAGTCCCTGACTACTCCATAACAGCAGGAAAAACAGGACTACATTTTGTTGTGCTTTAAAACTTGCCACTTCCCTTTTGGGTGCAGGTCCCCTTTAAATAACAACATCATCCTTGTTGCCTGAAGATGATGGCAGTGAAAATGCTGTTGGTTTTTAATAGCATTTTTCTGTTTATCCGTATGATATATTGTAAACAGGCTGCAGTCAAGTGTGAAAGCCAGAATCAATCAACATGAATGTTTTATGCCTTTTGTGTATACTGCAAATAGAAAACTGACAACTGTTTACATTAACATGTGATAGATGTTTCCAAGCTTTCAGAAAAATAAAGTAGAAACAAATGTTGAAAAGTGCAGAGATGCTGAATGATTGGTGGTCTGGACATCTTTCCTGCTCATTGGTTGCTGCCTCTCACACGTGCACCAAAATGACCTTGTTTTTCAAGTGATTCTTGTTTTTCAGTACAATGGCTAAAGAAAATGATACATTCTTTATGGTTATCAACAGACATTGTCCAGTCTTGACCCCCATTTTAATGTCAGCAGTTCTCTCCTACAAGTTTGGGTTTATGAATGGAATGTGGGGACTTAGCCCCAGTTCTGTTGTGTCTTGCAAGGCTAGTTTCATATTTTTAGGGCTACTCTTTCTTTGTAGATATCTCATTGTACGGCTGATCCATTTTCTGTTATTTGGCTGTTTTTGTAGACATCACATCTGGGTCATTCCACCTCAAGAGAGCCAAGAGGGGTTAAGCCCTTTAATGCAAGCTTTACATTATACTAATGATATTTGTCTAGGTCACATGGAGGAGAATTATGTCAAAGTTCATCAAAATTGACCCCACCTTCACACACATTCTCATGATACAGGGCATTAGCCCTCACACACAACACCCACCCTGGATCCTTTTTCCATCTAATCATCAACCACAAATGGAAGAAACACCCCTCTGAGAATGTGGTCCACTTGAGCTGGAATGACCTGTCTTTATACAGGTGATCCCTTTATACTAACTTAGCTGTTTGGATATAGTGTGGAGTAGTGGTTAGGGCTCTGGACAGGGCAGCAGAGTGGAGTAGTGGTTAGGGCTCTGGACTCTTGACCAGAGGGTCGTGGGTTCAATCCCACGTGGGGACACTGCTGCTGTACCCTTGAGCAAGGTACTTTACCTAGATTGCTCCAGTAAAAACCCAACTGTATAAATGAGTAATTGTATGTAAAAATAATGTGATAACTTGTAACAATTGTAAGTCGCCCTGGATAAGGGTGTCTGCCAAAAAATACATTATATATATATATATATATATATATATATATATATATATATATATATATATCCTGTCAATGTCTCCAGAGTCCAATCATTGGATTTTGCTCTAAATTAAACAGAGCAAATACAAGAAGAACTGGGGGTTGACCAGAGTGTTTGCAGAACACTCCTGAAAAAGCAAAATGAGCAAACCAGTAAAACAAACGGCTTGCTAAATCTTGTACAGTAGTTATCTTTTGTCTCATTTGTGTCCTGTTAAATTCAAATGTCAGTTTAAATGAACTTCCGCACCAAAGAAAACAGTAGAAATTCACCACTTTGCATGTCAATGTATGCACACACACACACACATGCAAAGAGTACCGTGGATATAAAATGTGCCGGCCCAGATGGTAAATTGGTTTGTGCTTGGCTGCTCTGGGATTCACACAGGGAAATGTTAAGCGCCTCCAATCCCCAAGTTCCCTTCATTTGACGGGACTGGACTCCAAGTGAAACAATGTAGGCTTTCAGAGTGGGAGCAGGACCTGCTGGCTTCCGCCCTGGCAGTCTCCAGGTGATATTCTAATGCTATCTCTCCGACAGGTTGGGAAGGAGCCCCTCCAACCCACACTCTGAGCTCTTGGGACGACTGCAGCTGGAACTTCAGCTGAGAAATGCTTCTGTTGCTCATGTTTCCTTAATGCCTTTGTTCTTAAGTTATTAGTTTGAGGATACAGTGCTGGGTGTGGCCATAGATGAGAACTGTGAGCAAGCGGATCCAGGTTCAGAGCCTCGTAGAATTTCACTCGTGAACTCACAGATATATCCTTGGTGATCTGCTGATGTGTTTTAGCTTTCCTGTCTCTGATAAAATAGTCCCACATACAAGCACATGAGATTATGGAATAGGAACACATTCATACATATGTGTATGCACTACATTGAAGTCCACTACTTTCATGTCTGTTCAGCACAGAGACCACGACCAGAGGACAGAGATGGAAGCTTATTAAAATTAATGCAATTATGTTCCACAGCTTACGATACCTTTACTGCAATGTGTATTTAATTACTGGCTGGACTAAAAATCATAACTTCAGATATTCCACCCCCTTTCCCCACCCTTAGGATCAGGTTTTATGTTGTGTAGCTTTTTTTATGGTACATGTAGTGACCGTCGCTGATCCAGAACGAAAGTAACAGGCGAGCGGGAACTGCGCTGGCATGCTCCGCAAGGAAGGGGTTTTGGGTTAGGGAGGGTGGTGTCTGTTTCCTACCTCCCGCTGAGAGATTGGAGTTTCTGAGCTTCATAAACCAGAAACATAAAAGTTTGGAATGATTTTGCTGCAAAGTCATTCCAAGGTCTGCACTGTATGCATGTGTGAGTGTGGTTACATGTTAGTGTGTGCATGTATGTATGTATGTATAGTATGTGTGTCATGTGAGTGTGTGCATTTGTTTTAGGTGTCAACTGGTTTATTCGATGAAGGAAGTTGCTGAATCGTACAGTTGACCAACAGTAAGATCAAAGGATAAAGCCAAAGAAATCTTTAGATTATTTGTTATAGTGTTCTATATTTAACAGTATTTGATAAGTGAAATGATTTTTTTCCCATGACTATCAACATAGTTATAAATAGAGAGTTCTTAATGGAGTAGGTGGTTGAGATAAGGTAGTAATGATAAGTTGTAGCTTTTTTTGCTGAGCAGAGAACTTTATAAAAAATATAAAAATTCCTGAACAAGTTTTACTTTTTATCTCAACTTCCATCCAACAACCCCCCACCACCACTCCATTCTGAACCCTGTCTCTCACATACCCGGATTTCCACTGTGAACAAAAAGTTGCCACTAAATTATTGTGACTATCAGAAGACGCTAACGTCCCTATAAACCTTTAAAAAAGTGATTGTAGTGATCTCCTTCTAAAGCATGGATCATCTTGCTTTATTACATCATCTTGCACACATATGATGGTGTTCGCAGAAATTCTAAACATACATTGGTGTGTAAAGGGGTTTGCTGTGGGCTGTAGGAAATTATTAAAACTGTTATGTTGTGCTGGTTATTCACAATACCATCACTGTGGCTGCAGCTCTAAGTAGAAACAGATTTGCTTCAGTGAGGGGTCCCCACTAATCGCCCCATGCTGAGGTTCCTGATTAAAACCTCCAGCATCCCCTCTGCAGACCTGGATAAGGTTACACCTGTGAACTCGTCCCACCTGGATAAGGTTACACCTGTGAACTCGTCCCACCTGGATAAGGTTACACCTGTGAACTCGTCCCACCTGGATAAGGTTACACCTGTGAACTCGTCCCACCTGGATAAGGTTACACCTGTGAACTCGTCCCACCTGGATAAGGTTACACCTGTGAACTCGTCCCACCTGGATAAGGTTACACCTGTGAACTCGTCCCACCTGGATAAGGTTACACCTGTGAACTCGTCCCACCTGGATAAGGTTACACCTGTGAACTCGTCCCACCTGGATAAGGTTACACCTGTGAACTCGTCCCACCTGGATAAGGTTACACCTGTGAACTCGTCCCACCTGGATAAGGTTACACCTATGAACTCGTCCCACCTGGATAAGGTTACACCTGTGAACTCGTCCCACCTGGATAAGGTTACACCTGTGAACTCGTCCCACCTGGATAAGGTTACACCTGTGAACTCGTCCCACCTGGATAAGGTTACACCTGTGAACTCGTCCCACCTGGATAAGGTTACACCTGTGAACTCGTCCCACCTGGATAAGGTTACACCTATGAACTCGTCCCACCTGGAATTGAATTGAACAATTCCAGACGTGATCTGCTAGTGATGTGCTATTTATTCGACACAGGGAGGCTTAATACAAAGCTCTTTAGCTCACCTGAACAGGACTCTTTTCAACTTCATCAGCATCTCTCATGGATGTTTTTAGAGAATTGTACTCTGGCAACTGGTTGCTACTGTACTGTACATTGTTCACCTGGTATTTTGACTAGGGCTAGCTGAAACGTTTGTCTACTCGACTTCATGTTATGTTCCCCTTTCCATTCCACTGCCTGAAATGAACAATATCTGGTTAAGCGGACATCCTTTTCCATTTGAGCACACTTGTTAAAATGTACACAGCAGTTAATGTCTGGAGGGGGCTACTCAGTTTACTGTATGTGTGTGCGTGGCCAAAACTCAATGTATAAAATCCCCTGGCATTTCTTGCACATTTCCTGCTATTAAATTATTAACTTTTAAATTGTTCCAGAGGTTTTTGGAGATTCAATATTTTCCTGCTTTTACACTGACAGATGAGTGAAATAATGTTGTGGCTAGATATATCCCACGGATCTGAAATTTCATAATGCAGTATGAGTCGCCTTCCAAATTGTTCCGCGTATGAACATTTTCAAATACAAAGAGCATCGCACTTTTACACCTGGCCCTTCTGTTATTTTTTGTTATATAGTTGTACTCCAGTATTTACTTTTGTAATGCTGCAAACACTGGTAACACTTTTGCTATTGCCTGTGAAACATGAGACTCTCGCCGGTCCAGCCCTGTGTATTGTACTAAAGCTGCCCAAGTACTTCTTGTTTTTATTGGACTGAGGCATGTTTAGCCCCCAGCCAGGATACTGTAATTGGTTATAATAACTGGTTACTGGAACTGAGATATTGATTCATGTGCCCAGCAGGGTCAGGGAATTAATAGTTTGAATATTTTAATATTTTTTTCTTGGTGCGCGGTTAGCTTCAAAAACAGAATAAATTAGCAATGTTTCCTTTTTTTCATGTGCTCATGTTGTGATTATAAACTACGTCAGATAAAATCTTAAAATCTCTTTTGAGATTTTGCATCATTATGTACAGGATAAACGACAAGAGTCATTTTCTGGTGTTCAAAAACATATTTAAAATGGGTTTTATACTAATAAAGGACTCACTACAGTATAACTACTATATTATGGCACCTAAAAGCTAAACTTTGCATAAGTAGCTTTTTTTTGTGTGTGTGGTGTTGCTGCAAATTTCAATGTCATCATCACACCAAACGTGTATTACCAACATGCCATTTTTGTTTAGGTTACTTATAATTTTGTGTTCCGGATGTAGTTATCACACTGTGTTAATATGTCATCACGTCACTATAGCTGCGGTTGATCTTCCCTATTCTTCTTGAGAGTACTCGTTGCTGCTTCGCCTGAATGAATCCGTTGAAAGTAAAGAGTGCGAAAGTGGGGTTTTGGGCTGGAAGTCATAATGGAGAAACGGCTGCCCACTCCCAGTGGCCAATGGTATTGATAATTGAGCAGTATGTCACCGACCTGCTGTCTACACAGAAGAAAATACAGTTTACTGCGGTGCACCATGGTAAGGCATAAGCAAGCATGGTTAAACATGTATAGTAAAGCATCTAATGGAGAAAGCATGGCAATCTGCAAAATTAAACTGCAAATCTACCATGGCAACCATTTATTCTTAATGCCTTGAGGAAAGAGTTTTTTAAGCTGCGTCGTCTTCAGTATATTACTATAACATCCAATCCTTTTGTGACTGTTCAAATACCACAGCTTCCCAAAAAATGTTCCCCTCAGGCAGGGCTTTAGAGGATGTGGAGGACGCAACAACAGTCCTTTCCACAGTGGTATTGTCTCAAGTACCGAGGTGTACAGTTTTCATGGGAGACTGACAGTGGGGCTGAGGAGGTACTGAAAGGGCATGGCTTTTGGTTTCTATCCAGCTCAATTTTTTTCTTTGGTTACAGGGCCTGATAATAAGCTCCGGAGTGTGACATTGCTTTCCAGTGGGGCGCTTTTGTACTGCTTGCTATTCCACAAAAACAAGTACAAATTGTAACTGGCCTTCTCTGCTCCAGTTTGGCAGTAATCGCTGTAACCTTGTGTAACTGTTGGTGGTTTTTTAATTGCTGGCTGTGCGATAATTGAAAAAGGCACAGCCTAGTATAATACACTGTATTTGTATTTATAACTTGCTGTGAAAAAACTGTTACCTTCAGTGCACATTGGGGGGAAAAATATAAGGAGAGCGATTAGGAAATTCATAACATAACCTTACTGTATAGAGCTGTCAACTGCAGCATTTTGGACACAGTAACTTGGAATCCAATGCCATGCAGAGTCAGATATGTGGGGTGAAATTTAAAAAAAAATTGCTATGGCTATTTTAAGGGGTAATTTGTGGATAACCACAGATCAGCATTTAATGCAATTCAGTTTGATTCCACAATGCAGTAAAATGCTCTAAAAAAAAGCATAAAAAATAGAAGTAAATGAAAAGCTTAGCATTTTACTTCGTTTTTTTATTGTATGTTTAAACTAGTTCTAGAGGGATAAGTTACTGCATTTTAAAAGGTTACAAAATCCTCTTTGACAGGACACTCCAGTTCAAGAAAGCAAAACATCCTGTCTAGACTACGTCAGCACCCGAGCAGTGTGTAATTGATGTTGTTTGGAGGGTGTCAAGTTTATTTATTTATTTACTTAATCTGTCCCGGGATGAATTGCAGTATATATATAGTCATTACCCTAGCACTGTAATGGATGGTGCTATTAGTGTTTTTAATTTTATTTATTATTTTAATTAATTTTATATATTTAGACATTTTCATAATGGTGTGAGCAACTTGCTGCATTGTGACTGATGTGTTAACCTGGAGATGAACTCTTATCTATCAGCATGTGACTAAAATGCCTGACAGATGCCTTTACTATTTTTAGTAAATGGTCAATTCCCACCTTTTAAACAATGTGAATTAATTAAACCATTTGCAGATGACATAATCAACCTCACTAGAAGAGCAATATGCTGTGGCATTTCTTTACACTGCATTGCCATTGAAGATCACTTGGTAAAACAGAACGCTCCATGTTTGTTTATTAAACAGCTAACATTATTTGTATCAATATGGGCTTATAATAGGGGTGTGCGGATACTCGCGGATAAGCACATTTCCCTCTCATCCAGGGCGCTAACATTGCTCTACTGCTGTACAATGAAAATATGTTGCAAAGCTAGCAAGTCAACTGATTCATCAAGTAAACGTGACCTGTCCTTAAAACCAACTCAAGCGCTGCCGCTGTGGGAACTGTGATAGTTATTTCTTTGTCGAGTTTAACCAGAGGTGACACCTTGGCCAGTATCACAGTCCCACAATACACTGCAAAGATGACGCCTTTCTAAAGAAAGAAAAAGATTGAATATCAAAAGGATAAAATAAATTATTGATTGTAAAATATATATATATATATATATATATATATATATATATATATATATATATATATATATTTAAACCATTAAGGGACACTAAACCTTTAAATCCATGTTGTTGTTTTAGTTAGTTTGATCAGGAAAGGTTCTATATTAAATAACACAGCCAGACTGGTACTGATTGAAACGCACTAATTGTGCAAACAAGGGAGACCGAGGGACCGCATTGTTTTGTGTTGAGTAATTAACATGTTTTATTCCATTTAATTCATAACAAACAGCTTCAGATTTCTTAAAGTTAATTATTTACTCTGAAAATACAAGTTTCGGCACATCCCTAATTTATATGCTAACAAACTTCTTAGTTATGCCTGTGTGTATGTATATATATATATATATATATATATATATATATATATATATATATATATATATATATATATATATATATATATACTGTATATATATATATATATATATATACATATTTTATTTATTTATTTATTTTTACACCATTAAGGGACACTACACCTTTAAATCCATGTTGTTGTTGTTTTTTTTTAATTAGGGATGGTTTAAGCTAGCAGGTATCTTCTGCTAAACAGATTTTGAATCCCAGTGGAATTTTTAACCTGTATAAAATATATCAAGGATTCATCATTTTTACAGCTATTGGCACAGGACTATGATCATGTCATACGAGAAAGTTTTCCATTTCTGTAAGACATAAAAACAAGTTTGAGGTTTCAGTTTTACAGACCCGCTCTGGTGAGGGTGGAATAGTGGCATCTGCTGTCTGGATTTCTGAAAAAAATATCCTTGTATCTACTGAGTAAATCAAATTAATTTAAGAATAGTTACTTACTGTATAGTAGTCTTTTATCTAGATAGATGCAGCTATGGGGGAAATGATTAAAATGAATATAGCAATAAGACTCTGAACTATTATAAACAGCATACAAGTGTAAAAGAAAGGTATATTAATCCCTTATGAAGGTTCCCCATAGTAAAAGTACAGCAATGTGTAATAATGCACAGTGAAAGCATGGTAAGCATAGGCAAACATTGTAAAGAATAGCAAGGTATGGTAAAGTATATTAACAAACATGGCAAACCAGGATAAACTAGGGTAAATGCATAGTATAACCATGGGAAAAGTGCAAAATTACAGTGGTAAACTTTTATAAAGGATTCAAACGGGGAGCTATTTACTAGATTAAAGTCACTGAGTGAGTTCCGGGGGACTGGCAGCACAGTGTAACATTTCAGACAGCTGCGTGTTTGATCTGCAGCCTGGGTCTTCTCTCTCCTTTGAATCCCCTCTTCAAAAGAACCAACCTGGAGCTGACCTTGTGAAGATAGGGAGCACCTGTCGCTGGGGGAGGGGATGAGAATGGGCTTCAAGAATGTATTTATTACACACTGTGAACACTGTATTAAGAACTGTATAGCAAGATAAGAGTACCGCAACAGAACAGGAGCCACTTAACTCTCTCAACAAAGTAACTTTGTAAAAAGACAATCGTACTATAGCTAATTAAATAGTCTTAGTGTCTTACTTGAAAGTAAGTTAGGTGCATACCCAGGCCCGGACTGGTTAACTGGTCATTTGTGTTGAGTGGAGTTATTTTCCAACAGTCAAACCTCTAAGCTGTGGTGTTTGAACAGTCACGAAGGGATCAGATGTTATAGTAGTTTAAAACCTGCCGTTCTGACTGGAGTATTTTTTTTTGGAGATCTCTTTAAAATGTTGAAAGAATTAAGATAAATTAAATTAGAAGCCCTGACTTTGTAAGCATTATGAAAGGGTAGAAATTGAAACAGGGTCACATTTAATTCTGTACTGTACAAAATCCATAGCAAAACGAGGGTGTTTCTTCATAAAAAGGGGATAAGGATTGTAAGTATTGCACATGTACTGTAGTGCACTGACATGCTAGGATTGTTCTTTTTAATATTTCTTGATGTATTGAATATTGTTGGAAATATGTTTATAACTTGTCATGCCAAGAAAAACATTGAATTGCTAACAACAGACAAAAAGGCTTTGACAAATAGTATTATAAAGAATTACATCAAAGTTGCTGGAATTTACTTTTGAAATTGTACTGTAATGAAGAGTTGAATACAAGTTTTACATCCTTTATGCTTCACTGGTCAAGCTCAGCATCACTGAGTTATCTGTTGTTCTGTACATACAGTACTTGTAGTGTTCCATTTATTGGTACAGGTGCTTTAAGACAGTTTAAAGCGACCGTGCAAGCCTGGGTAATAGAGAGTTGCTATGAAAGTGGTGAAGACTAGTTTTGTGCTTGAGTAAAGGAAGCAGACTCTGCAGTTTATACAGTAGCCTCCATGTATTGCATGTTGATGTTGTACAGTTATAGACACTCTAAAGGGACATGACTGTGCTGGGTTCATGCACTGCTCTTGTGCTGAAAGCCCCCTCTGTGATCAGTATCCCGATGCTGGCACACACATGGGGACAGTGACAGGAAGCCTCTGATCTCTTTTGGCTTCCGGATCGGTTGCTTGTGCCTGATTTAGAAACCAAATTCCCTACTGCTTTAATTGAAATACATGAGAAGCTATAGAGATAAGAACAAGTGGTTCCTGTCTGCTGTGTCTCTGTGCCATTAAAACATGTGTCTAATGTGTGTGCCAGTCCACAGGCATTCTGCGGGCTCTGTAATTCTCACAGCCATTAGGAAAAGTTGAACCCAGCACTGATTATATTTTTAATGATTCTGGTTTATGGAGGCGTTGATAAGAACTGGAACAGCTATGTTTGAACAGATATGCGGGCAAAAGCGGGTAAAAGAAATCAAAAGTGAATCCATAGTTATCTTTACAAAAAGGGGAATTCAGGCAATTATTTTACAAAACAAACGTATTTGCAATAGCAAGCTGACACGCTTGCACATTCATTTTCAGTCCGGGTTATGTAAGGAGTCCTATGATGGTGTCAGTTAGTGAGCGCCCAGCAGTCTGCTGAAGAGAAGAGGTATGGAGAGGTTAGGTTAGGCCAGCTGGAGACATGCACTCAATGCTGGGTCCAGCTGATGAGCAGAGTGTCTAATCTGTGGAGAGTGAGAGCTGGGAGCTGTGTGTGTGTGAGTCACTGCCTCGGCAGTGCCGACTGAAGACTCTGCTTCTCACAGTGAGGGGATCGTTCCCAGGGGAGGAGTCAGGTTGTGTTACTGGAGACTTTAAAGACCCCATGTCCCCCCTCCTGTTTAATAACACAGGCATTCGGAAAGAGCTTCTGAAGTCTGGCCTGGCCTGGAGTCTGCCTTGGAATATCATTAGTTGAAATAGTGACACACACATGTTCCACTAGAAAGGAGGCTGGGGGTTTTGTAAGCTTTTCACTGATGCATACCTTTTACCAGGCCAGATGAACAGTCATACAGTAGCTAGGAGTAGCACTCTGTATCTATCTGTCATTCAAACACTCAATCATGAAATCTGAGTAAAACTAAAGAAAACTTAGCCCAGTAGACAAGCTTTTGACAAGGCGTCTTTATCAATAGCTTACTGTGTCAGTCCATCCATCTATAAATGTAAAATAGTCACCTGACTTCAATCATAAACACTCATAAATTCTTAAGTAGCCAGACACCTAATGATGTTCCTATTTCACTGACTAAGATTCTTCTTGCATATAGAGTGATCCTGTTCTTCCTTTGATTGACTAGCAAGTGAAGCAGTGCACACTGGGAGTACAGTTATTATTCAGAGTATTCCATTTAGATGCATTTTAAATTCTGGTTGCGTAATATATATGATGTCTATGTGTGTGTGCATGCAAGACTATTTGTGAAAGATAGTCTACCTTCCATAGCGATACTGGAGTATAAAAAAATCACTTTCCATTTTAAATTCTGTATCTCCTGTGCTAGTCTAGAACAGACAGCTTTGTTCCATCTTCTCCCCCTCTAACTAGGCCCATCTAAGCTTGTAATTCTGTCCAGTTATTAAATTCTGACACTTTAACCTTTCAAACAAGCTCAGTGCGCCTTTGCAGGAATTAAAGAATTGTCTGCCATGACTGTCTGCTAATCTGAGCGTCTTTAGAATTATACCGTATCCATTTGATGCACTTCTTGGATGCCTTTTCCTCTTCTGTAAATATTTTATTACTTTCGTATTAGGAAACCCATCCATAACTTGAATGATATTAAAAGAAGATAACAACATATGAAGAAAAATTAAGGAGAAAATAAAAAGAGTGTTTAAGTGAAGCAACTATCAACAAGATTCAGTAATGCTGGTTTTAAAAAAGGAAAATCGCATGACTGGGCTTTTAAGTTTAAGGATGAACAACTGAAAGCTACGGTAGCCTCCCGATCCACCTCCCCACACTGGGGGTGAGAGATCTCACACTGGAGGCGTGTTGGCTATAAAAGCATCAACATCTATAGGACTCCCCCCGCAGCTACTGTTTACATGGATGTAACATTTTTCGAGCAAAAGTAAGGGACCATGAGGCAAGACATCTGGAGAAATGTGCTTTGGGCAAACAGCCCCCTATTCAAGGTTGCGAACAAACAGGTTGACCAGAAAGGATCTGTTTGTACAGCAGTGCACAATATAACTAGCCCTCCTAGTTTGATGTTTTATCTTGTTTGGACACTATGTGACAGGTTTGTTTAGTGGCATGGTCATACAGGTTCAGGTCTCCTGAGATGTTTAATGGTCAAGCCGGCCTCCCAGAGTTCCCTTTGTAAGTTGGCTGATGATAGTAAGAAGCAAGCTGGAATCTTCAATACTCCATCCTGGTATTTACATAGCGATGCCGCATGTACGCCGTATTGCAAACGTGTATGCTAACTTCAGTAAGCTGAACTGTACCATTTATACGTAAACATGTACTGATTGCGGTTTAAGATCTAAGTTAGCATATTTTAATTTGACAGCTATAACATCTTCTTATGCCTTCTAATTGTTACAGTCCAGTTTTTCTCCCCCAATTTAGTCTTCAGCACAAATAATTATGTCAAAAGAAATTCAGTAGCTTTTGTTCTCAGTCTAATAAAAAAAAAATGCATGGTCCCTGATTGGCCAGTAAAAATGGAATTAAAAAATGTGTTTCTGGTTGGAGTCCTCTTTTTTAAAAACGGTATTGCTTTAAAAAAAAAATGTATTGGAGACCGCTATAATTTGACCTTTTCCACTTCGAGTAGGAAATGTATTTACCAGCAAGATTTCTCTGAGAGTTGGATCTCTGCACAGGCTTTGGCATGGTAATAACAGCTCCTGCTAAAAAGTTTTCTGTTTTTTTATAGGAGAGGCAGATGGATTTCAAACCAATATACCAGACTTTCTCTAAAGTCCTTTCTGTTTTTTTTCCATTCTGGTATCTGAATGAATCCTCTGGGCCACTAAACAACCCTACTGCAACAGAATAGATTGCTCCCTTTATGTTCAGTCATCTAGGGCACACAGACTGCATCTTTCCCTCTCTTGGTCAGTTAGAGATAACAAGACTATACTTTAACCAAACTAGCGTAAGATACTGCAGTGTTTACTGAACCTCTAACCTAAAGGTCTTGAAGTTGATTTCACGAGTGGTCAGGATTTGCCATGAGATGTCCTTGGAGGTGCGGAACAGTCTGCAACACCACAAGGACAAAACATGCGCAAACATCTGTGCATATGTCTAATGGTTTATAAAAAGACAGCTGCTTGAACATAATGATGCACTTTATTATACGAGAGACTTTAAACTTGTTAGACATCCTACATGAGGGAGAGTCTTGTGAGGTTTTGGAAAACGCGCTTTAAGATAGATGGGAAGAAGCTGCATCTTATTTAAAAGAATAATCTTAAAATCACAAGAACAGTACTACTGTTATCAGGGAAACGGCTTCCTGTTCAGGGAGGCACATTGCTCTGCACTCCCTTTTGCCTTCCTCGTCCTGTAAAGCCCAGTTAATAGACTCTGGTAAATTGGCGTGTCAAGTTCAATGTTTATGAGTGACATTAGAGGCACTGGGAGGTAGCAGCACAGAGAGGGATCAGTGAGCCTTAGCAAAGGTTAGTTTGAAGGAAAGTGGAAGCACAAAAAGCTCATTCAGTGAAAGGATGGCCCTTTGGGAGGCTAAGGGGGTGTGAGGAGAGAAGAGAGCACTCTGACTGATTGAGCGGGCGGTTGAAGCGGGTTTTAGTGAGATGCAGGATTCCTCCATAGAGGGTGCCATTATAAGAATCACTGTACCTTTATGTTAAAACGGTGTTGTTTTAGAGTATATTGATATCAAACACAGGTACTCTTGGGAAGAGTGGGTGAGTGCAACAGTATGAATAGGTAGTATTAAGAACTTGCACGCATCTCTGTAGCACGCTAGTGTAGTCCTCTTTAGGGAATAACAGTTTGCAATGAGATAACAGTTTAAAACTCTTTGCTTTGTGTTTATTGTTAACCAGGAAAAATGTACTGAATGAAAGCTTTCTTTATGGACTATAAGCCTCTGTGTACAGGAGTATTGGCACAAGTGGATGTGACCAAGCCAAGAGCTGTCTTTGAATGTTTTTTAAGTGGCTTAAAAAAACAGGGCATGTAACCCATAAACAGACATTTGCTGTGGTTTTGAGTTTTTTATTCGCTGCTTTACTGTTGATATATTTCATAAGAAAACTGTTTCTGATTAGAGCAACCTTGGTTTATTTGTCCTGTCTTGAGTCCAGTAAGTTTTAGTTCCCTGAGTTTACACATCGTTCTGCGGAGGTCTGTTCTGAATTCCATGACGTGGCTGGAGAGCATGACTGCATGTGATCGAGCCAGCGTAGTAATTGAGGAAACACTTATATTATCATTGTATACTTAATTTAATAGATTGTAGTCGGGTCGAGACCCTAACTCTTCCTATACCCTGCTTGTACAGGAAGGTATTAGCAGGATCTGGCTTGTGTGCCTCATTGAGTCCTGAAAAAGAGGATGGGAGAGGCTGAAGCAGGTGTCTCTGGCTCTAAACAGGCAAGTCTGGAGATTGTACATGGGAGGTGGTAGGAAAGGAGAGAGTTGTGGAATGTTAAAAAAATTCCCGGGATTACAGAGTAGGGATTAGCATATTGAGAGTTATCGCAACGCTTTTTTTATATATTTATTTTTAATAAGCCCAAAATAGGAAAAGTACACAAAGTGGCCACCTGAACAGCAGAAAAGTTATTTTTACATTATCAATCTCTGTTTCTAAATAGGTTTGCATGGCACAATTCAGAAGCATTCGCCTTTAATCTCATAATGTGAAGTTTTCCAGATGACATGTCAGCAATCTTAACTTCACGCCACTCAGTGACCTTGTAGGTGATAACTGAGCTATGAGTGTGCTTCCTTTCCTCTTGAACATCAGCTTTTCATTCATGCTCACACTCTTCAGAAGCCGACACCACAGCACACTGTCAGATAACGTAGTGGCTCATCCAACTGTAAAGCAGTTTCACCCATTCCAGGTTTTAGTAAGAGGTTCATTAACCACAGTATATAGGTAACAAGCTCAGGGGGGCCTTAGTAAAACCGGGAATAAATCAAACCGCTATGCAATGGAAGTCTTATTTCCATCCCTGTACTGAAAGCCGTTTTAAACCCCCACCTAAATAAAAAATGCACAATCAAGTGGCGTACATGCTAAAGGTATGCATAACCAAGTTAAACAACATGAAAACAGAAACTGTGCTATTTAGCACATGATTGTGTAGATGTGAGCGTTTATCCCAGCAATAATTATACAGCATTTCATTTAAATACTGTAGCAGTGTAGGAGTACAAATAAAAGTTTGCATGAAAATATGTTTCGACTTTTATTTTACACAACCATAGAATGAGGGTGGAGTACGCACAGCGGTGTCAAATGGATTCTGCCAGTTATGCTTACTAAAATATGCCTTTTTACACGCAGTCGAAGCCTTACGTAGTTAAAACCACTTAAAATGTATTTGAGGTAACTGTAGCGGCGTAATCTCCCTGCCTGGCTTCTTGACCTTGGTAAAGTAGTTTCAGATGGTGTAGGAGGTGCGGGCAGGAGCCTTGCCTCTCTCCTATCAGCTGCTGTGGTTTTTCAGCACACCAAAGTGCGTCAGACCTCCACTTTCAAGAGCCACTACCTAGAGCCCAATGCCAGAGACACTAGGATTAGATTTACTAAGGTTTGGACATTTCATTATGTAGCAAGCAAACAACCTGGTCATGTTACAGAACTAGCATCTTTTTTTTTCATTTTTCCTTGTAAGAAATGCTTCGTAAATCCAGTCCATAGGAAAAAAAAAATAAAACATATATTTATATATATAGTTTTTAACTTCCTTAATGCTGCTCATACACTGATATGTTGCAGAAAGAATGCTTTTAATTAATTCACAGCACTAAAGACCCTCTTAGTCATACTGGAATTTGGTCAGAGTGCAGTCTATGGGGAGCTGTATGAACAGTATTTTACAGTTTTGTTTTTTAATGCATTCTTGTACGGTACTCTGGTTTTCCAGCATGATATATCCACTGAATTGGCGATTTTATTCCATTACATCAGTTTTATTCCTCTTTGCCTCTAAACATACTTACAAATGAGACCCTAGTATATTCAAGGGTGTCCTCTCCTCATTTTAGGTGTAGGGAAATTGAAATACTGAAGAATTAGCCAGAAAAGGGTAATTCAGCAAGATTAAACAAACAGAATATGCAGCCTGATAAAGTAGGAGATACAGAAGTCTTAACTGAGGAAGAATGTCAGTAGTATTAAACTTACATTGAGGAGATGTGCACTGAACTGGATGGTGGAGCAAAGCAGCTTTTAATTATCTTGTTTGCAACGACTGTGTGAAAGAAAGAAAATAACAATTTTTCCAACAGACTTCTGGGATTTTGAGGGAGGTTCAGTTCAGTGAAGCTAATTAACTAGGGCTATTTTGTGTTTGTTTATTTGTCTACTTGATTCAGCAAGGCAGTGGCTCCAGTTTGGTTAGCCTATGACTAAGCATACTGGAAGTAAGCAACTGCTATGGTAATATCGCGGTCTTCTTTTAACAAAAACCTACCGCCTTCAGTTCGAACACATCTTTCAAGACAGTTTGAAGAAGACAGAATTGGTTGAAACGTTTGTTTATCAATACGTGGTTCTTTCAGTATTATTACTATTGCAAATGTGCTAAAGGAGTAGAAGGTACTGTGAAGTAACAGTTAAAGGAAGCCTGCCTCAAGGCTCATTCCTGCGTCATCAGAAAGCTCTCAAAGTCAATGTGTTATTAATTGTAGCCGTGTGTTTTCAGTTTGCTGCATTGCTGATAAAGGAGCCAGCCTGAGCGTTCTGGTAAATACAGTGAATCGGGATTCGTTTACATGGAGAGAGTCATGCCACTTGAATTACTGGTTTCAGTAAAAAAATAAAAAAAAATACTAATATTAGTAATACTTACTGCACTCCTATCATCTTCTCATAATTAAGGCAGCAGGGACATGTTCAGACTTGTCCAACTGTAGGACAGCTGGTGTAAGAACTGCAAGAACAAAAAAATGGCCGCTGTGCATGCAGCAGTACTCCTTTAAGTGATAATAATTAGGCTCTCTATTGAGGTCATTTATCTTGGTGCTCATAATAGAGGTATTTCATCACTCAACCGTATGTAAAATCAGTTTAACTATGTCTGCATCCGCAACTATAAAAACACTCAATAGTGCTGGTGAGAGTGTCTGAGCTGGAAGTAAAGCCTGCAGTGCTGAGGAGGGCATCAGGACTGCACTCTCCACTCGTACTCCAGCCCCCCTGAGACACAATCACATTCCTACCAGCACTGCCAACGGACAGCATTCAGATACTTCCCATTACTGTATCGATCTACGCCAAGGCCCACCAATGATCTTTCTGTACTCTGTCTGTTACAGGAAAGGGGTGTAGACCAATTCTTATTTTCTAAGCTTGATTTCAGTACAATATTTGCAGCAGCACCTATCTGAGGATTCATGTTGATGGTACAAAAATACTCATATTTACGGTAACAACTAGGAACATTTGCAAAAACAAGAACACTAAAAAAATTATTTGCAAAAGACTTCCAAAACGTGAATTCTCCTCAATGCGTGAGGTCTATCTTCAATTAACCTCCTTGCCTTGCATGCCTCTTCTAATGGCCTTCAACCCTACAGACCAGGACTACCTGCTTGTACACAGCAATCTGACCCCCCTTCAAGGAGACCAGGCCTGGCTTCTGATTATCATTTCCAGACCGTTGTGCTCCCAAAGGTTTAAAACCCCATTCTCCTGCCCTCTTATTAACCACTTTGAGAAGTTTCTCAAGGAACTCAATTGTTGTCCTCCATTTTGGATGCCCCTATTATGCCACATTTCTGTCTGCACCGTGAAAGCTTCTGTAACTTAATCTCATCTTGTTCCAATATCAAACTGGGTCAAAGATCAACTGTATGTGTTTTTGAATATCCTTCCATATATTTCCCTCAGCCAGCCTCTCTTGTGTTCTTTTCATCTGGCACTTATTAGGTCGCTTTTACCATCACTTTGTGTTGATGGGGTCAAGTTCTTCCAGCCTGCAATCCAAACTGTGGCTGATAGAAAGCTAATTGATCTCGATCTGCTGCTGATGGAAATGAACAAGTCTGGTTTCAAATCGCTTTCAAGTCAGTCCCAGTGGCAGATGGAAATGTGGCTTTGTAATGCTCCATTTCTTTAGTGGACAGAGTTTGATTCAGTTAGAACTTCACTGAACACCTTCTGTGGATAAATAGTGGACTTCAGTCTCCAGTTAAATACTCCAGGCTTCACGATCATAATAAAATAATTGGCTTATTATGAAGTCTTTTTTTATGTGTGGGGGCTGAGGCAAACTCATTTCTCATTTGTGATGTATTTGTAAAATGCGTAGAAATTCAGCTGTGGATTATCCAGGTAGGGTATAGGCTGATCAGATCAACCCTGAAGCAGTGTTCCTTCCCTGTGAAAACCTTGGGCAGAGCTTTAATTGGGGATGACCTTCACAGATCTGCTTAGAAGGCTAATGAATGGAAAATCGCCACTGTATTCCCTGGATCAGTTGACGGCTGAGGAAATGCCAGTCTGCTCCCAGAGAGACTGTCATTATCTTGAGTACAGTAGCACACATCTCGGTGGCTGGGATTAGCCAGGCCGGCTTCACTTCACTGGAGTCTAATTGTCCCTTGAGACTAAATACTTGACTGCGAAATTCAGCTCACTCCTTTTACATTTTGAATTATTTCACCAGGAAACACTTTCTCAAACTTTTTGGAGACTGAACTGTCCAAGAGTAACACAGTGTGTTGTCTCAAGTGTCTTTTTGTATCCGATATTTGGCATCTTTGTTGCTGCCTGTCTGTGTGATACACCTCTTTTACATTGAGAGATATGCTGGGCGTACAGCCATTACAAAAGAGATTTACTGTGGCTGGAAATATTCCACATCAGCTCTTGTAATGAGCTTTGTAATGTTTTATACTCTGCCCTTATTTTAATCCAGACCCCGAAACAAAACAACAAAACTTAATTTGAAAAACAGCCACAGCAGGATATTTAAAGATGCTGCATAAAGAGTCTTTTCTAATTTAGTAATATTTACTTGAGGTTTCAACAGAAAAGGGTAGTGAGTTCCATCATTAAGGGTTCAGCAAAAAGGAGGCTTCCCGTAATTCTTGTCTGCATTTAGGAATCACAGAACGCCTATCTGACGTTCAAAGGGAGTTACAGCCTTAATTATAACAAAAGACTTGAGTAAAATATGGGCACTTTGAGGTAGAAAGTGGATTGACTGTAATTATTTTTTACTGTTGATAGCTGAAAGCTCAGTATGTGTGCCATTGAACTTTCACTTACATCAGCTCTAAACAATTTGGTGCATTTTGGGTTTGTCTGCTGGCATTGCGTTTTATTTACCAAAATAAAAATATGGTGCAATGTTTTATAAATACACCCAAACAGAACTTTACAACAGGCTGTCGGGCACAGTAATAATATTGTCACTTATTTCAACTTGCTAATAAGCGGGTTGTTAACTTTTGCCATAGCACTATCCACACCAAAGGCCTGCCATTTCAGTCACTAATAGCTTCAATCAAAGTGGGCTATCTGTTTTTGCTATATAGGTGAAACCCAGAACGTAACCATAGGAGAATACTTGATGCTTCAAAATGGGAAACTGTTTAAGGCTACTGATGAATCAAGATGTGGAAATTGACTTGTAAAAAGGTGCAATTAAACAAAATGAAAAGCATTTCAATATAGTTGGAAATCTTTTTCATAATAATTAAGACTTTTACGTATTCTAACATTGCTATAAACATTTTTTTGGTATATTATGTATAGTAAAATCCCTGATCTCCCCCTTACCTGCTGTAACATCCTGCTGCTGTTCTTGTCTCTCTAGGTGTGCTGTCCCTGCCTGCACACTTCAGCCCCTACACAGAGGGCTCTTCAAGCCCAGACAGCCGCGAGGACGCCTACGCCCAGCTGGAGCTGCGCACCCTGGAGCAGGCTCTCCTCGCCACCTGCGTGGGCAGCATCTCTGAGCTCAGTGAGTCTGCGCACAGACAGACGGGCAGACAGACACACGGACAGGCAGACAGACACACACGGACAGGCAGACAGGCGTAGAATACAATAATGAAAAAACCCTGTAAAATAAAACCACTGTTTTGACACTTGTTAAGCCTAAAGATTTAAACAAAAATATCAGTGTTATTGCAATTTGTCTGTACAGTACATGTTTCTGCTAAATAATATCTGTTGACTAAAACAGCCAAATGCAAAAGTAATGGAAGAAAATTAAATCTTAGTTGAGGTCCCAAACCGTTGTGAAACTGGATAAACAGTAAACTGGACGAAGCTGCAAAACAAGCAAAAGGGATGCTTGATAGTAATTTGAGGAAGACCATGTTTACTAAGCAACTGGATTCAAAGGGGCCTTGTAGCCTACAGCTTGGGGTCTTAGTGTAAATATATGGAAGATCCTTTAATTAGATGCTTCTGTGAGCAGGTCAGTTTGTTTTTATTAAGGTAGCTTCATTTACTGTGCATGTATTGAAATTAGATTACGTTGTGGCTGCATTCTATCGGTATATTGATTTAATTCAAGTGTAAGGGTATTCTTATCCATGGAATGTGTATCACAGCAAAGGGCTATAATAAACCAGCATACTAAACAAGAACTTTGTGGAAGCGACAGCGTGGGAGAAGTACGAGTGGACAAGTACAACGCAGTTAGAAGCAGTTGAAAGCAGGGTGACAGCTGCAGAAGCTAAACTTAAAAAAATGGTCTTCAAGCCAGTAATCTGTGACAACTGCATGATGTGGGAAATCCGAGACAACCCAACAGAGCTCAACCAAGTTTGTGTAAAGTGCCGCACGATCCAGGACTTGCTTCAGCGATTAAGCCTGCTAGAAAAGGAGCTGGAGGAAGCAAGACAGCAACAGGAGCTTGAGGAGCTGACACACCCACAATTCATGGAAGTCTGCACCCCTAGCAGACTGAAAGCCACCAGGGAGATGGAAGAGAGTCGAAACAGCTGGGTTCAGATAGGCAGAAGCAGAGAAAAAAAGAAACTTCGTCAAACACAACCACCAGAAATCCAGACATCCAACAAATTTGAACCACTTCAACATTTAGATGACCAAAACCAACATCAAGAAAATGAAAGAAACAACATCCAGGACCCTATAAACAGTGCTGGCCAGGCAGCAAAAAGAAGGGAGGTCATGATTATTGGGGACTCCATATTGAGAAACACAGCAAGTTCAGTTCGCAGTTTGGACCCTCTCACTACAACAGTGTGCTGCCTTCCAGGAGCCTCTGTCAAGCACATCACTGAGAATGTGGACAGGCTCCTAGAACGAACAGGAGAGTAGTACAAAGTACACAGAAAGAGTACTTGGAACTGCAAACACAAGTCAAAAAGGACGTTAGAAAGGCCAAGAGAGAGATAGAAATCAATATTGCTAAGGGGGCTAAAACCAATTCCAAAATATTTTTCCAATATTATAACAGCAAGAGAACATTCAAAGAGGAGGCTAAATGTCTAAGAGACACAAATGGCAAAATCATAGATGAAGAAAAAAAAATAGCAAATATATTAAATGATTACTTTTCACAGGTTTTTACAAAGGAGGACACGGACAACATGCCCGACATGTTGACCTGTTCCTATCCAGTTTTAAATAACTTTAGCATAACAGAGGCAGAAGTGTTAAAGGGACTAGGAACTCTTAAAATAAACAAATCCCCCGGGCCAGATGAGATCCTCCCAATAGTACTCAAAGAAATGAAAGAAGTTATTTACAAACCGCTAACCAAGATCATGCAACAGTCTCTTGACACAGGGGTTGTACCGACAGACTGGAAAATAGCAAACGTAATACCGATCCACAAAAAGGGAGACAAAACCGAACCAGGTAACTACAGACCAATAAGCCTGACTTTTATTATATGTAAACTTATGGAAACTATAATAAGATCCAAAATGGAAAATTACCTATATGGTAACAATATCCTGGGAGACAGCCAGCATGGTTTTAGGAAAGGGAGATCGTGTCTCACTAACTTACTTGACTTTTTTGAGGATGCAACATTGAAAATGGATAACTGCAAAGGATACAACATGGTTTATTTAGATTTCCAGAAAGCTTTTGACAAAGTCCCGCATAAAAGATTAATTCTCAAACTGAACGCAGTAGGGATTCAAGGAAATGCATGCACATGGATTAGGGAGTGGTTAACAGGTAGAAAACAGAAAGTACTGATTAGAGGAGAAACCTCAAAATGGAGTGAGGTAACCAGCGGTGTACCACAGGGATCAGTATTGGGTCCTCTGCTATTCCTAATCTACATAAATGATTTAGATTCTGGTATAGTAAGCAAACTTGTTAAATTTGCAGATGACACAAAAATAGGAGGAGTGGCAAACACTATTGAAGCAGCAAAGGTCATTCAAAATGATCTAGACAGCATTCAAAACTGGGATGACCCATGGCAAATGACATTTAATAGAGATAAGTGTAAAGTATTGCATGTGGGCAATAAAAATGTGCATTATAAATATCATATGGGAGATGCTGAAATTGAAGAAGGGAACTATGAAAAAGACCTAGGAGTTTATGTTGACTCAGAAATGTCTTCATCTAGACAATGCGGGGAAGCTATAAAAAAGGCCAACAAGATGCTCAGATATATTGTGAGAATTTAAATCAAGGGAAGTAATGTTAAAACTCTACAATGCATTAGTAAGACCTCACCTAGAATATTGTGTTCAGTTCTGGTCACCTCGTTACAAAAAGGATATTGCTGCTCTAGAAAGAGTGCAAAGAAGAGCAACCAGAATTATCCCGGGTTTAAAAGGCATGTCGTATGCAGACAGGCTGAAAGAATTGAATCTGTTCAGTCTTGAACAAAGAAGACTACCTGGCGATCTGATTCAAACATTCAAAATCCTAAAAGGTATAGACAATGTCAACCCAGGGGACTTCTTTGACCTGAAAAAAGAAACAAGGACCAGGGGTCACAAATGGAGATTAGATAAAGGGGCATTCAGAACAGAAAATAGGAGGCACTTTTTTACACAGAGAATTGTGAGGGTCTGGAACCAACTCCCCAGTAATGTTGTTGAAGCTGACACCCTGGGATCCTTCAAGAAGCTGCTGATGAGATTCTGGGATCAATAAGCTACTAACAACCAAACGAGCAAGATGGGCTGAGTGGCCTCCTCTCGTTTGTAAACTTTCTTATGTTCTTATATGTTTTTTGGGGGTTTGGCAGCTGGCCTGAGTTCTAGCTTAAATTTTTTCCTCACATAAATCTTAATGACATTTTAAATTAGAAGACCCAGACATCTCAGTCGCTTGTTGATTAAATACATTTCGAAAAACCTGCATGAGCTGTAGATCTGCTCAAACATCATTTAAACATGATTTGCCACTAACAACAGGCCGCGGAAAATAATAAATACAAGAGTTGAATGTTACTTAATAGGTTATTTTATTCATTCTACATTGTGTCTTGTATAATATATTTGTATGTGTGATGCAGTAACACCATATTCAGCTTATTTGTCACAGTTAATAATGAAATAATGGTATGTCCCGTTCTCTTGGCTGCACAAATTCAGTCAGTTTTTTTCAGTTTTTTCAGTTTTAAACTTTCATTTTGGTTTTACCGACAACCAGTTCAACGTTAAAAACAGCTGATAAAAAAACAAAAAAAACCCCAATCATAACCGACTTGCATCCCTAATGAACAGTGCTTAATGCAAGACCAGTTTATTACATATGCTATTAGAGCTGTATGTTAGGAAGCAAGGTCTGGATTTTCTACTTTCTCTTATTGAAGTGTTGAACATGCACCTTTATTCAAGCTAAATATCCCATATTAACATTGTAATTTTAAATACATTTTAAAGAGTAAAAATATAAGACAGGGTTTAATTACAGGAACAGTGGTTATAGCATAATTTTCCTGCTGCGCGCCCCCTTACTACCAGCTAGAATCAACCCAGAGACGAGAGGCTGCGTGCCCCCGTACTACCAGCTAGAATCAACCCAGAGACGAGATGCTGCGCGCCCCCTTACTACCAGCTAGAATCAACCCAGAGACGAGAGGCTGCGCGCCCCCTTACTACCAGCTAGAATCAACCCAGAGACGAGAGGCTGCACACCCCCTTACTACCAGCTAGAATCAACCCAGAGACGAGAGGCTGCGCCCCCTTACTACCAGCTAGAATCAACCCGAGACGAGAGGCTGCGCCCCTTACTACCAGCTAGAATCAACCCGGAGACAAGAGGCTGCGCCCCTTACTACCAGCTACAATCAACCCGGGACGAGAGGCTGCGCCCCCTTACTACCAGCTAGAATCAACCCGGAGACGAGAGGCTGCGCCCCCTTACTACCAGCTAGAATCAACCCAGAGACGAGAGGCTGCGCCCCTTACTACCAGCTAGAATCAACCCAGAGACGAGATGCTGCGCCCCTTACTACCAGCTAGAATCAACCCAGAGACGAGAGGCTGCGCCCCTTACTACCAGCTAGAATCAACCCAGGGATGAGAGGCTGAGCCCCTTACTACCAGCTAGAATCAACCCGAGACGAGAGGCTGCGCCCCTTACTACCAGCTACAATCAACCCGGGACGAGAGGCTGCTGCCCCTTACTACCAGCTAGAATCAACCCGAGACGAGAGGCTGCGCCCCCCCTTACTACCAGCTAGAATCAACCCAGAGACGAGAGGCTGCGCCCCCCCTTACTACCAGCTAGAATCAACCCAGAGACGAGAGGCTGCGCGCCCCCTTACTACCAGCTAGAATCAACCCAGAGACGAGAGGCTCTGTGCCACTTACACTCAGCACCCCCACCCCCAGATCCCAGCTCTTTAGCAGCTCACAGTGGTTTGTTTACTTTCCAGCCCATACCACGAGAGGGGAGAAGTTTTCCTTTCGGGTTGGCTTAACACTCCTGTTCTTGTACCCACGCACAAGGGAGCGTTTATAAACCAGCTTTATGAATAAAAAAATATTTATTTTCTACCCCAGCACCCCTCCTTCTTATCCCGGCTTGTGGCATTGGCAAGCCCTCACAGGACGTGTGAGTCAATGGGTGCCCTCATTCACTTTCCAGGCCTAAGGTTTTTTTGGCAGCGATAATGAGGTGGGTCGGGGTGGTGGGGTGCAAGGTCATTTTTCTCAAATAAATAAATAAAAACATTTTTAAAAAACAGGTAAAATTTGAATTCCAGACTCATCTCGAAGCACCTGATTTTTGGAGCAGAGCTGGTTATTGGATCCATCGCTCTGGCACCGGGGAAGGAATTCTTTCAAGTGCCTCGTGGAAGACTTTACTGGACACAGAGAGGCCCTTCAGAATCCCTCCATTGATGTGAAGGGAGTTTAAAAAGACACAGGGACTCTCTTCTTTCTGCTATTTTAAGCTATTTGGTTAAAAAATAACCGTAAAGTAATTGGTTTCAGTGTGAATGATGCCTCCCACCCCCTCCTCCTGACTGACCACCTCGTTTAGACTGATCTAAATGACTGACTGATAAATTGTTAAGTTGACCAAAATACTCTTTGTCTTGCAATCCCTATTCAAAACCACTGTATATGAAAGAAACACACATTTTTCACATTTTTTTTTTTTCTTTGTTGTTGTTAGTATAACAATATCCCAGCATTTGAGAAGGTATTTTTCACCCCGACCGCTCTCCGCTCCGCCTTTTTGTTTCTCGGATGTGGGTGTTGACTCTCCCGCTTGGTGTCTCCTTGTCTCTCAGGTGACCTCGTCTCCCGGGCGATGCACCACATGCAGAGGCTGAATGTGGTGCGACCTGGCCTGAGCCCGGCTCGATACTGTCGTCAGCAGCCTGTGTCCTGGTCTCCCGACGCCCTGCACACCCTCTACTACTTCTTGCGCAGCCCCCAGATGGAGTCCATGGAGAACCCCAACCTCGACCCCCCCAGAATGGCCCTCAACAAGGAGAGGTACAGCAAACCCTGCAAAGGGAGAGGCTGATGAGAATGATGTGCAAACTGTTCACTGCAGCGTGCTGAAACACAGCAGGGGACTGGCAAAAAAGCTCTTTAGAAACCAGAGTCCTGTTATTGCAAACCCACACTTTAAGGCCTACAGACCCAGTCTTCTGTAGCTTCAGATTCTCTGAGGTAAAACCATAAGAAACAAAAATGCCAGATTTTCTAAGCTTTTGCACTGCTCTTTAATGACCTTAAAACTTAAAATGTAGATTATTGTTATAAAGCTAGTAAAGTCTTTCAAACAGTCTCAAGTTGTTTGCTTAATACCTATTCAACTGATCAAAACAGAAACTAGCTCATCATTTTAATTAATCATATACAGTATGAACCTTCCTGAGTTTTTTCATATTTTTACTGACAGAAACAAATACATAAAAGAGATTCCCCTACACTACTTGATGTTTGATTTTCATAACATTTGGCCCTAAATTTTATATGTTGGTATTTAGATCTGTCAGCATACAGAA
Organism: Acipenser oxyrinchus oxyrinchus; assembly: GCA_030684275.1. Lineage (NCBI taxonomy): Eukaryota > Metazoa > Chordata > Actinopteri > Acipenseriformes > Acipenseridae > Acipenser > Acipenser oxyrinchus. Next base: position 23,574,927 of record CM060264.1, on the reverse strand, counting down.
TACACCCCCTGAATTATATTGTTGTTTTTCGTTCTAGTTTTATACAAATTAAAAATGACTTCTTCTCCTTTCAAAAGCAATTAAATACAGGAGCAAACACTTGGAATGTCTACCTCAAAAGCAGACAAACCTTTTGGCTAATACCGCCTTTTTTTTATTACCTGATTCTATAGTCACCCTGTGCTGTAAATTTCTCTGTTTAGAGCCTGAAACAGTGAATAGCAGTGTCTGACAGTATTGCTGCAGACTGACCACCAGCAGGAACCCCAGTGACTGAGTTAGCCTGGGGCACAGCAAAGGCTAATATGCCTATTGACCCCTGGAGAATAATCAGGAGGTAGTTAAAGGAAGCAGCTCTGCAGGGGTGTACACTGCCGTGACACAACCAGATGCCTTGGGCTAGGAGCTGCGAGGCATGGATTAGATTGCTGCACCTCTACCAGACATGAGATAGTCTACAGACTAATTACACTGTAGTGCTGTTATTCCTTTGCAAATAGGGCTCCTTTTCCTGCATTCTGAATGCATTCTTTTGGTGTCCTTTTTAATAGAACAGAAAGCTGGCCTAAAATATATGATTCAACTTTTAAAAAATGTTCATTGTTAACATCAAATAAACAGGAAATAAAAAACAGCCGGGAACAAAAATAGACGAGCTGGCTCTAATTTAAAGGCGCTTCTTTTGATGTTTTTCTGGGAGGCTGTGCTAACAATTATTATTCTGTATTGTTTTCCAGTCTCTGTCACCCCCAACCCTCTCTGCTTTCTCTGAAAGTATGACATGGAGAAATAAATCAGTACCTTTCGTTTTCCCAGGAAACGACACTCCTCTCTGATTAGCGAAACAATCCATTCTCTGTTAAAACTGAATAGTTACTGTGGGGTTAAGGGGAGTAAGAGGACAAGCTGCAATTGATAACAAAGACAGATTGGAATTCACTTCCTATGAGAGATAACTCAGTTACATTCTAATAACAGGCTTAAATGAAACCTGTGGCCTCTCCATTAACCAGGCATAGAAAACTGGCAGAGAGGTTAGAGATCATGGAACTGGGCAGCTGTGTGGCCTAGTGCTAAGAGACTGGGAGGCTCACTTGTCTTACTTATTAGTGAGACAAGGTGCACTGTTAGTTAGTAGCTCTCTGAAGACAGATCATTTTTGTTCAGCTCTCATTGCCTTTTCTGCCACACATGTTCACCAGCTTGAGATAAACTGAGAATATGTGATAGCTTTCTTTGTGCCTCCATTCCCTTGTTTAAAGAGTCAGGAGCTTTTGGTCCCTCATACTGCAGGAAACCATGAGAGCACAACTGCATTATCAGCTCCTGAAATTTAAGTTGCAATCTACCAAGGATGAAAAGGTCCATTGATAGCTCTTTAAGGAATCTACATCTTGTTCTGAGATCCCAAGTAGCGCTGTTGTTTTAGACGCTATCATCCTGCCAACTCACAGCTTGTGAGGTTATTGCTTTTGCTAAGCTCCCACACAGATGCCTACAGATAATGCTTAGCAGAGGCATTCTTGTTTACAGCTGCACTTGGTCATTCTTAATGTTAACTGTCCAATAATTAGCAGGAATTACTGGTAATCATCAGTCATTTTCTCTTTGTTCCCTGTATCTATTAATAATCTTTAAAAAAAATGAATACTATTATAAAAATAAAAAAATAATATCTTAAGCCTTTCCTTTTGAGTCTGCCTGCCCAGACTGCTTTACGCTGTGATTTTGTAATGCGTACTGCTCTCCACTGAGAGTTAACTTCCCCAAAACTATTGCATTTGTAACCAGAGACAAATTTGATGCCTAACCCAGCGAGTCGCTTTGCCTCCCAGTGCTAATTTAATTAGCCCCTCTCTTTCTGTCCCACACTGTGTTATTTGATTTCCTCACCTCTCCCCGCAGGCCCTTTCTCCTGCTGCCTCCGCTGATGGAGTGGATGCGCGTGGCCCTCGTGCACGCAGAGCACCGGCGCAGCCTCCTGCTGGACAGCGATGACGTTAGGCAGACCGCGCGGCTGCTGCTTCCCGGGCTGGACTGTGAGCCCCGACAGCTCAAGTACGAACAGGGCGTGGGGTTTGGGGAAATTTCAATGCATCCCCCTTCAGAACTTTAGTTTGAACTGAGATATTACTGTATATTTTATTAGGTACAGCTCTGATAAACATGTGGGATGTTTTCTCCCCTATCCTGACCCGACACCCCTCTATCTCTCCCCTATCCTGACCCGACACCCCCTCTATCTCTCCCCTATCCTGACCCGACACCCCCTCTATCTCTCCCCTATCCTGACCCGACACCCCCTCTATCTCTCCCCTATCCTGACCCGACACCCCCTCTATCTCTCCCCTATCCTGACCCGACACCCCTCTATCTCTCCCCTATCCTGACCTGACACCCCACTCTTTCTCCCCTGTCCTCACCAAACACCCCCCCCTCTCTCCCCAGGCCTGAGTGCTGCTTCACCTCCTTCAGACGCCTTGACGCCAAGGCAGCAATGGACAAGTTCCAGCAGGACCTGGGCTTCCGCATGCTCAACAGTGGGAGGACTGACCTGATCAACCAGGCTATCGAGCTGCTGGGGCCCGATGGGGTCAATACAATGGACGACCAGGTAGGGTTCATTGGGGATTACAGTGATAGGTGTGGAGGATCTAAGCAAAGGAAATGCCTCGGACATGGAGCATGCTGTTGTGTGTAGATGGGCAATCCTTCGCTGAACCGATTTGGGTAATACTTTATTTTAAATGTCAGTAAGTACTCATTATGTACTTATGTAAGTACCATAAATAGGATATTACTATGGTACTTGCATGCAAGTTCTATGAAGTACTGTAGGCTAACTGGCAGGATCTTGTGGGTTATGCAAATAGCAGGCTTCACATTTATTATTTTATATACATGAGCTGTGCTTTTTGTATCGAAGGCTGCACAAATTATTGATCTTTCATTAGGAGCAAAAGTGTTTCACCTTTAACTTCCCTGAAGGAATTGGAGGCAGTAATCATTGATGAAGGGTCATTTATCCCTCCAGAACAATTTAAACGCATTACTTTACCAAAATTTAAAACCTTTTTTTGTGAGGTTTGAAAGCGCTTGAGCTTGAGCTGGCCTCCAGCTGTAGTACAGTGTGTGATATACTGGGAGCAGAAGCTGTGCCATGTGAAACTGCTGTCATATTGTACAATAACAGTAACCTCCCTGCTCCTGTGTGTCTGCAGGGAATGACCCCGCTGATGTACGCCAGTTCAGCTGGAGATGAAGCTTTAGTGCAGATGCTGATTGATGCCGGAGCAAACCTAGACATTGCCGTAAGTACTCATCAGCAATCCAACCTTAATGGATTTGAATAAAACCACTTAGAAACTCAGTAATAGATTTGTATATGAATATACTGCAGAACAGAACTGAATTGTATACTTACTTAGGGTTTTGTGGTAAACAGTACATTTAGAGACCACTGCTGAAGTGTGCTGCACTGTACTGGTATGGAAGTGGCTGCACTGTCATTGAATTGTATTGTCTATGGCAGGTACCTGGTTTCTCTCAGAAGCACCCCTCGGTTCACCCGGACAGCCGACACTGGGTATCCCTGACCTTCGCAGTCCTGCACGGACACATCTCTGTGGTTCAGGTAAACAAACTGCGTGAAGAAAATACCTCTTTACCAACAGTGCCCTCTAGTGGAGAAGGACAAAGAGAACAACCTATAGAGAAAACTGCAGTTTAATGCTAACAGCTGCTGATACGAGTTAGATTGTTACAGTAAAGTAAGCTTCACCATCTATAATTATAATAACAGATTGTAATGTTACAAAGGCAAATGATTCCCAAGTGAAATGAAATTGAAGGGAATTTCTTTTTCCATGCTCAGCTCCTGCTAGATGCTGGGGCCAATGTGGAAGGTTTGGCCATTAGCAATGGGGAAGACAGCAATGCAGAAACCCCACTCCAGATGGCGTCCGCAGCAGGTGGGTACCCCGTCATCTCCTGTTACACCCCACACACCCCTCTCAGAAACTCCAGCAATGACAAGCAGTGGTTCAAGTCTGGTCAGAGCAGGTGTGCAGGATTTCAACTGCTTCATGTTAGTTCAAGAGATTGCAATGCTTGTTATGCTGTTTGTATACATGCTTGTTTGTTTTTTTGAAAGCTTGCCTTCAAAGGCCTTGAAAGACTTATTGTATTGATCTATTGTTTTCGACTGGTGGGGGAGGGAGGGGGTGGAGCAAACATGAAGCACAGTTACAGATTGTTAGAAGCCCCCAAGACCCTACCCTATCAGCAGAGATAACTCAAAGTGAATTCCACAGCTATTCAACATTTTAAATAGGGTCTTGTATTTTCTTCCTCCTCAGGGAACTATGAGCTGGTGAGTCTGCTGCTGTCTCGTGGTGCCGATGCCTTGTTCAGAGTTCACGACACCAGGGCTCTGACATCATCACTTTATGAGGACATGAACTGTTTTAGTCACGCTGCTGCCCATGGACACAGGTAACCAAGTCCAGCCCTGACTGCTCGTCTATTGAAACCACCCTCGTGGCTTTGTCAGAAACAGTATACGTAAAATATTTTAGACACAGTAGAATACCATAATACTTACTTTTCATTGATCTGTAGTACTTTCAGCTTGTCACATTGACCCATTTCCTAGATAATGCCTCTTCCCAGGAAAATGGTTTTGGAAATATCAGTGGAGCATACAGCTATGGCCAAAAGTTTTGCATCACCCTATAGAATTAATAAATTTTGCTTCATAAAGTCGAATGAAACCTGCTGAATAATGTTACCTTAACATATTGAATTACATACCGCTTTGACATTTTGAAATCTAACATGAAATGCTGTACAACTATTGTGGCTTCCAGTAGACTTTTGCAATATCATTTTGTAGTTTCTTTGATTACATGATGTTAAATAAAAAATATTTTCATATTATTGTTTTATTTTTTAAATTATGTCTCAATCCTACAATTTTAAAACTTTTGGCCATAGCTGTAGGTAACAGGATTCTGTGGTTAAAACAAATCCAGTGGGACTTGTTTGTCCTCTTACTTTCTCAATGTGACCTCCATCCATGGCTAAAACAGTGTTAACCAGCTGCCGGAAACGCTATCATAACCCTGTATTGACCCCTGGCTTCTGTGCCTGTCCTGGCAGGAATGTCCTGAGGAAGCTGCTGTCCCAGCCCCAGCAGGGCAAGGGGGACGTGCTGTCTCTGGAGGAGATGCTGGCGGAGGGGGTGGAGGGGAAGCAGGCCCCAGTGTGCCGGCCGGTCAGCCCCAGTGAGGGACAGATCAAACTGTGCAAGGCCCGCATGAAGGCCCTGCAGGAAGCCACCTACTACAGTGCTGAGCATGGCTACCTGGACGTCACCATGGAGCTGCACGCGCTCGGTAGGTCCACAAAGCGATTATTTGATTAGTCAGATTGAGCTCTCCACAGGTGAGGGTCATTGGTATTGATTGAACTCATTTACCATGCCAAGCGAAACAAGTGAAGGAACAGCTGCGTGGGTTTGTGTGGATTGCTTGTTCTCCAGTCTAAGAAAAGCATCACAAATCCAAGCAGATGTTTAATTTTGGTAAATTAGCCCAATCAACACCAATGACCCTCACTTATTTGTGAGCCCCCATGATAGTCCTGTGGAGGGCTCAATCTGATCATTTCGTGCAGCACTAGCAGCTACAGCTGAATCCATGTGCTTGCAGTGATCTGCAAGCCTTTCTTCAGGGTAATGTGCACTGGTATCATAATGGTATCCAGGTGCTTTATCCCCTATGTTTAGAGTAGGTATAAATACACACAATTCTCATTATTTAGCTTTATCTCAGGACCCAGGTGGGTATTGGAATCAAGGTCATGATGATCTACCTTTTCACAGTACTGACACCTATCAAGGAGTCAATGCATGGGTATTTGATTGAAGATGCTGTGGATGCAGGTTATCAGGACCTACGTTTCCATGCTTCTTATAGACACACAATATGTTACTGATACCATTTGTAAAGGAATATGTACATTGTGTTGGCTGTCTGTCTGCTTCCCAAGACTTGGAGGGTAATGCATGTTGCATAAGTTCATGAGAGTAGTCTTGTGTAGCACAGCAGCGGTTTGTGTAGTGTTAGTGACTGTGTATTATGACAGGGCTCCCCTGGAAGCTCCACGCATGGATCGAAGTCTCATGCTCCTCCCACCTGCAGTGTCGGGGCTCCGTCACCCTCACCCTCCTGCGGGAGTTCACTGCCATCAAGGAGGATGACTACTGCGAGGAGCTGGTCAGCGAGGGCCTACCTCTCATGTTCTCCATCCTCCGGAGCTGCAAGGTACCCCCCAATAATCTCTGATAAAAGCCATTATTCCTAGGTCTTCTAAAAGAATTGAACTAGGTTACACAGTTGTATCATTTTTTTTTTGCCCCCTCCTGAACAGAATGATGCAATTAATCAACAGCTGGCTTCCATCTTTAGCCAGTGCTACGGCAAAGGTCCTCTGCCTACAATTCCTGAAATCAAGAAAAAGCTTCCAGCGCAATTAGGTACATTTCCTTTTTTGTTCTTGCAGGATTTGGGGCGGGGAGTTACTTTATTCATGGGGAGTGTGTCCAGGTGGCATGGTGACTGTTTCAAACCCCAGCTGAATAGATTATCTAGCAATGTGTGCATTCCACCTGTGCACTGTGTGGAAGTATAGACTGTGTTTCTGATTTGAGAGTCAGAGCCATTAGCACTGATATCTGATTATTTGGATTTCCTTTTCCTAGACAACCATTTCCTGAATAACGAGGAAATGTCGGATGTAACGTTCTTGATAGAAGGGAAACCATTTTATGCCCACAAGGTCCTTCTGATCACTGCCTCAGACAAGTAAGCAGATTTCTCCCACAATGCCTTTTTATTAATGTGGAAAATAAATCATTCCAGAAATATGCATTATAAACAAAAATTTAATCAAAATACAGCAGTCAAGTCCAAAAAGCAATTAAACACACATTTCTTTCATTTTAATGTGTATTTATTTAACCCGATAAAAACATTGATATCAAAGATCTAATTTACAAAGTTGACATGTTATGATGGCACCAGCAGCAATAATACTCTGCATATTATAGATAATACAAAACGTATATGCATACAATGTTTAAACAAGTAAAAATAAGGATATACTTCATGCTGAATATACATCAAGGTTTGCTATAATAAAAGGGTATGATTTCATTCATCTGTTCCAGGTTTAAAGCACTGGTTGGCAATTCTGAAGATAAAAAGGGCCGCAGCAAGAGCATAGAAATCAGCAACATGAAGTACAAGATCTTCCAGGTATATAGTACGTCCTCCTGGGGGCCTACATGCATGAAACCCTTCACCCGCCTTCATCTGTTTCCAATACTAACAGCATTGCCCCTCATGATTGGCAACAGTCTGTTTGCAATTCAGTAGACTGCTCTTAAAAAAAAAAAAAAGCACTGTAACTAATTGAAAACAGTTGTTAATCTGTATTTAGATGCAGGTTTTGCCGATTTTGAAGATATTATTCTTGCTTGATTCTGGACATGTGACTGCCAACAACGGAAGTTAAGGGATTACAATGGTATATCACTTAAGCACTCCATCAACAAGATGAGCCCACAAGGCATTCCAGTTATCCCAAGGGTATAAGGGATCATTCCCCAACGATTACCGCCTCTGTTTTCTTCAGGAGAGATCTTTGTACACGATCCCTGGGTTGTATGGTAGTTCTCTTAGGCACATAGCTTCTCAACTCCTCCCTGCTCTTGTGTTTCAGATGATGATGGAGTACCTGTACTGTGGCTGCACAGAGTCGCTGGTGATCCCTGTTTCTGATGTGCTGGAGGTAAGAACAAAAAACAACAAGTTTCCAGCTAAGAATGTCATTTCTACAGAGATATTTGAGACTTTCTTCCTTCCCTGCTAGTGGACAGTGCCTCCATTGGTTTTACCAGCAGGGCACTACCATGGTCCTTCCAATCCAAGGCAGGATTGAGGCATGAAAACATAACTGCTTCTAGTTGGACAAAGGCTGATCCCTCCAGCCTAGGGCAGGCTTGAGGCATTAAATCTGTATAGAAATCCCAATTTTCTAAATCTGCCATCAGCATTTGTAACCCCATGAACAAACAACAGTATCAGTGCCATTAGAGAATGGATGGATACCTCAAAGACAGTCTGTAACCTGTGTTGCAACTCATTTATGATTGTTTATGTTCTTCACGAAAAGGCTGTTACAAAGGGGGACTTTAGTGTATATAACAAAACGACTACATTACCCAAGATCCTCAGATCCAGAAGATCATGCGATAAGAGAAAAGGAGCGAGAACTGTTTACTATGTTACAAAGCATGCTGGGTTTATTGTTTCCTAAATTCAACCTTAGAATGTAAACATAAGGGAATAAAAAAGTTGAATCAATTGTTGACGTCTGTTCCGATATAAACAAATAGTACAGAACCTGTTCTCCTGCTCTTAGCTGTTGTCTGCAGCCAGTCTCTTCCAGTTGGAGGCACTTCAGAGGCACTGTGAGATCATCTGCACTCAGAGCATCAACCCGGAGAACTCTGTCAGCATTTACCACAGCGCCAAGGTAAGAGAGCTGGAGTTACAAAAACAAAACAGGGCACAAGAACTACAAGAGATTTAAAAAACTCACCAAGATAGCTGAACTTAAATCCTCTTATTAAACTACCATTGCTCCCAAAGAGTAATAGTTTTAAAATTCTCACTTGTTTTTAAACTGTTGAAAGGTGTGGGGGTCTGTTCAGTGTCTCCACACACACACCCTGGCTGCTTCTCTCTCAGGTTATCAGAACACTCCCTGCAGGAAGTGTCAGACTCTTTATTTAGGACAGTAGTTTGTGTGACATATTGCATGTCCACACACTGCATGTCCAAATCTGCAAATATGGTAAGACTGTTCATACTGTATATCAAGCTGGAGTGGACAAGAGCATTGAGAACTGAAAGAGAATAATACACAAAATAATGGAAATTAAACTCATTTAAGCATATCATTACTATAAATAGATCAATTATGCAATATCCAGGTTATCTTAAATAAACTACAGGTTAGTTACTCTAGCTGACATTATGCAGTGAGATCAACAGTGGTCATATATACAGTAGCAGTTAACTCATCTGTGGGAATAGTCCTAGTGTGCTGTTTGGTGTTAAAGTGAAAAGTGACATTTTATTACAAAACACATTTGTCTTTTACAATCAAATACATTTACAGAATAGTTCAGACATGTTACTGAAGCTTACCTATTACAATACTTTTTTTTTTTTTTTTGAAGCTGCATAACGCCACAGAGCTGGCCTCGTTTTGTGAAGGGTACTTCCTGCAGAGCATGGGGCGGCTGCTGGAGCAGGAGGTGTTCCGGGCGCTGGTGTTTGGACGCAGCAGCAGGGTGCAGGGCCTGGAGCCCCTGGAAGAGCTGGAGACTGGGCTGGCCCGGAGGATGCGCTCTGTCTATGTCACCTCCAGGGTGTGAAGCTGGGGTTTGGGGAGAGGCGTGGGAAGAGTTTTTATTTCATGGTACCGTTTTAGGAGGAGCGCACATTTATTTGGGACATTTTTTTTTAATTTTTTTTTTTTAAACAGCTCTGTATTATGTCAAAGCTGTCATCGTATTAAAAGTATTTACATAATCAATTCTACTCAGATACACAAGCTGCCGAGATCACGTACAGGGCAATACAAGCAGATTCAGTGTACACATCAGATGCAATCCAATCAGTACTTTTACAATGTTTTACAATGATTATGTCTTTAGTTGGAGTGTGCCGCTGCTGCCTCAGTTTACATACCTCCGTTTGGAGTACAGTGTGGGAATATGTACAATCTGTTATTACTGTTAATGCAGTTGGAAGGACAGGGAATTATTTTAACATAGTGAATGCTACACCAGTAACATCAGAACCAGCAGCGTTTACTGGCTATCAAATCATGGATACCTTTCCATTATATTCACTACTTCACAATCTTCCAATGGGTCACCAGGCACCTAGAATGACCTACTGTAACCCTTAAGATGTTAAAAGAAGATCCATATTAATATAACATGTATACAACAAAGTGAACCCAGGTCCCTTTTATTCTGTAGACATTCCAATTTAAAATCTGATATTGTAATCCAGGAAAGCACTATGCATTTCTCATTCCTCCAGTTATCCTGCCAGCTACTGGTATGCTGAATATCTGATTACACAATGAAGTGTCCCGTCCATAAATAGAGTTATTCTACTGAAAAAGGTACATGGTACGCCAATACTGCTCTGGAGCGGGAATAGTTGTATTGTTTATACTGTATAGATTTTGCATTGATTAGAGATCCCTTCTTGCCATGATATAACTCTGCTTGTTGCACTTTTCTATTGTTAATTCACAAAGTGAGACACTGAGGTAGCATTAGTGAATGGTGCTTACGGAGTATAGTGCATCTATCGTTTTCTGTCAACATGACCTTTCACAGTTCCATATTTCATGGATTCTGTAAATTCACAAGGTACTTTATACCCTTCATATGTGTCATCACTGACACTGTACATAGTGTATGTAACTCCCCATTTTGTAGCATTAATGAACGTATTACAGCTAAGCAGACAGGCGCTAATAAACATTAGGAATGAATCCTGACTCCTGTTTTGTTTTTGTGCAACAACTGCAGCTGAAATACTGGTGGTTGAACCTTGCAGTGGTTTTGTGATAGACGCAAGACCAACATGCTTATTTCACGTGCGATCTCACCCAGATTCAAACAAACTTTCTGCAACTAACAAGTAAAACAGAAACATTTCATGAGCAGTTATATATAGATTTTATTAAGACACTGCAATGTGTCAACGTTAATAATAGAACAAAATCACAAGACGTGTTCCAATCTAGTACAGATTTAACACAATTCATTTGCAGGGTTGCTGTTCCAGCGTCTAAACCTCTCTGGTGCTGCTATTCTCTGCTCTTAATCAACTTCATGCCAGCACTTTATATCTCTGGTGTTTCTAAAAGAATGCCTGACAACAAGACAGAGAGGTAAACACTTTTTGAGGGATTGGGCCACGCACATGTCCTGTCTATAGCTGTGAGAACCTCAATCTCCAAGTACAGTATGATTTGCTCTCATTTTACCATCACAGCCTGTGAGGCCTTCTGCCTCCTCCTCCTTCTCCAGAATTTATTGAGACAGAAGAGACCGCAGCTATTCCTTCTGAAGAGAAAGGAAAGGGGCGTTAAACTGCAGAGAACAGCGATCCACACAAACCCAAGCAGCTGTTTCTTCACTTGTTTTACTTGGATTGGTAAACTAGCACAATCAGCACCAAAGCCCCTGACCTGTGGAGAGCTGACTAGTCTGTTTATGCAACACTATTCTCTTTAAACTTGTTATAGGGACATGTAGAATTCCAGTAGGGCTCACAGCTCTATTCTTTTCTCCAATATAATTGTTGAGATGTTCAGCTGTCCTGTACTCACGGATGGCTCTCATTCCCCACACTCTGCTCAGTGTTCCCTTTCCTCTGTGTCTCTTGTTGCTCCTTCTCTCTCAGTTTGCACACCATCTTCTGCATTCTCTCGATCCCTTTTTCAGCATCCTAATGAAAGGACATGACTAAACTAGATCTGAGTTTTAACAATAAGTGTCATCTCAAGTCTTGTACACAAGTGGCTTAAACAGAAAGCACTGATTGACTTCAATTATTTTTGTTTTGTAAATTATATCCAATCGTAGTGGAGTCAAATCTTTCCATCTGCATGTCAAAGAGTGTGCCTACATTGGCTGTTATTAGTTTAAATTTCATTTTACACAAAAAGTGAAAACCTTTATTAAATATGATTCTATATCCTAACTTACCTTTTGGTCATTTAAAGCCATCTCCATGATTAATTTTAGTGTCCCCGTGTTGTCGTCAAGCTGCAGACAAGAAAGACAGAACAGATAACAGAGAAGAATGATTGATATCTTTGTTTTTCTAAGAGAATCCCCACCCATGTACATTTAGACAGAATAACCTCTGAGTTTCTTTACCTGCACCATGAGCATCTTGCTGTAGTGAAGATCCTTGCCTTTATCCAGAAGGTTATGCTGTACAGAACAAAGCATGTGCTATTACATGTACAACACTCAAACACTTATTGTACTGGTTGTCCTGTATTTTTCCAAGCTGTTTTTATGAAGAGCTACAAAACTAATACATTTATCTATAGATACAAGCTCATCACATCTCGACAATGCTACCTTACAGAAACTATGGCCTCAATACAGCCAATGAAAGTTCCACCAATGGAAAAAAAATGTAGTCACAATTACAATATTATATCAATATACTGTGTATATATCTGAGATAAAAAAAAAAAAAGTATATTACTTTTTTTATACAGTGCTCTGTGGTTATAGCATGTTAATCAGGTGCAATGGTTAAGAGACCATGGCACTAGCTGGTTAACTCACTAGCCACTAATGCCTTTCACTTGTTAAGACGTGTTCATGTAACGATTACAATGATGGACTTCCCTCCTATTGTCTACAGTAATATATAGGAAATGCTGGTCTTGGGCACAGTAGAGGTGAGTTTTACTGCAACACTTACCCTCATGATAGACACTTGCTCCTGGAAGCATTTGATGCTCTTTTCTCTGGCTAATACAGCTTCCCTTTCTCTGGATATCTAAAGGAATTAAGGTCTAGCTTAGGAAGGCTTTTAAAAACATATTCTCTCTCTCTCTCTCTCTCTCTCTCTCTCTCTCTCTCTCTCTCTCTCTCTCTCATGAACTTGAAACAATGGAGAGGTAATACAAACCGCACTTGTGTTGCTTGATAACTTGTTCTCTAATGAGAGACAATGCGTAAGAAAACCCTGACTAGCTCACCAAGAGAATTGTTTTAAGGTTTACACGAAAAAGAAAATGGATGTAAACTTGGATTTGCATGACTTACCTCAGAGGCGAGAGAAACAGCTCTTTCTCTTTTCTCTTCACACTCTTGCTCCTGTTGTGAAGAACCAAAGTCAATGACCTGCTGTTCCTAGTGGATCAAACACCACAGTTCATGCCCTATAACTATCATTGCTGACATTGACATTTCAATCAGTCTAAGGCTCACCAGCTGCTGAACGCAGAGGTTCAAGAGACAGCAAAGGTGCTTCACATCTCTCTCAGGTACCGTCTTCAATGCTTTGTGTCCTGGAAACAATTCTGCTTGCTGGGGCTGTTGCCTGCCAAGCAAAATTTGAGGGTTTACCAAAAGACATTTCCCTTTAACATACATACACCTCCAGCAGGTGGATATGAAGAATGCACATGAATGGTTTAAAGAGCATCGAACAAGTGGGTCCATCTTTGCTTAGTATAAATGTGAATAATTGATAAAAAATAAAAAAGTCAATTATATTAGGAGATTTTGGACTTCAAGTCCTTCTGCAGCTGGATGGTAAAAGTAGTGCTGTAAACAAGCTGTCTTTCAAAAGAAAAGTTCCAGAGGGTGATGACATCATGATGACTTCAGAACAGAATGTTAATTCCAAGAAGTTCCTAAGGGCCTAATTTGAAAATTAATTTGTGTGCTTTTTGCTTCCTGGCTGCGTTAGTCCCATAGATTTATTTATACCACACTGTGATGTCTTCTGTAGTGTGGTCATTTGTGTTGAAATGTCTGGCAACAGGATATGTAGGTGTTAATTCTTATATTTAGATGTTCCAAGAAGCGATCAGCTAAATGCTGTTTTATTTCTCCGATGTACAGTTTGTTACACTTCACACAACCCATGCAGTATACGATGCTTTTACTGGTGCTAGTAAAAGTCTCATGAATAGTAAATTAAGATTTTGTCCCTTTGATTACTGTGTTGTGGATGTATTTACAAGTATCATAGTGCGACCTGTTGCATGGAAATGAATGATTAAGATTGTCACAACTAGGTCGCATCTTACTATGGACTAAATATTCTCTTAGATTTGTGTCTCTTTTGTAAGACATCAATAGTTGATTGTTGAAAATAGCAGCTGCAGGGGGTCTTCTTGGAGAACACTAAAATGTCTTTGTATGATACGTTGTATTTCTTTGGTCACAGGATGATAGGTAAGAACTAGGGGGATCCGATTATTAGTATTCTGCGTGTTGCTTTTGTACAAAGCATCCTTTCTGATATTGTAAATACACACAACTGAGCTTCTCTAATGGTTGTGTCTGGAAAAGCAGTTTCTGAAAAATGCACACATTTCATTTGTTTTCTTTAAAAAAAAAAAAAAGACCATCATCACTACAAATGGGTCTCAGTCCCAATAACTGGGGGTATGGAATGGAGTCACGACAAGTTTTGGTGATGTAACTCAGGTATGTGGGTGTTGATGGTAGAATTAGAAGCAGTGATGGTGATGTCCAAAACTGATTTTTAGGGGACGTTCCAAGTCTACTCCAGAGCTGGATGGAACTGGTCAATAAAAGGAATAAAATCATTTAAGGTATGTTGAATTACTTCAGAAGCTATGTCCAGCTACACAGCTGAAGAAACACAATAGTATTTTACTCTTGATCATCTCGATCTAGCGGTTCAAGGCCTGAGACCTAGGAAGAGTAACCTGGTTTAACCCTGTCGCTAACCCCAGTGTGTTCAATGTTTCTATGTTACGTATGGATATGAAGATTTCAATAATACATACCCAGCCGTAGGGCTTTCATTCTGATCGTTGGCGCCCATTTCCCTTTCTGTGCTGTCGTCTATGAAAACAAATAGGAATGGTTAAAAAATGCAATTAAAGAAAATCAGATCTAGATGTTAAATTCAATGAAGGATGCCAGCACCTCCTTTCCATGTACCTGTCTAGATGTGTTCAGGTTTCAAATTAACACATTTCAAATTAACAATATTATAGGAGTGTCCATTTACCTGTATTTTAATCAATTTTCTTAATCCCCAGTTAGTTCCGACATTGATTTAATCGTTTTGTATTCATTTTTCAAATCGGGAAAAATGGCTAAAAAAAGTTATAACATGTATTTTATGAATAAAAGTGATGGTCTGAATTGAAATGATCCTATTTTTTATGATTGTACAGAGCACAAATTAAACACAACTAGCTACCATAAAAACGTCAATATAGTGAAGCTTGGATTAATTTTAACACGAGGCAACAGTGATGACATCATTAGTACACCTCAATGTGGTTTATGATGTAAAAGACTGTTGGTATGGAAACAGTGACATCACAAAAGCAAGACATGGCTATTGGGGTGTTTGCTGTTATGATTTTACACATCAGTGACTTTATATTACTAAGTTTGTATGTATAATATTACAAATATTTACAATTTTTAAGGAATAATGCAACTCAAGTACCAGTCATTTTCTTTTAAATAACGAACTTTCAAGTTCAGCATTGATTTAACATTTATTTTGTTATACAACACAAAAATACAAACTTCTGTAGGACTGCAGAGGAGGAAGGCAGTGGATCAGGGTGTTACACATTCTCAGTGTTGTCAGAGAGAGAACACCCACACCACAGTTGCCAGGGACACCAGTGAGAAAAAACAAAGACCACAAGCACTGTTTAGAAAAGTCTAGCTCTCTAAAAATGACACCAATGCACAGACAGTGGTAATTTAAGTGGCAAGAATGTGAGAATGGAACAACACTAATCTTCAATAGTCGAATGGCCAGGCTGCCAGAAAGCTTCTGCACAGCTGCGTGCGGGCACGTTTTCTAGGTTTTTCAATTGGGTCTCCACTTTGGGAGCTGCAATTTGACTGACCCAGGCCAGGCAGGACTCTTGAACACTTTACAGTTGGCACCTCTTTCAGACTGATCTTTGATGGCGAGGCAGCTGTCTGGGTTCTGGAGGGAGCTGTATATCCCATCATTCCTATAGAATCTGTGGTATTCCACCGACAGAATCCTGGCATTGTGGCGGTCCGCCCCCCATCCAAGCAGAGGAAAGCAGGGGAATCCCAGGACAGCTACGAGGGTTAATGGAGGCACCCATGGGGGTGACAGGCTTACAGATCCCTTGTTGAGCGTTGAGTCTCTCCACGGAACGCAGCCACCCGTGCTGGGAGGCGTTGACTGAGATGATTTAAAATGACATTACAATTAGAAAGGTAGGATTGTTCGCAGGTTTTACAGATAGATAGTAACGGTTTAAAACAGAATTGGAAATTGTGGTGAAATGTAAAAAAAAACCCAGAAGAATGTGCCCGTGCCCATAAGGATTTTGTTGTGTAAGACAGCAAAGGAAAGAAGGTACAACTTAAGTGTGCAACTAAAAAAGTACTGTCAAGTTACTATACATATTGTGAATGAAAAACAGCCCAAGATTTTTGGAAAGTAACCAAAGACTAATAATATTATACAGCATATAAAAAGCGAAAGTAAAAGAAAAAAAAAAGTTTTGGGGGTATCTACATAAAACTCAAATAGCTAAAAATAGACATCGAAAAATGTAATTCATAAAAACATAGGACTTTTTTATAAAGTAGAGCATATACAGACAACTAAATATGGTGCAGTTATACAAGCAGTGACGGAAGGGGATATATATTATTCTTAATTTGCTAAATTACTAGAAACCATTTTTTTTAACACATCCCAGATTCTCAGAACCATTGTGTATTAATATTCCTTCTAATCCTCAATGCAAATTTTGGAAACTGGCTAGTAGCAAACTGACCTGGGCTAGACCAAACCACACAGGTTAATACTGCTTCGTGAATATTCTTTGATTGGTTCTGCAGGATGAAACTGACCGCTTGTAAAGATCAGGCTTAATGATTTTCTGGACACCATGACACCAGCGAAGCTCTGTTCACACACAGGACAAACAATGGAGACAGCTAAAACCAGCAGGGCCAAACCCTGCCTTAGATATATTTTATTATCCCAACTTTGATTAAACTTTGTATGAGCATTTTAAGAGGAACCCTATCAAATGTGTTACAAAATGCAAGAGATGCATGAACGTTGTATAGAAGAAAAAAATCAATTACAAAAAGGGCTTTTATTCTGTCTGCAAATCTAATTTTACATGTCTGTTTGCTTTTTACGGAAATGTCATTTTATGTATGTGAAAAACAACTATTAAAATAATAAAAAACACTGACATCCGCTCTAACAACCATTCTTATTTTGTTACATAGCATACAGATATTATAAGGCCATTTCTTACATTCCAGCTTCATTTCAAGTTCATTAATATTGAGCTTTGAAGGCCTCTTGGTTCCCGTTCAGATATGCAGTTTCCCACCTTGAGACCCCAGATGTTACAGGAGAGGGAGAGAGGGTCGACGGGAGTCTTAAGTTCCCTCAGCCAGTAAACGAGTCATTTTTCAAACCGAAGCACAGCTCTGGTGATACTGGGTTGGTTTTAAATCGATATCAAGATGTATATACAATAAAAGAATGTATAATTCCTAAATGCCAGCTCTGAAGTCTCTGCAGCGGCTCACTTGTTGAATTTGCCTCTCTTTGTCTTGTTCTTCTCTTTGTTTTTGTTCTTCAGTTTCTTGTTCTGCCGAGGCTCCTCCTTTTCGGGAGCATCCAGCAGCTTTCTCTTCTTATTACTTTAAAAAAAAAAAGGAAAAGGGGAGAGTTGCTGTTAAAACTAAGGTTATTGGGATAATTATCACTTATTGGGATGTCAATTTAAAAAAAAACAAATAGATAAATCATATGGTCTCACATATCCGACCGCCTGTGGGGTATAGGGGGATATGTGAAAAAGTCGGATTTGCGAACATCTATAGAAAATGACATTTACAAATGCATTTAAAAGCTACAACACGCTGCCAATATATGAAACCATGCACTCCACCATATAAACACATTGAACAAAAAAAAAAAAAAAAAAAAAAAAGAGTAAAACACAAAGCTTTCTCAAGTGGTGTATTGAAACGCCACTGCTACACACAGCTGACTGAGACACACACACAGCTCGTCTCTCTTAAAAGGGAAAGCACCAAAAGGCCGATTGCTATAACGCTTTCTTTCTGTTTCCATCGGGGACGCTGCACTTGCTGCCAATACCATTACTCTCGTAGCCTCATTTTAATATTTATTTGTTTATTTAGCAATGCGGTTAATTGATCAGGGCGGTTATGTGACGGTCGGATATGCGACGTTCCACTATAGTATTGGACTTTAATGAGCACAACTTAAGAGCAACTTGGTATGGGTGTGAAATGTTAAGAGTTAACACATCATTTTTGTACAGCTTCACCTTTGTATCATTTTCTGCTTTAGTCATTACATCCTGGTGACTTTTTAAAACTTTCAAAGCACCCATTAGGCCTCAATACAGGTCCCAGAAACACATCGAATTTCTAAGTACATCTGGTACAGCAGAGTTTAACCATCATCCTAGCCCCCTGCAACACTGCCTCCAGTGGATGCAAGAAAAACATCAGTAATACCACATAACATCCTTTTGAAAACTTCCCTTAACTTTGTGTACACAATTAAAATAAGAATGGTGTACAATACATTAAGTTACTGCTGATTTGGCGATGCCCTGTCACTAATGAAAATAGTCCATCGGCTGATGGAGGTCTGTGACAGTGTGGCACAGTGTGTGTGTGTGTGTGGAGTATTGGGTGGCAGAGAGAGGGTTGTGGGGATGTGGCTGGAGCCGTGAATTGAATAAGTGATTAAATGATTAATTAAGGCTCTAGCCACAGGTGTATAAATAGGGTGATCACTGGTGTTAGCGAGGTAGTAATGGTGAAGGTGCTGTGCAGAAGGGTTTTGTTGTTTTGTGTGTGCTTGTGATTTGTAAATAAAAGCTCATGAACTGCAGAGTTTCTGCTCTCTGAGTCTCCTTGGTAACGCGTATTCCGTCACAAGGTCTCACCTTTTTAGTGTGACCAAGGCTGCGTTCTGCCCTGCCTTGTTCAAAACAGCATTCCATTCCTCATCGTCTCCGCGAATCATGTACCTGTGGGGGAGGGGTTTATCTGTTAAGATTTTTCAGCTGAATACTAAAAGCTAGGAATAAAGGCAACAGTTTGTAGCAAAATATACCTTGTTTCTATGTTAGGGTGGGTTAATAAAGCTAATAAATCATCTTGTTCCTATAGTACGCATCTGTGCAATGAAGGTCAAGAACAGCTTTCATAATACAGATTTTAGAGGACAGACAATAAAGCTGAGTGACTTGAGAACGTGAGGACTGCCCCCTCCTGTTCGTAGTGTCAGGTGCTTACTGTGTGAGGTCCATCTCTTTGATCTTCTCCATTTCCTTCCTGTGCTTCTCCTGGAACTCCTGGGCAGCTTCATCCTGTTAGAGGGGTCACAGAGAGGTCACAGAGCCATCTCCAGCTTCAGTGACAACAGGAAGCTGAAGGATTTGTCTATTGGACTAGGCTGTTTCTTCAGATTTATGAGAACATGTATGGATAAACTACTATTTACTCAGGTAGATAGCTATTGTGTAATTTTTGCATTTCCAGCTTATTCAGGTTTTGGGTCTACCGTAGACTTTTCTGACTAAATTTACAGTGTTTAGACCAGGGAACTAGTGTCATATTACATATTATAGTATTATATTACATATTTGGGAGGGTGGGGTGAGCCCTTTCTATTACACTAACAAACCCCCAGCCTCACACATTCCCTAAGTGCTTAACAATTCAAGCCATACCAGATCCTCTGTGAGTGTTTTTATCGTGGGTTCCATCACTATCTCTTTGGAAGCCACCATCTGCTCCTCCACAGCTTTCTCTTGAATGCTGGTGAACACCTGCCAAGAAAAGGAATCCAAAACAGGAAGTCATGGTTAGATAAACAGAAAATCAACAAGAAAAACAGCCAGCAACACACAAGCAAACAGAGGCAAGTATACACATTTCCAAACAGATTTGGTTAGTAAAAAAAACAAACAAAAAAAAACAAAAACAAAACTGCATTATGAAAAAGTACATTAAAAGTATGCTATAAATACACTTCAGCTCATTTACAATTGAGCAATGGGGATTTATTGCTAAATATCCTACTCGATCATAAGGAAATGGAAAAGTGTCTCATCATCTGGGCCACCATGCAGCTTGATCTGTAGATGATAGGCCTAGTCTGCACAGCAGAGCACACAGTTGGTGTGCACAGTAGATGGAAGTTAGGCGAGGATGTCTTCAGGTAGACAGCCATGTGCTGAATGATTAGAGAGACAGATAGTGGCGTTTACCTGGACCACTTTGCGGATGAGGCGGTTGAAGAGCCCCATTAACTGGCTGCTCGGAAGCTCAATCTCCCTCTCCAGCTGGTCCACAGTCTTGTGCTGCAGACCGATGCCCAACAGGAGAGCCTGGAAACAGGGGAATCACAGGGCATACAAGAAACAGCATTCAATAAAAACCATACCCACCCCCAACCACGAGAATCACAGAGCTCACTAACCAACCTACATCACAAACCATACACCTTCAGACAATATCTATTAGTTTTGAATCATTTAACTGGCTTTCTTGAAAATTAAAATCAGAATCAGAAGATCAAGCAATCTTTTTTACAATAGTAGATTTCCATTACGTCGTCTTTAGAACTGGTCCCTACTTAAAAAAACACTCCAATAAAAAAAGCAGCATATTGTATTGCTGCACCCCCACAGTGAAGAGTCTGTTTTCTGCTATTCCAGAATAAGAACTACAACTGCCCAGTATTCCGATGAAGATGCACTACGTACCGATTGCGCTGCGGAGAGCGAGATATCTCCGAGCTGCTTCAGGAAGAACATTTTGGCGATGTTGGGGATCATGTCCATGATGAGATGGTAGTCCACCATATTCCTGGAATACATATCCAAGCGCTTCAGGTCGTAGGCAGTGAAGTCAGCATCAAGCTGAGCACGGCTCAGAACTGAGAGAGAAGCAAATCACACTTGGGAAATTAATTTAAAACTTTAGGCCACAACACCTTTAACCATCAGCCCTTTTTGAAACAGTTGTGTTTGGTAAGGGGGTGCAGATTTTTTTAGATTTTCCAAGTAATGATTCAGCAGTTTCAGTAACGAGTGTTCAACACTTAAGGACAAACAATTTTCACAATTATTGGAAACTCCTTAGAAGAGTTGGGGCTTAGTAAGAATCAAAAGTTAATCAAAATGATGAAACAAAGGTAAGACGAACAGTTGCAGATAACAAGTTTCTTTGTTTTATTAATACCTGCTGTCTTGAAACATGTTAAGGGAGTTACTTGGGAAATCTGAGTATCTGGTGTTGAGTGTCTTCCAGACTGGAGGGTTACTCACGAGGATCTGGGTCCTGCCTCGCATTCTTGTTCTGCAGGATGTTGAGTGCCAGCGCAGGGGGGAAGCTGCTGAACTGGTAGGACAGCAGTGTCAGGAACCGCTTGCGAAAATCTGAGAGACAGAGAGAGAGAGAGAGAGAGAGCCTCTAAACACTGTGATAGGTACATCAATAGTAGCCATGCCAATGGGACTCTTATGTATCAAAGTACAGAACAGCCAGCCACTTGTTCTAGATGAGTTAATGTAGCACTGGAATGGAACCCACAATCAGAAAAGGGGTTGATCACAGGTTACAAACAGTGCAAGGTAGGTCTCTAAAAGCTGAATTCATAATTCTCATTAAACTTGCTGTGCAACATTGATAATTGGTCATCATCTGCTTGGTCAACAGAGAACATGTTGGCTTATTAAAAAAAAAAATAATAATAATAATAATTAAAAAAGATAATCTTGCACCACAAAGACAAAAAAATCTCCTATGTGCTCCTATGTTGATAATATCGAGTCACAAAAAAAAGAAACAAGCTGTAAAATGTGTCAATGTCAAAAGATCCTGTTATAACATTGACAAATCATGTTGAAATGTTTGCCTTACTTAAGAATGATCTACATTACTGTTACACTTTTTCTTGCATCTTAAATCACTGTGACAGTGAAGTGTTAAACAGACAAGCGCCACCAATGTTGCTGAGCAGCCTCCTCAGCCTAGGCCCCTGGACACTGAATCCCTCTCTTCTTCGATGCTCGCACCCTACCTTTCCAGAAGGCAGGGAGCCAGTTGCTCTGCTGAGATGCCTCTTCCGAGTTCAGCTCCTTCAGCATGATGCAGGTGTTCTCCCCAGTCAGGTCATTCTGTGAGAGTACAGAGCAGAGCTGAATCACATACAACACCAGCCCCACACAGTGCGCAGAAACATCAACGGGGACCAAAAGCCATGGAGCTGTAGCTGGAGGGACGCCTTGACTATTAGAACTGCCTTTCCAAACATAACATTGGGAAGTGCACTCAGGGTCTGTGAAATGTATACCACAGGTTCTTATTGTAAGACAAATATTAACCTATCGGCAGAAATAGAAAACAATTGTGAATTATGTAACAATCCTGATATTGTACCTATCCCCCTTAAATAATACGATAAAACGTTTAATTTAAATATTGATAATATTTAATTTAAAAAAAAATAAAAATAATAATAATACTTTAAAACAAATGTATAAGGTGAGGCGTCTTGCTATTTCAGAAAGTAGGTTTGCATACATGTCTGTCAAGTATCCTAATATTTTGGCACTCCTTTTCTGCTCTTAATACAATACACAGATTTTAAACATCTTAAATGGAACAGGGGACACATTATTTTACAATAATACCAGTACTGACTAAACATTTATTAGTGTTATTTTAATACAAATCTTTCATGACCTTGTGGTTTATTAAACCTCGGCAGTCCTTCTAAAAAATACAATATTTTAAAACTAGCTTTACAGTGAATTTGTTAACAAATCTCCTCCTTCATGAAAATTCAACATACGCTAAAGAAAATTGAAGTGACAATGCAGTACAGAAAGCAGACACTCAGCTCACCTGGGTCTGCCTTAGATACACTGGGACAAAACCTGCACGCTTCCAAAATCTGCAGTAAAAGAACAGGAAACATTTTCATTTATTTATGTCGTTTTTTTATTTAATACAGCACTGTTTTTAACTGTGGTCCTATGAGTTTCTTGTGTAGCGGGCATGCTTTCTTGACATTTAAACAACTACAATATTCCAAAATATTAAATAAAAACGACATAAACATACAGATTTATAAAATGGCACGAAAGCGGAGATTGAGAGCAGAGAGTAGCAGATTGTAATGCCTTTAGCGCCCAAGCACTGCAGATTACATCCTCAGCCGTCGCAGACTCAGCTTTGAGGATCAACGTCGGGGTGTCAGTGCTGGAGGGATTCAAGGCTTTCGTTCTCCGGTCACTTACTTGAGCAGCTGGGGGGTGAGCCCGTAGGAGACCCCAAGGTAGTCGAGTCTCTCCGCTGGTCGCTCGCTCAGCTTCAAGAGCAGAGGGGGCAGATCCTTCCGGGGCGATACCACCTCCTCTAGCAGACTCACAGCCTGCGCAGGACCAGAGACACAACAGGCTAGTTGTATATTATGGCCCAATAGAAGGGATCAAAAATGGTCGTTTTGCAGTCTCTAAAGTGGATTAAACCCTGGAGCTTCAGCTGGGCCGACTGCACTCCACTTACCTCACTGTTGACACGAGTGAATTCACTGACTGTCTGCAAGGCATTCTCCTCCAGGCAGGGGAACTGACCCTCAAAGTACATCTGGATCAGCTGCAGGGCTCGGCTACCATAACCCATCTGAAACAGTGGGATGGAGATCGAAATAGAGCATTACAGGTACTCAAAAATAAAAAAAAAGGATGAGAATGCTTTTGTAAAAAGGGGGTGGGCTTTGCACCAAAGCATTTGGATGTGAACGTTCTGTAATCCTAGAACGAGTTTTAACAGGAACTATGAAACACCCTTTATAATATTATTTTCATTACAAGGTCTAGAAGAGGCGGAGTCTTACCCCCTGGTAGTCTGGATGCACTGCTATGCGAATGACCCTCCCTCCAGACAAGCTGCCAAACTCAGGATCCTGGAACTGGAGAGACACACGCTCTTAAAATACAAGTCATTTGGGAATAATGCTTGAACGTCAAAACATTTATACATTTAACTTCTGTACACGTTTTCTATAGATAGAAAGTTATATATAATTATTCAAAGTTGTAATTGTCAGGTACCCCTTGTACAATTTTCAATACATCATCTTGAACTTCATCACCTTAAACTTGAACACAAGTGTTTTGGCCTTGCAGAAAATTACACCAAGGCACGAAGGTATTAACTGAATGTATCTACTTTACTTTGCACCCAATTTAGCTGGGAAAGAGCATTGTAGTGGTATTTTTTTATATTGAATTAAGACATCAAAAGGCATACATAAAATTCTCCACTTAGTTTATTAAATTAATTTATATTTTACGGGAAGAAAAAAAAATTCTAAGCTAAAAAGTGAACTGAATCAGAGTCTTGATCTTAAGTTCTGGGCAATCACGATTAACTGTTAGTTTAGCCCTTTGTGGTCCTTTGTCGGACTGGGTCCGACATTGCAATTATTCCCATCAGGTCCTTTGTCGGACCCTGTCTGACATCATTTTAAAAACGCAAAAAACGCAAAAAAGTCGGTTTTTCAACGGAAAAAGCCGAAAACCATTCAATGGCCGAGTGGGAGCGAAAGGAGCGAGACAAGCCGATAAAAAAAAAAAAAAAAAAAGGCGTATCTCATGAATAGTCATACTACCCCCTTGCATCAGATGGGGCGGTCATATGGAAACAAGCTGGGAGTTACAGTATCAGCGCACAGAGACTATCACGGACATTTGCAGAGCTTTTTTGAGATGTTATAGCAATAAAAATAATGACTTGGATTGCATTATTGAGGAGTTTGGTGATAAAACGAGTCATCAGGAGACGATTGATCGGTATGTACGACTATTATTATTATTATTTTTTATTTGGTAGCATATGTGAAAGCGATAGCAAACAAAAGGGTGGGGCGGGGCTGGAGATCCCTAGTGAGTACTTTGTTGATATGCAGGGCCATTCAAACCCGTTTGACTGTGGAAAAAAATACTTTTAAACAGCGCGTCTAAAATTAACTGCGCGTGTGAAAATAAATTGGACCTGGCGAGCCTGACGCAGAATTAATAAATGGACCGCAAAGGGTTAACAGCAGACTGCAGAGCTGTCTTGGATGTGTGGTACAGCAGTGCAGTGTTGAGCCACACTTACCTGTTCAGAGACAGTCCAGGGGATGAGGTCCCCAGAAGCTTTCTTCCCTCGCGATAGGCTGTTCAGGATGGACTGCCGAGAAATCTCTCCCTCCAAACACACCTAGAGGGCCAATCCACAGGGGAACTCACAATTACACACCATACAGTTCTGCAATCAAGGACAAACTGTACAACTACTGTAGCAGCTATTTAAGTTACCTGGACATCACAAAAATGACCTTAAATTAAATTAATGACAGGTGAACAAAAGAGGGGGTTATAATACTTAATATATGGAGGTCAAGATGCCCACTTTGCTTTGGGTGATTATTGGAAAACATTCTGATACTCTTTGGTAGCCTTCGCTCTTGTGGGTTACAACAAAAACTGTCAAAAAGGTAGAAAAGTGTCCTACCTGTATTACAGCCAGCACCTCGGGCAGGGAGTTTTGGGTTGTGGGGACGGGAGGGAGCAGACAGAAGAGGTGGTGGGCGGGAGCATCGGACAGCATCTGGAGGTCGTTGGGAGAGTTCTGGAGGAAGAAAAACCAAGGCGAGTTCAGTGCAGTGAATGTCACGTATACTTCTTGAATGGCAACCCAGTATCTGACCAGTTTCTTCAGAGTCCACAAGTGTAAAACCTTAGATATACTATCCACTACCATACATCCCTGAAGGAAAATCTGCCAACCCCTCCAGCTGTCCTGAAAAAGTGCAGTGGATCAGAAATCCCAGCTCTTACCTTGTAATGAGAAGCCACATAGAGAGCCATCAGCTTCTGCAGGAAGGCCTCCGAGGCTCTGTGGTAACAGAACAGTGTGTCCCTGTTTACATAGTATCTACACAAGAGGGCGCTAAGGAAGCAACTGCAGGATGTACACCAGAAAAACAGTACTGTACGATGTCTTATCATGGGTCGATTTGATGACCATTGGAAGACAAGTTATATTATAGGGTTGTTAGTTTCCATTTAATTTCCTTAATGTTTAAAAACTTTAAGGTTATACTGAGAGTGCTTGTAACCAAATCAGAAAAGGCCCTCCATCCCATTTTATTAACGACTGCCATATGTATTTGCGTATAACACTATGTGCAAAGCATTTAATTGCATATGGAAAAGACACTGAAGAAATAATGGATATGAAATAAATTGGCTTACACTGTATACTTACTACTATGTAAAACACTAAGGCCAAAACCTACATTTTACCTGTACATTTGACAATTATTGATATTCATTCAAATGATTCGATTTTGTGTGCCCAATTAATCGATTGCTATTTGGAGGCTTAACTGACAGCCCTGCTATGTAATGAAGCAGTATTGCTGAAAGCAGCAGTGAAGGATACAGCTCGCAGCTCTGGGGCAGGGGGCAGCCAGAGATGATGCGGGGGATGTTGAGGCAGTCCAGGCAGAGCAGGTTGTTAAGCCACTTCTCCACTGCGTCACCGGGGGCGTAGCGGATCGATTCGTGCAGAGTCACCTCGTGAAGAGAGCGCGCTGTGGACAGAGAGCACCTCATCAATACAGAGCCAGCAAGGCAGAGATGCAATCCAGCACATAGGAGTCCAAGCAGACTAGATCATGAAGGTGTTAGAAAGTGATCTACGCAGCAATTAAACAAATGTGTAAGGGGCAATACTGTATTTGAACTTGAACTTTTTTTTTTTTTGGTTGTTTGTATAATGCTTTGAAAAGGGGTCATTAGTTTTAATACCCCCTTCTATCAATGTATATATAATTGTATCATGTTTTCTATCAATTCTATGATTTATAAGGTTTTTTAAAAAGACTTGGCAGGGAAAATTCTTGAAGACAATACAGTTTACAAACTGCTTTAAAATGTCTAAAAAATAAAAGTCATCTCATTAAAAAGCAACCAGAAAAACTAAGTAGAGTAGATATTCTATTTAAAACAAACTACAGTCCAATCCAATTCTGCAGCATGATTATCCCGAGCCAGCTAACCATGCTCACCCACACCTCTAGTATACTCTTTGCAGATGTGCACAGCCATTGTGTGTGGCTCTACCTACCCGATGTGAGGTTGCTGTGTGTGGCTCTACCTACCCGATGTGAGGCGGGCTGTGTGTGGCTCTACCTACCCGATGTGAGGCGGGCTGTGTGTGGCTCTACCTACCCGATGTGAGGTTGCTGTGTGTGGCTCTACCTACCCGATGTGAGGTTGCTGTGTGTGGCTCTACCTACCCGATGTGAGGTTGCTGTGTGTAGCTCTACCTACCCGATGTGAGGCGGGCTGTGGAGGTGGTTTTGTTCTCAGCGGTCAGGCTGAGCTGGCTCTCAGCACTCTGCTGTCTCAGCTGCTGAATCAGTTTGAGGGAGAGAGAGCGTCCGGTGCCCTCATAGCTACAGAGAGAAAGAGAGACACATTAACCATGGAATCTGTACCAACATTAACCAAAAGAGCAATAGGTTTAACATTTTAAAATAAGTAGGCTTCCATTTAGATGTACTGTATTGGTTTTGTTGGTACAACACTATATTTTTTAACAGAAGTAGTATTTTAATTCAGAACGATATGATCCTGAAAATATCACTTGCCAAAAGAGACGACACGTTAACTGTAATACAAAACATACTTTTAAATCTGGTACGTATTGTATCGGTATGTAAAATTTCCCATTAAAGACCTAACAGCAAAATAACATTTAAATGTTATCCAAGTGCGCAGAACTGCGTAAAACATAAAAGGCAACGCAATGTAGCAAAACCAAAAGATTTAAAAAAAAGAGTTTCCAAAATTATAACAATATCCAAAGTCAGTATTCAAAATTGCAGAATATAGTGCTTGATAAGGCCTTAGTGTCTGTTCACTTGCAAATGACAATGCACAAAAGCAACTAAAGATCACAGATTAAAAAAAAGTACATCACAGTATCTAAAACTGTTTAATGATTAACTGTTACATTACCCTAGCTTGTCTCTGGCATTCACCAGAGGGTTTTTTTTTGTTTTGTTTTTTTAAAACGCGGGCTGTGACGGTTATTCAGACAAATTGTAACCTTGAAGAGATGGGCTTTGTATCAGAAAACTGGTGACGGAGTCAGAAATCGCGTGTGACCGGCAAGTGCATTAATTTGTTACATATACTGTATATAGTGGGGATTGATTTTATTCTTAATACAAGGGCGGTAAAACGCGACGGACGTGTATCTGGGTAACAGATAACTGAGTGCTGACTGAGGTGATCATTTAATTAATACACCTGACTCAAAGGTCAATGTCACTGACGTTTTCAAAAGTGGAATTATGACATATTTGCTGATCAAAAATACTTATTTTCTGTCAATAAGACAGTTAAAATCTATAGTTTTTGATGGTTAAACAGTAGACTGTAATAGGAAAAAATCTGCAATTTATAAAATGTAATTTTGTACTATCCGAGATAACACTAAAAAGGTGTTGTTAGAACAATATTACAGCCAGACCTTCACTGCTTACCACCAGTCTTGGGCCTGACAGTGAAGACCGACAGCTCCTTTCGCTTGTGAAGTTGGATTTGAAACAAGGCCTCCAAAAGGTGAATGGCTAGTACACAACTTGGCTGCCTTGTTTGAAGATATTGTTACACTTTTTGAATTGTATTTATTTTTTAAATTAAATTTGCCATTCACAAACAGAAACACTACCATTACAGGACTTCTTTAATGGGTTCACTGGTCTTAGCCCCAAGGGTTCCCTCCAGTGCATGGTATACCTACCCATTGATGGTGGAAGCCATGAAGACGAGGTAGGGCCCCAGCAGCTTCCTGACCAGCGGTAAGGGAATGGCAGCTGCCTCGTCTATCACAAGCAGCTCTGCCTGGCCCAGCTTCACCGCGTCCCCTGGGTGGATATACTGGGGAGGCAGAACAGGGTCACGGGTCAAACTTTGGTATCACTGTGTAAAGTATTCAGCATTAACCTGTATTTATATGGTACAACTGAAGCAATCAGTACAGGTACCACATACTATGTTTTTTTTTTTTTTTATTATTTCTTTTATCACTTTTCAGATATTTTAATTACGTTTATTAGATAGAATGTCACATAGAAAACAGCCGTGTACAAACTGTAAAGATTCTGCAAGTTCATCCAAGCTCCCCTCACAGGGAGGCTTAATGACATGACTGCAGATCAGTACACGCTGTAGTGTATCTAAATATTACAAATAAAGAAAACTTTACAGAAGCAGAAATAGTTTTATAAACACATTTACAATTTCACAGGCTGTGATAACAGGTTCAATCTCTAGGTTCCATAAACACGCTCAGCTGGGTTTAATACCTTTACACAGTTCTGTGCCTACTAGTGAACCACTTTCTTGTAAGATATCGACATGTATTTGCATGGATTGCTTCAATTGATTGAACTGCTTCAGGGATGGAAATAGGACTCCCGTTGCATAGCAGTTTGATCCATACCTGGTTTTAGGAGTTTAATAAGACACACTGGAGCTTGTTACTTATACACTATGGCTAATAAAAGCTTGTAGTAAATCCTGGAATGGGTGAAACTGCTATGCAAGAGGAGTCTTATTTCCTTCCCTGCTGTAAATGTAAAGCATAACTGCACTGCCATCAGAAGATGCAAGTGGTATGCCCTTTACTCAATGTATACTAATACAATATAAAGACTCACCTGAATGGTTTGTCTGTGCTCCTTAAAGATGTTGACGCGGACCACAGCCTTGTTAAACTCAGGGTTTAAAGACTGGATAATTTCATAGTCCAAGTGCTCCTGAAAACAAATGCATTTTTTGTTTGTTGAGAAAAACATACTACTGCAGAGGTATAAAAATCAATCTGTTCCCATTGCTGTTGAAGTGTGAGGTGTACCTGGTACTCGAGAGCGTCAAAGCCCTTGAAGATGAACTCAAAGAGGGTGTGCAGGTTGTCAGGGCTGGGGGATGTCACGAAGATGTTGGAGTAGCTGTGAGGAGAGAGGAGGGAGCGGTTAGAGAACAGGGCCCTGCTTTACATCTCAAAAGGGGCTCATTGTCAGCAGGGTTCACTGACAATGATCGATTATCAGCTAAAACGATTATGATAATCCCAATTATCTTAAATCATGACTCAACCCCCATTAATTGTGACTTTGTCCAGCATCTCTTATCTCTTTGTCCAGCATCTCTGGTGGCAGTGGCACGGATAAGTGGAGCTTCAGAGGATTGTTCGAAATAATTGTACTGAACAAAATAATTCTTCAGTACAATAAATAGATCTAGGCTAAACAAATGATCTATATAACAATAATCAATTATTATTCTAAACCTGATGCAACTTACTTGTAAGCACTGATGCAAGACAGACAGAGGACAAATTATACAAGAGAAACCTCAATTCGCAAGTCAAAGATACTTTGTGAGGCTTAAGACAGACAGTGGCTTATTCAAGGTGCCTCCCACATTGACTTGTAGAGAAGAAAATCTGATCTGGTGTTTAGAGACGGGTAACAGCAGAGCTTATGTGGCTGTGAATACATGTAAGGTAATAAACAAATCACAAAACCTAGGATCAATTAATTTAAGTGTTATTGTGTTTTCATATGGAGACAATGAGGAATCGGATACAAAATGTGAATACTTAAATTCAAAAGTAGAATATTCATCATTTGTTTTTTTACGCCAATCCAGCTGTCCAGATAAGCTACATATGTGCTGAGCCGATAAGAACCTTGTAGAACACATGTGTGGTTGTACAGTAGTTCAAAGTAACACTGCAGTTAAAATGGAAGGCTCTTTTCTTTTTTTTTTCTTTTTTTTAAACACCTACCCCATTACTATTAAAGACTGTACAGTATTTATCAAGATTACTCATGACTTCAAGGTAATGTTGCATTTTACCCCCTGAAAATGCATTTTACTCTCTCAGTGTTAAAATAAGAGGGTAAGTTACTCCCAGACCCAAAACCTTATCTGGAGCGATGCACCAATGTAAAAAGAGTCATGTTTACCGAATGACTCCGGATAACAAATAAGAATTAAAATATTTAGCCACTAGATGGCGTCAGTGACTTGCAATGTGATAAGGAAAGTAAGGGGTATGAAACTGCATCTGTGTTCTCCATGTTGGCTCTGTCTTCTGTACAGTTCACTGCAAGACACAGACTACCGCCCCTTTCACACTGGTCGAGCGAGACAAAATGCATAACAGCCGTTCGTAAGCGGACGAAATAACAGGAGGCTGTGTGGTCCAGTGGTTAAAGAAAAGGGCTTGTAACCAGGAGATCCCCGGTTCAAATCCCACCTCAGCCACTAACTCACTGTGTGACCCTGAGCAAGTCACTTAACCTCCTTGTGCTCCGTCTTTCGGGTGAGATGTAATTGTAAGTGACTCTGCAGCTGATGCATAGTTCACACACCCTAGTCTCTGTAAGTCACCTTGGATAAAGGCGTCTGCTAAATAAGCAAATAATAACAAACAGACAGGCCTGAATCATTATTTTGTTTAGCCACATTTTTGTTGATTGAGACACACCATGAACCAGAATGCAGCAGGGATGAAGAGCCATTTGCTCCTATCAACATTTGGACCGACGGTTCAATCCAGAGAAGCTTGGATGGAAGCGTCAGTAACAAGCTGCTTCCGGGGCATTGATACGTGCATTGTGCACTTGCTTCTGTCACCCAGGTCGTGAAATCGCGTAGCCGACCCGGATCCCAAACGGGTAGGTTCTGACCCAGGTAGAGCATGCCAGTGTGAAAGGGGCATCAGTTTCACATCCACAACTCTAAATCTGGTTGCTTCTCATTCTTAAAAGAAACCCTTGGCATGAACACATTTTATACTAGCACGTACCATTTAAAATCACCTTTCAGAACAGAAACATAAAAAACCATGGACCCGAGGAGCACAATTGAAGAACAATAGCTTATCAAACTGCTTACATTTTAAAGTCAGTTTAGTGAATGGGCTACAGAAGAGAAACAAAAACCAAATTGTACCCAAAAGCCACTGCTCCAGCGACAGCCAATCCGAGCGCTGCAGACTTGCCCCGCCCTCTCGCCGCGGTCAGTGCGACAGTGCTTCTCAGTGTCTTCTCAGAAATCGCTTCAATGAACTTCAACACCGCCTTGGCCTGACAGCAAACAGAAAGAAGAGTCTGGAGGCTGAAATATTCTGGAACAGCTTTAAAACTAGGATCTAGGACCAGTGGTCTTTTTGTTTCAATCAGCAACTTAAAATGTGTTTTGAAGTTGCATGCTTTTGCAATGCACAGGCAGCCTCTGTAGCCACAGTAATTGCTCTTTATACATACAAGCTCTGGAGTAAAGGGATTGGTCCTGGTCAGTATTACAATTATACCTATTAAAGATGCAGTGATGCAGGGTATGATGTGACTTTAATGTCTCAGAAATCAACAAACACCAGCATGGCTATAGTCTGTCTCCGAGGTGCATTCCTACACACCTTTAGCCCAGGGTCCTGGTTGAAATGTAGAGCTAGTACAGGCCTGGCTAATTGTCTCTACCTGATCGAGGGTCTTGCAGCTGTCCACCAGCACTCCCACAGGCTGGGTGTCCTGCAGAGACTCTTTCAGCTCCTTCAGCTCCACTTCTCTGGGCGTCAGGCTGTCCTCCTGGGCAGAGAGAGAACGGCAAGGGGGGGAGATTAACAAGACGATGTCTCTTAATGAGTTTTAAAGGTTAAACATATATTTAACAAAATGTAACACACATATCCCTCGTTATGGCTGTAAATAATAAGCTACACCACCGTGACAACCGAATGTACCGTCATGTTAGAAAATGTAAATTTGACATGGATCCATTCATATGTATGGACATAGGCCTGCATATAGTTCCGGATTCTGATACAACTTATGCTAAGGAACATCCTTACGAAGTTTCCTCACAATTATATAATGGGTTGTCTAGATATATGCATATGGGCGCAGGTGATAATTCATCATCAGTAACTATATGGCAATAAATAGTACTACATTTAAAAACACCAAAAGAAACTTAACAAATGGATTGACAATGATGATGATCATTGGCATGGCCCAAAACCCTGCCCCCACCCCACCCCCACCCCAGACCCAGACCTAGATCCATCCCTGCCCACCTGAGATTTAGGAGGGACTGGCTTGATGTTGGCGATGTGGCTTGAAATGGGCAGGATGTTCAGCTGATCATCAATGGCAACGCAGTTTTTACAGGAAGCCAGGGACAGGATAAACCTACAAGGGACAGGAGAAATTGCACCCTTTACAATAAAGAAACACACCAAATAGATTTCAAAAACACCTTTTTGCCGGTTCGAGTCCAGGCTACTCCTTTGCCGACCAAGGACGGGAGCTCCCAGGGGCGGCTCAATTGGCCGAGTGCCACACAGGGGGAAGGAGGGAGGGCTATGTCGGCCAGGGTGTCCTCGGCTCACCGCGCACCAGCGACCCGTGGTCTGGCCGGGCGCCTGCGGGCTTGCTTGTAAGCAACCCAGGGCTGCATTGTCCTCCGATGCTGTAGCTCTGGGTGGCTGCATGGTGAGTCTGCAGTGTGTAAAGAAGCGCAAGGCTGATGGCACATGCTTCGGAGGACAGCGTGTGTTCGTCTTCGCCCCTCCCGAGTCAGTTCAGGGGTGGTAGCGGTGGGCAGAGGCTAAAAATAATTGGACATTACTAAAATTGGGGAGAAAACAATAAAAATAATTGCTGACCACTACATTTATATAAAACAAACAAAAAAAAACTTTTACAAGAACCGGCAATGGACAATGTAGATGAAACAACAGAAGCAGAAAACTGGCAAACTATATACTGGGATTCCTATATATGTTTGACCTGTGTATAAACCAAATCCTGGAGGAGGGGTGGTAACAAGGACATACCTTTCCAGTGGAGATGAAGCTTGTGTCCCTACAACTACAAACACCTTTGGGGGATGTACACAAACTAGGTTATCAACAACACCTGCTTTATTTCCAAAGACATTACAGGAGGCTAACCAATGAAATAATATAGTTAACAGGCACCAGGATCAAAGAGAACAGGATGTGGGAACACAGTGTCCCGGTACCACACCTTTCATTAAACCTCCCAACCACATCCTGGTGTGCCTCTGTCCTGTAGCGAGAATGAACATCCTAAAGGAGAGAAAGACACACAGAGAGGGAGTGTAACAAACAGCCATGTGGAGGGGGCCAACCAGCATGCAGGGTGAACCCTTGAGTAAACAGAAAAAAGTGCTGTCTTTCTCAGGTTTGTTTTATCACTGATTTGAAAAGCAATGTTTGCTTTCATGGTGCTTTTGAATTTAGTGTTATAAGACACAAGCGTCTATGTCCCTGACAACAGTCACACAGAGACTGCCAGCTGCACTGAAATGTGTAGAGGTTTGGTAATGACCACTAACTGCTGCTACTTGTTACCTTAGGCAGATCTGAACACAAGCCTTCAGAAGTGAAAGGCTACTTAATTATCTGCCACATTTCAGCAACCACTCAAAAGGCAGTATATTTGATATAATATTGATTCATAAGCAGGGGTATTGTTTAACATCTTCAAAAATAGCATTAGCTAATTTATAATGGCTAATGTTAAGCTATTACAACTTATCCTTCATATCCCCCCAAAATGGTGCATCCAACAAGTTAGATGATACCATTGTCATGGTGTACAATTTCTTGAGGGAGTTCATAGTTCTGAGCAGAATCACCACGATGCCACCCCCTTCAACTGTTTCAATAGTCCGGGCCAGGAGATTGGGAGTCAAGGCCTCAAAGTCCTTTAGAAATAAACCAAGGACAGTTATGCGAAAGAGAAAAAGTCCAATGATCAACGCATGATTTTTAATAAATACCAATTTTAAGCTTCAGTGTCTCTTTGTTACAGTACCTTGCTGCCAGTGACTGACCTGTAAGACGCACATGCCGAAGGTGTTGCCCAGGATCTTGTGTGTCTCATTGTAGTAGCAGTAGCGGATGTTGGTGGCAGCGACAAACAGCTCGAAGGGGTCGTCCTCGTTGATGTTCAGGGTCCCGCTCTTGATCTTCTTCTGGAGCTGCCTCATTCTCTTCTTGCGGTGACTTGGTGAGGGGAGGGGGGCACCAGCACAATTAAAGACAGAGCACTATTCATACATGCACCTTTCCAACGTGCCAAAGTCAACCAACCCTCACTTCACGAGTCTCTTTGAAAAATATTCACGAAAAGTCTCTTTTATGTTACTTGGTTAAGTGTTAATTGATCTGTTGGTTGAACGTGCAGTGTTAAATCTGCAGAGGTGTGTAAATTGGTGTGGTACATTTTCTTAAGGTACACAGTGCCCCAACCCCACTTTAAACCCACACAACTGCTGTCCAGGTTATAGATAATATTAAAGTATTATATAAGGAATAAAGTACACTCATCTGTGCACAACAAGGCCATAATTGGTGCAACAATTTTAGGATAATTATCCTGTAAATGTCTGTACAGTGGTTGCATACAGATAAACATTTAATTATAACAGCATTACTTTAACAAACCCCATCTTCAAAAAATGCTTCCCAATACAGATCTGATGGGAAACCTGCTGTAGGATCTATTAACCTAAATGCTGCTGAAGTTGACCTACCTGCTGAATCCCAGCTCCTTCTTATAGCACCACAGGACAGAGGGTCTGGCTTTCACAGTCGCCTTGGAGAGCATGTGGTGCAGAATCACCACCTGGGGACACAAACAGGGAACACTGCATTTGTACTGATCATTGATAAACTAGTGCCGACAAATCATTAAATAGTCAACAGCCATCTAAGCAATCATGGCCATGCTGAATCTGCTCAGGACTAGTTCAGATAAATATTTTTCCCTCCATGGTTGCCTTGCCTGGATCTCTATGGTGAGACGCATTGCTGGTTGCATAACTGCTGTAATGTGCCTGTCTTCTCAGATTTGTGACACCTGTGTAAAAGAAGCGGTCAGCTGACGGCACACACTTTGGAGGACAGCGTGTGTTTGTCTTCGCCGCTTATCGCACGGCGGGTGATATGGGTGAGCTGAGCCTAAAAATAATTGCCTACTCCAAATTGGGGAGAAAATGATAAACAATTGGCGACTACTAAATTTAAAATAAAAGGAAAAAAAAAACAAAACAAAAAAAAAAAAGACTGTGCTATGGGCAAGTGAATTTGTCCAGTCCTGGTTATTTTTTTTAATTAAGTTTATGTATACAATTTATTTGCCAGTAAATGCAATCTCATCATAGAACTGTTGAAACTTATTAAAATAGCCCATCAATAACATCAGTAATGTATTTTTCTGGAATTCAAAGAAGTAGGATTTGTCAAGAACTTTTTTCGTTTCAATTCATATAGAAGATACTGGACTGAGGAAAACTGAGAGTTAAGATTGTGAACACTGAAGTGCATCAGATTCAAATGACTTTTTAGATGAAACGCGCACCTGGTCCCTCCCATGATTTCCCACCACCACAAACAGTGTGCGATGCTGCTCCGCCACTCCATTCTCAATCTGCACCCGGATCCGATTGTCCACCTTCTTCCTAAACATTGCAATGGCCCAGGGGAGTTCTGGAGGAAAAGGACAGGGAAAAGACAATGCTGGTAAACATCTCAAGCCATTCTAAGGGAATAACCAGGGTACACAACCCAACGTCCAGAATACTTTGCTGATAAAGGCATTAAGATTATATAATTATTTGGGTACATCTATTTTCAGTACCGAATTGGGCACAGTGATTTCTCTTGTACTATCCACAAGAGTAGAGCGAGTTTTTATAGGCAGTAAAAAAAATAACTACACAGCTGTGTAATATGTATAAAAATAAATACAATATAGTACTGTACAGCACTAAACAGTCAGTACTCACAATACCAACTAAGACAATAATTTGTTATGATTTGAAATATGTATTTTCCCATAAGCAACAGTTCACTGTACATTATCTTTAACAAAACTAAATAAAAAATGTAAACCTGTAAATCACATATAAAAGAGTATGGTCTATATACACTGTACATATTTCACATGAATGTATGACTGCATAACGTGTCTAATTCTGTATATGTTAACAATGAAATTCAAATGACCAATAACAGAGATGGAAATACTGGTAAGACTCCAATTACATAGCACTTTGATCCACTCCTGATTTTACTATGATGAGTTTAATAAGACACACTTGAGCTTGTTACTTATGCACTGTGGCAAACACAAAACCTGGAATGTGTGTAACTGCTAGCTATACAATATGACTCTTATTTCCATCCCTGAATAAGGAGATGGAAAACGTATATGCAAACCCTTCAATTAACACATATTCCAAAAACAACTGAAATAATAATTACAAAAATATAATGGTTTATTCAAAATCAACTTCTCAAGTACTAAGATCTGGCACATATGCAATAATGACAATTTTGCACGCGGATTAAGAAAAACAATTCCGGATAATTACTGCACATTATTATTACTCAAATCTCTTGCACATTAGTAGTATACATGTGTCACCCACCTGATTTTTTTTTTTTTAATTAGCACCAATAAAGTAAAAATGAATTGATTGATGCCACTTGCCTTGGCAGAACTCACTGCTGTTTCTAAACTGAACTCACATGGCTTCTAGTCTTCAGTCACACGAAGGGTCCATGCATAAGGAAGGACCCAAAAATAGAGATGCCTCTGTGACTGCCTGCATTTTTTTAAAAAGGTTCACAGATATTTGGGAACATAATTACATTACGACGTATTTTATGCTTCTATTTAATAAATAAAGCAAAATATTGTTGAATTGCTTTGATAGTTCACAAAAAATATAGAAGGACTTTGCTGGTCGAATGTGTCATACATTACTTCATTAGCGAAAAAGCTATCGCTACGCTGAAAAATAAATAAATTCGTCCCTTATTTACACCACCATTAATCATCCGAAAATATTTAGATTTTCCGGTAGTATTTGCTAATAATGAAAGGTTATGGTTTGGCTTCCATTTTCTTGTTATTTACACAGCAGTAGTAATACATATCCTGTCACTATTTGCATACAGTAGTCGTGTATATAGACAAGGCTGTACATTAAATTCTTCAAGACAATACCTTGCTTTTGGAACATTTTTTGTAATGCATATATAAATTACGTTATCCGTATTTTGCGAAAGGCACTAAACAGTAAAAAGTTAGATAATGGGTTAGCGTATATAAATACAGGATGTAGTTATGCATGTAGTGTATTAATTCAATATGGACTGTGATGCAGGTGAGGGGTTATTTTACAGTACTCTGCTACTGCCAGTTTCTTTATCGGAAATACTGTAGGTTAATAAATACCTGCTCTGATTTATGAAATGGTTTCAGCAAATTTAATAACATTTGAGAACCAAACTTTCTCAGTATCTTTAACAGTGTCGCAGGGCTGAGCCCTGCGCTGTAAATAATATGTTTGGTGGAGGTTTATATTATAAATATGTTTTGGTGGTTTAAAAATAAAAGAATGTGGTTTTTTGTGAAATAGTGTGTGCTAGATATGGCAGGGCTGGGAGATTAAACTTCCCTCCCTGACTAATTTAAAAGGAATGTGCAGGATACCTGCACCGCAACACCTGTGTTTGTAAATAAAACCTGGACGCCTGAGTGGCGTTTTGAACTGCAAACCTTCTGTCTGTCTCTCTCTACTCTCTCAGCACATACCCACACTGTGACAGGACACCCTGTTACAAACACCATTGACTATTTTGTAGTTAAGGTGTAAATTGCTTTTTCAATATATTTGACAATCAATTGTAGACGAACCCAAACTGAAAGTTTCCATGAGGCTACAACAATACAATATTGATTTTGCAACATTGCTGCCTCTATACAGTCTCTAAAGAGTAAAGGTCCTATATTTTATCTGTTTACACTTACAAAGAATTATTGTAGTTTGATCTCAACGTGGTGTTTCTGGTAAATCGGTAAAAAAAAAAAAAAAAAGGCAAAATATTGCATGTGGATTTCAAATAAACACAATACGTTTCATTTTCTACAAAAACATTTTTATTTCTTGTTCAACATCACAAGCCTACAACTATAGTTAGTCCAAAATGGTAGTGTATACTATAAATATACAAGCAGTATATTTATATTATACACTTCATATACAGTACTACATTCTGTAAAGGCTATGATGGAAGTTGTGGGTGGTTTAGACCGTTGCTGCTTTTCTCTGGGAGCAGGGGGACATAAGCAGCACCGCAGAAGACAGTTAGGATAGAGTGAGGGGGAGACTCTTTCTGAACAAGCCAGGAGTGAGGTTCAACATGGAGGCATGTGCATGTGGGCAAGATCACCAGATGATAAGGAGTGGGGGTTCAAGCATTAATTATTTAACCAGTGTTCCTCCTCAAGGGAGAGAAGCTTTTTTATTTCCTACACAACTTTAAAATGCTTAATCAGAATTCTAAGGTAAAACTGTAAAACTAAGTCAAGTATATCAAAGTTTTGGCTAGTGCCATTTCTCAATGTGTACACTGAAGAAGGCACCAGCCGAAGCATGGGTCTACTTGACAACTTTTTTCAGTACCAGGTAAGTGTGTAAGGAATGAGATTTCGGGACACACAGGTTCCCAATATCTCCCTGCACACATGAAAAAGATTATTTTCTTGACATGAAACTATAGTTCATATACCTCTGTACTTCTTTCTTTCTTTTTTAATTTTTTGACAGTACAGTTGAACAGTGTTTTTATTATTTTAAATGTTTGGCTTTCAGGCTCAAAAACTGTTTGTGAATATGTTGGTTTGTGTGGTTTTCACTGGACATCTTCACTAAGCAACATCACAGCTCCTGGTTGCCTGAAAAAGATTGTAGACCACATGCATCTGACATCTTTGCATCAAACACAGAGCATTTGGGCAAGTGAAGGTGCTTTGTGTATTGAGGGCCTTCACATACAGAAGGTGATAGTATGACAAAGAACTTGTTTGTGTGTTCCTGGTTAATCTAAATCATGCATTTCCAATGTCCTTGATGGGGAGCCAATTTTGATGAACTCCCATATAATTAATATGCAGCCACCTCTTATGTCCTCCTTCCAATTCCTTTAAACCCAAAAGGCACCAATATTCCTGGTTGAGAATAAGGCTTCCGTTACGCAGGCGCTGGCCAATTTAAGTGGACGTAAATATTCTGGTACGACAGCAAAGGGGGGAGTTTAGATTTGAAGCCAGCCACAGAGAAAGCTTTGGTGGATGGATTGTTGACATCTCAGATACAGTATGTAAATGACTGCTAAGGTTTGTTTTTCATGACACTGGCTGTCAAATACGGGTAGAGTGAAGTAGGGTGGATATTTCAGGTATTGACAGCGGAGGGTTAATTTGCCTGCTGAGCTGTCATGTGTGGAATTCCTCGGCTGGGTCTGAATGAACCTCCACGACCTGCAAATCAAACAAAGACATGTTACCATGGGGGGGAAAAAATACATTTTTTGAACTGGTTAACTGCACCTTTATTTAAATACTCCCACTGGACCAGCAACCTCAATGGCTTGCAAATGCTTAGTAACCTGCATTGGGTGTGACAAGAAGCAAAAGCATTTCCTCCAAAATAAACAAACACTGTATTATATTGACAATCACAATATCCACCCAACAAAAAAAGCACTGCTATTTTCACCCAAGAATGAGCTTTTATATAACAAGTCATTACATCAACTGGTAGTAGCAGCCACCAATAACTAAACATATATAATTTTCACCAAATACAATTTACAATTTCTATGTCTCACATTGTAGTTTTAAGTTACTTGAGACTGTTAGAAACAAACAAGGTGTTAAGTACTGGCTAGTTGTGAGAAAATGTGATCAGCTATATAGTTTACTTCTACAGATTTCTTCTTTTTACCCAGTACTCAAGATACCTGTGCATCCAAAATGAATACAAACCAAACAACCTGAACAGAAAAGAAAACTTTTTTTTTTGCATCTTCAGATATAATTCTGGACTGCAGTTGAGAAACACAGATATTTGTAACAGCCTGCCCTGGATAATGTAACCAAAAATGGTTACAATATATGTTGCAAGGTCAAACACCGTTGTACATAAAAGCAATCAATCTAAACATTAGAAGTAGAGGGTCTAACAAAGACCCAAGTCTTTTAGTGTGCTCAAACCAAAAAACAATTTATAACCAGGTAAAGCATATTAAGGCAACAACTAGTTTATGAGAGTGACTCCCTATACAAAAGCCCATTTACATCAATTTACTCTAGCCAAGTGTAGTGACACAGCTACTCTTCTTTTGGGTGGAGGCGAGAGAGAGATAGAGAGAATATATATATCATCATATCTGCAGATGGTCACCATTAACAAGAGTGAAGTTTAACAATGTATGTCCAGGTTTACTGAACAGGTCTTAACCCTTTCATTCATGGCACCCTCATATGGGGACAGTTTATTTATTTATTTATTTATTTATTTATATATAATTAAAAATAAATACCCACACCACTACTACTTTATACGAGATACAGAAAACACAAATGCAGGACAGCTTCATATGATGCTATTTTTCTCCCCTTATAAAAGCAATAAAATAAAAATAAACGAATACAGTGCTCCCTCGCTATAAGGCTCTCGGTTGTAACGCACCTCGGATATAATGCTCCTACACAGCATGTCCCCCAGTTCCCTATCTGAACTGAAGAAAATATGTGCTGGCACTTTCACATCTTATTCAGCATTCATTTTACAACTAAATAAGTATTAGGCCTATTACATGGTTCTTTCCTAATGTATTTACTTTTTTGCTGCGAGAGGAGCAGCAGTTTTCTCTGAGAAATAACACTTCAGCTTCGCTTCAGCCGCACCTGGGGCAAGCCCATTCCCTCTTCTGATCCGCTCTCCTCCTTGCAGATGGTTTGGTTGTCTGTTGCTTCATACTGAATTCCCGACCACTGTTTAGGACAGGCTATTTATAGTTTGAAAACTGCTAATTAAAATTATCCACGAGTGGGAATGTTACTTTTTTTTTGTAAAAACATAGCGTTGATTACATGGCGCTTTATGCATGGTTAATTCAATAAAGTTACATTTTGCTTCTCTATATGTGCATTATAGAGAGGAGTTATTTTGTATTTTAGTAAGATGTGTGTTGTGTCCCACGGTGCCCCCTCCCCAGTTTAATGCTCCTATTGTGTCCCCGAGACCCGCGTTAGTGAGGGAGCACTGTATCTTCTGCTGTTCAAAACTACCTTCAGACATTTAAAAATATTTCATGCATGAAAAGCTTACTCTTCCAAGTGTCGTTTAGACAGGCCCAACCAACACCTTTCTGCAAATGTTGCTTGCTTCAAATGCAGGCCACAGCAACTGACCAAAAAGCCAGAAAGCAGAGTCACTCAATTCCAGAGAAATCTTACTCCTATATGATGCTGTGCAGACCCCCAGTTGCCCTATGAACACATGCACAACACTACTTTAAGATTTATCTGCAAATTAAGTGTGCAAAGCCCCAAAGCAGAAAACCAGGGACACAATGAAAAGAAAAAGAGTAGCAGACAGCAGGTAATGCAACACATCTTTATTGAAACTTTCTCTCCAGAAGCAACATCAATTCACAAACTGAGAAACTTGCGGGAGCTTTTCTTTTAAAAACGCAAAAAGAAAAAAAAAAAAGCTTGCAAAATCCTGAATGAATTTAACATTGGCAAAACAATATATCAAAATAATCCCAGGATTTTGGACCAGCAGTGGCAGAAGTTTGTGTTATTTTTTTACAAAAAAATAAAATTAATGAAATCTTTCAAGTTTACAGGAATATCCGTTTCAAAACACAGGCTTGCTTAAAATCCTGATGCAAGATGGCGATTTCAGCTTGGCGCATTTATTCATTAAAAACGTAGTTAAGATTGGTCTTTTAATCAAAGCAGGCTTACTCTGATTAAAATAGCAATTTTTTTTTTTTTTTAAACCACTGATGAGAGACTTCAACAAAAACAGTGTCGGCATGGGCAAATGCATTCATATTTTTAAAACTTGCTTAGGTGTGGCCTATCAATATACAGCAAGGTTTTAGTATTCTCAACGCCTTTTCCACTAGGGCCGAGTGACCCATTTCCAGTCCGAAAGCCTTTAGGAACGCATCACTTGAGCATTACCTCGAGAGCAACCTCGAGGACCCTGGCCAGCTCCCCGCTTGTAGTTCTGTTGGTATCCGTCCTGGGAAGAGAAGAAATAAAATGCTCCATCACCAATTGTTCACATATTGGCCTATACCTACAGATAACTGGTTGAATAAGTGGCTTCTTTGCAGAACAGCTTGCTTCCAATAGCATGATCCTATGCCTTAGAACCAAAACTGATGGTGAAGACCAGCAAAAAAAAAAAAAAAAAAAAAAAAAAAAGCAAGTTCAGATACTGCAGAATCCTTTAAACAGGACACAAGGAGGCCGGGGACCAAGGACTGAACACATAGCAGCAGTACTCTGTATCCTTACCCGTTGGTAGCTGCTGTTGGAGTAGTCACGAGGTGCGTTAAACTGGGATTGTCCATAGCCACTGTTCGGAGTGTTGGAGAAAGGTGGGCGGTAGTTGTCATATCCACCTAACACAAATTTAAGGTGGTCAGGTTAATGTTTTAAAAAAGTGCCAT
The DNA here is from genome assembly GCA_030684275.1 of Acipenser oxyrinchus oxyrinchus. Lineage (NCBI taxonomy): Eukaryota > Metazoa > Chordata > Actinopteri > Acipenseriformes > Acipenseridae > Acipenser > Acipenser oxyrinchus. The sequence goes on along the minus strand of CM060264.1, from coordinate 23,531,285 downwards.
TTCTATACAAAAATATTCCCTGAACAAAGACACAAGAGCTTTAACCCTTTGCGGTCCTTTGTCGGACTGGGTCCGACATTGCAATTATTCCCATCAGGTCCTTTGTCGGACCCTGTCCGACATCATTTTAAAACGCATAAAAACACAAAAAGTCGGTTTTCAGCGGAAAAAGCAGAAAACCATTGAATGCGAGTGGGGCGAAAGGGCGAGACAAGCGATTAAAAAAAAAAAAAGTATCTCATCAATAGTCATAGTACCGCCTTGGCATCAGATGGGGCGGTCAGTATGGAAACAAGCTGGGTGTACAGTATCAGCGCACAGAGACTATCACGGACATTTGCAGAGCTTTTTGAGATGTTATAGCAATAAAATAATGACTTGGATTGCATTATTGAGGAGTTTGGTGATAAACGAGTCATCAGGAGACGATTGATCGGTATGTACGACTATTATTTTTTATTTGGTAGCATATGTGAAAGCGATAGCAAACGAAAGGGTGAGGCGGGGCTGGAGATCCCTAGTGAGTGCTTTGTTGATATGCAGGGCCATTTAAAACCGTTTGACTGTGAAAAAAAATACTTTTAAACAGCGCGTCTAAAATTAACTGCGCGTGTAAAAATTAATTAGACCTGGCGAGCCTGACGCAGAATTAATAAATGGACCGCAAAGGGTTAACCCTGTGCAGAAAGTCCCAAGTTGACTTGACTGAATTAACCAGAATTCCACCTATCCCATTGGTGCTATGAAGGCTTGAATAAGATTTCAGTTAGAGGCAGCAAAGTGTAAGCAGAGTACAACTCAAGGTTTGACAGCGCGTGAGAAGACATACCTCTGAAGCCATTTGAAGGTCCCCGGTAGCCGTTGAGCATGCCGCGAGAGTTGCGGGGTCCCCCCCGGGACATGGCCCGGCTGTTGTAGAAGGACTGGCCGGGACGCGTGAAGCCGCTACCCTGCTGAGGCTGTTGGGATAGCTGCTGATGGCCACCAGTGGCTGGGATGGTTTGGTCTTGTGTATGGAAGCTGCCGACCACTAGAGGAAAGGCAGTTAATTAGCAGAACTGGAACTGCGATAAACTGAAATGTAAAGTTTAATCTTATAACAAATAAGTAAATACTCCTTGGCATAACTGCTTTGGATACTTAGCATTTACAAAAAAAGCAAACTTGTGCAAGACTTTAGTAGCATTGCTACTATTTACATATATAAAAATTAAATAAAAAGGGGGGGTGGGGGTTGGGTAGAGGAGTCCATACCCGATTGTAGCTGCTCCTGCTGTATCTCTGGCTGCTCCACTTGGTGTGGAGTCTGGCTGTTGAAGCCCTGGCTGTAACTGCTTGGGTATTGGCTTGGCTGTTTCAGTGCTTCTGCCTCAATGGCAGGAGGAACAGGGGCATTCATATTAAACACCTGGGACAACAAGGAGAAAAGAAAAAAAAAATGCAGCCATTAAACTTGTGCTCAAAGATTGAACATGGGGCTCTGTCATTAAACCCAGGCACTGAAGAGAAGTGCTGCAGCATCAAGCTCTTTTGAAGTCTGCAGATTTCTGTCTCATGCAAATCACAATATGTAGCCTACACCATGTCAACTACAACTTTCATTAAATTCTTTAAGCATACACTACTTAATGCAGCACAACTTAAAAATAGTTCACTTAATTACAATCATAAATATGAATTTAAAAAGTTACAAAATTCAGTCAAACTTGATTTGTTACTTGACAGCAGTAATCAATTTGCGTCAATTCCACCGAATACACCCACAACCAATGCTGATGAAGACATCCCCCTCCCTCTTTATAAAAATCAGTGCCATGTTGATTATCGGTGCACCCCTACTAAAGACTAAAGTCTCTTAACACACCCATAAACCTTTCCAATTTCAATTCTATAGAAACAAGAAACAAAACCTCTACTACTAAATAGGTTGGTTTTCAGTTAGCAATTCTTATCAACTGCTAGTCTTGTTGGGTATGGAATGTAGGTACAATATACATACCAGTTGGCAGATTGCTGGGGGCAGTGACCATTTAATTAAAAAAAATAGGTTATTTGTATACCAGTAAATCACAATTGGTTACAAGTAAAAATGTAATGTAATTGGCACAAGTTGCTTACCGTCTGCATGGACTGGAATGGGGCGGCGTTGACGTTTATCCCGCTGCTGTGGAGGGGTTTGCTGGACACGGCCTGGAACACCTGGGGCTGGGACACAGCAGGAAGTGCTGAAGAAGTTGGGGGCTGCTCAGAGGCCAAGGACATTGAAGCCTAGAGATCAAGAATCACACAGCTCTGGTACAGTAATCACTTTCCTTTTAATACACCAAAGGTTAGGAGCTCCTTTATAACAAAGCTCTTCCTACAGCTCCACTCAGGTAGATCACAAAGGCTACAGACCATACCAGTTTCAGGACAGAGATGATATATACATGCATACATAATATAAATAACTTGAAAGATATATAGATCTATGCGATAGCTGGGCTGTCAAGCAATTAATTGCCGTCAATCATTTTAATCTGTTATTGGTTTTAATCACATTTAAATTGATACAAATAACATCTTATTTAAGTTTTATTACCAATATTAGGATTACCGATATTACTATGATCATCCAAAAAACCCAGCATAAAAATCCCTGTTTTCCTATTTCTAGATCATATTTGTTGGTCCCTCATCAGTTTTATATTTACACTAAAGCATTTTTAAATTGTTTGAACCAACTGCTAAAAATCACAATGGAGTCAGATTGTTACTGACCTTGCTGCATTTAAAAGGCAGTTTACTGTTTTTCATGGCTGTTTAAAATACTCTACTTAACTTTAAATTGCCTAAATAAAACAAAAAAGTCACTGAGAAATGGTTATATGCTCCATAACTGTAAATCACAGAGTTTAAAACACATTTGGTTATTAAAATAAAAAAAAGCTACAATTCTGTTAACAGTGCTACAGTCAGTAGCTATCCACTTTGCAACAGCACTGGTTATAGTATCGTACTTCGCTTGATTCATGGGTTTGCAGCGATCCTGAATTTCTAAAAAGAGTATTTGGTCGAAAGACAGGTTTCATTTGTTTTTGTCTGTAGCAGAACTACTACTAAAAAGTGTCTTTTGAGAAGAGACAGCATGTTTAGCATGCAGGCGGTACAGCAGACTAGATGTACTTCTGCGATACTGAAACTCACTTTTGACAAGTAACCCTCTTTCTATCCAAAGAACTGTCAGTTGTAAAAAAAAAAAAAACCAAAAAAAAAAACTTCATTCACAAGTCCTTCAGTTTGAGTGCTTTGCTACATAATGCGGTTCCATGCCTAATTTTATATTTAAACAATGACGACACACATTCAATCCTGGCATGCACTCCAGGTCACGCAGGCAATTAATGTATGAGGTCAAGACAGAGGAGTAAGATTGAAATGCGTTAATTAATGCTTTAAATTGCAGAAGTTAACTGCGATTAATTGGACAGCCCTAATTTTAACACATTATATAAAAAAATATTCATTTCACCAGTACTGTAAAGCCAATTTAAAATCATTACCTGAATGGGGTCCATGGCTTCTGTCTGTGGGTGGGGATCTGTCGTGTGGGAAGTCTGGTACAAGGGTTGAGACGTAGAGAAAGCTTCAGGCACTGGGGAGACCATAGGGACCTAAGGGAGCAGTGAAGGAATGGGCCAACATTCATATTGAGACCCATTTGAGTTGATTTTAAAAGTAGCTGTTCTAGCTTCTACTGCATAAACTCAGTTTTAAAAATTGCATTTACTATGTTTATGCTATCAAAAGTTCCCAATTAAAATAAATAAAATAAAAAAACACCCCCCACACCTGCAGCAATTTCAAACCTCACTACTGTGGACATATAACGAGACACTTATGATATTCAAGACATATGCCAGTTCCTGTCAGATAACATATTGTAAAATTAGTATGGCTCCGACATGGAGTACGACTATGCGCATAAAAACAAAGACTTACAGAAGTTGGTTAGGTACAGTAAGCCATTAAGTAAACACTTACCTGTGTGACTTCTGACAGTACAGGTACCGTGTTAGGTTGTGCCAGTCTGGATTCAGCATGAACTGCAGAACAATTTATACACAAATTTAACAAAGCATGTGCTACAGCAGCAAAATAAAATTGCCAACACCTGCAACAAGCAATCCGTTTATTTACTTCATTCCCTGATTTCATTGCAAGATTACACTTCTGTTTTTAAAACTTGGTAAAGTGAATTTACTCTCTTCATTTTCAAAAGTATAAAAATTTGCTATCCTTACGTATTAAATATATCATTTAGGCCAGGTCAGTTATGTTTAAGTAAACACGACGTGACGGTTCATAAACATTAACAGATTTACTCAACACAAGTCATAATATACGGACAATAATCACCTTGGTGCACCGAACCAAAACATAATTCATCTTGCACTGTAGTGCATAATGAAAGCCGCAAATAGTTGAATACTGCTAAAAGCACTTACCTGGAGGGCAGACCATTTGTGGCATATCCATGCTCTGTGCGGTCTTCATGGGCTGTGCAGAAACAATTGCTGGGTCCATGGCCTGACTCTCATACTCCAGCATTGAATCCTTGAGAACAAAAGCAAGACGTTTACACCTTCAAGTAACTCCAACACTTATGGGGTCTAATAAAACAAGGCTACCAAGACTATTGAAATTTAACAGGTCTACCCAATACTATAGCGCAGAAAGACTAAAAGATTAGCCCCAAGCTTACACTTCCACGAACTGAAAACCTCACTGAAATGGAAAAATAACTGTCAGGTTAATGAACCTTAAAATGCAGTATATTTCAAGTCCATCAAGACTATGCTTAGTTTTACATTACACGTTCACTTTGTGTGTGTGTGTGTGAATTTTATTTTCTTTGTTTTGAAGTTCACCTGATCGGCGTGTGGTCAGAGGGAGTCTAATAGAGCTACAGTTCATGTTCTCGGCAACATTTGATGAGCATAAATACACCTTTGTTAGCTAGTAAAGAAGATTGTCCGAATTGAATTCTTATTAATTGGATAAAAACTCTTAACTGCACTGCTGTCTGTTATCCTTCATTCAATTAAGGGGAATCTGAAGGTTTTATTTGATCTTTTTAACCTCTAGCTACATACATATAAATGGTTTTATTCCATTTATATGGCTTACCTGTAAAACAGGATTTTCAATCAAATATAAACAAGTAGCTATGGTGAGGTCACCAGTAAATTATGCAAATTAATACCAAAGGTTCGAACCATCCTTCGGTAATGTGTTCGTTGCAGCCCTACAGATGATGAACTCACCTGCATGAAGTTGTAGGGGCCCTGCATCTGTGCCATGAGGTCCTGTACCCTCAGTTTTCTGACAACTGGGTCTGCCGGGGCTGTGGGGGCCACTGGGTTCAGTGCGTGGGGCTCTGCAGCAGCGACAACAGGAGGGGCTGACTGCACAGGGGACTGCTGCCGAATAGCACTAACAACCTGGAGAGGTTTGAGTAAAGAAAAAATATAAGAACACAACACAGGTATGATGTCAGGTCTTAATACATGACCAGTTTGGAATTGTGTGGCCTTCAATGTTAAGCTAGGGAACTAAAAGACAGGGCACCATGTCACACAAAAATAAATTTAGAGAGCAACTTGTAATAATTGCTGGATGTTTATATAGGAGGCTGTGTGGTCCAGTGATTAAAGAAAAGGGCTTGTAACCAGGAGGTCCCCGGTTCAAATCCCACCTCAGCCACTGACTCATTGTGTGACCCTGAGCAAGTCACTTAACCTCTTTGTGCTCCGTCTTTCGGGTGAGACGTAGTTGTAAGTGACTCTGCAGATGATGCATAGTTCACACACCCTAGTCTCTAAGTCGCCTTGGATAAAGGAGTCTGCTAAATAAACAAGTAATAACAAATTCTGTCAAACTAATGTGCATCAGGCTTGGTAACTGAACAGTACAGAAAGTTTAGCATATAAAAGGGATCAGGGATGAAGTCAATTTTTAACTACATAATCTTCAATTGGCTGTTACCTCGGAATCTGTGCTCCATTCATCTCCTTGTTCTTTGTCACTGCTGCTGTAAGGAGCATCTGACATGAACTGTCTGTTCACGAACTGCAAAGGGAAAACAAGTTCAGGTCAATAACACATTTGTATGGCTGACCCACTATGGTGATTGCAGATGAAATATTTCTGAAAGGAGATGGAGTCATACAGCTAGAAATCATTAGTTCAATAAAAGGCAGACCATTACTGCAGACAAAAACAAGGATGTTTAAGCAGTAAAAACACAAGCTGATCAAATGTCAGAGAAAATGACTCCCCACTGCATAGCAGCATCAGTTGAACTTTGTCAGTCTTCAAGAAAAGATATCGCTCTCAGTCTAATGGAAAGACTAAACAAAGATTGGATGACAGACTAAGGCAATATATAGGTTTCTAGTGAACTAAAAATAAGCAGTTCAGCAATAGCTAGGACAAGACTAAAAATCACAGAGACCGTCTATAGACATCCTAAAATGCCCAGTCCTCCACAGCAGCAACGGTTAAGGTACATTCTCAGGGCACAGAGGGCTCGTAAGGTTGGTGCACTTCAGTAAAATCGAGAGTATTTACTTCTGTTGGTTCCACTTCACTGGGTTCGGTGTAGTCTTCAGTAACTTCACTTTCTGTAATAAATAAAACAGATTGTATTTCCTTCAAACTGACAATCCATGTCTTTAGAGAAGTTCCTGTAGTGTTGGTCTTCGTAACCATTTGATCATTACCTGGCTCTGCAGGCTGCTCCTCAGCCTCAGGGGCCTCCGCAACTGCCAGCTGCTGCTCTTCCTCCTCACACACTCCATTCTGGTGCATGTGGGTGCTGTCGAAGTAGCCACTCTGGAGAACCTTATCAAGAGTCTCCTTCAGTGCCTTGTCTGTCGAGAGAATAGGCATCAACAGAAGCTCCGACAAGCGTAGGAGCACCTTGAAACAAGACTAGATACCTAAATCCTTGTTCAAACTAGCCCAAGGCAAATAAAACAAAAAAACAAAAACACCATTGATAAGGTTCAGATGGATCTAGGCTAGTCAGTGCTGAATTTGTGTCCACAAAGTGCTTAAAGTAAATCAAAGGGCTGCAAGGTCTTACAATCCATTTAACCCGCACTACTGGAAAGCCAAGAATAAAATTAAACAGCAGTGGTAGATTTCAGTTCAATTATTCTATTGGCCAGACTGACTCTCATGAGAAAACAGCCTTCCCCAAGACTAATGTGTAAGGCTGTCAAGTGTTACAGCAGCGCTGCTGTTGCCTACAGAATTCTAAACAGGCAGTTTATCAGCACATCTCCGGCTGTTGAAGGCAGGAAACTGGAAGACTGCCCAGCTGCTGAATCAGGACAGCAGGCCTACATGCAGCATGAACACAGACTGCAGCACTATCACTCCAGAGCTGCAATGAACAGGCACACTCCCTTTGCAATCCACTTCCATCCCATGCTTGAACAGACTTTTACAATATATTGTTACATAATCTGAGTTTCGCATAAATAAAATGGTTTGGATCCTTCTTTGAAGCAGACTGTTAGTATTTAAAACATTTTCATAGTTATACAACTCCCCTGCCCACTAGCACACAAGTATTTAAAGGACAACATACCTATCCAGCTTACTACATTTGGTACCCAGTTTTAAAGATTGATCAAAGTGATTTAAAACAATTTTAATTGGAGTTGAAATCTCAATTACTGATCAAAAGCCAGTCTACATGTGCAGAAGCTGTAAAATGGCTCCATTTTGGAGTGGTAACTTACATGTTGTTCCTGCTACAGCCTTGTCCTTTGCCTCCAGCAGGTCCCAGTAGTGCTGGGTTGCCTGGTTGTACTGCTCACTCAACCTTCAAAAAGAAAAAAAAGCTCATCAAGCCTAGGAGACCGTTTTGCAATATGGAATTGTCACCCAATACATTTCAAGCACCGTTTGATTAAATTTGTCCTAGACAACATTTTAGTATTCAGATCTAAAAGTTGCCAATATTTTGAAGTGGCCAAAATTAACAATTTGAATGTTAAACTTCTTTTTCTAAGCAGTCAAATAAAAGTTTCATAAAAACTACCCTGGTTTGTGATTACCGATCAAGAGAGCGATACATGCAGCTACTGTGGAGGAACAAGAGACCAGAATGCTGAAACTCATGGATTGCAATTATTTAAAAACACACTTGTGGGTAGTTCTGAAAACCTGTATAAACTTCATAACTGAAGATTTAAAATCAAAATTTCAACCCTGCATTTACAGGGGTGTAACTAACTGCGCATCGATGCTGCATTTGAACAAGACTTTGCCTGGTTAATACGATTCTTACGAATAAATACCCCTATATATTTATTACAGTTTTGGTCAGCCTGAAACCAACTACCAAGCATTACTTAGGGTGAATGTTAGTCTGGAGACTGTATAGGCTACATGTACTCAAACATGAATAATAATCAACAACTTAAACTATCAATGTTATTTAGGATTTGACTTTTTTAAGCAAGCATCAGAATATTCTTCTACTATCAGTTCATCATTGGATTTAATGTAGCATCAAGTCTGTTCTGCACACAATTCGCTATCCTATTGTTGTCTTCAGATATTTAATTTCAAACACTGCTCTTTTGAGACGCATTTACTGCATTTTGGTCACACGTTACACAGCACTGGGAAAATGAGCGTCTGTTCTTGTGTCATTAGTGAGCGCGCCTGACCAAACATTAAATTCTGTGCTGGAAGAAATTCAAGCATGAATATCAGTGTACATTATCGTCTAAAAACAAAAACTGCCGATAGCCGATTGTGTTTTTTTCCCCGGTGCCATGCTGATAGGCTACCGATTATCAGTGCATCCCTAATAAACGCATTGCCATGAGATTCAGTATTTTAAAATAAAATATGGTACATAATCTTATACAAGCATTTCATTTCTAATATAAACTCGTCAATCTTGAGGTTAATAGTTTCACTAAAAAAAAAAAAAAAAAAAAAAAAAATGGATTGTGCATGTCCAATAATTAACTAATATCGCTTCTGCTCAATCTAAAATATGTAATATGGTAAATGGCAAACTAAGTTAGCAACACTTAAATCTAAAGAATTACAATTTTTGCAAGGGAAAGTTTAATGTTTCTAAACATCCCAACAAGTACATGCTTGACCACAACACCATTTTTTTTTTTAACCCGCCAATACCAACTATTTTTTTTTTTTTATACACACACACACTTTACTAGATTGCTGCATTTAAATGTCAGGTTCATGAACTAAGCAGTATCACATTTGCCGTTTTACAGTAAAAAAAAAAGGAAATACTTAAAAGATTAATCTGTGCCTTGCTTGACAGACTCTTGCAGACATTTCTGGGTTTCTTTGTAACCAATAGATCAGATCAGCTTTTTCCACAGCTAGCCGATCAGATGCGATAGGGCTGGGACGTAAACACTTTACATGTTTGTGTGTAGGTGCTAGACTTTCACAATTCAGTTTTCAGACACTTGCGTGGCTTTAGAAATATTCCCAGAGTGTTTTTCCAACAGAAAAAAAATAGAAAAAAACAAACAAACTACTTGTCCAACGGGCAAAGTAAAATGGCAAATCTTGTTGTCCCGGGCGTCGGGCGATAGGAATTGCACACCCTGGATACACGACTATAGATGCAAAGATGGGGGCATGTTTTGGTCTCAGTACCTAAGGTTTTGGTCACGCTCAGGCCCCACTAGCTTGTAGAACTCGTCGAGGGCTGTTAGGTCGTCGTCTGTCAGTAGGGGGGTGCCATTCAGACCCTGCTTGAGTTCGTTGCGCACGGTCTCCTCACCCAGCTTGTCCAGCATGAACTGCAGCTCCAGCACAGCCTTTAGGCGCCGCTGCTCTGCCTCCTCCCGCTGCAGCTGCTCTCGACGTGCTGCCTTCTTCACAGCCTTCTGGATCTGCAGCGCACACAGGTCACACTTACAGGACAACGGCACAACCTCCACTCTACAAGTTACAGCTATAGCCATAGCTGCACCCTATATAATTATCAAATTCTGCTTCATAAAATCAAATGAAACCTGCTGAATGTTACATTAACATATTGAATTGCATACCTCTTTGAAGTTTTCCCATATAAAAAGAAATTGACAAATTGAAAAACGTGACATTTCAAAACCTAACATGAAATACTGAACTACTAGTATGACTTCCGGTAGACTCTTGCAATATAATTTAGTAGTTTTTGATTACATGACATTAAATAAGATTTAAATGATGTTCATAGCTTTTTTTCCCTCTCAATCCTAAAATTCTAGGTGATGCTAAACTTTAGGAGCTATAAATACAGGGCAGATGTGTGTTTTAGATCTACACGTTTAAAGACTGCCACGGCAACCACTATTCTATTTTTACTGGGATCCTAATTTAAAAGAAAAAAAAAAAATCTACAAAAAAAACCCACTACTTGTCGAAGCATTTGTAAGATTTTAGTACAGAATTAGGGACTTGCACAGGCCTTTGAGAGTCATGTTACATTCAGGTGTTTTGAAAGCTTTCAGCAAGTCATACATAATTCAACTAGTCTGAAAAGTTGTTATAGAAGATAAATACATTGAAGGTAAACACAGGACTACTGCGACGACATCTGCTCTAACCACAAGATTACCCGCTAGCCTTGCAAATCTCTCCCCACCACTGGCACAACCACTATGTGAAAAACCCAGAGCGTTCCATTTCATTGTCAGCATGGTTAATTTGCAGTTACTGATTAAATCAGCACCAACTCTGTAGTGTGGGTTTCCTTCAGCTTCTACAGATTCCAGAAACTAATCATGTGTTACATGTTCTGTTCTAGTGTGTAGCCCAGTTACCAAAATGTCCTTTATAAAAAGTTGAAGACTAGTTAAGCGACCCATAAATGACACTTCACTGTGGAAATCACATTAAGGTACTTTAACTGACCACCGTAGTCATGCTTTATTTTAATCATTTCACCAATGTTAAAGTGAATACTCGTGCTGCTAGGTGCAGCAAGACTAGGAGCCAAGGATTTTCCTAGCTTCAGCAAACTGGTGTGCCATACTCACATCTTGGCTTAAAGCCAGGAAGCCCTTCTGTAGTTCCCGAGCAAAGTCCAAATTATTCACCACTTCCTGAAACTTGGATACTGCCTCCTAGAGAGAGATCAGGAAAGTTTCAGGGGGAGGAAGAGAGAAAGTTAACCAAGAAGTATATTACAAAATGGTTTGCTTCACATGTAAACACTGGTAGTGTATTATGTATAGCTTTGCTAAATTATTCAGGGAAGAAGCCAAATTGCTGGTGTATTTGATTAGTTATTTTTCAAATCACCAGCTTCAGAGCAAACACACACCACTATGTACTCAGATGAGATACAGATATATCCAACTGACACACAGACGATGCTGGAGTGCGTTGCAGCTTTGTAGCACAGTTGTGGAGCTTGACAGCCAAACTGCTCATTTAAATATTGAAATACTTTCTCCATGTGAACTTCATGTGTAAATAGTGCTTCTGGGTCTTTCTATGCACACAGGAGTATTGGCTTTAGAGTTAGATGGTTAAGCATCAATTAACACTTCTCAAAATGAATACACACCTTATACATGCGATCAACATTTGTTACAAATTAACATGGCACGAATACAGGCAATTAAACTCACATGAATTAAACAGGATTGAATTCAAAATAAACTACAGAATTTAGAGGCAGTGCAGAAGATATTCTGGTGCTTCATTATGAATTTGCAGCTATTACTTTAAAGTGTTACCTTTGCACGAAAGCATCACATACCAGTTTTGATTCTCATGGATATTAAAGTAAAAAGTGGTAATGCTGGGACAAATATACAGATGCAAAAACAATTTAACGAGTCTGTGAAAGTTACTTCTATTTACAGTGCTCAAGCGCATTACAACGCATTATTCAAGAGGCATTCCTCTGAGAATACAACGTAGCATTTCATAGAACTTGTACGCTCTGCTGTTCCCAGCAAGTCATAGATGCTCATTTAGAGCGTGTTATCAAGGGGAGTTTCATCTGGTTATGCCTTACACATTTACGACAACACTTGGAGAAAAGGTTTCCAGGGTAGATGTGCATGCAAAACAGTGGGACCAGATCTGTAAAAAAGCTTATCTGACTTGAACTAGTTTGTATATGACCTAGATAACAATTTTGAAGGATCCTCTCTCCCCCACATCAAAAAAAATCTAAAAAGCCATGTAAATGTAAAGTCCGTTTTACTCTACTAACCAACTGGTCTTGATTGAGACATTCTCCACCGTTCACCTTCGCCTGGTAGTCATCAAGCTTCCCCTGAAATAAAAATAAAAGCAAATTTGTGATGTGCAGTAGCGTAATAATTGGTCTCCAATATTCAATTAAAAAAAAAAAATACCCCCCGCCCTCCGACATGTAATCTACAGTATCACACTACAGTATCTCAGGGACTGTGTCAAAATGATTTCAATAGATTTAATGTAAAAATGTTATTTATGTTCAAATTACGTTGTTAATTCTTAATAAATTGGTAAAAACGAAATTGGTCATTTTGGAAAAATGGAATTTGCCATTCCCAAGAATGGAAAAATCAGGAGCCCTATACAATACCAAACAAGCTGCAAAACAAACAGAATACTGCTTAGTCAGCTGACTCCTCCAAAAATCGCCTCCTGCTTTAGTGCAGGAAATACATTTACCTTCCAATACATTATTTGGGAAAGGGTTACAGAGAAGTACGCTGAAAAGGAAAGAAAACACTTCGGCGACTCAAATTCAGACCCGAGTCTGACCTGAATGTGAAATTCTGACCCGCACCGCGAAAGTTCACATTCCGACCCAACCCCGACTGATCCATGTTTGACAAACCCAAAAATCAGTAAAGATGAGCACCAAACTACTAATAAGCCCAGCCAAAACAGAGCTCAAGTTCCAGTGTCTATTTTTTCCAATTACGAATGACATTTCGGTTCATTTAGGTAGAGGTAGTTCAGTCCAACTGCTACCTTTATGGTGTGTCTACTTTGAATTAATAGGGTCAACTACATTCTCTGTAAACATTTGTGAACATGTCTCCACTACATGCCTCCTCTCCAGTTTTTAGCCAATGTTCAGGTACACTTGCAAAGCTGAACACAGCTCTGGGGAAGATGACACGGCTTTGTAACGGGGGAGGTCTGTGCTGACTATCTGGTGCATGCGTGGTTCTGCGGGAAGAGGGCGGCAGCCTCGTAAGATCCTCCTGTCAGTCACGGCAATGACACGGAGAGGTGGGGAGGAGGGTGTGTTGGCTTTCCCTCTCTCTGAGTGGCTGAGAGGCGGGCCTTGGGGGATTGCTCGGCCCATAAGTTAAGCGCTTGGTCATGCATTCGGGTGACCGGAGAGAGGATACCCCGTGACGCTGGCGTAAGACTCCAGTGTAAACAAAGAACAGGCAGGAACGCCAACGGTTGAAGAGAGAACAAAACAGGCAAGCACGGCTGAGGAAGACAGCCCGCCATAAACAAATAAACCAAGAATTAAAATAAATAATTATGTACCCGAAGGGACATGTGTAGTTATACGGGGAACTCTGGCCACCCCGGTGCATAGGGAATAGTTGAGCGTAGGTCAGAGACTCGAACTGACCGGCTTAGCGGCAGTAGGGGCACTGTGGAAGCAGCACCTTTATTTTGTAGTTTTATTACCGTGTTTTATTTTCTCTTTTTATTTTGTCCCTGTGTTTGCTGACAAGTGCAACCCCTGCTTACCATCGTTGGTATAAGGGGAGTTGCAGCACCAACGCCATCAAGCGACAAATAAAAAAGAATTCCCAAAATAAAACTGCGCAGCAGTGCGGGGTTTCAAATAAAACCACCTGTCTCCGTGTGTGTGTCAGTGAATTGCCCACCATCCTTCTACAGGCTTCCTTAAGTGGAACTACTGTAGCCCACATACTGTCAAACTTTTTGGCACAGCTCCCCAAATTATATTCAACCTGGTTATAAACTACTAAGTACAGCCCAAGAGATCATGCAAACTCTATTATGGCCTACCCATTGCTGTACCCATTCCACAGCCATCATACTTTCAATACATCCAAACAGCCTTTTAGTTCACACAAATAAATACACTGAAGCCGAATCACCATATAAACTTTACAAATATGAATCCTTCATTCTCTACTACGTAATTCACATTGCTACTGGGATCTGTACTACTGGGTATTGGTGTATTTAGAATTATTTTTAAACTACAGAAGCTGAAATCAGCATGCAATGGTCACTTCCTTAACCTGGAAGAGAAGGAACCTGATGATTCTGTAAAATGCAACAGGCTTATGCCCAAATAGCCCCTACCTATACTCAAATCAGTTTAGATAAACTCCTTTGTAATAAGTGTATTCTGAGCAACTGTACAATAAAAGTTGAAATAGTCGTGCCTCATGTCCAGTAATGAATCCAGGCATTAAACAGAATAAAAAATAAAACAAAAAATTAAATCATGCCAAAAGTTTACCACCAGTCACCTAGAATTAAGTGTTGCCTTTTAGTTTTGAATAAAGCAAAAAGGAAAAATACTATTGGGGCTTAAAATGCCTTGTCATCAACAGATCTCCATAGAGACCTCAGGCCCACTGCAGACAGTCTGAGAAAAGCAAGGGACAGCTATTATGCAGAGTCTGAAAGATACAGCTGGCAGCAGACAGGCACTTTCTAGAGCTTTATCAATGCAACAAAGAGCCCAAATACAACAAGTCAGAACATACATTTAAAGCTTTCTAACAAAAAGCATTTTTGCAATCTACTTTATAAAGCTGAATTTGAACATTGGCATATAAAAATACTTTTTTTGTAGTGAAATGAACTTACCTGGTACACACACATTTAAAAGACTTACCATTTTATAAAGTGTAAATGTAAGCAGCTAGATTACACATCTAATCTTTTGCAAACAAGTACAACACTCGTGATCTTTAGTTGTTACAGCCTTAATCCTAGGCCAAAGTAATAACCCAGAAGCTGCATGCTGTGCAGGGCTTGTCAATCTTTCTGGGTATGATGCAGCACCAGGTCCTATCCATTGTTTCAAGCAGATTTGTCTAAAAGGGTTCAAGTGTCCTGTTATTTAGGGGCTTAAAGAATGCTGTGTGGTCAATTAGCACGGATTATGCACGTTGCTAGTAAAAAACGGGTGTAGTAACCGATAACATCACCACATGTAAAGATGAAGCATTTCAGCCTTGCTTGCAAAGATGAAGTGAAAAAGTGAATGATCCATAAAAGGACAAATGTACACTATTTAAAACTACATACTTTGGATTGCATCCATTTTCAAAGCGAGTTTCTTGGTTGCCAGAATGATCAAATGAAGTGTGACCTCAGCATATTGATATACAATTATTTAAGAATAATTTGCCGAGAACCTAAAAGCTGCTCATGCTGTACCCACAGTATCAAAGCCAATAAGGCACACATTTCTGGGGCAAATGAGGAATGAATTACAGGTGCTTATTGTGGCCAAATGAAGTTTAACAATAAGAGAACTGTAAATCTAATTGTTTTGAGTGTATCCACAGCTTTGTGGGAACATTAACATTCCCACTTAAGCGCCTGCATTCTCTTTGTCTCAGCTGGACTGGAGCAGAATACCCTTTAAGGGATTGCCTTCCACAGCAAACACAGCAGGTCAGCAGCTGTGCTGTGTTTTAAAAACAAAAAACAAACCAAAAAAAAAAAAAAAACACAACAGGATGTTTTGATTCTGGGTCCCAGAACAGAGATTTTACTGATGAGGCCACACTGAATACCCTTGAAAGGTTATGGGAATTTGTATCCAAAAGGTAATAGAATGCCTGATGGGATCCAGGGTTATGGTACTGCAATTAGCTTGTCAATTTATATTAGCTGAGGTGGCACTTTTAAAAGCCTACCGTTTAGATACCATATTTTAAAGTCAAAAAAAAATAAACACATTTGAAGGGCTACTGCATTGTAGTTTTAATAGGGTCACTATACAAGTCAGGTGATTCATCCCAGTTATATTCCAGCGATTGCCAAACATTTAAATAGTTAAATGAAATACTAGTCTCAGACCAGGACAGAAAGATACAGTTAAAGGGGGTGGGGGTAACCTGATCAGTTGATCGGAATCTGCAACCTGCAGCTGCCATAGTTGATGGCCAGGAAAACTAAAGAAAATCCCAAAAGCAAAAAAACAAAACTGTGATGCAAAGACATACGATAGTCTTGAAATAATGTCTGGCTATAGAAGCTCAAACAAATTCATTATATCTATCTATCGTACTTATTTATCAATTACCCCATCGCGTTTTGAAAAGAGACCCTCTACATTGATTATTTTGTGCAACAGTACCCCTCCTCACCACACACGTTTTGCATTTGAGTCCCTTTTCAAGCAAGGATTCCCGACCCAGCCGCCATGTTAGTTTCTCAGTCCATGTGCAGACTCCAGGGAAACAGGCAGCCAAACTATCAAAGACTTGCAAATTCGTGAATTAAGGGAAAACTAACCGCTGATCAATTCCACTTTCCAGACACAAAGCAACCTAAAATTAGATTACTGCACGTTCAACAAAGACAAAAGGCACGAATTGTGTTAAATTCTGTAAACCTCCACAATTGCAATTTTAAACAGTTTCAAAGAATTTGCTTAATTCTCTCGTTCTATAGGAACAAGGCCATTACGATGAAAATGAAGCAATGAGCAATGTTTAAGGTGGCTTCTAGTGTTCAATAACTCTGAAACAAACTGCCGAGTAGCTAGTTTCAAACTGTGGGATACTCTTGGTCAGAAAACTAGAACTGTTAAAGTAAATGGGGAATACATTACGCTAGATCCTCAAGACTGCCAGAGAGGGGCCTGTTTCATAAGTCTGCGATTACAAGGACGCAGAGGTTGGCGTTGCGTGCGTTTCATAAAGCACTTTGCAAGTAGCATCGTTTGCGCTCACTCGTTTGAGATCTGTGATGAGTGAAATCACTAACTCGGAAATCCATTAAGGCATAGTGACCGATTAGGTAAATACACAATAGCAGGGTTGCAAAGGAAAGCAATTCTTTAATTTATTTTTATTTTTTTAAAACAAATACAATTATTGAAATGGGGCCGGTCGACACAAATCCGTTCTATTTGGCAAGTTTTCTGGAAGTTTTAGCAATGAAAAAAAAAAAAGTTGCAAATGATCACCGCTGCAGTAAACACTGTTGGGGAGGAGCAAAGTACAGTAGCCGAAATAAGAAACTGATAGATCTAGCGAACAGAATGAAATTAAAAGGAGGGAGACGAAAAAGCAAAATACCTCACTGGTGACAAGAGATTTGGAGCTGTGAAGCGACTTTGAAGTTGTATACATATAAGGAAAGCCCTTCAGCTGTGTAGAAGAAAAAAACCCCCCGCTGTGTAGCAAACGTATTTAAAGAAAGTGTACTGATCTGCATTTACTGAAAATGGTCTTTTGGATGACGGACCACCTACACTCTCCACCAAGCCAGCTGTACCAGCCCCTCTCGGGTGGGAATGCTGCATTACCTTCTTCTTTTCCAGGTTTCGGACTTTCTTTTCAATGACACCCAGCACCTGCTTGATTGTCTCCGACTGGGCACCTGAGTGGAACTGGGTGGACATGGAGTGTGAGCCGGGAACAGACCCCACCTCTGGACCGGCCGCCTGAACCATGCTGCTGCTGATAGTCGCTGAGGGCATCTGAGGAGAAAAGAGAAAGAAACTTTAGTTTGGAGACAACAAAGCAGCAAAAATACCAGACTTAAGGACATACACTTAACTAGTCTAGACGTTATGGTATTGTGTATGAGCATCTAGAAACACAGTTCAGTAGTGCAGCAGCAATGCAGCGTTTGAAGTGTGTAAACAAACCCATCTTGTGAAAGGGGGGTGGTGGGGGCTTGTACTGTAGCTTTGTTATGGTCCTCGATTCCAGCGTTCAAGGCCATAAACTAAACTACTTAACAAAAGTTGTTTGGGTGAATAGGACAAAGACATTTATGGCTACTAACTGGATCACTGTAGGGCAATTAGGATAACTTGAGAACACAGTGTTATATGATGCAAAGCAAAACTCTGTCACGTAGGGAACTGGAACAATAGCTACTGCGATGAAGATTAAAAGCGACATAATTAAACGCACATTGTCAACAGTATGAGGCGAGTACATGATATAACACGTACAATCCTACATATCTTGTACATGTTCCATACACTAATATATATCACACATCCTTTGTCACACAGATTTTATACTAACTACAGTGCGAAGTGGAGAAAAAGAATAATCAAAACTCAGAAAACCAGCAATGATTATCAAACTTATCAAGACAACAAATATCAGAAATTGGATTTTCAAAAAAGGGGTTTACAGGAGCTTTGAAGAGAGTTAAAATGATCACTTTAGAAAAAATATACAATTGGTAAAAATGTATAAAATGTGTATTGTACCAGTTTTTACGGGTGACTGGGCACATTATAAACAGTTTCCGGATATGTTACTGATTTAATTCAGACAGATTCCTTTTAACAGCGGTTAAACAGTCTTTCAACTAAATACACTTCTCCCCCTCCCCACCCCCCTCCTTTCTTTCTCGTTCATTCTTCGTTCTGTACAGACAGTTACGCCGTTACACTGGAAAACGAAACTGACTATTAGTAATATATCACGATTTTAGCATAAAATAGCATGTTTACAATAGCTATTAATCGTGCTTGGAGTGTGGAGTCCAAAAAAAAATTAAATGCAGCAATAGATTAAATTGGTCGCATTTTTTTAAAAGAAGATATGATACAGAAATCGCTTACCTTTCAGTGTGTATAAATCCTAAAGGGAAAAAATGATTGCTTTTAGTATTTAAAAACGCTTTGTTTATATTAACGTTGCGTTTCTAACAATTAATTGGGATCCACCCCGCCGGCCGCACCGACAACTGAGAAACACCAAGCGCCGAAGAAAACACTTTATATGGAGGAAGGGCCCCACTGGGGCTGCCCGCGGAGATGCCAGCTTTGAAATAGAAAAAAAATAATTACTACAATTATAGAAAATAGCAGAAATATACTGTTTTCTTCATTAGACAGTATTTTTCAACAAACTATGTTTTTTGTTCTGCTTGTATCATTACATTGGGCATTGGTTTAAAAGGAACAGGTGTTTTTTTATTTTTTAAAGCGGCCTTGTAGTAAACGGGGAACATGCACAGAGTCGGGAACTTTTGTTGTCACCCTGGTACCAGAATTCCATATTGGCATCGTGTTTCTGTGATAATAATATGCATGCACACAACAACTTAACAGTGCATTTACAATGGCGTTGACAGAATATTTAATGTGCATTTTTATTTTTCAAATATAGCTTTGACATTCACAGATAAATTATGCCTAAATCGTTAAAAAAAAACAGGATATACTGTATGTTAAATATCGGTAACTAGTTAGTTGTCTTTTTATTGATTAAAACAAATAAATAAAACACACATTATTTAGAAACTCGGTCGAACGTTTGCCTAATGTGTGTTTTATCAAGGAACAGATGCTTTTGTCTGGAAATAGTTTAAAACTTGCCCATTATTAATTGTCTAATGTATGTTATGTATGACATCAATATCGCTTACAACAATACAAAATTAATTTCCTGAAGTTCCCTTTGAGTTAACATAAAATATTCTGAAAAAAATCCTGGTGAAACACGTTATTTTATACTTTTTTTTTATTTTTTTAAAGCTTGTGCTTATTAAACTGCACATCTCCAGAGGAAAGCTCTTGTGTAAATCTCAGTGTAACTAAAGGTAAAACAAAACAAATCAAAGACAGACAGAATAAACGGAACACACAGAACAAGCACTCTGTGTCTCCCAATTCCTCCAAAAGTAAAATAAACGCATTACAAACTATTTAACGACTCCATAGAGGTAATAATTGCACCCGTGTCTTCTGTAAAAACAATGTTGAAGACGCTGACCATCTCTTTCACTATTCCAACACACAACAAGATCCTTTTGAGTTGGTATCCGCACTCCTGGCTGTCGTTAAAAATCCCAAACCTACCACTGCCAGCCCTATCCTGGGCTATGTTAACAAGGCATGGTACTTTAACTGTGGAGACGTTTTACTAACAATTAATGTTATTATTGTAGTAGCTAAGTTCTTTATACATAAGAGTAGAATGCCTACCTCAATACCGTTAGATATAACCTTTCAAAATGAAATGCTCTCTACATTAAAGCAGTAAAAAAAAAGTTAAATTATGATCTTTGTATGTATGCCTGCATGTAGAATTTATATATAATAAGTCTTTTTCTTATCAATACAATGTATCTTTTTTTATTCGACCCCCGGTATTAGTATTATATTACTATTTTTCATTTAGAGTGTGACCTTTTTTATTTTTATTTATTTATTTTTACATATCAACAATGATATACTCCATCTTGTTCTCAGTGTTACTGAAACTCAATAAGGGCTGTCTGAAACTACCGCCTGAACACAAATAAGGGTCCTGGCATGTAGACTATCCCAGAGAGCGCCTGTGTTAAAATACCGGGACGTCACGACTCACGTTCCAAGTATGCAGTACAACAGTTATGCAACAGCACGAACATCTGATTACTACACACTGAACACTCTTGTTATAAATAAATAATGAATACATCATTTAAAAAAATTCCGTCATGCATACGCATGATCTCAATCACGATGTTAGTTTGGTCTGTATGGCAGAGAAGAATCCATAAGAAAAAATGTAAATAATCTGCTACGCTTTGTCTTTTAAATTACTGTGATAATCCATGCTTGTGTGATCATATTTTATTGGTCCGATGTACTGATTTAAACGTGATTAGTTCCTTCTTGATTGGGCTACTGTCATTTCTTATTGGCTGGTTCAAAATGCTGATTCTAGAATCTTGACCACAACCAGGAAATGTGAACCTGTTACCATAGTTCTGGCCTCTTCATTAAGACCGTAAATGGACTATTATGTTTTACTAAACTATGGTGGCTGGCATCACAGACCTGAATTAACAGCAAGGTTACCCTTTCCACTGTCACAAGCGGACCCCAGGTCCTCACTGCGCCGTGCATTAGCACTGTCCTTAGCCAAGCAGTACATTATTCTGTGCATTACCATGATTTCACTGTACTT
Source organism: Acipenser oxyrinchus oxyrinchus (assembly GCA_030684275.1). Classification (NCBI taxonomy): domain Eukaryota; kingdom Metazoa; phylum Chordata; class Actinopteri; order Acipenseriformes; family Acipenseridae; genus Acipenser; species Acipenser oxyrinchus. Next base: position 23,510,124 of record CM060264.1, on the reverse strand, counting down.
TATTACACTTTGCTATGTTTTTGCTATGGGACACTTTTAGATGGGATATCTGTTACCACTCAAGATGCAAGGCTTTTGAGGCTCTCAAGTGTTAGTCTACACTTTAGGGCTGAGAGAGCCTTCTGCTATTACATGCAACCTCTATAAAAACCCCTTTTTAATGAGATGGCAATGCTAAATACTTTGTTACGTTTTAGATGTTGGGTATTCTTGTTCTCAAACGGGTTGTTTACTATATTGTTGTGTTTATAAAGAGCTTTGCTGGACTGTGCTTATGTACAGTACCTTCAGGAGACTCTGCCTTAAAAATCTTGTAACATGGTTTTATGGATGTACAAAAACAGAAGAAAGCCCTCTTGCCCTTGTGTGTGTAGCTTGATAGTCTCCTTTCAATTGTACTTTTTTTGTATCTTAGAATTTGCCACCACCTGGTGGCTTACTGTTGTAACTGTATTTATTTACGAGCATACAGGAAAGATACATTCTTAACACAAGTTTGTCACAATATTCCACCGATTCAGTCACAGCTTGTTCCACAATTTTAGGCCACAATTTGTGAAACTTTAGAAGAAATAAATTAAGTTAATTGTGACATTTCAAGCAAAGATGATCAAACGGAAAATGTTTTTTGCATTTTTAATTTTATTTTTCGAGTTTTTGATAGTAAAATGATCTGCGAGCCATGTACATTTCAAGAGAGCCACATTTTAACAGCAACCATCAAGTCCACCAGCTACATTTTCTCATTAAAAGGTTTGTTATTTTTAGGTTAACATAAAAGCAATTCATAAAAATATCTACATACACTGTAAAATAATAAAAATAATAATGATAATAATTAAGCCATTGTTTAAAAGCACTAACTTCTTTGTCACTGCCATAACACATGAAAAATGTTGTCCCAAATCCCTTATGCATGTTTCGTGTAAGAATGAAACACTGTACTAAATTTATAATGTCTAATGTGTGATTTTTCCAATAAGTTAGTATATATTATTTTTTATACATTACTTTTTAATACATATGCTTACATTTTAATATGAATGATATATTAAAGTAATAATATTAAATATATACGTTATATAAACTATTAATATTCTTTTTTTATATTGAAAATATATATTATGTTTGTATTGTATCCTTGCACAACCACAAGGGAGCGCTAAATATCTAATTACTGTACAGTCCTGTAACATAAATGCTGTATTGATACTGTAAATTGAAATCTTTGTAATAACAAATAAGAAAATCTCTTGTACAGTATAACAGAATACGTAACCATGTCCACAAAATAATCATTTATCTTAGTCTCCTAGGTCACTTGTGCTCCGTCTTTCGGGTGAGACGTAGTTGTAAGTGGTACTCTGCAGCTGATGCATAGTTCATGGAATGTATATTGTTGTTTCCCCAAATGGGTTTTCTTTGAATATGAATTACTACCTGCAGGGGGGCTATGATGTCATATTTGCCTCTCATTTGATTTGCATTCATTTCTCAGAAAAAAAAGAAATGCGAAAAGGTGTTAAACTGTTGCAAACGTATGCAATTTTCAAAAGCTTTTTGTGAATCAAATGGGAGATTGATTACTAAACAAAAAAAGAAAAAAAAAGAAAAAATGCTGGATAAATATTTCCGCTGTCACGCAACCAGAAAGCCTAGAGGCTGGAAAGAAGGAAACAGTATAGTTAACAAAATAGTTAAAAATCTACTTCCGGGGGCTCCCGAGTGGCGCATCAAGTAAAAGCACTCGGTAGAGTGCAGGATGCGCTCTATAGCCCGGACGTCGCCGGTTCGAGTCCAGGCTATTCCACAGCCAACCGTGGACGGGAGCTCCCAGGGGGGCGGGGTGTCCTCGGCTCACCAAGCACCAGCGACGCCTGTCTGGCCGGGCGCCTGCGGGCTTGCCTGTAAACTGACCGAGAGCTGCGTTGTCCTCCGACGCTGTAGCTCTGAGGCGGCTGCACGGTGAGTCTGCAGAGTGAAGCGGGCGGCTGACGGCACACGCTTCGGAGGACAGCGTGTGTTCATCTTCGCCCCTCCCGAGTCAGCGCAGGGGTGGTAGCGGTGAGCTGAGCCTAAAAATAATTGGGCATTTCAAATTGGGGAGAAAATAATAAAAAATAATTTGCAACGACTAAATTAAAAAAAAAAAAAAAAAAACTACTTCTATAACTCTTCTGGTTAAATGAAAAATAGAAAAACAATTCCTGTCCCTAAGCCTACATGTAAATACTGAGGATGTGTTTTGGTAGCAGAAGCACCGCGTCCGCACAGATCTGTGTCTGTCAGCAGGGATGAAGTGAGTCACGTTTCCACAACGGCAGCCAAACCTCTCGCTGTCAGCTAGCTGGAGTGCTCCGGGCCTCGTTGAGGGGGAGGCCAGGAAGTGCATCTCCTTTCCTGAAGGGCTGTTCCTTCCTCCGGCTGCCTCCGGGGTCTGCTGTTCAGAACCTTGAAGGGGATAATCGCTCTAAACTTAATTCAGGAGCTCCAAGACAACTGACCTTGTGAACATGTCCAGTTAATACAGTTGGAACAAAAACCAGGAGGGACACCAGCCCTTCAAGACCAGACACCCCTGCTCTACATAAACAACAGGGATTTAGGTGCTCCTATATGCACCATGTGTGTTCCAGGTTTTCTTTAGTGTTCCAAAAAACAAATAAGCTCAGGGTGGTACATTCTTTGTGAATATGAGTATAGGCAGCGTTTGTTAGTGTGGCTTAACATAAACTCTGTTTCTGCAGTACTGCGAATCAACCAAGCATGCAGCAACAACATGTAATCAACCTCTCAGATGCAATTCCATTAATATGTCTGTTCAATACTGTGACATGCAATACATATAGAGGATACACCATGAAAATGCATACTACTGTAGTTATTCCACGAATGAGGAGAGCAGAATAACCCACAAGCCAATGTATACTATTTAGTATGCATACTTCTGGTTATGTATACTATTTAGTTCTAACTGGAAACTAAATATTATGAGCTTTCTTTAATTCCTGGAGTTATTCTTAGCCAGCTAACAAGATCATAATTGACCAGAGGCATAAATATGTCAGAAGCGTTTGTGTTATTTTACTAATTTATTTGCATTGTTTTCATTGTATTTTTTTAAATGCAATCTCGGATTCTTACCCACTGTAAAAAGAATAGGCTTCTTTGTCAGGCCGAACACTTTAACACTCACTGGCCAAGACCACTAGGGGGAGATATGATGCTTCATTCTGCCATCTAGGGAGAGCCGTGTGAACTACATTTCACACTTTTGTGGACATGGTTGTAAAAGGAACAGAAAACAATAACAACTTGTCCCCAACTGTGTCCCGCAGGCACAGAAAGGTTAAGTACATACAGGAAGCAGTAAATGTTGCTACAGAGTGTTTTGATCGCGTTCTCGTACTGAAAGGGCGTTTTTCTAAAGGACTGATACTGATTAGAGGGGTGTTTGTGAGGACAGAAGCCCCTGTTTGATGAGTGACTCATTTCCGTAAGCTGTTCTGTTTCAAACAGACAGCAGCTTTTTCCACTAAAAATAGCAGCTGGGTATGAGCATTGCTCTCTCTGTTCCCCTTTCGGTTTAATTATTTTAAAAAAGAATATTAACATTTTCTTTTTAGAAAAAAAATTATTTGTAGGGTTAACAGATTCCAAGAGTGAAAAACTGAGACTTCTTTCTTCAATTAATCGACACCGTAGCAACTCTGAAGCCGTTAAAATAACAGTATATATTAACACAATCATAATTAAAAAATTAAACATTGGGTGTATTTATTACAGAATTATTAAACAAATAATCCAAATGGTTTGCTTTATATTTGAATGGCTGACACAGTCGAATAAATTACTTTTAACTTGCTGAGCACACTGCTCCCGTTTTGTAGTTTAAAGTAAAAACGTCAATGCGATAGAAAAATCAGGACGATTTAAAATTACTGTTTCCGACTGGGACAAAAAATGAAGGCTAAAAACTGGGACAATTCCAGTTTTCCCAGGACGTCTAGTTGCCCTACTTATGTGTGTAACCAAAAATGGGTCTGGTATGTGTAAAAGTCTTTGATGTAGCCCTGTACACATGTCACGATTCTGTGCTTTATTTTCTAAAAGTTTCTAATAAAGTGACCCTAGTTTCAAATGGCTTGGAGATGACAGCTTGGCCTCAGAAGCAGTGAGGACCATGCTTGGTAGAATATCAAACGTGTTGTGAAAATACAAAGAATGTATCCTCTTGCAGGGACAGCTCTACAGTTTACATAACTCTCAGTTACTCTACAAGTAAAACAAACTTACCTCTAACCAGCGCTTTGTATTTTAGATTTTGATAGTCTGTTCACTCAATCTGTTTAACTGCAAGACAAGACAGCTAATGTTTTCAGATTCACACATTTAGACAGCAAAACATAGCCGTGCCACTTGCCACAACATATCATCAATGGAGTTAGTGGCTGAGTTGCAAAACATGAAAACATCTGCCTCCAATCTGACAGCTACATCTTAGCTGCCCAATTAAATTACACAGGGTCTTTGACCTATAGATCCCAAATTAGGTAACTCTCAGTGACAGTGACACTGGCAATGCCAGTTTCCCGAGAACATAAGAAAAGTTACGATTGAGATGAGGCCAATTGACCCACGAATGCTTGGTTCCTAGTAGCTGATCCCAGAACTTTGTTTAGTCGGATTTTAAACGTTCCCAGTGACTCGGCAGCAATAACATGACTTGGTAATAACCCATTCCATCGTGACTTTGTGTGTAATAAAGTGTCTCCTACACTCCGCTCAAACTGTGTCCTGTGGTCCATTGCCTCTGCCCTTGAAATAGCGACAAGGTTTATCTCCTTTTAGTGCTTTTAAAATTCTACCTGAAATCACCCTTCTTTGTGCTTTGAGCCCTGGGACTAGTCTGCCCATGGCCCCCTCTGCTCTCTAAACGTTGCTATGGACTGGTTTGCTGTCACTGCAGATTCCTATGGTTCTGGAGGAGGGGGTTGTGTAATTGCTTCTAGATTAGGCAGGCAGGAAGCAGTACAGGCCTATTGCTGTTTTGGGGCCTGCTCTATCGGAAAATAAACAAACAGGTTATGTCCCCACGTGAAGGGGATTGTGGGTAATACATTTGAGTGTACCATAACACTGGGATGGAAACATCAAAGTTATTGCCTCCAGTACTCAATCTTTTTTTAAAGTTTAGTTCGGACCAATAGAAGCAGTGAAAATGTGACGCTAATAAAAGGCAGGGATTATTAAAACCTGAGGAAACACATCTTTACATTGAAGCTATTGAGTGTTTCTTTTTTTTGTAAAAATGTATAACAACCTGTAGTTCACACTTTACTTTAATGACCATTTTTTTTTTATTATTAACTGTTAAGCGCATCAACAAATGTTGCTCATTTAATATAATAACTACTTTATAAACTAATACAAACGTTACAGATTGATAGTATAAAATCTGGTCTCATTTACAAAGCATTACTACTGACATCTTAAAAATCTTCATTCGGTAATCAAGGATAAGCTTAACTCTGAGCTTATCCCAAAGTACGGACTGAACAGTTTTAGCTGATTTTTTAAAATTAGTTTTTATCCATTTATTCAGGAGAATACATAAGAAACATTCAATCTTCTGATTCCAGTGTTTCCCTCCTGCACATTGTTTTTAGTGCTCTCTCTTTGTGTGCTGACCTTTCTGCCCAACCCATGTTATTGCTAAGCACCGTAGAGCCAAAACAGGAAATCAAGCTTCCATTGCCCTTCTGTTTAAACTCAATCAATGCTTCAAACCCTGGAACCATCCCTCCCTTTAGGGGGATGAGTATCCATACCCATCCAATCCCAGTATTAAACACTACACAAAGTCAAGGGACATTGACATTCCTGCTAGGGACACAGTGGCAATATACTCACTCATCTGTTAGTGCGTATTAATTTGGACATTCCTCTCCTTGGTTCAGCCAGGAAAACATGCTGACTGAACCACGTTGAGCTCTCAGGCGTCAGACCAGCCTTGTCATCGGAGGGAAATCCGAGCACCATTAATCACTGGAATGCAGGAAGATCAACTGCATGAATTCAGCTCACCCTGCAAAGAGGGTTTAAAACAGGTACAGAGCTTGATAGCAGTAAAATGGACATGTGTTAGATATCTGAGTTATACTAACTAATGTATTATACTTGTATTTTACATTCACTCTGGATTACACCCTGATGACTTGTTAAAAACCAGTAGAGCACTTTTGGCCCCAATAGAGCTCTCAGAAACATGTCAAACTTATATCTTATACTAACCTATCCCCCTGAAAGGAAATAAAGCATAGGACACATGTGGTACTTCATTCATCTACTAGGGCCAGAGTGTTGCAGGGGGACAGGCTAATGGTTACACACTGGTGTACCTGATGTACTTAGAGCTTATGCACATTTTCTGAGAGGAATAAAGCAATTGAAATTGTATACAACAAGCATGAAACAACTTAATTGCTGGAAGGAGCTGTTCACTTCTGAGTAGTTTCTTTTATGCACAAACTCCTCCAGCAAACAAAGGCCCTCGCCACATTGTATACATGTGACCACTCTCCAGTTAGCATCAATTACCTAACTGAGGAATGGCCATACCTGTGACTGCTGGCAGGGACAGATTTAACCCCATCCCTGCCAACCTTACATTCCCCCACACACTATTGACACAATATACTATATAATTCCCATATTTTTAACATACTTTGTTATACTTCAATAGTTTTTCAATGATTTCCCAATTCTTTCCTGCAGTAACCTTTTATAAGGGGAAGATTAAATGTCCTTCCACTTGCAGGAAGTTATTATATGTGAAGTTTTATAAGAATGTGTTTCTCCACTCTGGTGGAGAGTATGCACAACGATAGGCAAATGATTTATGTGTGGGAAAGCAAAAAGGGGTAACACTTCTGTAAAATAAAATAGGTACATTTTTTTGCGGTGATTGCCCTGTTGTGGTCAACCTGGCCTATCACATTGAGCCATCTGGAAGCAGGCCGACCTATCAGAGCACAGCAGGACACGGAAGAGGAACAGACAGGAAGTCAGGGCAGCAAACAGCACTTCCTGTTCATCCTCCCGGCTCTCCCTGCCTGGCTCTGTGGATCGGTAGTGGGGGAGTGAGTGCGACCATGTGCTGTCATGAAGCACATGCGATAAGGCGGGACTAACGTTATATTCATCACTATAGAAAGGTTCAGAGGTGCATATGGGACTTTTACTATGACAAAAAAATATATGTTACCGGTCATAAAGAAAACTTTTTGAAAAAGCAGTCGGTACAGTAAATTAAAGGTTTTTAATCCAGCTCAGGTCAGTGAAATGAGCTTGGAGGTCTCAAACGAGACCGAATTCTAAAACCACCAGGCTATTTGGCAGCTTCAGAGAGACAATGGAGGTTTTCAGGCCAGGATTAAGCTGTATTCACTCTCAGAGCTGTGAATGGAAGCTGTGAAGGTGTTAGCCAGTGCTATTTTAGATTTTGAGTGCATTTAGTCAGTTTTATCATTTTAAAATGTATCAATATTGTGTGCTTTTGGATTTCAGCTGTTCTGTTTTGCTTAGTTAAGTTATGCTGTTTAGGTAAATGTGCAAAAAAATGCCTTTTTAGTGATTTATTTATTTTCAGATGCCCATCTTGCTGTCTGTACATGTAAGGTACTGTATAGGGATGTGTAGAGAATCCTACTGTTATCCAAATAGAATGTTCCTGTAAATCACAACATATTAAAAGTATCAACATGACTTTGGAGATGAGCCAGATGAAAATCTGAAATCAAGTCAATGGTTGTCAGAAAGCAACACAAAAAGGGGAAGGAAGACATATGTTAAATCATGTTATTTGAGTCAGGTATCCCTGTTACAGGAAGATAAAGGCAGTGTGGACTGCAAGAGAATGCTTCAGATGCAATCAGGTCTGGAGGTGCTCAGCATGAACTTATTTCTGCATGATGAAGTTCCATGCTGTTCCAGCATTCTTTATAGAGAAGAACTTAAGAAGAACATAAGAAAGTTTACAAACGAGAGGAGGCCATTCAGCCCATCTTGCTCGTTTGGTTGTTAGTAGCTTATTGATCCCAGAATCTCATCAAGCAGCTTCTTGAAGGATCCCAGGGTGTCAGCTTCAACAACATTACTGGGAAGTTGGTTCCAGACCCTCACAATTCTCTATGTAAAAAGTGCCTCTATTTTCTGTTCTGAATGCCTCTTTATCTAATCTCCATTTGTGACCCCTGGTCCTTGTTTCTTTTTCAGGTCAAAGAAGTCCCCTGAATTAGACATTGTCTATACCTTTTAGGATTTTGAATGTTTGAATCAGATCGCCACATAGTCTTCTTTGTTCAAGACTGAATAGATTCAATTCTTTTAGCCTGTCTGCATCGACATGCCTTTTAAACCGGGATAATTCTGGTTGCTCTTCTTTGCACTCTTTCTAGAGCATAATATCCTTTTTGTAACGAGGTGACCAGAACTGAACACAATATTCTAGGTGAGGTCTTACTAATGCATTGTAAAGTTTTAACATTACTTCCCTTGATTTAAATTCAACACTCCTCACAATATATCCGAGCATCTTGTTGGCCTTTTTTATAGCTTCCCCACATTGTCTAGAGAAAAACATTTCTGAGTCAACATAAACAACTAGGTCTTTTTCATAGTTCCCTTCTTCAATTTCAGTATCTCCCATATGATATTTATAATGCACATTTTTATTGCCTGCATGCAATACTTTACACTTTTCTCTATTAAATTTCATTTGCCATGTGTCTGCCCAGTTCTGAATGCTGTCTAGATCATTTTGAATGACCTTTGCTGCTGCAACAGTGTTTGCCACTCCTCCTATTTTTGTGTCGTCTGCAAATTTAACGAGTTTGCTTACTATACCAGAATCTAAATCATTAATGTAGATTAGGAATAGCAGAGGACCTAATACTGATCCCTGTGGTACACCACTGGTTACCTCGCTCCATTTTGAGGTTTCTCCTCTATTCAGTACTTTCTGTTTTCTACATGTTAACCACTCCCTAATCCATGTGCATGCGTTTCCTTGAATCCCTACTGCGTTCAGTTTGAGAATTAATCTTTTAATGCAGGACTTTGTCAAAAGCTTTCTGGAAATCTAAATAAACCATGTTGTATGCTTTGCAATTATCCATTTTCAATGTTGCATCCTCAAAAAGTCAAGTAGGTTAGTTAGACCGATCTCCTTTCCTAAAACCATGCTGACTGTCTCCCAGGATATTGTTACCATATAGGTAATTTTCCATTTTGGATCTTATTATAGTTTCCATAAGTTTACATAGAATAGAAGTCAGGCTTATTGGTCTGTAGTTACCTGGTTCGGTTTTGTCTCCCTTTTTGTGGATCGGTATTACGTTTGCTATTCTCCAGTCTGTCGGTACAACCCCTGTGTCAAGAGACTGTTGCATGATCTTGGTTAGCGGTTTGTAAATAACTTCTTTCATTTCTTTGAGTACTATTGGGAGGATCTCATCCGGCCCAGGGGATTTGTTTATTTTAAGAGCTCCTAGTCCCTTTAACACTTCTGCCTCTGTTATGCTAAAGTTATTTAAAATTGGATAGGAACAGGTCGACATGTGGGGCATGTTGTCCGTGTCCTCCTTTGTAAAAACCTGTGAAAAGTAATCATTTAATAAAATTGCTATATACACATTCTTTTTTTATGGCAGGTTTGTGCTTTAGCTCAGGAGCGAGGCTAACCTGGGAAACATTTGAATCGAGGCCTCAGTAGTTGAAACGCATGGCAGTGAATTAGCAGTGTGCCTCCTGGCATCCCAATATTGCCGTGTGTTCTAACTACTACCAACCAGGGATGTTTGTGTCACAATCTTTATTACAGCATTGTTAAGAAGCGGTTTAGATAAAAGAGCTCACTAAGTCAACAGCTTCTTGGTTTCTCATGCTTGGCTCCCAGTGTCTGCCCAATGTCTTGTTATCACAGCCCTTGGTGTGTTATCTCAGAGCCCAGGGTGCCTGCTGTCCCAACCCTTCTAGGAATGAGGGAGCAGGACAACTCTGGCGGCAGATAAGGGCACTCTTTAACAGCAGCAGGGCATTTACAGGGCAATCACACTTAACCCGTCAGTCGCTGGTACAGACCACAGTGTTATTGGCTGTATTTTGCATTTTTAAGATAGGAATAAAACTATTGTAATGGTTTAACACAAGGCAAGAAACAACAGTTAAAATATTATTCTTGCAGTTGTTTGTTGCTGGGTTTCTACTATGAAATGAATTGCATTCCTCTTTCAAGGTTTTCTTAAAACAAAATGCCTCCATAACTTCGAACACTCAATCATAAAAACTCCCCTGGGTTTTAGTTACATTTTATTCCAGTTGAGTTATTGTAACATGATCCATGGTACAGCTCCAATAGCTGAAGGGGTCATGGGTCATGGGGAGCCACGTCCTGCCCAGATTCTAGTTCCAGTCCAGGCTAGCGTGAGCACCCTTTTGTAAAAGAAAAATAAAAGAACAGTTAATTAGAATAAGTGTACGCGTGCCGTTTCTCTTAGTCAATAATTAGAAAGTTATTGAGTTTATTACAGAAACAAAATCAAATGTTTTTCCACTTGACTTGAATTAGGTGCTTATTTCAGGTACAATGGCGAGCACCAGGAGAGCTTATCCTCATTGCTCACCTAATCCTGACCTGAACACCCCATCATTCAGTCCTGGGTGTCTCTCAAGCAGAGAGCTTATGTGGTGGCTTTGTGATGTAGACTAATGTCCACCAATGACCACCAAACTCATTTCACTTGTGACACTCAAACCCAGGCCCCCGAGTACGTGCAATTTAGAAGGTGGTTTTGCGACACATTATCACCAGGCCTGGGTCTGAGACCAGTAAAACTCATTACACTGGATCTGGTAAATCTGGATCTAGTATAAATGGTTTTTATGACCCCAGTTTTGCACTACATGATAATTTCATATACTATCAGAATATTGTTAAATTGTCACATTAAAAATTTCCCACAAGTATTTTCTTCATTGCAAACCGTGAAGATTTTATGAATGCATTGCCTTATCCACTTTGTGACCATATGGTAAATGCTCATTAGAGTTAAAATATGTGCTTAAGTTGAGGGATCTTTTAACCAAACAACTGTCTGATCTGTGTGTGTGTGTATATATATATATATATATATATATATATATATATATATATATATATATATATATATATATTTCTTGTAACTTTTTTCCTCATCCACAAAAGTAAAACTTTTGCTACAAAAGATTTTTCCTATAACTATTTGTTTTTGAGAAATTTCTAGAAATTATACATTTTCATTGGGGTATGTAAACGTTCTTGCATGCCATTCCCACACCAGAATTGCATTAGCAATATGTCCCTTTGGCCAACTGTCCCTATGGCCTGAGGTCAGGAGCCCTCTTTGCATTGAAACTAGATACTCCAGGGTATATGCTATATCGTGTAATATACACACGTTGCAGGCTCACGTTTTGTTAAAAGGGCGCCATGGGTATAGATAAAAGCGCGACCGCTGTCGCTTTAAATGTGATTTCCTTCAATTGTAACAGTGTAGTCGTGATCACGAAAGAGGAAGCTAAACCAGAAACCAAGGGGCCGAGCTATTTAAAATAGCCTTCTGTACAGAACAGTGATACTATGAGCTGATACTAGAGGCAGCCCTGGTGTCAGCAGAGAGAGTTGGGGAAATAATATCCAAGAGAAATAGCAGGCAGAAAAAAATAGACATGAATATACCTTTGTACATTTTTTTTGTTATTATTTAATTTGCAAAATCAGGCAGCAAGGAAAATTGCAAGGATAAATAATGAATAGAGTAGAAAAGGCGTTGATCTGCAAATTCTTCAGGAAATACAGAATCATCGGCCATTGAAAATATTTAGTCTACTCTAAATCAATATACAGGTTTATAACGCATTTTCCTTTTAAGTAATACAGATATTGGTAAAGGAAGAGGAGTTGACGTTTCCTCCACGAGGACAGACATTTATTTGTTAAATTTAAATTAACAAAACAGGTGCACATTTTATTCATACATACTTTTGTAAACGAAAAAAACACACACACACACCTGAATATATGACGCCGGAACATGTGTGGAGGTGTTTCCATTAGTCAAAATCGTCCTTAAAACAAACAGCTAGCTTGGGTATATTTTTCTACAACAAACTGTTTTCAAGCAATCGGTATCGGCGCCTTCAAGGAACATTTTGGGAATGTCATCGGCAATTGAGAGAAAGACCTTAGACACAACAGAGTAAGTAAACGCGCGTTTTAAACCCTAATTGTAGCTTTTTCTACTGGCAGCGTAATAATATAATTATTGTGCCATTATCTTAAATGTCAAAGTAATGGTCTTTAACACATGCGCTGGTTTTGCAGTGGTGTTCTTGCTGGTTTTGTGGTGCTTGTTGAAAAGTCCCTCAGAACTAATTGGTGACTGGATCACCTGTATTTACATCTTGGTTCCATGGACACATCCCAGTAAAACATTTATGTTCTTTTGTGCATGAGTTTGTGCAGCTTGTGAATGCATACCGGTAGCCTACATGTGTGCGGTATTCTCTGGGTTTCAAATTCTAATCTAGCGGTTATAAGGGATTTAATTGCGGGTTTGCTTTGTAACCCATATTAAAAACCAAAACCAACTACAAATGCAACTTATTTGTTAATTAATCTACCATAAACTTTGATGCCATTGCAATTAATAAAGGAATTCATTAAAGCAGTCACATTTGTTAATACAATTGTTTTGTTATGTGTAACCAGGCAGGTCGTTTGTTATGAACTAAAACGTTAAAACGTGTCGTCAGATATATGTAACCTTTTGAATTGGTCACTTTCACTTCAATGAGTGAAGAAATTGCATCTACAGTAACACACTTTAAATATTATTTAAGTATTTTATTATTAGGAAAAAATAACTTAAGGTTCTAAAAGTATTAAGCCGCACAGATGACGCAGCATTAACATTTTACTGTATTAAAAACAATGTAATTGTTTTTTTCAAAAACACTGGCAATTAAGTGTAATAAAGTAATAGGAACCTTTGCTGGCTGTGTTGCAGTTTTACATTATATTAAACATGAATGGTTTATTTTTGTTTAAAACTGTACCTGCTTTCACTGGGGTAGCAGATGCCTCTTAATAGGTACATGGATTGGTTGGAATGGCTCTATTGTAAATGTCATATTACAACGGAAGCATATTACAGAATACAAAAAACAATATTTCAAAGAGAAAATAGTTTTCACTGTAAATCAAATAGGCAGTGCATTCCTTCAGCAACACTAAGCATAAACACCTCTAAAGTCAAAAACAGCATAATGGACTGGAATTGCTTGCATTTAATTTAGCGTTCCATTTCACTCTTTTGAAAAACCCTGACATCTAGTGGTCACTGACAGTAGGACACTTACAAAATTGAATCTGTCTTCTATCCTTCTTTTACTTTCAATCCTGTTTGTCGTATAACTCAATAGTTAGCCATATTTTTTATTCCATGTTCAGTATTTACTTGAACACCATTTAGTGTTTAAAGTATTTTCTTTCTTAGTTATTGTTTATTGTTCCAATTGATGTACTTGATATAGGCTGCACCAAATAAAACTCCCAATTTAACTTCAAGAATCTCTACAGGGGTATGGATTAAATAAAAATGATGGCGGCGACATTATAAAGCTTAGTTATAGCACCGAAATAAACTTTGAATGAATTCAGGCGAGGGTGAGCATATGAAAGGCTAAACTGGACAGTGTTTGGTTTGTCTGCAGTGTAAATGATTGAAATGTCTAATCTGTGTCCAGGGAGCCCGTGGATGAGGTGCTGCAGGTGCCCCCCTCCCTCCTGACCTGCGGGGGCTGCCAGCAAAGCATTGGGGAGCGCTTCTTCTTGAAGGCCATCGAGCAGTACTGGCACGAGGACTGTCTGAGCTGCGACCTGTGTGGCTGCCGGCTGGGTGAGGTGGGGCGCCGGCTCTACTACAAGCTGGGGAGGAAGCTGTGCCGCAGGGACTACCTCAGGTAAAGCAGGGGGCTGGGGACACTGCCGTTGGAGGGCCTGGAGGTAAAATGAGATAATGAACTACCTCAAAGTCTGGATTGAGGTTTAATTGGGTCAATTAAACAATTTAGACCTGGACTGGAAAGGCCCACTGGTTGCCCCTCGCCCCTCCCGATATATAAAGTGTCTTTTAATGTTTTAAAGTTAATAGCTCCTTAAAATTGCCTGCCATAGACGTATGCAACATAGACTAGATCAGCAGAAGGGATCTGCCACTTTGGAAACACATTTTCTTTAGTTTTCCAGGCAGGACACTGATGTGCACTATATCAGTGGACTCTGACCCTCGAGATCAATGCCAGTCCTGGTCTTTATTCCAACCAGGTCCTAAATTAGTTAATAGCTTCTTAACAGCTTCATTTAACTACGATAGAACTTGCTTTGAAGGGGTTCCCGAGTGGCGCATCCAGTAAAGGCGCTCCACGTGGAGTGCAGGATGCGCTCTATAGCCTGGAGGTCGCCGGTTCGAGTCCAGGCTATTCCACAGCCAACCGTGGACGGGAGCTCCCAGGGGGCGGCGCACAATTGGCTGAGCGCGGCCCGGGGGAAGGAGGGTTAGGTCGGCCAGGGTGTCTTCGGCTCACCGCGAGCCAGCGACCCTTGTAGTTTGGCTGGACGCCTGCGGGCTTGCTTGTAAGCTGCCCGAGAGCTGCATTGTCCTCCGATGCTGCAGCTCTTGGGTGGCTGCATGGTGAGTCCGCAGTGTGAAAAAAAGCGGTCGGCTGACGGCACATGCTTCGGAGGACAGTGTGTGTTCGTCTTCACCCTCCCAAGTCAGCGCAGGGGTGGTAGTGGTGAGCTGAGCTTCAAATAATAATTGGCCATTCCATATTGGGAGAAAATAATAAAACAACTTGCTTTGAGTAAAAACCTGGACTGGATTGGCTGTCGAGGGACAGAGTTGAGTACCACTGCAGTAGATGGTAAGTAGATGTAATTTGAAGCTATTTCGTCTTGAATGGCTGCTGGATAACAAGTGGGATTATACTGCACTACTGATCCTCTCAGACACGTCTCTGTGCTTGTTGCAGGTTGTTCGGGCAGGACGGGATGTGTGCGTCCTGTGACAAACGGATCAGAGCGTTCGAGATGACGATGCGCGTGCGGGACAAGGTGTACCACCTGGAGTGCTTCAAGTGTGCTGCCTGTCAGAAGCACTTCTGCGTGGGGGACCGGTACATCCTCATCAACTCTGACATCGTGTGTGAACAGGACATCTTCGAGTGGACCAAACTCAATGGCATGCTCTAAACTGGCTCCATGAGAACAGGCCTTGCAGTGAATTAACTTCCCGTGTGGCTGCAGACTTCCGTTTCCGAGGAAACTTGCTGATTTCCAAGCGTTTGCTTCTTATAAACCGCAGTGCAGGATGGAGGAATTCCCTTGTGTTTTTGGTGGGGTATTTACTGAGAAGGAAAAGAATGGAGGAACCACTGTCGGCCTTTCTGACAAACAGCTGGGCGTTTTCTTTGTTTTGTGGTTGGATGTATGGTGCATATTATTCACGCTATTGCAATGCAATAAAAAAATGAAGGGATTTTCCTGCCAAACCCCCTTATTATAAATTATTCTAGAGGGAATTCCTTAAGGATGGAAATGACTCCCAGCAGGTTGATGCTTTAGGTAAAGTTTGTAAAGGAGGCTGTGTGGTCCAGTGGTTAAAGAAAAGGGCTTGTAACCAGGAGGTCCCCGGTTCAATCCCACCTCAGCCACTGACTCGCTATGTGACCCTGAGCAAGTCACTTAACCTCCTTGTGCTCCGTCTTTCGGGTGAGATGTAATTGTAAGTGACTCTGCAGCTGATGCATAGTTCACACACCCTAGTCTCTGTAAGTCGCCTTGGATAAAGGCGTCTGCTAAATAAACAAATAATAATAAACCAAGTAAACCACAGTTTAGGCCACACTGATGAAGGCAGGAGCCAAATCGTTTGTCAGCCTTATAGGTTTCACCTTATATTTTGTATTAAGTGTGATTTGAAGTTATGATTTAATATTAGCTTAATATAAACTGATTTATAAATGACAAATACATTTGTTTTATTTGGTGGTGGGGTGGGGGGGAATGACAAAGGGATCTTTAATTAAACACATTGCATAGTCTATATAGTATAACAGACTGCTATGCAATGGGCATCTTATTAATCTCAAAGTAAAACCCGGAATGGCTCGGACTGCTTGCTCGGTCCCTCTTATTCTCCAGTAGGCATGTTTCTCATTGCAGCTATTGTTTAACAGGCTCTGAACGTTTCACAGCTGAAAGTTTTGTTTAAAGGGTGCTTTCAAGCACTCATGGTGAATAAATGTTTTATTTGTATTCACAATGTTATTTTTTAAATTGATTGATAATTCAATTGGGTCTGTTTTATTGATAACCATTGCTACGACAACGACAGGTGTTACATTGTGTGAAGACATTGATAACTTGTCTCTACATATTGCTCCCTTTTGGGTTGATTATTTTACTTATACTGACATCTGGTGGTACAAATTTGTAATTAAATGCAAACAGAGCTGGTGTATTGCAGTGTAGATCTGGGTCGTTTCCAGAGGTATGTAATCTGCTTTCGGTATCACGTACTGGGTTTGTAATTTGTGGTGCATTTTAACAGTTTCACCACAAGAGGGGGCTTTAAGGCTGGAATAGACATATACCATCCGCAAAAGTCCTAAATTCACCCTTGTAGCGATTGCAGTTCTACAAATGCAATATCCCAACAACAGAGAGAGTTCAAGCAGAGGCCTTGTCATTGAAAGGATTGGTCTGTCACACCTGACAGGGGACTCCCCGCTTCATTGTTCCTGTTCTTGAAGAGGTGAATTATTGTTATTTATTTCTTAGCAGACGCCCTTATCCAGGGCGACTTACAATTGTTACAAGATATCACATTATATACGTTATACAGATAGAACATTATTGTTTACATACAATTACCCATTTATACAGTTGGGTTTTTACTGAAGCAATCTAGGTTAAGTACCTTGCTCAAGGGTACAGCAGCAGTGTCCCCTACCTGGGATTGAACCCACGACCCTCCGGTCAAGAGGCCAGAGCCCTCACCACTACTCCACACTGCTGGAATTGGACGGGCATCTGGAATACTAAGCGGATGCAAACATTACAATGTGATGTAAAGATGTTGCCTTGCACCTGGGCAATTGCTGACCCTCCAAAAGCTTTGCACCTCCTCTGACAAGGTGCAAACCATTGTGGAAGCGAGTAATTAAGAGCTTATAAAACCACACACCTTCAGAGACCTGCCATTGGCCCCAGGATGACTGCTGTGGTACACTTCCTGATGCGGTGCCACTTGGCTCTTGTTGAGGACAGGCAGGAAAAGCAGTGGAGAAGGACAAGACGAAGAACTTGCATATTCAAACCCAGGGTCACTTTGTTTGGGATGGATTGTCTTCTCCGCTTGCCTCTCCACCGGTGTCAGCTGTGATGTGGATGGCGGCCGTCCTCCTGTTACTGCTGCATGCCTGTGCTGCGTTGAGTTTAGCTTTTGCTCACGAAACTCATGATTGCAGCTCATTATTTGTGTGTGTTGAGTAATTTGCATTGCTCTAAAGCTTACATAGGCTGCAGTGGAAAATAATTGCCTGGCCGATAGGCAATTTGGATTTTGCAGCCACAACTGTTTGCACATCCGCCCCATAGTGTACAATAATCCCTACAAAGAATGCATAAGGTTGTAACACAAATCAACAGCTTGAAACTGACCATTTCAAGCCTTTTGACCATGCTGCTCAAATCACAGTGGGTAGAAATGCTGTTTGATAGTTGCCTGGCCTTGTATTTCATGAGAGGTGCTTCTTTGATGCTTTTAATACATGAAAATTACAGTAGTTTGCATAGGGCATCTTCCTTGCATACATTTTGGATGACAGTTTTACTCGCACTATTGAAAAAGAAATTGTACAAACTGTTCTTGAGTATTTATACAGCACAGGACTTCTCTTAAGAAAGCAACCGTTTTTCATGTGGGCTGCTATAGTAGTCTTGTGTGTTACTCATGCAAGGGCAGAGGCATCACCGCTCCCACTAGCCCACACCCCACCCCTGTCTGACACCAACGAGATTACAACAGCAGGCTTAGATAGTGGCACAGACTTGGCATCCAAACAAGGCAACCAAGGAGAGGGAGAGGGGTGTATACCACAGGTCCGTAGCATTGGGTCTTTCTCAGTGTTACTGTGCCAATACTCTTTTATGTTGCAGATTGCAATATATATATACAGTACTGTGCAAAAGTTTTAGGCAGGTGTGAAAAAATGCTGTAAAGTAAGAATGCTTTCAAAAATAGACATGTTAATAGTTTATATTTATCAATTAACAAAATGCAAAGTGAGTGAACAGAAGAAAAATCTACATCAAATCAATATTTGGTGTGACCACCCTTTGCCTTCAAAACAGCATGAATTCTTCTAGGTACACTTGGACACAGTTTTTGAAGGAACTCGGCAGGTAGGTTGGCCCAAACATCTTGGAGAACTAACCACAGTTCTTCTGTGGATTTAGGCAGCCTCAGTTGCTTCTCTCTCTTCATGTAATCCCAGACAGACTCGATGATGTTGAGATCAGGGCTCTGTGGGGCCATACCATCACTTCAGGACTCCTTGTTCTTCTTTACGCTGAAGATAGTTCTTAATGACTTTCGCTGTATGTTTGGGGTCGTTGTCATGCTGCAGAATACATTTGGGGCCAATCAGATGCCTCCCTGATGGTATTGCATGATGGATAAGTATCTGCCTGTACTTCTCAGCATTGAGGAGACCATTAATTCTGACCAAATCCCAACTCCATTTGCAGAAATGCAGCCCCAAACTTGCAAGGAACCTCCACCTTGCTTCACTGTTGCCTGCAGACACTCATTAGTGTACGCTCTCCAGCCCTTTGGCGAACAAACTGCCTTCTGCTACAGCCAAATATTTCAAATTTTGACTCATCAGTCCAGAGCACCTGTTGCCATTTTTCTGCACCCCAGTTCCTGTGTTTTCGTGCATAGTTGAGTTAAGCTTGGCCTTGTTTCCACGTCGGAGGTATGGCTTTTGGCCGCAAGTCTTCCATGAAGGCCACTTCTGACCAGACTTCTCCGGACAGTAGATGGGTGTACCAGGGTCCCACTGTTTTCTGCCAATTCTCAGCTGATGGCACTGCTGGACATCTTCAAATTGCGAAGGGAAGTAAGCATGATGTGTCTTTCATCTGCTGCAGTAAGTTTCCTTGGCCGACCACTGCGTCTCGGTCCTCAACGTTGCCCGTTTCTTTGTGCTTCTTCAAAAGAGCTTGGACAGCACATCTGGAAACCCCTGTCTGCCTTGAAATTTCTGCCTGGGAGAGACCTTGCTGATGCAGTATAACTACCTTGTGTCTTGTTGCTGTGCTCAGTCTTGCCATGGTGTATGACTTTTGACAGTAAACTGTCTTCAGCAACCTCACCTTGTTAGCTGAGTTTGGCTGTTCCTCACCCAGTTTTATTCCTCCTACACAGCTGTTTCTGTTTCAGTTAATGATTGTGTTTCAACCTACATATTGAATTGATGATCATTAGCACCTGTTTGGTATAATTGTTTAATCATACACCTGACTATATGCCTACAAAATCCCTGACTTTGTGCAAGTGTACCTAGAAGAATTGATGCTGTTTTGAAGGTAAAGGGTGGTCACACCAAATATGGATTTGATTTAGATTTTTCTTCTGTTCACTCACATTGCATTTAGTTAATTGATAAATATAATCTATTAACATGCCTATTTTTGAAAGCATTCTTACTTTACAGCATTTTTCACACCTGCCTAAAACTTTTGCACAGTACTGTATATATATATATATATATATATATATATATATATATATATATATATATATATATATATAAAATGCTACATATCGTTTCACTTGTCCAATAATGCTGCCCACATGTTTTGAAACAGCTTTTTTTGCTCTGGTGCCAGAAGACGTGGGTGGTTTGTGTGAGTGCCTTCCAGTTGGCCTCTCTCTGTGCTTTGAATGGGTCTGATCTCCCCGGCCTTCAAAGAAATTCGATGTGAAGAGCTGTTTGGGAACCAGAACGAGCGTCTCCCGTCCCAGCGCTGTCTGTGACCACGTGACCACCCAGCCACAGTCGCTGACATCATCATGGCAACCAGCACGGAAAAAGCAAGCGCAAATCTTGTCTGACAAAAATTAGGTACCCGTCAACTCAGAGACACTAGTCTGGCTAAAAATACCCCAGTGATTTTGATACGATTTTGCTGTTGTTGTTAAACTGCACTACCTATCGTATTTATAAATAACATAAATGTGATAGGAAGGCTATGTATTCACACCCCCTACAAATCACAGTATTCTCATTCATTGCTGGGCTACAAGGAGCTATGCAGCCAAGTATAATGATTCACAACCACGTCTTTGTCATAATACATCGTAGGCCCTGGTATTGATGTGATACAAATGTCTTTGTATCACATAGCTTTTTCACACTGAGATTAGCTACTGTTGAATTATTCTTACTTATCTATCATTTACAGACTCCAATTAGCTCTGCTCTTGAACTACCTTGCCTAAGTTAACAGAGAAGTCCAAGATTAGTGCTAATCAGGGTCTGTGAAACCATCCTATAGTAATATCGTATATGGTGCAGTAGGATTCAAGTTGATTTTCACCCCACACAAGGTCACAGTGGACAGAAGCCTTGTGTTGTGAATATCAGTTTGTATTCTCATATATCATATATATCATATATCATCTATCAAGATGTATCAATCAAACTAATCCCCCTTCCCTGCCTCTTATTGACTGTAATCCTCTTTCTTTGGAATGGATAAAGAGAGTTAGATCCAGCGGGTGATAATTGAAGCCTGTGGCAGTGAGATGAACAGCATTTCTGAGCAGCGCTAACAGAAAAGAACAAGTGATTCACATATGGATTGTGAAAGGAGCGTGGCCACATGAAAAGGACGAGCGAATGAAAAAAGAGCAGAGCAGTCCAAAGCCCTTGTTTTACGACGTTCTGATGATGTGCCACTTTGGGGACGACACAAGAATAAACAGGACCTGGGGCATCATGAGCTGGGTGGGTGCCAGGCAGATTTATGGGAATGATCAACACTTTGTCGAAAATCTAAGTTGCTTTAATTATTCTCATCTGGGGAAAGGAGAAAGAGAAATCGACAAACATAATGATCAACTGTGCATTTCTAAGAAGTTTTCAAACTTTGAAATGTCTCTGAAGGTGCAACAGCACTAATAAAGCAGTCTGCTTGTCTTCATGTTAGTTCACAAGTCTGCCAGTGCTGTGCTGGATAGAGGAAATATTGAACTCTGTGTCGCTCACCTGTCCCACAGTTTCAGTAAAGCAGGATGGCACTGCATGTGTTTGTGATGTTCTAACTGTCTGTTTATCAAAGCATGCCTGGGGACTCCAAAAGGTGCTAACAAAGCAAGGAGGAGAGGGGTGTTTCTCTTGTACCTTCTATAGTAGAGCGATATAGAAAAAAATATAATGTTGATACATGCAGATTTACTGAAATGTAAGCTGATCAATATTAGATACCTTGCTTTGAGTTTGTCTGGTCTCTGCCAGCCCCACCTATATATATATATATATGCACACACAGACAGAGATAGTACATTGGGTTGGCAGAGTTAAACTGGTAACATTAAAGTAAAACGTATGTCACCTCAAAAACTACCAGCAGATGGCGATCGTTTATTTTGAATCAGAGGAAAGTCTGAGTCGCGTGGACAGATCAGCCAGAAAGTAGATATGCTGTGAATTTAATATTTTAAATTAGTAAGTGTTACATTGAAAAGCAGGGCTGTTCACCATGCTTGTCTCAAAACCTTGTTAATGAAAGAACCACACTACACGAGAAAGGTGTTTGTGAAACAACTGGGCACTGCTCTACCATTGGTTTCTATGGATGTCGGCTGTTCTGTGTTTACTCAGTAACTGAACTGAAAATGAAGCAGGGCTGAGAAATGATGCGGATTAATTAGATCTGTTCTGAAACCACTGCTTTCTGATGAAACACCTCACAGGGACGCTCGAGAAATATGACTCTTTCAGGTGAATACAATGGTTATTTCAGACAACTTTAAAAATGGTAATTGTGATAATGACATTGCTGTGGTGTGTTCCTCTGTAATAACAGAACACCCTTGTTCAAATAATGCCCTTGACCTGATACCCATTTCCTGTACAGTAATTGAAATTGTTTATATGAACGCCTTTGACTTAATGACAGCTTTTTGCACGTTCCCAGATATAATTTTTTCTTAAAAGATCAGTTTCAGTACTTTTGGACTTATTTTCTTGTACCTCTTCCATTCAATCCAGCAATTGAATTCAGAACTGGAAATGTAAGTAATAATGCCTGACACAGTGGGTATTCCCAGAGATTACAGACCATTTTGAGACACATATGTTGAGGGTATTATTGCAGTTATATGTCAATGTAATTTTATTTTTACTTCAGATATGAGTTTTAACATATGATTTGAAATATATTGATATTGTTTCATTCAGATTTTACAATATAATTGCTACCAGTAACCACTGCAAGCTTGGCAGCCTCCTTCGAAAGGTTCCAGGCTTCATGTACACATCGTCCAATTGTCATGACTGGCTTTTCAAGTGGAAAAAGGAAAAGGTGCCTGGGTTTAGACACAAAGTCCTCAAAAATGCGAGTGTAATACAAATAAAAAAGGTAGTGGCCATCCAGAAGTATGAGGCTTTTACCACCACAGCATGAAGCACTGGGTCACTATTTGGCAGCGAGGTGCTCCACTGGTTTCTCATTGTGGCTTCATTGTTTGCACGTGAGGAGAGCCAGATAATGACCCAGATTTGTGTACACTACTGTAAATGAGCTATGCCTTGCATGACTGTGTTGTGGACATTGCATCCCTATGTACAACATATCCCTTTTGAAAGTCAGTTTCAATCACATTGGGCAAGAAAGAAGATATGACAGACAGACTAACTGTTAGCTTCATGTTTGCAGGTGAGCTTATATTAAAGACTATGTAGATGCACTCACAGTGATAATGTTCCTGTAGCCTTGCTTTAACACTGGAGAAAACTAAAATATGTAGCTGAAATTAGAGATTACTCATCAGACAGAGCTCCAGTCAGAATAACTTCCACGGGGGCTCATGTCGTATTGTGTAACAATGAATGCATTCTGGGTAACGTAGCCCAACAGTATACAGTAAAGCATAAACAGATTTGAATCATATACACTTGAGAACTTCGGAGGAGCTCTATGCTTTTAATCATGGAACATCAACTTAAAAAAATCTCTAGATGCACTTAAGATCATATTTCTGGCTATAAGAAGTGCCGGTACGCAAGTCTATGAA
Organism: Acipenser oxyrinchus oxyrinchus; assembly: GCA_030684275.1. Taxonomy (NCBI): domain Eukaryota; kingdom Metazoa; phylum Chordata; class Actinopteri; order Acipenseriformes; family Acipenseridae; genus Acipenser; species Acipenser oxyrinchus. Next base: position 23,486,650 of record CM060264.1, on the reverse strand, counting down.
ATATAGAAGTGGTAGTAATGTGTACCAGCAAGTACCGGCTCACTTTAAGCACTGCTACCTATGACTAAACTTGCCTCAGACTGTCTGGCTGGTGAACTGTCATGGCAACTCTCTTTCAAGCTCCTTCCGCAGGTGTTTGTTAGAATTGCTGGAGGCAATGCCAAAGCAAAGAGAAACTGCTATGTTGTGCCTGCTTGTGTGCTCCACTGCAGCGCCTGAATTTGTTAAACTGAAACTTGGTGGCCTCGGCCCAGTTTCCAGTGGACCAGCGTCACCACCACAAAACCACGACCACCACAGGCTTCAATTATCACCCAATCCAGAAGCCCTTGGCTCAGGGGAGGAATGGAAAGTTGGGAATTTAAAGGCTGCTGTGGCTAAGGGACTGTGCAGGGGTCAGGGGTCGGGGTACAGTTGAGGAGAGTCCTTCCCCCCCTCCCCCAAAGAGTTTACAATGCACACAGCCATCTTCCATTTTTTTTTAAACTGGTATATATCTACAGCATATTTGTTGCATATACATTTGCAGTTTATTATATACAAACCTTAAAGGGGGTCATTTTATGTGCATTCCTATAAAGGACATACATTTGCAACTTAATTATCCATAACTCTGTGCAGAGTATGGTATGTGGGGTTGTGTTTCTATTTGTAAGTATGACCTGCTCTCGTGAGACTCAGCAGAAGTTAAATGACTTTGGACTCAGGAAGGGGGCAGTGACAGTTTTAGAGTAGATTTCAAGGTGGCGAGTTCCAAGAGTTTGTATGCCTAATGTGTAAGTTCAATAAACTTTTTTTGAGATTGAAACCTGTAGTCTGGATACATTACACACTGGATTATCCAAATACATTTACCCTCACGTATACCGTACAAGCATATTCAATGCAACCTTGATGTGTGTTGCTAGAGAATGGAGGTTGGCCATTACTACCCTTTTGAGCCTGCTGATCATCACTCCTACCCAATGAGAATTCTAGAAAGTTGGGGCCTCCAACTGGCTGTTGCTTAGTGACTGTCAATTTCAGTTGGTGATGTAAGCTACAGTAGAAGCCCCAGACACAATTTTAACCAGGCAAACCTCCTCTTGTCTTTAACATGAATGGACTGTAGAAGTTTGTGGAACCCCAGCCCAGGGTGTCTAACAGCCATCTGAAATCTAAAAGGGCCTCTCTTTTCTAGTCCTGATGGCATGCTGTGAGCTGGCACAGCCTCACAAAAGGAGGATCCCAGTTCCAGAAAGCCTTTGATGCTGCTCTCAGATGTGGCTGAGTGAGTAATGATGATACATCCCCCAGCAGTCCCACTTCCCTGCACATTCTGCTGAAATGAAATATGTGCCTTGGATTTATTGCTTAAAACAACTCCAGCAGAGGAGATGCTCCCTGAGAGGAGATGCAAGCAGGAATTCAATGGGGAGTCATTACTAATTCTGCTCTCTCTCTCTCTCTCTCTAAGTTTCCATTGCAGTGTACAGTCAATGCTCCAGATGGGAATAATCCCTCCCTATCACTACTAAGGTAGGCCAGCTCATGTCTTCAGCTGTCTTGCAAATGAAAAAGTACCAGGAGCAAAAAAAGAAGGACATTTAGTCTGATTTTCTATTACCATACCACATGATATTGGGACTTGTTCTGTACAAAGTGGCACTGGCAGCACAAAGGCAGCTACAGTGGTACTGTATGAGGCTGCTAGTGGTTGAATAGTCTACTCAAGAGTTAATGTTTTCATAGTCTGACATACCACATATTGTAAGAACCAATACACGATGGTAGGACATTGCAGTATTTTGGAACAAGAGTTCTATCATGTTAGCACCACTGTACAATCTTTGTTGCAAATCCATTTCAATTCTGCAATTTGCTAACCTGTGAACCAAGCACTCAGGAAGCTCATTCATAACTATATATTCAGTGGTGATGATTAATTGGGCTCCAGCCACAGGTGCAGAAAAAGGGTGATCACAGGAATTAATGTTGGTGTTGGTGAAGGTGAAGGTGAATGTGACAGTGACAGTGACAGTGACAGTGAAGGTGAAGGTGAAGGTGAAGGGGAATGTGACAGTGACAGTGACAGTGACAGTGACAGTGACAGTGAAGGTGAATGTGACAGTGACTGTGAACGTGAAGGTGGCGGTGAATGTGAAGGTGAAGGTGAATGTGACAGTGACAGTGACTGTGGAGGTGAAGGTGAAGGTGACAGTGACAGTGACTGTGAAGGTGAAGGTGAAGGTGGCGGTGAAGGTGGCGGTGAATGTGAAGGTGGCGGTGAATGTGACAGTGACTGTGAAGGTGGCGGTGAAGGTGAAGGTGGCGGTGAAGGTGAATGTGACAGTGGCGGTGAAGATGGCGGTGAATGTGAAGGTGGCGGTGAAGGTGAAGGTGAAGGTGACGGTGAAGGTGAATGTGAAGGTGGCGGTGAAGGTGAAGGTGAATGTGAAGGTGGCGGTGAAGGTGAATGTGACAGTGACTGTGAAGGTGAAGGTGAATGTGAAGGTGAAGGTGGCACTGAAGGTGGCAGTGAAGGTGGCAGTGAAGGTGAAGGTGGCGGTGAATGTGAAGGTGAATGTGAAGGTGGCGGTGAATGTAAAGGTGAAGGTGGCGGTGAATGTGAATGTGAAGGTGGCGGTGAATGTGAAGGTGGCGGTGAATGTGAAGGTGAAGGTGAAGGTGGCGGTGAATGTGAAGGTGGCGGTGAATGTGAAGGTGAAGGTGGCGGTGAATGTGAATGTGAAGGTGAAGGTGGCGGTGAATGTGAAGGTGAAGGTGGCGGTGAAGGTGGCGGTGAATGTGAATGTGAAGGTGAAGGTGGCGGTGAATGTGAAGGTGGCTGTGAAGGTGGCGGTGAATGTGAATGTGAAGGTGAAGGTGGCGGTGAATGTGAAGGTGGCTGTGAAGGTGGCGGTGAATGTGACAGTGACTGTGAAGGTGAAGGTGAATGTGAAAGTGACTGTGAATGTGAAGGTGAAGGTGGCGGTGAATGTGAATGTGAAGGTGAAGGTGGCGGTGAATGTGAAGGTGAAGGTGGCGGTGAATGTGAATGTGAAGGTGAAGGTGGCGGTGAATGTGAATGTGAAGGTGGCGGTGAATGTGAATGTGAAGGTGAAGGTGGCGGTGAATGTGAAGGTGGCGGTGAATGTGAAGGTGAAGGTGAAGGTGGCGGTGAAGGTGAAGGTGGCGGTGAATGTGAATGTGAAGGTGGCGGTGAATGTGAATGTGAAGGTGAAGGTGGCGGTGAAGGTGGCGGTGAATGTGAAGTGATGTGAAGGTGAAGGTGAAGTGAAGGTGAAGTGAATGTGAAGGTGAAGGTGAATGTGAAGGTGAAGGTGAAGGTGAAGGTGAATGTGAAAGTGACTGTGAATGTGAAGGTGAAGGTGGCGGTGAATGTGAAGGTGAAGGTGAATGTGAATGTGAAGGTGAAGGTGGCGGTGAATGTGAATGTGAAGGTGAAGGTGGCGGTGAATGTGAAGGTGGCGGTGAATGTGACAGTGACTGTGAAGGTGAAGGTGAATGTGAAAGTGACTGTGAATGTGAAGGTGAAGGTGGCGGTGAATGTGAAGGTGGCGGTGAATGTGAAGGTGGCGGTGAATGTGACAGTGACTGTGAAGGTGAAGGTGAATGTGAAAGTGACTGTGAATGTGAAGGTGAAGGTGGCGGTGAATGTAAAGGTGAAGGTGAAGGTGAAGGTGGCGGTGAAGGGACAGGGTGGTGTGCTGTGCTGTGCTGTTGGTGTTTAGGGGAGTTTGGTGACGTGTTTCCTTCAAAGTGACGGCTCAGCCTGAAACCACGGGAGAGTTAAAGTGTATGTATTGTTGCCACGGTGCCGCTGTTATTTTGTTCGAGTGTTTTGTTTGCTGTTTTATTATTTATTATTAAAAGAGCGCACTAGTGCATAAACGTGCAGCTTCTGTCTCTGGGTCTCCTTCCTGATCTCCACCAGCCTGGCCTGTACTGCTATCCTTTCCACATGGAGACATTAAGAAAGCACTAAGGAAGGCTTTTGGCTGCTTTTTGTAATATGGTTTTCTAAATGTCACCTCTTTAAACAACATATTTTGACCATCAATCAGCAACCTCATAATTCAGAGGCAGGACTTGAGCTTTAACTAGTTTATTGTTTTCAATTTAGGGATTGGGCTTGGATTACATTTTCTGGTCGAGCTGCTTACTGAGTTATGGGGGTCCCCTTCTTAATCTGAGACTTATCCAATAGTTACAGCTACATTTAGTTTAACCGCACAGCAGGCTGTCTAATCCTTAAGGATAATTACTGCTGCAATCTATCAAGTGCCTCAGATATAAATATGTATATGTATGAAAGTCTGTGCTTTGTGGTCGTAGTCCAAACGGGTTGAATCTCTCTTTAATGGTTTATGGGAGTCAAGACTCTGTGCCCATATGTAGCCTATTGGAGCTAAGACGCATTTGGTGCCAAGATTGGAATCAAAAGAAGAAATATTGCTTTTCTCCAAGAGGGAGGTAAGAGTGGATTTTAAGGGCCAGTGAGTCCCTTCACTGTTTCTTTGACAACGGGAAGAAGTGGTTTCAGATATAAACCGTATTGTGAGAGTCTGCTCGCCAGCTGGCTTGTGTGGAGAAGGTGTTTGTTCTCTTTTGATGCCTCTACACACCCTGTGAAACTCTGCTCAATCCTCAGAGCGCAGCTCTACAATGTGTTGAAAACTCATTCCATGACCAAAGTTTGCCTGTATTGTGTACTGATTCCGAGTGGGCTCTGCACATCATTACAACACACTGTAGTTTTACTGTCATTGTTTTGGCTTCACCCCAAAGCACACTACCTTGCTGCTTCCAAACCATATTAGAGCACAAATAAAAGACAACCAAAGAAATTGACTACAATGCTGATCTCATACAATTATTTTTTTTGAGTCTCTGAATCTTATACAACTTTAAAAAGCAGAATATCTGAGTGGCTGGAATTTCAAAAGCAGGCTGTCGATCTGCCCACTGAAAAACACTGAGGGATCATCTGTGACATCAGAAGTGTCTGCACATAAGCTGAACACATCCATAATGCTGCTACCCATATAAACATTTACCATTGTATTTTTGCAGTTTTACCATGCTTTTCCCATAGTTATATTTAGCATTTGCCACAGCTTATCCTAGTTTGCCATGTTTATTAATGTGCTTTACCATGCCTCACTATTCTTTACAATGCTTACCTATGCTTTATCATGCTTTTACAATGTTTTAATACACTTGGTTATGCTTTTACTATGCTTTTTACAAAGTATACACTTTTATAAGGGATTATATCATTGCAGCTGCTCTAGTTATGCAGGATGTTGGTGTTTAAGTGCTACAGCATTTCCACTGGTAAGGGCTAGCGGGAAAGGCCTCATATCTCAATGCCTATTCCTTCTGACTCAATTGGATTGCGGGTTCTGCTGTGAATAGCTGGGGTCCCCCACTGTGGAATATTCCTCTCGCTCTAGTTGTTGTTGCGTTCTTAATAAATTAGCAAGCAGCTTGTTGACACTCTCTGGAGCACATGTCGAAGCAGCGCACTTTCCCTGTTGCTAAGCGCAGGGGGAGGTCCAAAAAATAGCTTGAAGATGTTGTGGTCTCGATAAAAACTTGCAAAAAAACGAGAGTATAAGAACAAAAACGTGCTTTTTTTTTTTTTTTAAATGGGTGAAGCTGCAGCAGAGATGTCTGGATAACAAATGCAAGCGAGATGTAGACTTCAAGAGTGGGAAGCAAGAAAGTGACAGACTACTTAGTTCCAACATATTGCAGACAGTCCTTTACTTTGCACTCAGCAGATTTGATATTTCTTATGCAGGTAAACTTCTTGACTGTCAGAAGTGCATATTCACTATCAACTCAACACTGCTGCCTTCCACACTGCAGCCCAGCATTCTAACCGCTGAGATAGTCAAACCAACTCCAACTGATCTTCACTGCAGCCTAGCACTCTAACCACTGCTATCCACACTACCTGTGGATGAAATATGAACTCTCTTTACTATTGCTTGTGTTAATAATGCTTGATAACTTGTTTCATTTATGTTAAATGGATATTAGTACAAAAACTAGACTGATGGATTACTCATACGCACCCTATTTTTCTTATTCCCCCTTATCACTTGTTGGAAGAAACCGTTTCTCTCTGACAAGATTTCTAAGGGTGGTAGTGAACACTAAACAGGCTTCTCTATTGGTATAGCACACTCCCTTGAAGCTATCAATCTCTCTGTAATTGCAGCAAAAGCTTGTTTTTTAATTAATCTCAAGGCCCGTCACTCTTCTTTGACCCACAAGAGCTAAGGTGGTCCTTTCCTCCTTTAAAAAAAAATAAAAATAAAAGGAAATTAAAATAATAAAATGGGATTCATTTTAATAGTATAATCATGTATAGATGATCCAATTCCAAATTTGTGTGGCTAAAAAAAAAAAAAAAAAGTTTGCCATTAGAACCAAGTCTCTTTAAAAGCTTGACATGGAAAACTAAATAAATAATGCTAACAGGAAAGGAAGTGTAACCTTTGACCCCAGGGTCCCATTGTTGTCTTGCGTGACTAAATCGCATTCTGAATTATAGCCACTTGATCCTCAGACCTCAGGCTCAATTACATCAGGTCCAGGAGGTTACCGTTAATCTGAGTTGGGTAAAAGCAATATAATATATAATAAAATACGCAAAAAATGGCTCTGTTCATAATTTTAACTAACAAATTTATGTAAAGATTGTATTTCTGAAAACGGTGATACTGCATACTAGAAAAATCCTTTTCACCATTATTATTGATACAAAGAACACATCATCAATGTTTGATAATTCAATCCATGTACATATTTCTCCATATTCATGTCCTTTCAATAAATGTCTCGAGCCCAAATTATACAGGTAGAGTAATATTATGGTCCTCTACTTCTTGGTAATTTTAAACTAGTATGGAGAAATACTTTTAGGAACCTTGATAGAGGGTTAGACCTCATTGCCCCTGTCACCCTCTTTCCTATTGAGTATGGCCTTCTTTGGCTTTATAATAGCTTTTAAATGACTTAGCATACAAATCTGGGGGATAGCCAGAGAAGTCTCCTCCTGGACTTCTTGGGCAGCTGACCAATATTGGTCACTGAAACTTTCTTTCCAAAACCAGCTGGAGCGCAAAGGCCAATACTGTTACCTTTTTGGGTTCCCAGCCAAGATCTGGAACACAAATTACATTCTAACCATGCGTACAGGGCTCCCACTGCCCTCCAAACTGTCAGTGCTTTTACTAGGTGAGCCACTGGGGACCCTTTTTATTCTCTGCATTCAGCTTCAATGGCATGGGTATCTGTGGGGGTTAAGTTAAGTAAAAAGGGTTAACCCAATCAATGACATATGTCTTTGGCCATAGCTCAGCTAAATGATCACCACATGTACAAAGCAGCCTGCTCTTAATGCGGCTGACCTGTGTGCAGAGTAAGAGGGTGTCCCTGCAGGCTCACTGTGCTGCACACAGTTACAAAGCCAGCCTTTAAAGACCTTTCTTTTGGGCTCTTTGACCAGCTTACTTAACCTTCGCCGCTTTAAAAGTGTTTTTATAAGGTTACTGGTTTTCAATTTTGCCATCTCCTGGAGTAGCAGTTAGCACAGATTACAGGATCCCCTTCAGGGTCTGACTGACATTGATCTACGGTATGTTAGAGGTGGTACAAATTACAGGTAAAACCATAAGAAACAAAGTCAAGTAGACACACGTTTTATGTTCTGAAGAAGGCAAACATTTGTCTAATGCATGATTTAAATTTAAGCGGATAAATACCAATCAGCATTAAGATCAGCTCAATGGGAGAAGAAACAGATACTTAAACCTATTAACACTCATAAAGACATTAGCTGCAATTTTTGTCAATTTAACTTTTTTCATAGTCTATATTTTGTACATACTGGGTCACATGTATGGGTTGTACCTTTTAAAAATACATTTAAATATTGTATATGTACAGTATATGATGGATAGCATTTTACAAAGTGATGAGAAAGAAAACCTGTTTCTATTTGCAGCAGATCACACTGGCATAATCAATAGAGCGCCACAGTACTTTTCAGTCAGTAGGTGGCACTGTGGAACTACATGTAACTGCAAAGGAAAGGATATTATAGGGAACATGTCTAAATCTGAATACTGGAGCATTTTCAATATTAATGTATTGTCTTTTACCATGGTTAGTCTTGTTTTTACAGTGCATTACTATATTTGTCAAGTACCATCTGTTCTATGCTTGTCATAACTATGTTGTGTGTAGGGTGTAAGAGATGTCATCTCGTACAATTTGGGTGAGTTGTAATAGGAGGCACCCTACATAGGATAAGATGCCCCGGAATTTTACAAATCTTTAACCGTGACTAGTATACCTCAGCAAACACCTCTGAGGGACAGAACTCCCCTTATAAAAGTTTACTATGGTGTGCCACGTTCTTTAATATTTTACAATGGTTACTTATACTTTACAATGCTTACTTATGCTTTACCATGCTTTCACTATGCTTTATTACACTTTTGTAAGGGTCAGAACCATGCAGAATGATGGCAATAACTCTAATATAGAGGGATGGGTTATCATTACTGAGCAGTAGTGTCAGTGAAGGACTGGTAGTGCTTCCCTGTTTGGGATACCTTCAGCCTCCGTGACGTCTCTGTACAGTCTGGGTTTACTTACATCCCCGCTCTGGCGTCTGCCATAATTACCTTGCTAGGAGACTTCAATAACATAGCTGATCTTAATTAAATCAAAAAGTACCTTTTTTGTTATTATAAATAATCTTTTTTTCTGCTCTTCTGTTTTGATGCAAGGCAGTTTGTCCCCCACCCGCCCTGGTCAGCTCATGTCATGAGTGTCAGATTTTCTAGATAAAGGTTGTGATATGAATGTCAGCTGCCATTGCAATGGCCCGGCACACAGTCTGAGGTCATTTAATATTGAGTTGGAGGATTCCAATCAAGGAGCCGTCAGCTTCACAGACAGGCTTAACTCTTTAGTGACAGAAAAGCCATGAACATGGTAGTGGGTTTGAGTAGCTCAGTAGGAGTGCTGGACCGCACAGTAGAATAAAAAAAAGCATTACAGATTCATATTTGGTGTGAATTATTAATTCCGCATTAGAACTTACAATATAAGGAAATTGTCTTGCCTTTTTGAAGATGTGCTACTGCCAGACAAAGCATCAACACAGGACTGCAATTGTATTTATTTATCCTTGTAGACGTTTGTTCTTAAACTCCTCATGTTCCTCTGACATAGCAGACGGTTTTTAAAATAATTAATACAAAGCATTATTTTAAATGGACTTTTATTTATTGATTTCTCACCAGTATACAAAAATATATATACTGCCGCTGTCTGGCATTGGCAGGCGTGGTGAAAGACATGGCGAGGCAACCGCGTGCACAGGGCTGAGACGAGGTCACAAACTCTGCACCTTCTGCTTGGCAGCCCGCTGTCTCAACAACTGTTGAAAAGAGCCAGGCTTGTTGTTACAAGCAATTATAGAGCTGAAGTATTGCATTACATATATCACCTCTGTTACACTGCAGGGGTCAGACTTGTACTGGCTCTCGCTAAATTTCTTTGTTCCCATGTAAAGTGTGTGTGTGGGAATGTAAAGTTGGCAGGGATGGGGTTAAATCTGTCCCTGCCAGCAATCACAGGTGGGGCCATTCCCCAGTTAGGTAATTGGTGCTAATTGGGGAGTATAAAAGGAGCCAGAAATCCTAGTGATGGGAAAAGTGAAGCCTCCTGAACCACTGAACCCTCTGAATCATTTGATTTGCAAAAAGATTCACTGAGCCGAAGCACATGAAGTGCTTCATGCTCTTTAGTGCCATCTCTTGGTAGATCTGCACAGCTCAATACATTGAGTAAACACAGACTCCTATCTTCAGAGAGAAGGCATTTAGTAAAGTGGACAACTGCACTGACATTTCAGACACTTCTGGCATACAATATCAAGCAATTTCATTTTTAATTTTCTCGGTTAATTGGGCATCTATACTTTATAAAGAAGAGAGGTGGAAAATAGTGGGCTCAAATCCCTGCAGTTTACTTTTTTTATAAAGTTGTGTACTCTGTATCCTTTATAAAACAGAAAGTAGCATCTTGATTAAAAAAAAAATCCTTTCAGCTTGACGGAAACACCACACTGTGAGCACTGTTGACAAAGAGTACGTATTGGATAAAAAAAAAAATAGTTTCCTTCCTACCAGTTACTGCTAAACACCGTTCATAGGTCACATCACCTAGTGGTTCAATGAACCACATGCAGCTTTGCTTCGTAACACTGTTTACTTCAGTTGGTTCATGTGGGGTCGAATCAGCTGTGGATTCAGCCCCACTAAGAAATCCTTTGTTTGTAGAAGGAGTTTTTTTGGAGAGGGTATGTACTGTGTTTTGTGGGAAACCACTTCAGTGATGCCCATTGCCCAGCCTGAATTAAGGTGACCTATTTTGTGTATACCTCTTGTGTTGGCCTTTGTTTCTTGATTTTGTTTGATAAATAAGTGTGCAACAGCACCATTGAACTGCAGCTTCTGTCTCTGGGTCTGCATCCTGCCATTCACCAACCTTGGCTATGACGCTATCCTTTCACAGACACCATAGGCTGAATTCTTAGAGATCTTTACTACAAGTTGTCATAAGCATGTTTTATTTAAAAAAAGAAGAGAAATTAAAGTAGTCTCATTTTGTTTTAGAAATGTAAAAAAACAATGTGAATAAGAGTTTGGAGTACAAACTTTAAAACATCTAACCCTTTTAAGAGCAGTTGCTTTGGTAGTCAAAATCCCCAATGGTATTTAAGCAGTACTACAGCAAAGTTCCAGTCGCTACTGCAATACCTGTTTTTTTGTTTGGGGATCTTAACAAAATTCCTCTCCTTTGTGCATACAGAAATCTGGACAGTTTTTGGCACTGCACAGCAGTAAGATAGCTGCGTTGCTGGGGACTGCAGTTCTGCAGAGCTCTGACAGCTTGGCAAGCCGCTTGCTCTGCAGCACCCGCGCTCTGATGTTGTCTGCTGCATTGTCCTGACCCAGGCTGCTGCTCAACATTAGAGGAGCTGGGCCCATCATAATGATGTAGTTAGAGCTCATTTCCAGGGATGCTGCTGTGACTGTGCATTCATTGTGGGGACTGGCCCAGCTGAGATCACTCTTGGATCCGGCCTCACAGAACATTCATCATCTGCTTGGCTGCACAGCAGTCAAAACTCCTTCCCAGAGCAGCTAATGCTAGTTCTGACATCGGCCTCTCAGGCTGGCCTTGTGGCTTTCCAGGTATCATCTTAGCAAGGCTGACTGTGGATTGGAAACCAATGTGTGCCAAAACATGTATAATTTAAACTCTGTTAGAAGCATTGAAGTTCACCAAGGTAATGAAATAATTCACAAATCTTACTTTTAGTGCAATATGCATTTCATAATGTACATTCAATTCAGTTTTTTTATTGTGAACTGCTTGCATACCTGCCAACTTTTGAAAATATCAAGTCTGGAGATTTTTTTCCTTTTTTTTTGTCATGTTTAAAAAAAAAAATAAAAAAAAAATGTTGAGTAGTATTTGAAGTAAGCAAGTGAGCCAGTGGGTGAGTGTTCTTGAGCAAGCGAGCAAGCTGAGCCAGCTGGGGGAGGGTGAGGGGGGGGGGCGGTCTGAACATTTACTTAAGGTAATAATACATTACAATTGGCAATCTACAATATTGTGAGTTTCTTGAGTCTCATCGGGACATGGGAGAATTATGAAATCGGGAGACATGACAGGTATGTGCTTGTGTCCTCCTAAATGTGTTCTGGGCTCAAACAAAATGTGTCTGTGAAAAGTATTAGATGTACTATAATTTATTGTTAGTATTTAGGCATTTGAAGAGGTTTCATTCTTTTTACACTAACCCCCACTTCTCAGTCATTAAAAAGATACTTTTCTGTTGGTCTCAAACTTGCGAAGTCTTGATTTACACTGCAGTAAAGGAGAATCCCAAATGTTAAGAGGAGTAATCCTGTGATGTCGTCAATGCAGACCTTGAGAAAATTAGAACAAAATGGCAGAGCAAACCACAAGAGCAAAACAAACTCAATAACCATAACAACACACACACACAAACAAACAGCGGGTCTGTGTTAACTGCTGGGATTGAAATGAATTTAAGTACACTCATCTGTATTTTGTGACATTACCAACATTTTTTGAAATATTATACATTTTTATTACAAGGGGAAGCTACATGAGCTATGTTAAGTGGACAAGCGTTTTGGTGTATACCTTCATTGTGATAAAAACATTTGACTTGAGTTTTATAGTTTTGTCTCAGTATTTATGATTGTAATTTATGGGTTATGTATTTCTCTTAAGTATTGTAGTCCAAGACATTTTAGCATTTAAACTGCCCTTCCATATCAATTTAAATTGTGAACATAAACATTGTATGTGTGTGATATATGTACCATCTATAGAATTTTACAATACAGCTTAGCAACCAATAGGTTAGCTACTGACAAATGCCAATATAATAGGGTATTTTATTTTTACAGCAATACCACAATTTTACAATAAAAATTACATTTCAAAAAGGAATATTATGCAACTGGATGACCACATTATTATTTTGCATACTTGTGTTTTATCCACCAAAAATAACAGTTTACACAAATCTCATAACATCCATGAAAGGGGTCTTATCCATGGCAACGTGGATAGCACCAGATAAATTGTTTGGGATAAAAGCAAGGAAGGCATTACACCAAACCTGTATACTGACCCTGACAGAACAGTTTGGGGTATGGTTTTCATTACAGAACAAATTATCTTTTTTTTCCAATACACCTTTTTTTTCAGAGAATTTGATGTGCTGTTTGTGCAAGTCGTGGGTTTTACAAAAGGTGGGTGGAAGGGTAACAATTTAAATACGGCTTAGTTGCAACCATTTAACATCAGTCTTTAGATTAAAAGCCCTGTTGTGTCACCCTATAGTTGTGTGGGTAATAAGGGTTAACCACTGAACATTATGAATTCTAGATGTAAGGAATGTGCAGAAATACCATTTAAGGTGTTTTAAAGTACAATAAGATGAGAATGTAGCCATGCTTTGCCCAAGATTGGAAGAACAGGCTGTCTCTCCCTTACCAGCAACTTACTGAGAATAATCTTCGATAATTACAGTAGTTATCAAGAGAAACACATCAATTAGGATCTGAAACAACTTTATACTACAAATATCCAATTTCCTTCCCATTTCACGCTCTCTCATCATCCCATACCTCTGGTCTCTCTGGGGCATATTAAAAAAACAAAACAAACTGATGCTTTTATTTTAAAAACAGATTTTTAACAGTTTTTAAAAAGGTTTTTTTTAAGGAGAATTAAGGCAGTGACATCAGGCCAGCAACAGATACCACACACACACACACACACACACACACACACACACACACAGGTACTCGGGTGCAAAAGCTCGCTGCGGCGCTGTGTTTAATAACAACAAAAATAAATTAAATATTTAAACAAAAAACAACGCTCACAGAGCAAAAATAAAAGGTTAAACAAAAACAAATCTCACACACCAAAGAATCCCAACTAAACAAATACGGTGCTGGAGCTTCCAGCCCTCGTAGCAGCTGTTTTGTTTTTACTTTTGCTTTGCTTTGCTTTGCTTCTCCCGTCTCTCTCTCACACACACGTTCCTCCTACGAACACCCACCCTGAAACAGGGAAAACTGTAGGGTTTTATACTAGCAACAAATTAACCAATGAATTAACTCGGGAGATGGTCACCTTCTACACAGGATTTTGTGGGATGGGGCTTCCCATCCATGCTACCAAACAATAACACACAAGTGTAAAATAAACACAAATTACATTTCTTTTAAATAATAATCCACCCATACATTTCACCCATGATAAATAAACATAAACAATTCATTTTACAGCAGGACTTTGCCCTGCCCCCTAGTCATGTGCAGTGCTTTGATCTCCCCTGCCACAACACTCTTTAAAACAGCTGAGAAATGTGTCTTAATAAAGCACTGAGTGTTCAAGTTTCATGAGGGTTTCTCAATTTCTCCACCTCAGCAAGATGTGTTAGTGGAACAGTGCTTAACAGATTAGCAACAATTACCAATATTGCTGACAACAGGGCTACTAATACAGGAAAAACAGTGCCCCGTTATTTTTACTATTCACCGCAAGTGTCAATCATGGATTAATGGTGGAATGACGATTTTCAATTTCTTTTTTTTTAGTGAATGTATAACTATGTCCAAATAAATTATAATGTCTGTCAGTTCAACAACAAACAAAAAATATGGGAAGGAGTGACATCTGGGCCAAGCTTACCACAGTGGAAAGTGCAATTTTTTGGGGACATCCTTTTTGGACGACCCCTAAAGGGACTGCTCCCTGAAGTGACGGCAGGGTTTTGGTTCAAACCCCGGAAACCCTAAGAAGAGACCCAGCTTTCTGATCAGCGTGAACTGTATATTTCCTTTCCTTTTATTGCTTTCATTCACAGTTCAGCCGCCTGACATTTCTGACAGCTCTGGGGCAGACTGAAGACTGCCCTTCCCTCCTCAGCAATATATTTTGAGTGTACGATTAGTTCCAACCTCCTGTTAAAAGGATGCGTGTCAATACCAATTGCCTCGCTGTGCCGCCAGGCTGGAGCAGGCCTTTGTTGTACAGTTAGACCAGTGTTGACAGAACGCAGGGTCACAAGGCTGTGTCTGTGAACTTCAAAACAGAGTGGGCACCTCCTCTAGGATACTGCCTTACATAAAGGATTGGGCTGTTTCTCTGCTACTGCTTTTATTTCTTGTTTACACAAACATATGTCTGCTGGATTTTAATGGCAGCCAGAAAGCGTTTTTTTTTTTTTTATCAAACTGTACTTAAAAAACAGCTTTTGTTTCCAGTGGTGGAGTCCTAAATCTGAAGTTACCGGAACGCCACTAGAATAATAATAATAATAATAATAATAATAATTATTATTTATTTATTTATTTATTTCATACTTAGCAGACACCCTTATCCGGTGCAGTAGTTGAATACAGCAAGGCAGTTCAGTGCAAGTCCAAGCTGATGCGACATGCACTATTAGAGCAGTTTGCTATCATCTGAGACTTCGTGTCTCTCAAACACTGGCCAGTTAAATTCATCTACAGCTTTTTAATAACTGTAATTCAATTCAATTCAATTTAATTACATTATTTCTCCATCATAAAACAGCAACAACATTGAGATTGAAGATTCATGGGCAAGACAATGGCAGCCTAATGTCATGGCGTCATCATGATGAATGGATTGGAAAACATCAGAAAATAACACTACAATCTGAAGAGAAAATTTCACACATCATTTTCAAATGGAAACACAAAGGACCTTGTTCACAATGCTTCGGTACTTATAACAATTGATACAAATCCCTATTGCACTATAGAATGTAGATTCTAGAAGCAAACTTTATGCATAGTAAAAAAAAATCATAATAATACAAAAAATTCCTACGTAGGAGATATAAAGTCCTATGCAGAAGATATAAAGTCCTATGTTGGAGACTTTTTTTTTTTAAATTGGCCCCATTACAATTTATTCTTCACATACATAGATTAACACAGAATCATTGGAAACTATGACAGAGTTTAGCATAAATTAAAAAAAAAGTATCCAAGCTTCTGATTTTTAACCTAGGACTGTTTCTTTTCCCTTTTATCTGCCTCTGGCATTTCTTGGGTTTCTTCAAACGGCCCGCATTTGCACCGAACACACGCACAATTACAGTTTTGTAAAAAAAAAGATTTAGTTAAATATTACAAAACGTCTGCAGATGTGGCGATGTCTCTGACAATTTGGCAGCTCAGGTGAATGATGGGGAATGGCAAGGCTAGGCATGTACTTGTTTGGCTTGGTGCAATTTCCCTCTAACTAGACTTCTGCCTAGGATCCTGCAGCAGCTCACCCTGACAAAATGCAATGGGCCATGGCTGAAATGGCTCTGGGGAATGGGCTCCCTCTCTACATACATGTAAAATGTTCTTTGATCTGTTTAATGTTTCGCTGAGAAATATTTTGATGTTTCACTTAACTGCACAGGCATATTTGGCTCGGAAAGCTGGCACAATCTGAATAAAAGCATAAAAAAAGATGTTCTACTTACTTAGTGAATGGGGATAATTACAATATTCAATGAGTTACCCTATGTAACCTACATTCACCTTTCTCTCTCTCTTTATATATAAGCTAAATAGCATTTATTTTTATAGTTTACACACATTCATCTCTTCTGTTAATGTGTGTTTAATATCTCAAGAGTGCCCTGCTGTTATATATATATATATATATATATATATATATATATATATATATATATATATATATATATATATATGCTTAGGGTTAGAGTACAGTGAATAACTATATACAATACTCTGTATACACATTATTGGTCTTACGGTAAAGAAAAATATATTCAAGAGAGTAGTGTATAATCCACAACTATATGCTGCTGTATGGTTGAACTTTAACTCATGTTTTTTTGACCTATGGTCTTGCATTTGGAATATATTTACATTTACAACTAGTGTGTGGTTCTGAAGTCAATGATGTATTGTTTTAGTCACTTATAGTGTTTATTTGGTACAGCTGGTTCTCATTTCTCCACCTGGGCATTGTTAGGCAGCAAGCCTAACAGAATCTCTGGCAGCATGGGCCTACGTGGGCCTTCACAACCTCCCAGTGTTGGGATTTCCCAACGTTCCATTGGTCAGAAGATTTCCACACACTCAGTGTCCTTCTCTGTCTGATAGATTGCATACCTGGTGACCAACAAAGCCATTTGGATCTATTATTTATTGGCCTCTTACTGGCCACCCAGCAGGTATATAAAATCACAGACTAGGTCTAGAACTAATAGCTACATTTAGGGGTCTAGATAATGTTAGAAATTTACAGTAAATTCATTTTAATAGCCCTTTTTTACTTGAACCAGCTTAACCAGCTCCTCAACCAGCACCAAGACTCCAGAACCAGCACGACCAGCTGAAAACCAAACCACCAGCATACACCAGTGTTGGTCATTGCTGGTCATTTTAATAATTCATACAGTGACAGATATTAATAATGCAACCCTAAGGCCTTTAACCCATGTCAATTGTGGCCTCCATTGTATAGTGTACAAGCACAATGTACACAAGTTAAGCTATTAAAATATGTTGTTAAAAATGACCCTGCTGAATCTTACACAGAACAAAAACATATAATAGTTTATTTGGCAGGTAATAAGGCAAATCACATTACGCTGAAGGAGCAAGGTTACTTCATGCTACTTGATGAGAGCTGGGGTTGGTACATTTGCCTCCTTTCTTTGTCAGAAATAAACGATTCCAGCAGTAAAAGGGTTAAATAGTTGTTGTACTAGTGTGTATTTGTAACATTCCCTTACGCCAGCCCAACCCTAAACCTGGTCTCTCCTTTGGAATCAGTCCACACAGGATAATTTCTCCGTACAGAGATTCCCAAAGCCAGCTCACCTGGAAGCAATCTGTAACACAAGCGAAGTATCCTCACATGAAAGCTCTGTCTTTCTCTTTGATAGTCCCTCCCTGGTAGGCTGGATGAGGCTAAAATTAGCTCTTTGTAATCTTTCAAAAACAAAAGAGCGAGCAAGAGGCAAATATCTACCCATCAAACCCCATTAGGCAAACACCCTGTAGCACAGATAAATATATTTCCCTCACTGCCAGCAAACAATCAGGCCGGCTGGATAGCTAGATTACACTGTCCGTCTCTGCTGTCTGCATCTGACTGTCTGTCTGTCTAACTGTTTTTAGCTGTTTATTTCTCTTTCTGCCTTATTGTTGCCTCTGTGTTTCTTTTGGCTCTAATAAATGATAGTACAGAAGCTCTCAGAAAACACCAGAGAAGGACTTTTCCGATTTACAAGAAAGTCAAACTATTAAACGCTAATGGCTGTCCATTGAATGGTCTCTGGGGATCTATCTGAGTCAACATGTCAGACCCCATTTCCTCCTGTTTCGGCAATAACCTGGTCTACAAAAAGCCAAGGAGGTGTGGAGCTGTGAAAAAGAACACAGAGAGAGATGGGGGCTGGTTCAGAGAGGGGGGCTGGTGCAGATGCAATTAATCAGAGCCTCTGGGCTCTACTTTGTAACAGCGCATTGACAAATCTTGTCACTTGAAAGAGTTAATTTCACTCGCCTTCAGTCTCAAACTGTAAACAGACCAATCCTGAGGCATGTGATAATTGTTTTCTCCCTGGGTGGAAATGGCAATAAACTTAAATGAAGTGAAATGCGCTTTTTATTTTATTTGATTAAGTTTAGATTACAGGCAAACGTTTGATCAACACCTAATCATGTGACTTCTCAACAAAGCATTTTTTTTTTTATATACACTTCAGGTACCTGAACTACACAGCAGTTCTGCTGCTCTTTTTTCACATTGCTTAATACATGTACATGTATAAATATAAGTGAGAATATAAATGTGGGTACATTCACAAAACAGAGGCAGCACGCTATAATTGTAGCGCTATTTAAAAAAAACAAATCCCTTGTCCCAGTCCTTTTTTATTTTGACAAGGGTTTACAACAAACTTCTAACTGTTGCGACAGTGGGTCTCATTTAATGGTAATTATGGAGGGGCTATGCTAATATATATGGATATCATGCATCACAACAGCGTACCAGTAATCAAATGCACATTGCTTTGAAAAGGGTGTTTACAATGACTTTGTAAGATTTTAGAATGATATTACAGAAATGTTCCAATTGAAATGTATATGTGCTAAAGTTGTGCGAATATGCTACTGCTGCTACCAATCCAACTGAAGTTTATTTTAACTACTTATGTTTATATGTGCTTTGTTTTTGATTAATCAGCATTGCTACCATCAGAATTGCTATATGAACTTCAGAAAAAATATGTCTGGTTAATCAAATCAATACATTTTCAAAGAAAAGTTAAAACTACTATAAATATTATAAGAGAAGTATTTTCTGTTAAAATATTTTTCAACAGCAGGATTTGAAGCTATGACTTTAAGCTAAGGGTTTATTGATTGATCTAAATGGAGAGTTCAGCGTACTGTGTAACATCTTGTACCGATAAATATTGCATTCATAATGTATATGTATAAACCTGTTTCCAGATTATTTATAGAAGTATGTTGTGAAATTCCTAACAATGTACTTTTGACAATCATGGGGAAGCACTGATGTAGCTCTGTGACCTTTTGCTGGTTGCCATTTTTTATACAGATTTCATTGGCCCTTGTGTTATTTGTTCTGAAGTTGTGCATTAAGCATTTCTTAACACAAGACTTGCAACAGAATTACAGGCGATAAGGAAGTGTATTTCTGTCACAGTAAGATGATGATTTTTTTATTTGTCCCTTGACTTTGTACATTTTGACTCATGGAACACTGTTAATCATATCAAATTGACACTACCCTACCCCCGCTAGGTGTTCCACGCTTAGAATATGTACAGTATTTCCAAAAAGTAGGAAAGTATAGTACGATGACAGTATGATGACATCAGAATTCTAGAAAAAGAACGTTCCTTTTTGGGTGCCAACAGTCATTGTAAATGTAGCCTTTGGGTTATATGGAGTTCCATCCTGACAATCACAGAACTGTAGTAAAGTGAGTGTTCTAAATGTTAATACACAGTAACTACAATGTAGTTAATGTACCGGTATTTTCAAATGTATTACATTTTATTTTTAATACAATTGAATATCTTCTGTTAGTGTTTGAAATTTGGGTAACCGGGTATAAATGCAATTTTAAATAAGGGATGCTGTAGTTATGGATAGGAAGGCAGATTGTTCAAAAATATGTAAAAGTATGTAATCCAGTGCGAGGGCCTACAAGTTTATGTGCTGTGGAAGCGCGAAGGATGGCCCTTTGGAAACTAAACTGAAAGTTAAGGGCACCTTTAAGTTCCATACTTAAAGAATGGCCCATCTGCAAAAAAAACCCCAAATATTGTTGGATATAGGACAACGCCCATATTTCTATACAGGAAATCAGCTCCCAAGACATTAAAAAAACACACACACAGTTGTTATTATATGGGGCAAAGCCTTGTAAAGGTAATTTACTAACTCTGCATGTGATTTGAATTGAGCGATTAGCGGTAATTCAATAAGTGATTGAAGGACAGAGCGCATGAATCAAAAGTGTAAAGTATGGAAGCCTCTTCAGAGGGTCTTTTGTTTTTGACCCAAATCTCAATCGCTACCTCTGTTTGCGAGTCACAAGTCATAATCGGCAAGCGGCCAAATGTCCATTCCTTGCAGGTTCACTGTCTGTTCCACTTTGATTTTTTTAAAAATTTGTATAAAAGTTTTGTCTCACATGCAAACTGCGAGTTTAAGTCCAGAGAATTCCATAGTGACCACTTATTAGATTACAGGGATACCTAATAATACTCTACAGATTAGGAGGTTCAATCGAATTAAACTTCTACTGACACTCTGTGCATTGGAATTTGAGAGTTCGGTGCGGCTCTCATGAGTATGTGCCTACCTACAATCATATTAATGTTAATGTCACTAAAAACAAAACAACAAACAGGATACAGCAGACAGAGAAACCAACTAGCAATACATTTTACCTGGTTTAAAATATTTTCAAAAATGAAAGCGTTGAAAAGTTTATATATCCTTCATGTTGGTACACACCTATTGAATTCACGCCATGCATTCTTGAACTGGGCTGATTTAACACTAATATTAGACCTTGTAAGATTAGGGATTTCTAGATCAGGGACTGTGAAACCTTAGGTACTCCTCAGATTATCAACTACTTTACGATAAAGTGCATTAGGCACCATAGTTGGAAAAAAGAATGTTGCTTGTATCTAGTTTTGTAACATTAGCAGTACACATTTTCTTTTGCAGAAATCCTGTCAGGATTGGTGCCCTAGCCTTAAAACTAGTACAAAGTTTTCCTCCCAGTTTAATCCTATAGAAGTAGCAAGATACCACAAAGAACAATAATGTAACTTGTTTATAGGTATCAATCAGATAAGATGGGTGTAAACTCTTCCCTTGCTCCAAATAGGACCTGTATCGTACCACCAGCTTTGACTATAAAAATGAAAGCATCTAAAGAATCTTGACTTGGGATCAACTTTCGACCTCCACCATCATTTCTACAGAAGAATTAGGGTGGCAGGGGCATGTCAGGTGTAAACAGATAAGGTCAGAAAATACACTCTGCCCCCTATTTCTTTGTAATATTCAACCATGGCCCCTCCATGACGGACTATCCCCTGGTCTTTCAACACAATCTCATCACACGGCACAGACACACAGCTCTTCCCAGCCACGGTATGAACAGAATGCTTATAGCAAGTAGCTGGAAGTTACGATTTGAATACAACTGTAAAGATGTTCAACCTAAACAGAGCTGCATGTGAAGATGGAGTTTCCAGAGACCCCACAGTGGGGTAAGGAGAACAAAATAGGGTTCTAATTTTGCCCACTTTATACACCCCAAACTGATATATCAAAAAGATGCATACCATTCTGTTGACCTTAATATACAGGACTTGTGGTTTTTTCACATATAAGAATGGAATGAGGCTCTACGTGTTTATTCAGCCATACAGTACACTTAATTTCTCTATTTTTAGAAGTAATTGTTGTAAGTATCTGCTGCGGAAAGTTGAAAAAAAAAATTGCATCAGTATGTTGGGGAGAAGAATGGAAATTCTGCTCTGGTTTGGAGAAACACATGTTTTTATGTGTGTGGAATAAGAAGAGACACCAGGTCCAGTTCTTTCTTTTCATCTTTCTTTCTTTCTTTTCAAAATGTACTTAGAAAGACAAATATGTTTTTTGTATTTTGTTTTGTCAGTATTTTAATGAAATTGTGCAACTAACTTTTTCAACTAAGTGACCACTGCATCTCCTTATAGAAGAGTTTGAAGAATACACTTATAACACTGGTATGTTCAGAAAAAGAAGCATTACCAGCAATGGCAGCAGATAGATTTGGAACAGATATTTCGCAGTGTTCTTGATACAGTTGCACAATGAACACGGTGCCATGGTATTGCAATGGATTCCCACTGTGTGTTGCTTCATTTCTTACAGATCATTGTAGGGCTACATCGCTGCCTTAGAAGTGGAATTGGTAAGGGAAGTTTAAATTATGTTCTGCAGTAACATGGTACCATATCAGTAACAGACACTGCGATTCCTTATTAAGACCACTGTGCATTGGGCTGCCATTGTTGTTAATGCTGTGTTGTGCTAATGTTATTGCTAGAGATTCTTCAATGTAATGAACTGGTATTATAATGGCATCACAATGGTAATATTTCAGGCATAATAACCATAATATATGTGCAGCAGTGCTTTGGAAGGGGTTCAGCACAAGCCTTCCATTTGCCTGTGATTGTGAAATCGGAAAGCCTTTGGTAACAGCACAAAACATCTTGTGCTGGCACACAGAGTCTATTGTGAGTTCGGGGGAGCTGCAGGCAGCTTTGCTTCAGGCTCCCTGGGACCCCCTTTAGTTACCCCTCCACTCCAGCGCTGCATGACGGATTGCCCCATTCTTTTTCAACTCACCGGAAATCATAATTCCGTAGATAATTGATTTTTGCTGCCCAATATCCTTTTTGCTGCAACGTCTTCCATCAATTAGATTAATTGTTTGATATCATAATACACCATCGTGTTTCATAACCTTGGGCTTATTTATACATTTATAGAATTTGCCCCCCCCTCTACACATGCACTTTTATAATTAGTTTTTGGTTGGTGAGATCTTTACTAACATTAGCCCCTCTCAGACAATCAAAACACTGACTTTCTTGTCACTTGTTCAGCTTGTCTCAGTGGCAGATGATGTCGAGGATGTGGTGCAGCTATAGAGATTATTTGCTTGTGGGTCTTAGTACAAATCCCACCATTTCTCATGACTGGCGTATGGCGAATAAACTCTTTAAAAAAAATGTGTACATATTGTTGTGGAGAGTAGCTGCAGTGAGGGAATATTGGGCTAATACTAAGTTGGAGAAAAAATATGGAGGTGAAGTTTTTATTTTACTGAATTATTTGGGGTAGACTATTGCTACAAATCCATATCATATGGGAATATAAAATATGCAAATAGTCTTTGATATTCAGTTATAAAACTGTTTCTCTCATTTACCATGAGGCTTGTGATGGACACATAAAAATTACAGAAATGTGTCAACCAGGTGATCTGAAACACATACCAGGAACACTAAAAGCCTATACAGTCTTGATGGTTAAACAATAAGTTAATCAAATCATTAACTTAAAACTGCTTAGATTTGAGAGTGGTCAGTATAATGATCCATACTTTATATGAAGCATCAATTTTTAAACATTGAGTTAAAGCATGGAATGCAATGTTGTTTAGGCTGTGAGAGGAAAAGTTTATATAAAAAAAATTCTAAAATAAATGTTTTACACAGCTGTAACAATCACTGTTGCACACAATTGTTGTTTTGAGATTCAGCTTTTATTAGGGAGGTCCCCTAAATCCTTTGTTTAGAAAGATACAGGGTATTAATGCTTGTGATAGGGTAGCCGTCTGCTATGTTGGTGTGTGCATTCGCTGCTGAGTGATAGGCAGGAGATCGAGATGGAGGTTGAAGTTCATACGCCCTGCAGGCGAACATGATTTATTTACACATCATCAACATACTGAACAGCTCACGTGGCACTAACAGCAATGGGCGCGCACAGAGCACATACAACACAGTGTATGAAAACTTTGGTAGGATCTACAATCTCTGAACTAATCTTCTCTGTTCAATAATAAAGTAACGTTGCTGAAGAGGTTGATCATGGTGGATAAACGGTTAGGGCGGATATGTGATGGATTACTGCGTATATATATATACATAAAGGCCAGCAGTGTGGAGTAGTGGTTAGGGCTCTGGACTCTTGACCGGAGGGTCGTAGGTTCAATCCTATGTGGTGGACAGTGCTGCTGTACCCTTGAGCAAGGTACTTTACCTAGATTGCTCCAGTAAAAACCCAACTGAATAAATGGGCATTTGTATGTAAAAATAATGTGATATCTTGTAACAATTGTAAGTCGCCCTGGATAAGGGCGTCTGCTAAGAAATAAATAATAATAATAATAATTATAATAAGTAGTTAAAATTTGGTCCTAGAGTCATGCCACCTTTGCTTGAATCCTGATCATGTCAAGTTGTCGATCTTGGCTGGGGATCTACAGGGAGTACTGCATTAGCCTTTGCACTGCCTTGGGGTTATGCTGGAAAATTGCTCTCTTGCAACTGCCACTAGTCAGGCACTCCGGGCAGAGACTACCCAGGCTAGGCCCTTGCCTCTAGAGTTCAGCAACTTGGTAACATCTGTTGCCAAGGTTTGGCATGTGTAAAGAGGCGAATGGTTTGACAGTGTGAACAGAGGTAGTCCTGTGACTTCTTCGGATTGGCAAGCGGTGAGATGACTTTCAAACTAGGCTTTTCCAAGGGGATAGAAAATGGAAGTTCTGGCACCTTGTACATTGGAATTCTTGTTTCACTACAGATCTTTGGCATCTTTCAAAAGTGCTGCTTACTGTATATCATCGGTTTTACAGCTAAGTAATTGACTCAAGCACTTTCTGGTAAGGGTGGTTTATTTTTTATTTTACAAAAAAAAACTGTATTCTGAGAATGGATATTACAAAATACTGACCACACATTTAAACTTTGCTGCTAAATGGGAATTTATATATTTTTGCTTTAATAGAAGTCATTTTAAAATTTAGCGTATTACCTGTGTACTGTGGTATAAAATAGCAGAAAGTTTGTGGGTGAAACAGTCACAACATAATGACTACAGTATCCTTTTAGTTTTAAACATCTGAACTCCCTTATAACGCAATCATATTATCCCCTCACCCCAGCCCCCCACTAAACATAAACCTTGGATCCTGCCTGTGCTCACTTACATAAGATAATGTAATTGAGAAGGGCTTAGAGCTATAATTCTTGTTAAAATCTGTCAGTTTATGAGCAAACCGGGCCAAATATTCTTCATTGTTTTTCGTAGAAATTTGGCAGAGAGCTTATTAATTTTAGCAATGGCAGTGATTACCGTAGCCAAGTCTGCCAAGTCCCTGCGGCCAGTTCAATCTGCCAGGGGTAAAATGGGCACAACATCTCACAGCTGTGTGGGGATCTGAGGAGTGGGAGGGGGAGGGGATGGGGAGGGGTGCAGGGAAACAAAGTACTGTTTCTCTGCTCTGCCTTCCTTGGAATGAATGCACTGTGAAAACAAGACATCCTCTTCCAGGCAAGTGTACTCACAAATTGAATAAAAGAACATGACTCTGATTAAGTTTGTTTGAAAGAAGGTCTTTCTTGTCTACCACAGCCATTAGTAAAGACTGTGGTTCTGTGTTTCTCTTCTTATCTTCTCCACCAGGGTCACCACGGCTTTTACACAACTGTACCTGAGTGTTGCTCACAGTAAGGCTTCACCTGTCAGACCAACTATAGTACAGGAAAAAGGAGGGGACACAGGCCAAATATTCATAGACCTGCCTTTCTTTCTTGCTAGTTAAAGAGCAATGCTGGATGTTTTACCCTTATTATAGTTTACCACAGTATTTTTACATGGTGTTTATGCAGTTTTCTCATGCTTTTCCCATGGTTATACTATGCATTTAGCATAGTTTACGCAGGTTTGCCATTTTTATCAATATTCTTTACTATACCTCGCTATTCTTGTCAATGTTTACCTATGCTTTATTACACTTTGCCATGCTTTTGCTAGGGGAAACAAGTGCTCCCTCATTATTTTGTTAACTGACTTACACCTAAAAAATATTGAGGGTAGTAAAGCGAGGGGTCCTTACACAAAAAATAATACTATATATGAAAAGTTTACTTTCAATGTGGCTTAACCATGAATTAACCAAGTTTGAGAATTATTTAATCAGGAAATAACAAATGCTGTCGATTAGTCTAATGAAAAATACTTCATCTAAATTAAATAAACTTTACATTGCTGACAGGATTTGAAAAACGTCATTAATTCCCAACCTTACAATGGTAAAGAGAATCTGATACATACAGTGACGTAAGGAGTACTGAACACTATGTTCCTGCTCTGAAAGCCAATACCTTTCATCAGCCCTTTGTTTTTCTCTGATCTGTTCTGTGCCATCACTACAGCGAAATTGTTTCTCATTCCATGTTAAATGAAGGGTGGCCCCCCTGTGTGAGTTCTGTGTCAATTGCCAGATGGAGCACAGACTTTGAAGCTGAGGTTGCCCCAGCTCAGCTTCCCTGCCACAGCCTGCCGTGCAAAGCCTCTACAGCTATGACTAAAAGTTTTGCAACACCCTATAGAATTAAAACATTTTGCTTCATAAAGTCAAATGAAACCTGCTGAATGTCACGTTACCATTTTCAATTACATACCGCTTTATAGTTTTCCATATACGTTACGAAAAACTGACATAAATTGACATAATGTACTATTATTATCTCTTTCGGTCGACTTTTGCAATATCATTTTGTAGTTTCTTTGATTACACGATGCTAAATAAAAGATCTAAATTATGTTCATATAGTTTTTTCTTTTTTTGAATTAAGTCTCAATCCTAAAATTTTAGGTGACGCAAAACTTTTGGCCATAGCAGTACACTACATTGCTCTTTCCTGCACTGGAAAAGAAGACATCAAGATCAAGGAGCTGGAATCAACACTACTGTGTATGCCACGCCAAACCTCTATACCTTTAAAAAATGTGTGTGTGGTAGAGCTATAAAAAATGGTGCTACTTGGTACTGGTACTGCTAGAGTTATACTCCCACTGTACTACTAATCACATTTATTTCAAAGCTTCCACTTATAAAAGTTTAACAAGGTGTTGGCAAAGTGAATGCAAACAGGCATGGCTGAGGAATAGTACAATTCATGGAATGCCACAGTAAACATATATTAAAAGCATAGGACGAGCAAAAGAAAACGGCAGAGTTACTGTGCAAATTTTCCATGGTAAACGTTTCATTCTAAATTTATTAAGTTGCAAGTGTCTCATGATGTCCTCTGAGTTGCTGGTGTCTTCTGGTTCTGGATCATAAACAGTTGTTCAACTGTTGTTGCGGTTCTTAAGTCTCTCGTATGTTAAGTTTTGGAGTAAAATGTGTTACTTTTCAAAGCTATTAATTAAACATGCGGTCGCTTAAAAGAACTCAGAGATATTGAAAACATGTGAGCCACCAAAAAGCATCTTTTAGTCAATGTTAGAACCGTAAGTGAGGGCAACACATATTATCTGAGATTTCATGGAATAATTTTGTCAGCTCTGCGTACTTTAACAAATGAAATGACTAATTTTAAAAGAACTTGTTGCAGATTAAATAGTTTTGGATAAGAGTGTATGAAATGACCTCCTGTTGTAGGAGCACACCAGACGAACAGGCCTAGACAATGCATGGCCTCTGCCTTGGAGTCCCCAGTCCCCTGAGCTGCTCTTGTTTTGGTAGGTGCTGTGGATCTGCAGGAGCAGTACAAGTGGTCTGCACCTGCTTCACACTCTGCCCTCGCTCAGCTGCCTCAGCAGGGGAAAGTGAAGGAAGTGAGGGGCGCAGGGCAGGGGGGCTGGGGGGCAGCATCCCCGCAGTGACATGAAACACACAGCCACTGAAAAATGATCCTCACAGCCCAGAACAACATGGGCTCCCAGGCTGCAGTAACCCCCCCAAAAAACCATGATCCCACACTGACTGGCTTTCTGAGGCTAGTCTCTGTTTGAAAGCTCCCTCTATTCCCTGCTAAAGCACTGTCTATTTCCCAGCTAAGGATAACTTAATTGCCTGTCTAACATAGACGACAGGGTCTAATTTAATGATCTACTGTGGCAGATCTGAATACTACCGCACTAAAATGTATAAACCTGATTTTTTAACTCTGTAGGGCACTTCAATAATTTAATATTTTTGATTTGTAAGTCAGTTAGTGAATTAAAGAGGAAGCACTGTATTTACTATATGGAATATTGAGATACTGCTTATTTAGTATTTAGTTGAATGGTAAATTGTTCATCTTTGACCCATATGGTTTGCAATTGTGTCCAGGCCTTGCCTTTCCATTTAATTCAATGGGCTGAGATGCCAGCTCAATGCCTGTTTAATACAAAGTGATATTTTTCCATGCAGTTTAGCGATGAAGGGCAATAAAACCCTGTTTCAGGCAAGTGTTTAAGCAACTTTTTAAAGCAATTATCACTAAATGTCTGAAATCAAGATATTTCAGATATTGCAACTTGGTGAAAATTGCTAGAAAAGTCACAAAGAAAAAGATGCCTGAAAGTTGCTTGGAGCATTATGGGCTTAGTGGGAATTCACTGGAGGGAATTCATTGGTTACATTAACCTGGTAAAATGTCACACGAGTTAAGTACAGTTTACTGCACAAGGGACTATTTTCTTTTCAATGAGTCTTCAGTGTCATTGCGCAAATACCATTTTAATAATGAATAAAAAACACCTTTATGAAAACAAAAAAAGGTAAAAGGTACTGAACCTTTCTTCACCCTAAGCTAACAGTGCAGTGGGAGGCTTGTGGCTTGTTAGCAATACACACAGAGGCCCCTCTCCAAATTAAAACAAAAGTCAATTTCAACAAATTCTAAACCAACTACCGCTCTCCATGGAGGGTATCCCCTTTCAAAAGCATACTTTGAACTCTGAAGCCCGGTATGAAGCTACATTATTAGGAAACTGAGATATCTGCCCAAGTTTCCTAATTGAGTTTTCATAATAATATATTGCATTTTTTCCTCTGTAGTTAGTTACCAATAGTATTCAGATTTATACAGCAACATTAAAATAATAATGTAATCTTATAGTGAAATATGTATATGACACAATATGTCACACTATATTTTCATATATCCCTTTCAGTCACTGTGTGCAGAATTGTATTATGTTAAGTTTCCTATCTAAGTATCTATTTTATAATGCATATATGTTTTTTGTTTTTTTCAAAGTTATGGCAGGGTAGCTTCTTGAACTCCATTGAATTCACACAAACTGTTAAAAAATGTTGAAAAATTCAATGACTGAATGGTAAATAAAATATATACTGCTTAAAGAATCAACTATATATAATCACTTTACTTTTTATTTAATTAAAATAGGTGTTGATGCTGCAGTTACTTTATTTTGTTCAGAAGTAAATGCAAAGTATTTTGGGGGTATGAATTATTTCAGGCAAATTGGGGAGAAATGGGAAATTCTCTCTCACAAATGCATTTAAAGTATTACAAAATGACCCTCTATTTATGTCTTGTAAAATTACATAAGAACTAATGGACACCCAACTGCTGTGGTAAGATTTCTATCATTTCAGTAGCTTTTTACCAAATTGTAAAAAATTTCAGAATATGTACCTTTAGTTAGAGTCAGGTTCAGCTTCAGTTTTCTCCAAGACAGCTCTTAAACAGTTTATTTGAATACAAATCACAAATGTTTGCAAACTGAGCTCTTGAGGCTTCTGACCTGGTGGGCCCTGCATGACCCCCACTGTGTTTCTGCTTTGGATTTTGGAAAAATTGAGAGGGGTTGCCATGCTGGGCCTCTGAAACTCAGTGAAAGTGAGAAATAAACTCATCACCCCTCTAAAACAAAAACAGCTCAGCATGCTCCCTGTCAGTCTACCTTGTGTGTAACAGGAGTCCCAAACTGATAGCAGCTTGCAAATCCCCAGCTCTCCAACCAAGACTGAAACATCTGTCACTGCATTCTTTGGGTGTGAGGCTATTGGTTAAGGTCAGGTGGCTGAGAGTCAAATCTGTAGCTAGTACAGTGTTGAAAAACTAGAATTTAAAACATTGCACGTGCATACAGAGTGTCCTCTTAATTATTCATAATGAATCAGATTACAGCCAAATGTAATCCGAAACATCCGAAAGAGGCTAGGAGTTTGGTGAACATTGAGATAGTTATGGTGTTTCACCATGCAGAGTGTTACAGACAGATTTTAAAGTTTACAATGTATTTTAAAGTTCACCAAGTGAGCGGCATCTGTAAAGATGGGCTGAATACATCAGTCACCATGAATAGTGGGGTTATGAAATTAGTTGTAGTGGAGGTGGGGAGCAGGGGGGCAATGCATTAACTGATAATGACCCAATATAATGTGAATGGGTACAAAAACAAAGTATTTTATGTTCAAAGTTTGCAGCATGATAGTGACTTGAAGGTTAAACATTGATTGGGGTTATGTGTAGACGCTGCTGGATGTTTCTGTAGTCTTTGCCTCCTGATGAAGCAACAAGGTGCAGCTATTATTGGTTTGTTTAACAACAGACAAGTACAGTTTCTTAGAAAACAAACTTTATTTAATTTACTAAAACAGAACAACTATGCACTCCCTATGAGCCAGGGTGGGAACATTCATGGTTTGAGTTTCATTGTTCTGTGGAGGCCGAGTGACTTAAAAGCAAGCTATCGGTCTGTTTTCACCTGAGCATGCTTAACCATACAGACTACAGTATGTTTTTACCCTATTCTTAACATGGCACACAGTACTAAACTATTGGAAAGTAGAAACAGAGACCCGCAATGGACCTGCTGGGGATTGATAGTCATGTAATTCAATGGCTTCCATGTCTAAGCATAGTAAATCATGGTTTGTGCAGGAAACCCATGGCTCTGGCATGGCATATTTTAATAAGGGATCTGGCATTAGTGCAAATGGCAGTGAGTGAAGTAGAATACAAAGGGCCCCATTTGTTTCCCATTGAAAACTCAAGAATATAAAATAAACTCATTTGTAATAACAGTCGGCATTTATAGTGTTTTCTGTTTTAGGGTTGGTTCCAAAGGAGCGGGGGGAAAAAAAGCATAAACTTTACAAGTATTGCTGTTTGTTTCCAGAAACTATTCTAACCACAATTACCCTCCCTCCATGGTAGGACTGTGCAAAACCAATCCGTCAGTTTCTACAGACACCCAAACAGAAACAGACAGAATGTCATAACCTATGATCAACACATTTTAATAAACTGACACTCTACTGTACATTTAATTAACTTAAAATGATAAAGAACTTTGTTTATTAAAAAAAAAATGCTATTTGCTCTTATACTTCCATATCTATTTTATCTTTATGATTCTGATTTACAATAAAATCATGCTTGGTGGATTGTTACAAGCCAAGGTTCTGTAGAAATGAGCAAATTAGGTGTTTTATGGCTGCAGGAAGACTGTCTAGTACAGTGATAAAACCACTAGCTGAAACATTATCCTATTTGTTAAATTAAACTGAAAGACTATACATCACAAGGGAGTAACAGTAAGTAAGAAGTTTATTTGAAAAAGTACTAATCAGATACTTCACACCTATTTCATTTCTTAGTTTTATATCTTTATGTGTGTTCCCTATTATTCTCTGTTGTGTTTCTACTTAGATAATTATTTATCCAGCTTACTAACTAATGTCCTTTATAAACCACTGGGGCCTGCTTCTGAAAAGACTCCTAATATCTGAATTTCTGTCCCCTCTGAAAATGTAATTTATCATTTACTAATTTACAGTTTCACTGATGCAGAGGGAGCAGAAATTACAGTTGCACCTCCCTAGCAATCATTTCTAAAAGGAGTATAGTTTTGTCAGCTTTCTCCTTCCCTACCTTCCCTGTCTAATCACAATACTGTATATTAAAATCTTTTGAATGCTCCTATTCCTAAAGCTTTAACACATTATTTAAAGACTTTTAAATACATTTCATTAAGTTTGATATTCACTAGGTTGCTGTTGCTTTCTTGAACAACCGTTTAGAAAAGTTTTATAAGACCAACTTAAAAAAAACTCAGCGCTTAATGACCCCTATATAATAATGCAACTCCTAAACAGCTATGCCATGTGGATTTTTGACAGGTGTGTTTTCAGTTGGGATGACGTTTTGAAGCTTGCCATTCAGAGGTGATAAAGTGAGCTTCAGACCAGCCCCCCACACAGATCCTTTCATCTGAGGCCTTCGTGTGATGTGGCAGAATTCTCAGAGACTGTTCGACCATAAATATCTCTGAATCCAGGCAGTAACACAGGCCATTATTCCACTATGCCCTGCTGCTGTGCAAGTGTGCTCCAGATTGACCTGAAAACAGTGAAGAGCTTATCCTGGGAGTCCAGAGATATAATACATTAGTTTGATATAATTCCCCTCACAGGTTAGGAAACTTTTGTAGCTGATGATGCTAATATAAATGTAACAGTTAAGGTTAGAAGTGAGGTAAAACAAGGATTATCCAGTTACTTGTAACATTAGCCAGAAAAAAAGCTGGATAATTCTAGTCTTTACCAATTTTTTGTAGCTGGGAAAAAAAGTAAAATGTCTTTCTTACAGTAGCATAGATAGAATGGTGACTGAAACTAGTAAGAAAAATAAAATAGGTGTGAAGTCACAGTCATGCTTTATTTGCTAACGCGTAATTTAGCATTACACAACTCTCAATATCATTTCAGCCAATCAGAGCACAGAAAGCCATTCAGTTATTACACAGCAAGAGCACAAATGAAGAGTACATTCCTCCACCGATGCAATTATACAGATAGATAATAACCAAAGCATTGCATAAATTACATAATATAAGTAACATCTCTTGGTAACCTGATGTTTACTAAATATTCCCTTGTTAACCAGCCACTGCTTGATTATTCTTTTCATAGTATATTAGAATGGATGGTGTCCATAGAATGTAATGGAAGTGCAGTGTCAGACTGTTGTATAAAAAGTAATAATGTACTGGCAAACACACTGCATACATTTAATGCTTTTTGATGTTTTGTTTTAGACTCAGCTTTTCAGAATGTGCTCAGCAGATCTATACATACCTGAGTGATTGTGTCTCTAAGAGTTTACCATTGTGTTTTTGCACAGTATTTTTGCAGTTTTACCATGCTTTTTATATGGTTATACTATGCATTTACCCCAGTTTACCAAGGTTTGCTGCATTTGTTAATATGCTTTACCATACCTCACTATTATTTACAATGCTTACCTATGCTTTGTTTTTACTATGGCAACATTTTATAAGGGGTGGTATATAACACTATTTGTTTTTAGTTATGAAAGATTATTTGTTTGTTGATGTTTCTTAACATAAACATGACTTGTTCTGTTTTTTTAAGATCATCTACACTGCTCATCGCAGCCAACAATGTATGGAACAAGCCCATCTATAGGACTGCAAATATTCAACTGAATAATATTACAAAAAACAACTTGAAAATGACAGAAACTAAATATCGTTGTGTGCGTGTTTGTGTATGTGTGTATCTTATAACTCCTGACATGATCAAAGATAAATCATTTGATTTGAGTTGAGTTGATGAAGACAGCTTTAATGTGTTCTGGTTGCCTAAATTAAAGTCGGAGCCCTCCTGATTTGAGCTGGTTCTTCAATCCTAGCTTCTACAGAACAAGGCTATTATATAACACCTAATTGCTTTCTGTGTCACTATTAATAATGGAAGCAGCCGACATCCACAAAGAACAAGTGTATGAAGTGTACTTTGCAGCTCTGTTCCTGTAAAAAAAAAAGGATATAATCAAATACATTGGAGGCTCACAATGTAATGTTGGATAGACACCAAAGTACAGTACTATGTAGTATAATTCTGGAAAACCTGGACAATATCTGCACAAAGCCCAATAACTAACTGAAGTTTGGCAAATATTGAATTTTAGGACTTGAACAAAAGATAGTGTTTGCTTATTCGCAAAAATATGTGGGGAATTATTGATCATATTTGTAACATATACAATAAGGCATTGTCATTCCTGCAAAAATGTCTGAGCAGCAACTGGAAGGGTCATATTGGTTCAAGAACTGGTTAAAAAAAAAATAGGTAAAAACATGATTGTGAATAGCTCCATTGCATGTATAACAACTGTGGCATTCACTGTAATTTGGTCTACTTTTCTTCATGGTCATCCAATCCTTTGCTCACCAAAATGCATGCCATTTGTTGAAGGTCATTTGTTGATTAATTAAACCAGGAGATGTTCTGCAACCATTTAACCGACTGGCCACCCAATAAATAAATACCTGAAAACATTTTTTTTTTAAAACACATCCTTCTATGGAATGGGATTTTGTTAGAAATTGTAAGAAGCCGAAAGCCTGTGGCGATTTCTCTTACAAGTCAATTTTCCCTTTTTGATCTCCTTTTAAAATGTATAATTCAATTAGTATGGTGAGCCTGTGGGTACTGAAGAGGGGCTGACCCCCCTGAGAGAAACACTGGAATTCATGGGGGTGAGGGGGTGGGGGGTGTCTTCTAATAGGGGGATTATTGTGTGTAGTCTGGAGGAAAGGGAAGGAGAAGGTTCGCAAAAGAAACTGAAAACGGATTCTCACTCTACCCTGAGGCTGAGTCCTGACCCAGGCTTACTAATTCCTCATGCACAAGGTGCACTCAGAGTTCAACAATATGCACAAAGTGCCTGGAAACTGGTATGGGTTTGGCTATGGGAATTGGGGAATTGTTGGTAAGTAAGAAGCACTTTTTTACACAGTGATTAATAAATGCATGGAATTTTAAAATCCTGTTTTTTTATGTGAAATGGTCCTACGTAATAAATGTGACCCTATATAATAATATTACCTTTGAAAGGCCTTTTTAGTTGATGAGATTTGCAACCATCTGAAAGGTTCTGGTTATGTGATCTTGTGACCTTTTTTTGTTGTGTAAAACTATAAGAAACTCAAGTCAAGAAGAGAAACGTTTCGGCTAGTGCCTTCTTCAGTGTATTGTGACCTATTGTGTTCCTAAAATATTTATAAGTTGACCCTTGTGGGGGACGGGGGCAGGGTTGGAGGTTGTGAGGTTTGGGTCACCACAGGATGAGAAGCGTAACAAGTTGAAAGTTAATTCTGGTTGGAATGACTGGGGAGTAAACTCAGACTGCTTGTAATGATCACTGTGTCTTCTCATTCTGACAGTGTTCTCCAACACCTATTGCTGAACCACATCATGTTGGCAGCTGTCTTGTTTTGACAGTGCTAGACGCTCCGTTCATCATCGTTTCAACAGGTTTTCTGAAGGGTCAATCGCAATCAAAGCTGTGTTACTAACCCTCTTGTGTTGACAGCCCCACTCTCTACCAGCCTCTTTATCTGTACAGCCTTTCTCAAAGGCTCACGTCTTTTGCTGGTCACATCTACAATTGAACCATGTCAAAGTGAAGCAACCACAATTATTATTTTAAAAGTTAGAATTTTAGGGGGCTAACTACAAAGGCTGTGCACAGCAACTGGAAAAGGAGGTCAACTCCACGTGGCCCTATTTTCCACTTTCGGCAAATTTACCATTTATTATGGAGGGGGCAATTTGCCCATATGGTAAAATATAGGACCATGTTCTAAATACAGCAGTTAATGTTGGTTCATTTTAGGATGTGCATATCCAGATATTGTAACTGGCTCCCTGCTCTTCCATTCTCAGAATTTAATAGTACATGATGTCAGTAACACATATGGTAAAATTTCCCCTGTAGTAAGATTTTGAAGGTTTAACACATTTTCTAAGCTTTTGCAATAAAGATCAGACTTGTTATTTTAACTAAACTGTCATTTAAAACACCATATTAAACATTTGGATCAGGCACTACTAAACTGGAAACAGCCCCAGGTGTTAAGTGTAGGGTTAGGGTTAAGGCCCCATATGATTTATATTAGATGGAGTCTCTGTAAAGTAAAGTTGAGTGTTGGGCAAACACATGTTGCACAACAGAGACAGATTTTAACAGATAAATCCCAAGACAAGAAACAGTGAGGGAGATCCCAACCAGTGGCTACCTTATCAGATAAAAAACATGTTCCAAATTCATTGGTTTGCATTCTGGGTAATACAGTGGTATTATTATGATACTCCAATGGAACTTTTAAGTTTTCTGTAAAGGTCTTCACTTAATCAGCATTATACTTTAAGGCAATCCCAAGAATGTAAGAACACCTACTGTTCTGATAATTTTGTTTACCAGCAGCATATCTACAGGAAGCCTTGAACAGGGCGGCAGGACAGGTCAAAGGTCGTGGCCATGACAGCATGTACCTTGGTGAGAGAGGCATATACCCAAAGAGTCCAAACACAAAGAGTATCCACAGGCCCATCTGATGGCTGTAGCCAACCCCCCAAAAACGTATCAGACAAAAAAAAAACAACCCACGATTAAGCCTTTGCTTAGAAAAACATTATCAGGTCACAGGTCGTCTGATGAGATCACAAAGGCCTTTTATCCTAAGAAAGCTGATTTACAGAGAGCGGAGCCCGATCTCTTTAGGGGATACTTGCTTTATTTGTGTACGGTGAACTATTTCAGTTACAAGGTTTGCAAACGTGATTGTTTTTTTTGTTTTTTTTTTGCTTCGTTGTTTCTGATACAGAACAACTCCATTTGTTAAACTGTTTTGGGAACATGTACCTGGGTCATGCAACATGCAGCTTTCAGTTACAATTAACATAAAAACATTGCGGCACATAGAAAACTAGAAAGAAAACAAAAGGTGTTTGCCTAAGACTTCAAATTCCACCAATGTGCGCTCGAATACGATTTTGTTTATAGGTCTATTAATAGGTATTGGGTGGGTTTTGGGGAACAGTTTGGCATACAGATTTGTAACTGGCTGTTTCATTCCCCTATCATTATGAACCTCTATATAACATTTCAGATCACTCCAACAAGGTGTTCAGAAGTTAAATGGGTCACAAGCTTTCATAGAAACAAACAAGAAAACCTGTAAAAACAGTATAGACACAGCACTTGTGCAAATCAAATTCAAATTCTACTGTTTAGATCAATTGAATAAACTCACAGTGCTTCAAAATGTTTTTGAAATACAGCACATAGAAAACTACATGTGGCCTCTTCAAATGCCATGTTGCATGTTTGCAAATTGCAAATTGCATTAATATAAAGTGTATTTATATTAAAGTATTTCTTTTAAATTAAATATGTTGGACCATGTTGACCTCAGAAAGAAAATATATAATTGGATATACATTCATATTTTTAATAATTCTTGCAGATGTCACTTAAATATTGTAATAGTCTAAAACTGGTGCAATATGGAAATATAATAGAGAATGTATTTGAAAATATGTGAGTCTGAAGTCAGCCGTTTAATATATGTATAGGTAATTTGCTTTAGCATCATTTAAGAGAAACCTCATAATAGTGTTTGTAATTTCAGGCTATGCTTTTTACATGGGAATGGCTTCAACCTTTCAATTGAGTTGTCAGTTTCAGTCTGACACCCTTATTTTTCAACAGTATTAAATTGAAGGGACTGTCTGCCTGTGCTTTACTGCACATTTTATGTGGGGCCTGTAAATAATAAGTAACTTAAGAGTCCTGCTTCTCTTCTGTTCTTGATTTGGTTTGACAGACTGCGTGTGGTATGAGGGCTAGCGCTGCACTGGCAAGCCATAACGCGATGTTGGGATTCCCATGATTATGAACTGCAGCTCAAAGAGCTTGGAACAATTTAGCACCAGCCATGAAATAATCATGGCTTCTTAGAAGAAATATCCTGGCTGGCTTCTTGAGACAGAAACCCAAAGTCAGAGAGAGAGAGAGAGAGCGAGAGAAAGCGAGTGCAGCCAGCTTGCGTCAGAGCTTGGTGCCACTGTGATGGTTCCTATCCACAGGGCTTGTCTGTGTCACAGCACAGCCAGTAAAAGTCCTGGATGGGATTTCAAAGCTGAGAAAAGGGGAGTGGGTTGGCCCATGTTTGCCTGTGTTTTCTTATTAGTGGTTTTGTATTGTTGAAAGGCATTTCCATACTAGCACTCATGGCACAAAGATGTTTTCCCATCCATTTGGAAAGCCAACAAAAAAGCTGATGGCTAAGATATGAGAATGGAAAAGAGAAAATGAAATTTATTTTAGCCTCAGATCTTTTTATAAAGGGCTGATTTATCCATAACATAATAGTAATATTAACTCTGAGGTAGTGAAGTATGCAACCAAAACTGTGGTTCAGTTTGACACTTTGGGTTCCAGGATTTGGCTGATGTTAATTTCGTCTTTATGGAAAGATAAATAGTGTAGATGTATTTATTGTTTAGTGCATTCAATGGGACAGACAGACAGGCAGAGACAGCCGGGCAGAAGGAGGAATGGTTTACAGCACCAAATGAGTCTAGGGTGAAGCTGCTTTACTAATGATAGTCTCTTCATTGCAGTTTTGAATTAGTCAGTTCTATCAGGTAATGAGAAGCTAGGGAGAGCTGTTATTAGCTTTCAAAATGATCAGCCTATCAAGCATCTACTGACCCACACCCAAAGAAAACAGAACAATTCAGAGCACTTGAAAATCCTAAGGTATTAGGGTTCAGATTCCATGTCCTTACACCTCCTTAACAGATTATCATTTTTGCAGAGTAACCTTTTACCGCCTTCACATAAAGTCCTTCACCAATATGTGTCCCCAAAAGACCTCTCTCTTTTTTAAGTGTGGACTGGCCTCGCTGTCAAAATGTTATTAACAACTGATCATATATATTTTTTTCTAAATTATATTTGGCTGTATTCTTGTTTTGTGCTTATTACAATGGAAAAACACACACAAATAAACATATTTCAAAGCATTACCTCCAGTTCTTAATTACCTAATTTACTTAGTGTTCGGTTCTAGTTTGGCAAAATTAAAAATTGATCACTTTAAAAAATATATATCTCAGTGTGTGGCATAGAGGAGAAACATTCATCCTCTCTCTTATTACACAACAAATTGCAAAATAATGTTCAGCTTGTTTGCTTTGAAAGCAGCCTTGCTAATTAGAGCTTAATTGTGGAAGTAATACTATTTAGAAATATAAAATACACTTTACAAGCACTAAAGATGAAGTCGGACCAACAAAAAGTAAATGCTAACTATAAATAGGACTCTCTGACTAATTTTGATTCTAAACTAATTTTCTTCCTAAACACTTCCATATGTGCATCAGATATAATCCTCCCCATTGTGCTGCATGGGCCAGCTGAAAAGGATGTGAAAGTGATGACAGTGCTTAAAATGCTGTGTCCGACACAATATTGAATATATAAATTTTCATCTTGCCTAATGTGTTTACATGTAGCCGTAGGATCTCTCTGACTTGTAGGCTAAGCTAGAAGAATTATTATTTATTTCTTAGCAGACACCCTTATACAGGGCAACTTACAATTGTTACAAGATATCACATTATTTTTAAATACAATTACATTATTTTGTACACATTATTTTTACATACAATTACTTATTTATACAGTTGTTTTTTTTACTGGAGCAATTTAGGTAAAGTACCTTGCTCAAGGGTACAGCAGCAGTGTCACCCACCTGGGTGAACCCACGACCCTCCAGTCAAGAGTCCAGAGCCCTAACCACTACTGCACACTGCTGCCCTTTGCTAAATGACAATGCAGTGACATGGCAATGGCAAATGTAATGTTCAGCACTAGGGTGCAAGTTAAGCTTAAATGCTGTGAGCCATTGGTAGAACAGTAAAACAGAGGTACCATTTTTATATTTTCATATACAGCACTAATTTCAATGGTATGAACCAATACACACATATCAGATTCTATCAGATATTGTTTTCAATATAATATCTGCGCTAGACTTGCTTATTTGGCTGACAATAAAGTATCTGCCCATATACCACAGTAAATTTGCATGGTATTATGCACAGTAAAAGCAGTTTTCCTATGGTTATACTATGCATTTACCATAGCCTACCATGCTTTGCCATGTGTTTCAAAGGAAGACTCAGTTAAAAAAAAGTTTAAGAACTGCTGCACTACACCATACAAATTATTTCAAAGTCACTATAATAATGCTTATCATATTTTAAATGTTTTTGTTTTAAATGATTATCTGAAAATACCAACCCTAAACTTTCTGGTAGTACCATACAAGAAACTTTACATTTTCAACTTAATTTTAACTTGATAGGATTATGTAGTGAATTCATTTATGTAAACGTATGGATTGAAGTTGCCTCTCCAGTGGCTTTGATACATATTATTATACTGAAGTGTAATTTAGTGGAGATGGAGCCAATATTAGCATTGCAGGGTAGAAAGTGATGACCTGCATTGATAACACTGCACTTTGAAAATACAGTAACCTCGGGTGAAAGCATCTTAACTGTGTTGTCAAAAACAAGAAGTTAAAAAACATATTTAACTATCTCATTGGTAATAAGGAGCACATTGCTTATTCTCTGAAATTATGTGGAATATATGAAATAAAGAAACGTCAAATCTAAAGCTACAGCCAGGAGTGACTTGAATAGTTTTAATGTATAAGCATCTGGCTTTTCTAATAATGGAAAGTACAATTTGCAGACTATTTGCATAATATATTCTGAATACCCTTCAGTCTAGATTGTTGTCTGTAATCCATTTACAAAGCATTTTCTTTGAGCAGCAAACTGATGGGCTGGCTATTCCATTACTCCACACTAATATAATACTGTTGTTTTTTTGGTCTAACGGATCACCAATGAGGTTCAGAGTAGAGTAAAAATCTTGATGCTATCCAGTACAAAAAATCCATTCTGACTAATTAAAACAAATCATTCAAGTGAACACAAGAGATAAGTTTAGCTTAGCTCTGAATTTCCATGAGCACTGGTGTTGAACCTCAGGCCACCAGAAAGAAGATCCAAGAGCAGGAGGTAGGCACTTGAAAACAATGACAGTCGGCAGGTAAGATAGAGCATTATAAATCACAGACACATCAAGCAACCAATTAAGGATTTGCCAAAATCCCAGTAACCTTATCTTGTGTAGAGTTGTCATCCCTGTGCATATGTAACAAGGCAGAGGCTGGGCGTGAACCGCTGACCCCATGCACCACAAGCGAGCGTCTTAACCACAATGCAACCACACACAACACTGCCCATTACACATAGAACAGATGATGTTGTCCTAAAGTTAGAAAATAACCTCTTATTTAATGGTTAACAGTAGTTCCTGAGTACAATCTGTGTTTTTGTGATTAATACGTTGTGTAGGGTGTCTCTTATTAAAAATAATTTCACACAGTTGTTGTGCTTCGGATGACGATATCTCTTATAACAAAAAGAGACATCCTACACACAGCATATAACTTCTAGAAGATGTAGAGACTATGGGAGGCTTATGGTTGTCTCGGTGACATTTAGAATTGGAAAGCCTTTGATTAATGTAAGTATTTTTTTTTTAATACATAGAGGTTATGTGCTGAATATTCATTGTATCTGAACAAATGAATGAGCCGGGTGGGCTAATTCCTTCTCAAGACTAGTAGTGTCAAGTGGATGAGTGGAATAATAATATGCAGGACATTTCTCAATCAGAAATGTCCTGCACATTTAAAAAGTACCATTCAACTTTTATCATTTTGTCTTTGTGGACAGGGTGGATAAAAACAGAGCACCCAGCAGCATTCCCTTAGAAACGAATAGAGAGCATTAAGCAGCTAAAAAAAATCTCCTAATGCAGAAAAGAACAGGACCCCAGTGAAGGAAGGGGTTAAAACATTTTTGTCCCAAAAAAGAAGAATTGACGATTTTTTGTCTCTGGTCCTGTTTATTAAATTAAAGATCAGTACAACCGCTGCTGTTTTTTTTCCATGTTTAATTTGATCAGAAAATCCGCTGACTCTGTCTGCCCCCAACTCATGTGAAACCAATTTCAGCTTCACATAAAAATCTGGAGCAGGGCTCCAAATAGGCATGGCACAAACTCATCCTCACTGCGGATTCCTACATGTTTCTACCAGACATGGACAGAAGGTAATGTGAAACCTTAAAGTAGTGCTAACCAAGGTTTTACAATCAAGTTTCTTACCTCTTATTGGCACTAGCAATACTCACCACCACCACCCCACCTTTAATTCTATTGAAGATCTGTCAGGTCTTGGCTTGTATTTAGTTTCTTCAATTTGGAATATGACAGTGCAATAGATGTAAAGTAGCTGCTGCTTTCTAGTAACTAATCATAACTAATCACCCCATTTGTTGTAGTTAAAACTAACTCCAAATATTGCAATCAGACCAGGTGATGTTGCAATTTAACTTTAGGGTTAGATATGCTGAAATAACTTAAAGCTAATTAAAGGGTTTGAAAATTGATTTTAAAGCATTTTGTTGCTTCTTATGCATATTATAACTGTATAACAAGGTCCATAAGATTTTACATTATGTTTGGTGGATGTAATCTTCCATATCAATTCCTACTTTAGAGCTAATAACACCATACTTGACAGCATAACATATGACTAACAGATGCCTGCTCTATCTAGGCACTGTAAGGGTACTTATGACTTTGATTAATATTGTTTTAATAATTGTTTTTCACTATCACCCACAGAAGAAATAAGTATGAATCGGAAAAAGATGCTACCATTGTATTATACAGCATTCTTTCTTTCATCAGTGACAATGCGATGGTTCTATACTGTTGCTGGCACTAAGGCAGCTGCAATGGTACAAGCCGTTGGTGGAATGGTATCGCAGTGGTAACATACCCGGTATTCCAATGGTTTGAACCAATGCATATCAATACACATTGCTTTTGTATCAGGGCCACTGATTTACAAATCCATGCTGGTTTCTATTCTTTCCCACTTTTTAAAAAATGAAGTGGGTTTGAAGAACTTCAACTTGTTCCATTGGAATGTTGTGAATTTCTTTAAATTGGAATGTTGTGCATTTCCCTAAATCAAGGGAGTTTCTGTGTGAGGCATCCGATTCCATACTGAGGTCCTGTATGACACTCTCGTTTACTTGAATGAATGTTGCTATGTCTTGTTCAGCAATTGGAACTAAAAGTGCAGATGGGTTTCGACTTTCACCATTTAAAACAACAATAAAACCTTGTGGTGCATAAAGCTATTTTTTGAAGGAAATCAATTCAAATTAATGGGATTTCAAGACAAATCCATTAAATTAATTTCAAGTACATCAGTTAAATTTATCATTGCAATTAGGACAAAAGACGGTTTCCGAAAAGAGAGGTCATAAGGTTCATCAATTGTATTCAACTAGAATTGTCCTCTAGTCCTGGCTTATTTGCTGAAGTATGCTCACTCATTTACCTACAGAACTGAACATCCATATGAATCATTGATAATGAGCTACTGAACATGCCTGTAGATTAGGAGGTACATGCTGGTCCATATGAATGGGATAAACTTGTATACATAAAATGATTATGAAGATACTGATCAGCATTTCACTACTTTTCCATTACTTTGTTCTTCCTGTATTTAACCATAAACCTAATTGGAAACAACCACAGAGATTATCATTATCATTGCTGACTTGAGACAGAGGTAAACAATATGTATTGCCTTCTCAGACTGTTGTGCTTTTGGGGAACTTCAATTGCAAAGGGCATCCAAAATCAAACAACTCCAACCCCAAATTTTGCCTAAAGCCACTATAATAAAAGTTTTTTTTCATTAATTTGTATTTCCTCTTAGCAATCTCTATTTAGCCCAAGAACCACAATCCTCTTTATGTTCAATTCCATGCTTGTCTTCCACCACCATGACTGATTGAAATATCCGGAATGAGAAGTGTCTGGATCAGGGATAATTACACCAAAACTGGAAATCACCATCTGAACTTCTAGAACTAAAGTATCTTCTGATATCTTTTAAAAGGACTGCTCTTAAAAGATGATAGTGGTAATTGCTAAAAGTAGAATTTATACTTCATATTTAGAATAATAAATATTAGCATTATTTAAACTGTATACCTATCAAACATTAAAAGTGAAATGACTTGTCACACTGAAGTACCTAGTCCAACACTGGGTATTTTATCATGCTGCAAGCCTTTCAACAAATCATGTTGCAGCATTTTACAACTAGGTCCAAGCAACACCAAAATATACGTACAAACATTGAGGAAATATAAGTGGACCTTACCAGTGAAATAAAAATATATAATTGTAGAGAGCAAAACCTTAGGCCCTTACACTTATATCAATAAAAAAATACAAACAAGCCTATTTCTAATGAACTACAGGGGGTGCAGAAGATCTGTTATTTAACAA
Source organism: Acipenser oxyrinchus oxyrinchus (assembly GCA_030684275.1). Lineage (NCBI taxonomy): Eukaryota > Metazoa > Chordata > Actinopteri > Acipenseriformes > Acipenseridae > Acipenser > Acipenser oxyrinchus. The sequence continues at coordinate 23,442,561 of CM060264.1, read as the reverse complement.
AGGTTTTGACCGTGAAGATTATTGTTATTATTTGTTTATTTAGCAGATGCCTTTATCCAAGGCGACTTACAGAGACTAGGGTGTGTGAACTATGCATCAGCTGCAGAGTCATTTACAACTACATCTCACCCGAAAGACGGAGCACAAGGAGGTTAAGTGACTTGCTCAGGGTCACACAATGAATCAGTGGCTGAGGTGGGATTTGAACTGGGGACCTCCTGGTTATAAGCCCTTTTCTTTAACCACTGGACCTCACAGCCTCCTCTTAATGTATGTTTTATATTGTGCAATCTATCTCTGCAACCTGTCTGTGAAGTATATCTCACAGATTTGACTATCCCTAGACTTGAGAGTGAAAGTCATCACTAACCAGTTGCTACCAGGTGCTGGTTTAATGCATTTTTTAGAAAAATAATAAATAATATGTATTTACTTGCCATAAATGTACGGATACTTATATGATCCAACTACTTGGCATACCCCCATTAATCACTAACTAAACAAAATAGTGCTACTTGGTTATTTCTTTTGTATTATAGTAAAAGTCCAAAGAACATCCCAATATCCCTGTAATAATCCTTAAATGAGCTTAATAACAGAATCCCCTTGTCCCTTGTGTTGTTGTACTGATGTAATAAACTATGGGGTAGATGTACTAAAGTGTTGCGCCTGTTGCAATAGTCGCAAACCAGTTGCAAACGAGTCGGAAGTCGAGGGTGAAATGTACTAAACAAGCGCAATGCTGTTAGCGACTTTTTAAGGAATGCTTTGCAGCAACAGTTTTTTTTTTGCGGTTCAACCTTAGATGAATATGTAACTATGGGCATTCGTGCATAAATTCGCAAAAAGGAGGAGGAGAGGTTTCTCAGATATTATAATGAGATGTACTAAACCTGCCTGCAATTGTGACACTTACAATTGCATCAGTTTGTTAGAACTTTTGAAAGCATGTTTTAAACGGTCGCAATTGTTGCTGGCATTTCCCAGTCTGGGCGTTGCCATCACAATCCCAGTTGTAATTCTACCCTGCACCTCACGGTACACCCTGCTGATCCTGGCATCGTCCGATCAGTTCCTCTTTCAGATGGCAGCTGCTTCTTCTGCTCCTCTTAACAGGCGGGACCAGCGGCCAAGCAGTCCATATTCACCTCTCACCATACCCATAGAAGCAATCCTCATCCCAGCATTGCATATCAGTATTAAAATAGGTAATATGAAGACGGAACAGAATGCATTGTACAGATGACGTTTACATTTAACAAAAACAATGTTATTTTGATTCTTGCACCCTTGCATGTATATACAGTACTGTGCAAAAGTTTTAGGCAGGTGTGAAAAAATGCTGTAAAGTAAGAATACTTTCAAAAATAGACATGTTAATAGATTATATTTATCAATTAACTAAATGCAAAGTGAGTGAACAGAAGAAAAATCTAAATCAAATCCATATTTGGTGTGACCACCCTTTGCCTTCAAAACAGCATCAATTCTTCTAGGTACACTTGCACAAAGTCAGGGATTTTGTAGGCATATAGTCAGGTGTATAATTAAACAATTATACCAAACAGGTGCTAATGATCATCAATTCAATATGTAGGTTGAAACACAATCATTAACTGAAACAGAAACAGCTGTGTAGGAGGAATAAAACTGGGTGAGGAACAGCCAAACTCAGCTAACAAGGTGAGGTTGCTGAAGACAGTTTACTGTCAAAAGTCATACACCATGGCAAGACTGAGCACAGCAACAAGACACAAGGTAGCTATACTGCATCAGCAAGGTCTCTCCCAGGCAGAAATTTCAAGGCAGACAGGGGTTTCCAGATGTGCTGTCCAAGCTCTTTTGAAGAAGCACAAAGAAACGGGCAACGTTGAGGACCGTAGACGCAGTGGTCGGCCAAGGAAACTTACTGCAGCAGATGAAAGACACATCATGCTTACTTCCCTTCGCAATCAGAAGACGTCCAGCAGTGCCATCAGCTCAGAACTGGCAGAAAACAGTGGGACCCTGGTACACCCATCTACTGTCCGGAGAAGTCTGGTCAGAAGTGGCCTTAATGGAAGACTTGCGGCAAAAAGCCATACCTCTGACGTGGAAACAAGGCCAAGAAACTCAACTCTGCACGAAAACACAGGAACTGGGGTGCAGAAAAATGGCAGCAGGTGCTCTGGACTGATGAGTCAAAATTTGAAATATTTGGCTGTAGCAGAAGGCAGTTTGTTCGCCAAGGGCTGGAGAGCGTACACGAATGAGTGTCTGCAGGCAACAGTGAAGCATGGTGGAGGTTCCTTGCAAGTTTGGGGCTGCATTTCTGCAAATGGAGTTGGGGATTTGGTCAGAATTAATGGTCTCCTCAATGCTGAGAAGTACAGGCAGATACTTATCCATCATGCAATACCATCAGGGAGGCATCTGATTGTACGTTATCCTTCGGGCACCCTCTGCTGCAGCAAACCACAACTCAACTCCCACTAGTTATTTGAACAATGTCGCATGACTCTCACAATGCTAGAGATCTTGCTACGAAGACGCCCCAAATATTTAAATTAGTATATTGCGGCTCTTTTCATTAAAATATTTTCTCTTAGTACATACGACAAAATGTATACTTCGCAACGAAAATGCAAATTGCGGTATGCGGTATGAGTGGGAATTAAGTGTTCTTGCGATGCGCATCAATTATGTCCAACCACATGGAACTTGATGGGAAACATTTGTTCTCTTGTCATTGACCTCAATGGGAATATGATCTGTTGCGGACTTCCAATTTGTGCAAATCTAATCAAATGTATATAAGTATCCAGTCTCCACATCTTATGGCCTTGGAATAGCACATTTGATCAACCTGTCACATTATCTGTCTGGCTATGCATAAAAAAAAAGATATTTTACGGTATTTCGCCAATATGGAGAGACCATTAAAAAGGCAAATAAAATATTACTTTACTTTGCCAAATGAGAGGAATACTACTCTAGGGAAGTTATGCTAAGACTAAACTCTACTTAGGCCCCGCCTAAAATACCATGTCCAGTTCAGGTCACCTGTACAGAAAATACATTATGCACTTGAGAATGTACAGAAAAGGGCAGCCAGGCTAATCCCATGACTTCATAGCATGAGCTTCTATGGTACAGGTTAAAAGAATTAAATCTCGTCAGCATAGAAAAGGATTTATAGGAAAGTTATAAATGCATGGACTGACCTACCAGGTAACACACTAGGATCATCTTTAAGTTCTGTCCTATTCTATTAGCTTGCTTTAATTGAGGCAAATGGTGCTGGGAAGGTACCAGCCCTGGTGAGCCTCTTCTAGTTCCCAACATTTCTTCTGTTTCAAAGGTCAACCCAAAGTGAAAGTTAATCTGAGGACCTTCAGTGTCCTCTCAGTCCCCACCCACTGACTAATAAGAAAAATAAAACTGTTTGCTTGGTTTTCCTCTAGCCTCCAAGTCTAGGACCCCAAGTATAAATGTGAAGGTGCCTGGAAGAGTTATGAAACCACAAGAGATGTTCTGTGAAGAAAGTACACAGTTAACCAACAAGTGCAATACAATCCCTGATTTAGTTCCTTGCATGACAGACTTTACCAAGATACAGTTGGATTTTTCTTCTAAGATGCAATTAAGAAATAAAATGTAAGCTGTAATTATTTATTTCAATACAATACACTTTTTGCTGGGGAGTCACGATTCAGAATTGTTTGTCAGGGGTAAGGTGGTTAATTACAAAAAAAAGAAAGAAAAAGAAAAACACCTTCATTTCACAACTATTAGTGAGTCTTGAATGCACTATTTGCACTATTTTTACACCTCTGTCAGCTTAGCAACTTCTTGTTGTCTGGTCTTATAGAGTCAAAGTTCTGCTTTAATGCCATTTGGTTTATAACCAAGCTTTATCAAGCCTTTCCACATTAAATTGTGATGGTTTAAATCAAAGCCATAGTTTTTTTTTTTAAAGACATTGCTTGTGCCTTGTCTTGTCAGATTGATTATTCCACAGGCTGGAACTAATTGAAAATACCACGTTAACAACGCTGAGAGGATGTTTGCATCATACAGAGTTCAAAAAGGGTTATTGTTTGCGTGCATTCCGGCACTTTCCAATTCTATATCCGGTATAAAAGATACACTCCGGGGTCTTCAACAATGAAGTTAATGATTTTCTCTCCACCGTGGCGTATCGTGGCCTTCAAGAATGAATGTGACTGCAGTAAGAACTGATGTCTCATTCATATCCTTGTTTTTAAATTTAAGGAAACGATTAGCTGCTATTTATAGTTGAACCCTTCATTAAGATCTTTGATAAGGGAAACTCATTTGAAGGTTTGAAGGCAGTATCCCTTTTTAAATTGGACAACAATTTTTTAATGATTCTTTGTCACTATGTATTTATACCAAAAGTGCCAAAAAATATGATGTTATAACACTTGAAGTATATGTTTTATCTTTTAACTGCAGCAATTCAGAAAGTACAGCAGTTCAAAAATGAATATGGTGACCCATATATATTTTTTGCATGTTTAAAGTTACTGTGTATTGCCACTTCAAATGTTTTTACATGTCAAATGACGTCAATAAGTTTTGTATATATTTATTTAGTTTCCAGAATTAGAACTCCATAACTATTACACAGTGAATAGTGCTAAATTTAGAAATACTAATGAAACCAGTCAAGATACAAATTTGCATTATGATTCCCAAACAATCTAATTGTAAAACATTTTCCAAGGCTTGGAGACAAAAAAACCCAAAAAACTGAAAAATGGGAAATAGACAAAGACAATGCTGGTTTCAAATGGATATTTCGTGGAACATTTCCCAGGGTTCCAAGGCCCAGAGGGCTATAAGACTGCCAAATTGAATCAATATATTTCATATTTTTTTGAAGTCCTTCAGGAAATAAGATAACATGAATGCTTTATATTTTTTTTAAAAGAACGTGAACCTCCGATCCTGCGACCAAGCCAATTGCAAGGAGCCTGACAGTCAATGTCAGTGAGCAGACAACCCCTAGTGGACAAGCACTGCAGGTGTCAGCTTGTGCTCACCGAGTGCCTGGCCTCACACAGAATTGTCGGTGTATGCAAATATTAGTGAATGGTAGCCACAGTGTAGGTATGTATAGTTAATGTACCTATGGTTTGAAACGTTTTTTGGCGATTGTAGTTTAATTTAAAACTTTTCTACAGAAACTACCGAGGCTATGACATAAGTGAGAAAGGTAGACTGGGAAACTTGTTTTTAAGTGGTATATAGAGTAACTGCTCTTTCAAACTAGCCTGGCTCGTCTGTATGGTAATTAAAGAGATTGAGAAGCATGTGAGATTGTGCCCTTCCAGCTCAGCTAGGTCCACCTGCATCTAACAGTGGCCAGACAACAAGGAACTCAAGCCAGGTAGAGTCTGTTTAGAAAAAGAACCCACTATTGGAGCAATAGAACACAGGGAATGCCCAAGTCCCCTCAGGACTCTGAACCACACGCCCAATGTTGGAAGCTCACCCCAATGTGTTGTGAAGCAAAAGGGAACAAGGTCATGGTTTGCTTTTCCAAATGACATTTTCAATAGTATTTCAAACATAAGTTTGGTTGCTTTTCCTACTTGTCTAGAATAATTATAAAAAAACAAGACACACAGCAGGCTCTGATGCTATTCATCGTGCTGTAGTGTGTCAGTGTTCTGAAAGAGAAACATTTACAATTCCTACACCGTTTAAATGTAAATGTTAGCTAAACATTTCCTGATTGAAAGCCAGTTGGGATAAGCTGCTTTTTCAAAGTTGGCCCTGCCGTTGCAGAAACAGACGATTGTTTTCTGGAACGAATGGGAGACATGACAATTACAGATCCACCTTTCGTATTCATGCACGGAGGAGTTGGGGAGCCAGCTAAGCTAATTGAAATAGACAGCATGGATAACTTCTTGCCTCTCATTCAAAACAATTAAAGAGCATGTTGCAATACAAATCTCTTATAAATATAGTGTATAGAAAACGATCCCCACTTTTATAGTTATCCCTGAGGACATACAAGATGAAGGAGACTACCATGTCAAGGTGTGGTAAACACAGTGGAATCATGGTAGAGAAAAGGCAAGCTCAGTAAACCATGGAGATGTATGGTAAAGCTTGGTAAGATTAACAAAGCAAACCCTAGGTTTTGCAGGGGAAACTGGAAAATTACTATGAAAACTTTTTTAAGGGTACGTTCAATGCTTTTTGTATCAAGGTTTTTTCAGCTGGATTTAAGAGTGCCCAGTAGGCTGATGGAATAATATAATTGACTGAAACAAATTAATTGTAGTGTAAGTTTGAATATGAGACACACTACACTCGTAACCTTTTAGTGGATTGATAATGTAATATACTGTACTAGTAATACTGCTACTGTAATACTGCTAATATATATTTCACATCCAACAGTTTGCTTTGTTCTATCAGTTCAATAGAGTTTTCACTACTAGTATTTATTTTAAATCAGTTTTGGTTTTATAATTAAATTTGATCCAGTTTATTTTTCATAAAATGTGTCTTTTTTTTGCCATTTGAATTTTAAGTGTACTTATTGAATGAATAATCACATTATAATGAAAATGGCTTGCAGCTCACTTAATGTAAAGCATTACCATTATTAGCATTTCCTTTAAAATATATATTATTGGAAACCTTTCCATATAATGGACTCTTGGCAAGGTAAATGAAAGGCAAAGCTTGTTACGCCTGTTGTCTGCACCCGGCATTACAGTCTCCAGGTCCTTCTTTGGTGGGTAACCTGATATTTTGGATGGATTGGAGAACATTTGTTGCTGTTTTTGTGAATTGCTCTGAGCTATTTTAGTTGCAAATGTCTGGATTTGAAACAGAAATGGCTGGCTCTTGGTATTTTCCAGCAACTTCATTTTTTGGGAATCCATAAGCTATACATGAAACATTATATTTTTCACAAGGCATGACATTTTACATGAGCCGAAAAATACTTTTAAAACATTGTTAAAATACCTGCGCAGCAAGGAGGTCTGTATATATTCGTCTTCAAAGCAATCTATTTTTCATACATGATTTGTTTTCTCTCTTGCTTGCATTTTAAGTGACACATGCTTTTCTTCTTTGAACTGTGATGTATTTTGTGAAGGACATAGCTTTTTCATTGGCCCCTTTGCTCAGTGAATGCTCATTGCAGTTTTTTTGAGATACTAATGTAAGTCAATGAGAATTGAAAATATTAAAATATGAATGTGTTTATTAATAAAATAATGTTTGATAATTATGAAACTGTTCTTTACTGTTGTAAGGAAACCATTAATAGTTCCGGGAACAGTTTCAGGAATGTCAAACTTGATTTTATTAATACAAACAGACTTAAATAACTCAGGAATTAAAGCTATGAATTAAAGAGTATGGTGACAGTTGTGTGTGTTTCATCGTTCTCTATAGTTCTTTCAGATCATTGACCATACTTATTCCAACAAAACTGAGTTTGGAAATACAACACCACTGTTTAGTCCATTATAATAGAACTCTAACAACATCTGAACCCAAACTGATTCAAAGCAGTGTCAGAGCAAATGTGTGGCTAATCTCAAAACTTCTGTGCTAGCATGGTTTAGTTGTACAGCTATGACCAGAAGTTTTGCATCACCCTGTAGAATTAACTAATTCTGCTTCTTAAAGTCGAATGAAACCAGCTGAATAATGTTACGTTAACATATTGAATACATACAGCTTTGTCGTTTTCCATATACTAAACAAATAACTGACAAAAATTGAAAAATGTGACATTTCAAAATCTAACATAAAATACTGCACTACTATTATGACTTCTAGTAGACTTTTGCAATATCATTTTGGTAGTTTCTTTGATTATATGACATTAAATAAAATATCTAAAAATATGTTCATATAGTTTTTTTTTTAATTGTGTCTCATTCCTAAAATTCTAGGTGATGCAAAACTTTTGGCTATAGTTGTAATGTGACAGGTTAATGTGTTGGGGCAGACATGTGGGTTTTCTTCTGAGGGATCTTCTATCTTATAGCCACCCTAGATAGATACTCCATATTCAGTAGTATTACCAAGTCAGGGGTTTATAAAGACAAATAAAACCTGGAACTTTGCAAGGTGTTTTATGGTAACTGGAGTTCCAACATTATGTAATGATGGTACAGTAACCTGTATTTTGATAAGCAGTTGTATGTTACATAGCAGTGGGATCTTGTTTGTCTTTGTCATTAAGAGATGATTCATTTTGAATAAGATGGAAAGCAAAAGTATAATTTTTAATGAACACTTATGGTTTCCTTAGCATCTTTTTGATACATTTATAAACCCTGCTATACAGTGTGAACAAATACTAACATGGTCATTTTTGCCACTGAACACATTTCAAGCAATTTTTTTTTTTTTAAATATTCAAACATTTCTTCCAGCACTAGTTGCAACTGCTCATGACTTAAAGACACATGTGCTAATTTACCAGGTAAAATGTGCAACATGGTACTTTATGGGTGACATGTGGTTTAATCAGAAACACAAGGTGTATTTGTGTCTTTTTTGTTTTGTCCAAAACCAGCCAACCAACATAAACAGGAACCCAAGAGCTTACACACCTCACAAAGGCTATGGTTATGAATATGTAAGATAACAGTTTTTAACCAAAATGTTCATAATTCGGTTGAGATTCCCATGCATGAATGTGGGGAGGACACTGTGTTTTTTATTAAAATGCTGCACTCAATAAATGGTGTCAGTTATTGGAGACAGGTGGGTCTGTGGTTTAAGGGGGAGCTTTCAATGGATTGCCAAAAAACTGACGCATTAATAACTTTTCAATAGTCAGAAGAAAAGGCTGTAAGCAAATGCTTGTTAGTGTTCCCTACGTTTACAAAGTTAAAGGGATGGGTTGCATGGTTTTTTATAATGAAAGCAATTATTTTAAGTGAGACTGTGGATACTTTTCTGTTTAAACTACAAGGAGCTAGAATTGCATCTGTGGCCAAAAGCAGACCACACTCAAAAACTACAGTGACATATAGAACATATACTTTAAAAGATTCTGTTTGGGGATCTCAAGCACAGTAGAAAGAAAGCAACGTCGATGGAAAGGAAGGTAAGTAAGCTGGGCTTAGCTGAATGGGGGACAGAGAGGGGTGATGCTGGGACGCCAGAATCACTGTCAAGCCCTCTTAAGGTGTCGTGGGCTAGTCGACGAAACACCAAGGATGGAAGGTTCCCACTTGAAGACCCCAGAGAAGTACCCTACTCAGCTCAGTCCAGACGGTTGTCATGCTGATGCGCTAGGGAGGCCACACAGTGGTTGATCCCTGGAGCCAGCATTGCAGCCGTTGTGTGTGCTGATGCGCCAGGGAGGCAAAATAGGCTGATCCCTGGAGCCAGCATTACACTTCAGCCATCAACACCAGGCAGAAGGATATCTACATCATCATATGGAAGGAAACACAGATGGATCACATTAGTTTACAGTAAAATAAGCTATGTCTAGTTGGTGCTTATCTTGGTGAGAGCTGAGTCCAGTATCAGCATGAAGTTTTAACATCTACTCTCATATAATGGAAATCATAGCCACGTATGTTTTCGTTCTCCTGTAACATAATTTTCATTCCATCAGATTTTTCAAGGACTTTAATCTTTACAAGTGGATGTTAATGATAATGGTTTAATATGTGTTCTGTTTGCTTCTATGCTTTAATTTCTGCTTCAGTTTTTCTAAGTTTGATACAACAGTGCCGACATCGATGGTCAATTAAAAAAAAAAGAAAAAGAAAAAAAATATATATATATATGTCCACCTCATTTTCACTCCCAAATTCAGACAAGGACCCAGCCAATCGACATCCTCTATTGTTGTTAAGGAACCGCCTATTTCTTCTCGTAATGGTTTTATTTTGTTCATGTTTTGCAAAACAAACTTGCAAACTATTAGGGTTATGTTTAGACCTGGGAATAAATCAGTCTACTGTTTGTCTACTTAAATCTTGTGAACACTTGAGCCAGGTGTCTAGTAAGCTCAAGCAGGTCACGATTTTGCCCTTCAGAGGCCGGTAGCTTGCTGACATCCACTCTTGAGTTCCTGGGTGTAGAAGAGGAAATTGGCTTGGTTGTGGGATCAGAGGATGCCCACTGCACTTTCAGTTCTCCTGAGATGTGTGGTGAATTGCTGTGGTGACAGAAACATAACTGGACAATCTAAATTGAGGACAAAATGGTGATAAAATAATTGGGCACTCTATAGTTGTGTAAAATTGGCATGGAAGTGGGTGTATTAGAATAGCAATCTGTCTCAGGCGGTCTCTGTCAAGGTTCTCAGCTAATGGATAAAAGCTGGAGATGGGTTTGTAATCTTAGCCAATTAGCCAATTAGGAAAATGAGCTGCTATGGACAGTGGGCTACAAAGGGGAGAGATTTGGATGGCAAAGTGGGAGAGAGGACTTTGGTGCTGACTTAAGATGTGTCTGACTGATTGTATTTTGATACCAAGAGAAATGATTTCATTTCTGTCATTCACTGTCCCAAACTGAATATCATCAAGATAAGGGTGAAGTCATGAAGCTTCGTAGCCAACAATACATTTCAAAACAAGTCTACTGCAATATCCATCAACAGTTTTTTTGCTATTTTTTTTGTAATGTATTCTACATCTGACTGCAAGATAACATTTTAAATCCCACAATGACAGCATGGCCACAAATACAAGTAACATTTTAGCACAAAACAAAATTGACCAAGAATAATGCGCTTTAAATGCAGACTGTTTCTCCTGAGGCTAATTGAAGTTGCCATAGCAAGACTGAGGGAGCTCTTTACTATGTAACCATGCACCCCAGCCTTGTATGACTGCATTACATCTTCAATGTTCCAGAGAGTATTTGGGTTACCATACTGGCACCCTCTTCCACAGTGACAAGCTCCGAAGAGTGGTTCTGTTTGGCGGCCCTTGCGTGAGTAACTGCTTTATTTCTTGTGAAGCCAAAGACCTGACTTCTTTTACAGGGGTGATTCCTTAGTGGATGTGACATGCTCATGGTCAGTGTCTGCCAACCTATGTGTGACATCATGTCTGGAGTTACCTGAGCAGTGGTGACTCATTGTTGTGGGACAGGGTCACGACTGGATTCACAGACCCTGATAAGCACTAATCTTGGACAACCTTACCATAAAATGAGGTAGTCCAAGATTCATGATTACTGGGTGCTGTGAAACCAAATGCTTGTGTTTATAAATCTGCGTATTGGGTTATCGTTAATAACCAATCTTTTTTTATATATATATATATTTTTCTATTACAACAGTCATACGAGGGTGACTTACGTTCCCAGGCTTGGGGCACACTGGGAGCGCTGTATTGGTCAGATGGGTTAGGAAGGAAAACTGGTTCACCTCATTAGACTTCAGAAAAACCTACTTGTCAGATGAGCCAGGCTGAACCTTGCCTCCAGGGATCATTAGCTTGGTAATATTCACTGCTTAAGTTTAGCGGGTTAAGTGACTAATTGATCTTCAGTTCTCATGATCGGTAAGTGGGTCGCAGAGGAGACACATTGGACATTTCAAACTAGGCAGCAAAACAGGGGTAAAATAATTGATAAAAACAGACAGATACATCAGCACTCGTTACCGTGAGACACAGTACCAGCAGGTGCCATCACAGGCTCCCATCATACACTGTATTGGGAAGTTCACCTCAAACCTCACCTGACTTCAGTCTGAGGCCTCTCTCAAGCAGAGACTCCCAGGTTTGTCATGGTCCTGTGAGGAGGGCTTAACTCCACTGCATACTAAGCTAAGACCACCAAACACATTTTTTAAACTCCAGAGATAAAATGCATGAAAGGCTATGGAATTAGACTGATGCACAACCTTGCCCCATTACACACAGTTTAACCACCTTATCTATTCAATGATGTGATCATGGTTTAGAACATTAATGATGGTGACCAGGATGGATCCAATGATTTGATGACAACCTGAAGAGGGTGCTAATGATCTAAGAATGACATAATTTGTGCAAGACAATCCAACGCAAAGCATCCATCAATGATAATGCTGAGGATTATGACTTCCAATAAATACCAGGTACTGCAGTTTATGTATGTAGGGGTGTTAGTGGCTTAATAAGAGCCACTATTTTCTTGAACAGAACCCAGACATTGCCCCAGCATGGTTTAAGTGTGTTGGAACATCCATCGGAATGTTAAACCAAGGCCATGTGTACTTTTCGCAACAGGGGTTGTGTAACTCCTTGTTCTGGTCAAATTTCAATGGATGTCAAAATAACCTGTCTAAACTTGAGCTAGGTCTTATGTAACTAGTCGCAACTTGATCTTGCATGTTATAAGTGAAATGCCAAGAACATGACGAACAAGAACAGATTCTCCTCGTAGTCTGTGCAGCATCTTTCTTTAACAACAGTAAGACTTCCAGTCTCTGGAACAAACGCTGTCAAGATCATTATGATCGGCATACCCTACATTGTACAGGCAGGACTTGAGAAACAATTCTTTAGGTTTTGCGATCCTCCACTTGAAAACCGATGCCTCTGTGGGTAGAACATTTTTTGCTCAGGGAACATAGTGTGATGGTTATGTGAGGTTCCATCAAGCAGCTAGCTGGAGGCAGGCAATTTCATAGGCTTGTTCATTTTGTGTAACTTGGCCCATGCGACTATGTACAAAGCAAAGTGCATGCTCTAAGCTGCTCTCGAGCTTTCCGCTAATCAGTGCAACAAACACAATCTTTTTTTCACTATACATTTTGCAGCACCAGAAAAGCAAAAGCCATCATTTATTTCAATTAAGTCCTGTTGTGAAAAAAAAAGATTTGTATTGAACTACAGGATACACATGCAAGGAAAATACAAGTGAAGTGTTATAACAACATGGTTCTGTAGTTCAAAACTCAAACCAAGTTAAGTCCATTTAACCTGCCACAACACTGTAGATTATTTCTCTGTGCAACAGGTATTTGGACCCAGTTGCCACCACTTAATTTCCTATATGTG